>JAWRVZ010000011.1:3417500-4617500 GCA_037043235.1 Rhodeus uyekii | reverse complement strand
CTCTGAGCTCTTTCCCCCAGCCAATCAGAGGCCATGGTAATGACATCACTTAGCTTTGAATTGGATCAGAGGGTAATTGATGAACATGGTTAAAGACTTCGGGGTGTTCTGACACGTAGCGGGCTCGATATTACGAATGGAAATGCATGCCATCTGTCAGACGAAAGGATGCATCACCAGTTCACCTGATCCAGTTGCTTAGAACTGGTTTTTGCTGGTTTGATCAGACATTGCCTGGTAGTAACTAGTTAGAGCTTTTTAAACCTGCTGTAAATCAGCAACCAGCTTGTCTGACTTCAGCTTATTTGACCTGAGGAGGCATTTGATGTTAATCTAATCAGCTGGTTCATATTAATTGAAAATTCATACAGTCTTTGCAATCAGATAATTTCATGATTTCATCCTACTTTTTGTTGTTTTTCAACTTTTCACTCTAAAACATGTTGAAATAGGGATGCAAGATACTTATATATTTCCTACAGTAGTGGTAAAAATATAGAAATTTGACTTATTTTCTTGAAAATAAAACAGGTGACCATATTATACTTTTTTGTATGTTTCTGTTTTTTAATTGTTGTGGGTTATATATGAATATTTTTTCAAACTGGTTTTAATACAATTGGCCAAAATTCACACAAAAAAATAGCCAATTGTAAATGGAAAACTGAGAAAAAATTATACAATATTAAAATAATGACTTCACAAAAACATTATAAAAATAAATATGAGCGCATATGATAAACTAGATATGATAAATTGTGAGTAAGTAATGTTTTGTAATATTTTCTAATTATATTTGATATTTTCATTTAATAATCTGAACCCTATTGTGGCTTAATATTTTAGCATAAAGAAATGTTGCAAGTGTTATTTTTATTCTTATCATGGTGTCTTTTCCCCCTCATCTGACAATAAAGTATTATTATATTAGATTGTATCACTAAGTTGTGTTGTTTGAGGGAATTACTGCCTAATGGTATTATGGTATTATTAATGGTATTAATTCTGTACAAAACTGTCCCACACCCTGTTTAGGCCCTGTTATATATTATGTACAAGCAGTATTACTTTAACATGAATAGTCAGTATGTGATTTAGCTTGAAACCATCTGTTTTTATTATTGATGAAAGTAATGCTCCTCTCTGGTCCAGGTTTAGTTCTTCTCAGTTATCAGTGTAGGCTTTTTTTGCGGTGTATTTACTGGGTGTTTACAGGCTATACATTTCCGGGTACAGAACACCGAAAGCCTTGACTATAACGAGGAATTGCTAACTTGCTAAAAATCGCTAATTGCTAACTGGGAACCACTGATTTTTAAGCAAATCTGAACGTGTTTCTGTATGTTCAGGTGGGCTGTAAGGCAGTGATGGTCTTCTTCCATTACTGTGTGATGTCAAACTACTTCTGGCTGTTCATCGAAGGTCTCTATCTCTTCACACTGCTGGTGGAAACCTTCTTCCCTGAGCGACGCTACTTCTACTGGTACACCATCATCGGCTGGGGTATGTCATACGAAAACTGATTGTTACGTGATTGATTATATGTCACAGTCGTAGATATGGAGGGAAATGGATTGCAGCGTCTGTATTAACTGGCCACTGACACTTTATGATGTGATTTGTTCTGCTGGCATATGTAACAAATTCATATTGATGGTCTAAATGCATTAGAGAACTGACAAATTTCCTTTTCCTCTCACGCTTTCAGGAACGCCCACCATTTGTGTGACCATATGGGCAGTTCTGCGTCTTCATTTTGAGGATTCTGGGTACGTGTAATGCCGCATAAACAAAAAGTGATATACTGTGATTGTCGCTTTCATACCTACGCAGATGCTGACACTATTAGCATTCAGCGTCACTAGTAACAAGAATGAGTCTATGTTTGGAAAGGAATAGTAGTGTAATGATAATTGCATGGTATAGTGCATACTATTTAATGCAACAATAAATCTTTTCATTGAGATTATACTACTTTTTACATAACCTCACTATTTTGCACTATTTTTTTGCAAAAATCAAAGAAAGAAAGAAAATACAGTATCACTAATTGTTGAACATGTTGAACATGAACTCATTTTATCATCATGCACAATGTCTATAACATGTTTAAGGCCTTTAAACTATCATGATTGATTGAATTTTAAGAAGTAAATGTAAGAACAACTTTTCTGTTTTAGTAATATCTCATCTTGAACACTTAATGGATTGAAGCAACTCAACTCAGCCTTTATTTGTAAAGCACTTTCAACACCACAATGTGGAAACCAAAGTGCTGAACAGAAAGAAAAAGAAAAAAGGAGAGCAAATTACAAAACATTTTCAAATGCTAATGAAAACTAATGGGGTTTTAGTGCACTCTGAAATACACTGAGTGTGGGGGAAGATTTAACAGGCAGAGGAAGGTCGTTCCGAAACCTTGAACCCGGTCAAGGCCGAGGAACGGTCAGGTGTGGGTGATGATTGGAGCGCAGAGATCTGTTGGATTGATCAGAAATATGCAAAAACATATAACAGCACTTTGTAATGAATCCTGTTACGAATGGACACTCCATTTGCATGTGCTTAATAAGAACACAGGTTAGTCGTACAGGCGGATAAGTCAGGACAGGCAGAGAACAATCACAGACGAAGGCAAAAACTAGGCAAAGATCAGGGCAGGCAGACAGGATCGGCAACAGGTAGAATCAGGGTGAATAACAGAGATCAGGATCAGGCAGAGATCATAACGCTCAGAAATGTTCACGACAGCAAAGTAAGACTTCGCAGTGAGAGGGTGTAAGACAGAGTCTTTTAGAGTTCGGGTGATGGGTGTCAGCTGGAGTGGTAATCACTCCAAGGTACGGGCTTATGGGAAATGTAGTGCGTGTGTGTGTGTGTGTGTGTGTGTGTCAGTTTTCTGCCGATAGCTCCCTCCGATGGCCAGAGGAGGGAACCGCGGAGTTTGTCTCTGTGACAGTTCACTTCATTCATCAATACATAACTATTTTTAAAATCATGTTTAAATGTATAAAATATGATACATCAGGCTTTTGATTAACATTTATTTGGTCCTCTCTCAGTCATCATTGTATTGCCGAATTATATATTTTTATGCCCCTACAATAAAACTGCAGAGCTTTGATCATGAAATCAAGCATTTGAATTTTATCAAACTGACATATTATTAGAGATAGAGAGACGAATGATGTGTATATGCATTTTGTGAAAGTGTCTGCTATACTGTTATAAAGATCTAATTTTTTTACCATGTAATATCGGAATTTGCACCAAATTGCATATCTTTGCTCAGTTTATGTCTCTGAATAAAGGTGTGTTTCCTCCTCAGGCTCCATAATCTCACTGTATGAGTCATAAATATTCAATAAATCAGAATAAATTTTTCGGACTGCTATTCCATATATATCAAGCTTTACTGGGAGAACTCTGGTCAATTTTGAATCAAGTGAAGTCTTTCAGCTTTCAGGAAGGCTATTTTATTTTATTTTAAAATCATGCAACTCTTTACTGCTAAATAACGTGTCCGAACCGACCACAACCTAGACGTTTCTTAAGACTCTTCCACTGTATTTCTGCAGTTGCTGGGACGTGAATGATAATACTGCACTCTGGTGGGTGATCAAGGGACCTGTTGTGGCATCAATCATGGTAAGCTAAGAAATATAACTTCTAAAACGTGGATAAATAAAAGATATAACTGAATGCATGTGAATGGAGGCATAATAAACACATGCTTTTGCTTCCAGGTTAATTTTATCCTTTTCATTGGAATCATCATAATCCTGGTGCAGAAGCTGCAGTCTCCAGACATCGGCGGGAACGAGTCCAGCATCTACCTGTGAGTATGCGTGCCTCCATCGCCATGGAAACAGTGTACTGTTGATGTGTTGGGTCAATATGCAGCATGGCTGAAATGAGATTGAAAGTCTTACTGTAAAAAAAGGTTTCATCTTTATTTTTTATATTAGCTCTTTATACATCACAGTTTCAAAGCAGCTTTATAGTGATAACAGAAAAATAAAGATTCTGTGATGTGAAGCAGCTCTAAAAAGTCGTTATCCACTTGAAATCAGTTCAGTGTTGATAGTACAATCTGTAGGATTCATTATGCATGCATAATAATAGAATGTGTGAATGTTTAAAATTTACAAATTTACAAATCTCCATAGGCCGTTTAGTTTTGATCATTGTAGTTTATGTACTGTAGTTTTATTGTGTGCTGATTCCAGAATCGTTGTTGTGCGACGTGGCGGTGAAAAATAAGATATAGTGACTATCTTTATTTTCTGCATAAGCCATCTATTGGGTATGAGTACTTATGTCTCACCATTTACATTTATGCATTTAGCAGACGCTTTTATCCAAAGCTATTTACGTTGCAGTGAAGGTAATCATTTGATCAGTTCTGTCTTTCTCTGGAAATCAAGAGCGATTACTGTTTGAGCCACAGGAAGGAAACCTGAAGTCCACGTTTATGGTGCTTTTGAAACTTTTCAAGACCTATTTATTATAACTGCATCATGCAAAGTATGTGCTTGAGCGTATGAAATGTCCTTGAGGTCTTTCAGTGTTGAGGTCTGTTGTGTGCATGTGTGTGTGTGTGTGTGTGTGTGTGTGTGTGTGCGCGTTCTGTCCTAAAGAGTGTTTGTTGTGTTTGTCTTTGTCGTGTTTAGCAGCTGTGCACAGAAATGCTTCAGTGAGCCCACACAGGCCGCCCAGCATTCGTGCAGGATGTCAGAGCTTTCTACCATCACGCTGTAAGTGTGTGTGTGTGTGTGTGCGTGTGTGTGTGCGTGTCTGAGTCTGTGTTTGCCAACAAATGTGCATTTTTGTTTTTAAATGTTCATTGAAGAAAAAAGGCTGTGAATATTCCCTGTTGGTTAGTTTTGTGGTCTTTTCTGTAGTTTTGTGACGTGTACTTGCTTGCCAGATGTTGCTTTTTCCCCAAAGTGTCTTACAGTACATTGCACTGCTAATTCTCTGTATGTTTGTTTTGGACATGATGGTTCAGGATACTCCAGTCTGGTTTGGGCAGCTGAGCAGTTGATGAGAACAAAACAAGTCCTGCCAGTAGGGGCTGGTTGATATGGGTTTTCAGTGGATGATGCTGTATTTCAGTTATACAAAATATTTTAGTATTTAATATTTCTTTAAGTTTTAATTTGCTCTCTCTTAATATGCTCTCCTCTCATACCTGTATCAATTCATTCCCTCGTGGGTCAGAATGGCCCGAAGCGACGCTAATACGTATTAATTCAATTTGCATTTTTTTTGTCTTGAAAGCTTATATCATTTTCTATTATATTTCTTTTATTATTATTTAATTCTATTTACTTCTAAATTACTAGACACTTAATGGACTGATGCAGCTTTTTTTCTATAGTCAAAAGTTTATTTGATTATCCATGCATCATTACTTAGAAAAGTCAAAGCAAGAGTATCAAATATGAAACATCAGTCTTTTGAAGATGTTTAATTGTCTCTCAATCATCATTGTTGCACTGTTTTGTATGTTTTGCCTTCTACAATAAAAACTACAGAGCTTTAATCATGAAACTAAGCATTTAAATATCATCTTAACAAGATATATTAATGTGAGAGATAGAGTGTCAACTGATATTAATATGTATTTTATGAATGTAGTCTCCAAATTGCATATTTTTTCCCAGTTTGAATAAAATTGTTTTTTTCCTCCTCGAGTATGAGCTCCATATTCTCACTATATAAAAAATATGGTCTACTGTACACTCACCCAAAGGATTATTAGGAACACCCCCTTTCGCCTTCAGAAATGCCTTAATTCTACGTGGCATTGATTCAACAAGCTGCTGAAAGCATTATTTTGAAATGTTGGCCATATTGATAGGAGCATCTTGCAGTTGATGGAGATTTGTGGGATGCACATCCAGGGCACGAAACTCCCGTTCCACCACATCCCAAAGATGCTCTATTGGGTTGAGATCTGGTGACTGTGGGGCCATTTTAGTGCAGTGAACTCATTGTCATGTTCAAGAAACCAATTTGAAATGATTCGAGCTTTGTGACATGGTGCATTATCCTGCTGGAAGCAGCATCAGATGATGGGTACATGATGGTCATGAAGTGATGGACATAGTCAGAAACAATTCTCAGGTAGGCATTTAAAAGATACCCAATTGGCCAAGAAAACATCCCCCACACCATTACACCACTACCACCAGCCTGCACAGTGGTAACAAGGCATGATGGATCCATGTTCTCATTCTGTTTACGCCAAATTCTGACTCTACCATCTGAATGTCTCAACAGAAATCGAGACTCATCAGACCAGGCAACATTTTTCCAGTCTTCAACTGTCCAATTCTGGTGAGCTTGTGCAAATTTTAGCCTCTTTTTCCTATTTGTAGTGGAGATGAGTGGTACCCGGTGGGGTCTTCTGCTGTTGTAGCCCATCCGCCTCAAGGTTGTGTGTGTTGTGGCTTCACAAATGCTTTGCTGCAGACCTCGGTTGTGACGAGTGGTTATTTCAGTCAATGTTGCTCTTCTATCAGCTTGAATCAGTATACTGGATGTTTTTCCCTTTTCACACCATTCTTTGTAAACCCTAGAAATGGTTGTTTGTGAAAATCCCAGTAAGTGAGCAGATTGTGAAATACTCAGACCGGCCCGTCTGGCACCAACGACCATGCCACTCTCAAAATGCCTTAAATCCCCTTTCTTTTCCCATTCTGACATTCAGTTTGGAGTTCAGGAGATTGTCTTGACCAGGACCAACCCCTAAATGCACTGAAGCAACTGCCATGTGATTGGTTGATTAGATAATTGCATTAATGAGAAATTGAACAGGTGTTCCTAATAATCCTTTAGGTGAGTGTATATAAATGCTTCAAATGTGATGCTCATCAAAGGACACAACACATGCAAGCCTTTTCTTTCTTCTTTTCTTTATTTCTTCCCCCCCCCCCCCCCCCATATGTCAGACTTTACATGGTTAACACTTAAGACTTTAAGGTATTTTGATAAAGCTCAACCAGACATTGTTGAAATCACTTCTGAAAGTCTAAAGGAGATGCGTGTGAGATTATTGGGGTATTTTGCTCTGGAGGAACAATTGAGAAGCAGGTCTCTATTTGCACCTCGTTTATTCTCTTTGCTCTCCTAGAGAAACAATAGAGATATGGAGCAGGATTGTTGTGTTTTACAGTAACTGTGTTTTGACATGATGAGAGATTCAATCATCGGTCTGAGTACCATATGTGTGTGTGTGTGTGTGTGTGTTGACAGGCGGCTGGCGCGGTCCACCCTTCTCCTCATCCCTCTGTTTGGAATCCACTACACTGTGTTTGCCTTCTCTCCAGAGGATTTCAGCAAGCGAGAGCGACTGGTCTTTGAGCTGGGCTTGGGCTCCTTCCAGGTACAGAGCGTCTGCTTTTATTGTAGCAACTTCAGTGCTGTATTTTAGAAACACCTCCTTGGAGACTATTTTTTTTGTTCCAGTCCCCAGTGAGCTGCATCATACTTCTGATTCCTTTGATATTAGGCATCAGTATTACATGCTGCCATTTCTGTGCTCAGAATCTAAACTACCAGAATGCATTTAAGAATCCAGTTACATCTTAAAGTCCCACTGAAGTACCTTTAAAGGTTTAACATTATTCAGTGCGTTTACACTGAAACCGGTAGACAGGGGGAGACATATCAAACAGCTCCTCCCCTTTTTTAAATGGCCAATAGCATTTTGTTTATATAACAGCTGGGCTAGAGCTGTTGAGTTTGTTAAAGCCGCAGTTTCCCCCTCATCTCAAACCGTTTCTCCTCTCAATCTCCTCCATTTCTCTTTAAAATCCAGCATTCTGTGCAGAATTCACATGAGTCTGATGTGTTTTCTGGTCTGCACCGACTCGCTCATATGATCCGCTCTGTGCTGTCGTGTCTCTGGCCGGAGCCGTGGAGGTTCATGTGACACTAATGTGAATCCAGACTTCATTCCTCCAATGGAAAGCATATTTACACTGAATCTGAATTGTTCCCTATCCCCTATATAGTGCCATTCACCATGTAGAAAAAAGTAAATGTGTGAACAAGTGACCGATAGAAACCACAGCTTCAGTGTCTATTTATAATGTAGGGGGTGGGGCTTTAGATTCTAGAGAGCATTTGATTGGACAGAAAATCTGATGAGAAGCTGAAGTCTAGTGATGTCATCAAAATCATTGATCCATACTGGAGGAAGTGAGAATTGTGTCGCTAAATAAGAATTGTGTCGTTATTTTAGAGTACAGTAGCTTATTGATAACAGTAAGGCTAACATATTCATACTAAAAGCCAAAAAACTTAATTTTGATATCATGGGGACTTTAAATATATTACCAGTATTTGTGAGTTTGATGTATTTGTTTGAAACCATTATGCTTATGTTAGGTTTTTTGGTAAACTTTGCCGAGTGTAGTGTGTATGAGAGATATTATTGTGTTTCAATTCACAGAATTTTTATTTATAGTGTCACCTATATAGACAACAAGGCAGCGCACTAGGTTTCAGAGCTTCATTTAATGAAATTACACATTTTTAAGTGCGCACTACTGTTTAACAGTTTGAGTTCAGTAACATTTTTAAATGTTGTAATATTGTGAGATATTATTACCATTTGAAATAATATATTTATAATATAATATAATAATATTTTCTATTGAATGTATGTTAAAGTGTCGTTTATTTCTGTGATGCAAAGCATCATTACTTTCCAGTGTCACATCATCCTTCAGAAATCATTCTAATATGATGAGTTGATGCTCAAGAAATATTTCTTATGTGATTTAACATTTAAAACAATTGTGGTGCTTCATATTTTTGTGGAAACTGTGATACCTTTTTTTCAGGATTCTTTTGATGAATAGAAAGTTGATAAGAACAGCTTTGTTTGAAATGGAAATCTTTTGTAACTTGTTTTTACTGTCGCTTTTAATCAGTGTAATGCATCTTTCTCTCTGCAGGGCTTTGTGGTAGCCGTGCTGTACTGCTTTCTGAATGGAGAGGTAAGGGCTTTTGTTTTGAAATTCTGAAATGCATGCAATCACTTTTTCCAATATTACTACGTAAACAATGAAAAACATTTTAAACCACATCCTAACCAGACATGATGCGATAAGTGACAACCCATCACGGCAATAATTCAAACAAAAATGAGAAATTTTGTGTTGCGTTCATCAAATAACTTCTGTGTGGTTATAATTTTGCTTTCTATGCGGATAGTAAAATTGAAGCTTGAAACATGTCACGTCACATCTGGCTAGGAAATGGTGCAAAGCATGAGAGAGAGAGTGTGGACTGGTGGAGAACGCGTGCACCTTTACAGCTGAGTACATTAAAAAATGACCTTTTCAAGTTTCTCCCTAAAGGTGCAGTCGGAGATAAAGAGGAAATGGAGGAGTTGGACGGTGAACAGGTACTTTGCTGTGGACCTGAAGCAGCAGCGTCACCCTTCGCTAGCGAGCAGTGGGGTGAACGGGGGGACGCAGCTGTCCATCCTCAGCAAGAGCAGCTCGCAGATACGCATGTCCAGCCCACTGGCCGAGACGGTCAACCTCAACCTGCCCACCTGAGCGCCTGATTGGTCCACTCCTCCGTCCCTAAAGCCCCGCCCTTCAACTCACCCTCTCCACCTGCAGTAGGGCCAGCCAATCACAATTAGAGGAGAACTATTAATTATTCATGACTTCTCTGGACAGTATTTAAATATTCCAAACAAGATCCAGATTCGTCCAGGGATGTATTTATAGTGTCAAAACTGTTTTGAGCTTAAGCTAACAAAAGTTCAGGCAATTCAGGTTAGAAAGCCTTTTGACCACTGCGCAACTTTTTGAAGGCTTTCTAATTAATCGATTAAGAAACCAACAATAGGAGCATAAAAGAATGTTATTTGATCACAAGAGTTGTAAGTTCTTTCTCAGTCAATAATAGTGCAGAGCAGGGGCTATACGCTTCGCACCGCTGCCATAAACGCCAAAATGAGATCGCAGCAGAAATTCGAGTGAGTTTTCATATCGCATTATGAGCCATAGAGAATGTGAATCGTTTGTGGTTAGAATGTAGTCAGAGAAACATCCAACCATTCATTTCTCAAACCAATAGCACATTGCTTTCTAGTTATGATCGTTAGTTAGTGTCTAATCGGAGAGAGAGAGGTGTTACAATTCAGTGTTATAAGATTGAGGAAAAAATTATAACGTAAAGTGCCAAAACCTGACTATTTAAGTATTGTTTTTTTCTGCAAGCTACTGTGTTTTCAGAATCCACTATAAAAGAAAATGTACAGGCTTCATGTTGCTCATTCAAATGCTGTGTATTTGATTAAATGTTCTCCACTGAGAGATTGTAAAACATATTTTTTTACAATCAGCCGTAAGTACAGAGTATGTCAACAATATAAATACTTATGAATGACTCATGAATTTAGATTATATGTAAGTGTTGTTATGGTTTCGTGTTTCGGTTTAGCTTTTAGACAGTGTCATTCGAATGGTTTATTATATATACACAGAGCCAATATAAACAAATCAACGATTGTCAAAAAATTACCGGAGCAAGGAAGCTATTCCCACAATTCCCTCTGATTTATTCTGAAGTGCCTGTTGGTCACAAAAATAGCTTTGATGGATCTATTCTAAACTACCAGTGCCAGTCAGTATTGATTTAATATTAGTCATTTAGTAGTGTAGATGAACAGATTCATTGTTCAGGTTGCTTTTACAATCTTTAATTTATACAGAGTAGGAATATATTCATTAATATGTGGTAGAAATGTTTCTAAAGCTTTGAGATGTGCAATTCAATGCCAGTACGTTACTATCAGGTGCATTATAAATGCTTTTTAGGGCTGATATGTTCAACTGTGGGAGAAAGCAAACATCTGAATGCAATGTTATAGTGTTAAAGGGTTATTTCAACTAAAATATTAGATTCTGTCATCATCTGCTGGCCTTCGTGTCATTCCAAACCTGACTTTTTGAATGTTTATCCTCTTAGAATGAAAACATACACTGTAAAAATTAATTATGACACGTCTTAACTCATGAAATAAGCATTTATATACAACATTCAACTCATTTAAGTCGGTTTAATGTAAGTTGAAATGATGAAAACACTTAATGTACGGTTTAATGCACCACATTTTCCGCACCATAAGGTGCACCAGACTATAAGGCGCAGTCGTAATTACGGCCCAGTTCCGTACTTAATCCACATATAAGGCGCAGCATACTACAAGGTGCACCGGATTACAAGATGCACGGCTGATTTTTGAGAAAATTTGCGTCCTTTAGGTGCGCCTTATAGTGCGAAAATACGGTAAGTTGAAATGATGAAAACACTCAATGTACGGGTTAATGTACCGCATTTCCGCACCATAAGGCGCACCGGATTATAAGACGCAGTCGCAATTATGGTCGATTTATGTACTTAATCCGCATATAAGGGGCCTCATATTATAAGGCGCACCACACTATAAGGCGCACGGCCGATTTTTGAGAAAATTTGCGCCTTTTGAGTGCGGAAAATACGGTACGTTGAAATGATGAAAACACTTTTTTTACAGTGTACCTGTATCATCAACCTCCAAAAGGCCAAAAAAGCACAGCTTTAGTACCATAAATGTGCACAAGTCATATATACTTTTTGGTATTTAGTGCTTTGCGGCACATAATCATATATAACCTTTTTGTAAATGAGAAAGAAATGTCATACAGGTTTGAAAAGGCACGAGGATGAGCGAATGATGACAGATTTTAATTCATTTTGGAGTGAACACTTTTAAAGCTCGAGAGACCGTTAACCTCAACCCTTTATAAGTACAATCTCTGATGTCAATCTATGAAGCCAACCAAATTTACTGCATCACCACTGACTGACAATCATAATTAGTTATCACTCGCATTTAACATGTTTGATCAGTGTATAAAGTGGCAACAGTCTCTGCTAATAGTGTTGTTTATTTCCAGTACAGTATTCTCCTCTGCTGTGAAGTTCTCTGTATGCGTTAAAGACACACATGTGCCAGTAAACGATGGATGTGCCAGCACTCTCTCTTGCACAACACTTGCAGTCACCATGAAGTACCAACGATGTATGTAAAACTTCTGTGATTATGAACGTGCCAGATTTGAAGTGCAATATGCTTTTGTTGCAGCTCAGTTGTCAGTGTATCACATTGGAGGCAGGATTGAGATTTTTGAAATGTACAGTAAAAGTAATAGTCATGTAGATCGCACAAATCTTTCTTATAAAAATGTGGAAAATGTAGCCCCCTCCCAGTAGTTATTTAAGAGTTGATAACTCTGCCCTAAACTCGTGCAATTGGTTGAGACTGAGTGCATTTCCTTTTAAAGTAACCTTTCTTTGCACCACAAACTTCAACA
This sequence comes from Rhodeus uyekii, assembly GCA_037043235.1. NCBI lineage: Eukaryota > Metazoa > Chordata > Actinopteri > Cypriniformes > Acheilognathidae > Rhodeus > Rhodeus uyekii. Next base: position 4,605,108 of record JAWRVZ010000011.1, on the reverse strand, counting down.
TTAGCTCAACCAATGAGTTTGGGACAGAGGTGTATCTGTTTGCTGATCAATGGCAGAAGGGGTGTCATTAAATAAAATATTGAGTGTTCACTGGTGATGAAAACCCTTTGTATCTTTGTTTGACCTTTCTCATTTCTTTCTTATCATCATTTTCAGCCTGTAAATAATGATCTTGAACAAGCTCTCAGTGATAGTGACCTTGTCTGTTGAAATAAATTGTGAAATCTTAACAGAGTGTCATTAACAGAGCATCAGATGTTGTTTGGATCATGTGACCTCACGACATAGAGCTTCATAGTGTTTGGATGTAGTAACGGGAGGACAGAGCTCCCTCTGTGGCTCTTTCTAGATATATCTGCATGAAAAAGACAGAATTTTGCTGCTTTCTATGTTCTTGACACCAGCCGTCATTCTGAGTGTGAGCGCTCAGAAGGTAACGACCATGTCTCAAAGCTGTTACACGCGTGTTTTCCTGTGCTTGCATTGCATCTATCTGCCACTAGGTGATGCTTGTTTTTTTTATTGTCTATTTGAGCGCTGTATATTTGAAGAACGAGGGTCGTCTCTCGTCTAGGTCTAAAGTTTCATTGTGTCTTTGAGATGTCTTCATGTTGTGGACTAACTCATTTTCAGTCTGAATGTAACATCCGGACAACAACTGTATTGTACATTCAGCTGCTCTGTAAAGCTGCCTGCTGTTTCTTCTGCTTTGATGTAGAGATGATGTCTATGTTTGACCTGTGAACATTTTTTGTACGTGTCTGAATTCCATTCTTGACATACAACTCTTGAATTTCTGGAATTTATGTCATTATTTTATGTATGCATACATGTGTCGTGTGTGAATATGCACTGTATAATCAGTGCACTGATTTAATTTTTGTTAAAGGTGCATCAAGTAATTTTAGAAAACCATGTCGAAAGTGGATTGGACAGAGAAGCGCAACACACTTGTAGCCAATCAGCAGTAGGGGGCGTGTTCACTATGATGGGGAAGGAGATTGAGCCAATCAGCAGTAGGGGGCGTGTTCACTATGATGGGGAAGGAGATTGAGCCAATCAGCAGTAGGGGGCGTGTCCACTCATGATGGGGAAGGAGATTGAGCCAATCAGCAGTAGGGGGCGTGTTCACTATGATGGGGGAGGAGATTGAACCCATCAGCAGTAGGGGGCGTGTCCACTCATGATGGGGAAGGAGATTGAGCCAATCAGCAGTAGGGGGTGTGTTCACTATGATGGGGAAGGAGATTGAGCCCATCAGCAGTAGGGGGCGTGTTCACTATGATGGGGAAGGAGATTGAGCCCATCAGCAGTAGGGGGCGTGTTCACTATGATGGGGAAGGAGATTGAGCCCATCAGCAGTAGGGGGCGTGTTCACTATGATGGGGAAGGAGATTGAGCCCATCAGCAGTAGGGGGCGTGTTCACTATGATGGGGAAGGAGATTGAGCCCATCAGCAGTAGGGGGCGTGTTCACTATGATGGGGAAGGAGATTGAGCCCATCAGCAGTAGGGGGCGTGTTCACTATGATGGGGAAGGAGATTGAGCCAATCAGCAGTAGGGGGCGTGTTCACTATGATGGGGAAGGAGATTGGGCCAATCAGCAGTAGGGGGCGTGTTCACTATGATGGGGAAGGAGATTGAGCCAATCAGCAGAAGGGGGCGTGTCCACTCATGATGGGGAAGGAGATTGAGCCAATCAGCAGTAGGGGGCGTGTTCACTATGATGGGGGAGGAGATTGAGCCAATCAGCAGTAGGGGGCGTGTCCACTCATGATGGGGAAGGAGATTGAGCCAATCAGCAGTAGGGGGTGTGTTCACTATGATGGGGAAGGAGATTGAGCCCATCAGCAGTAGGGGGCGTGTTCACTATGATGGGGAAGGAGATTGAGCCCATCAGCAGTAGGGGGCGTGTTCACTATGATGGGGAAGGAGATTGAGCCAATCAGCAGTAGGGGGCGTGTTCACTATGATGGGGAAGGAGATTGAGCCCATCAGCAGTAGGGGGCGTGTTCACTATGATGGGGAAGGAGATTGAGCCCATCAGCAGTAGGGGGCGTGTTCACTATGATGGGGAAGGAGATTGAGCCAATCAGCAGTAGGGGGCGTGTTCACTATGATGGGGAAGGAGATTGAGCCAATCAGCAGTAGGGGGCGTGTTCACTATGATGGGGAAGGAGATTGGGCCAATCAGCAGTAGGGGGCGTGTTCACTATGATGGGGGAGGAGATTGAGCCAATCAGCAGTAGGGGGCGTGTTCACTATGATGGGGGAGGAGATTGAGTCAATCAGCAGTAGGGGGCGTGTTCACTATGATGGGGAAGGAGATTGAGCCAATCAGCAGTAGGGGGCGTGTTCACTATGATGGGGAAGGAGATTGGGCCAATCAGCAGTAGGGGGCGTGTTCACTATGATGGGGGAGGAGATTGAGCCAATCAGCAGTAGGGGGCGTGTTCACTATGATGGGGGAGGAGATTGAGTCAATCAGCAGTAGGGGGCGTGTTCACTATGATGGGGAAGGAGATTGAGTCAATCAGCAGTAGGGGGCGTGTTCACTATGATGGGGGAGGAGATTGAGTCAATCAGCAGTAGGGGGCGTGTTCACTATGATGGGGGAGGAGAGAGAGTGAGTGAGCAAGACATTTGAATAGAGACTGTAGAAAGAGAGATGGTTGAGAGACATTACAAAAGAGTAAAACTCGGAGGAATATCACTGGGAAAAGAAGGGCTATGAAATTGGTTATGAGTTTTAGAGCTTTCCAGCGCTGGAGACACTGAAGCGAGAAGACCTGAAATCAGATGCTGAAGTTGGATGTTTCTGCTCCACACGTGAGTAAAACTGATTTTGCAGTGATTCACAGAACCAAGAGATGCTGTTGTTGTAATGTTAGCTATAGTAACACAACAGGACAGAGTGTCATTGTTTGTCTGGAGCTTTGTTTGAACTAATAACTCTACGACTAACTCTTGCTTGTATAGACTGTTGTTTACTGTATGTTTATCTTATTTTTTCGTTTGTTGTTCGTTCGTCATTGCTTTATTTTTTATAAAACACTTTTTGCTTCAGTTCAGCTATGATAAAGAGACATCTTTTCAAGTGAGACTTTTCAAGTGAGACAACAACAACAACAACATCCACACTTGCATTGCGCATTGGTACATTTGTTTGGGTTGATTTCAAATATCAGAAATCACTTACTGCACCTTTAAAATTGACAAAAGAATAAATGTATAGGGAAGGTCTATTTATTTCTTTTCTTTTTTATTAGAAAGCAAAAAACAAACAACTAAAAGTAGTAACAGTAAAATAAGCTACACTACAGCCTGCATAGTCAAATGACATAAATATATAAAATATTAGAATGGTCAGCTGTAATTTGGTCTAATACATATTTTATAGAAAACCAAAAGATTTAAAACAACATGTCAGTCCATAAAATCAATTTTTGATCCATAAAAATGAACTGTCAGCATCACTAAAAGGTTAAAATACTAAAATTACTAATTACATTTTTTAAAGCTGTAAACATTGTTCTCAGTGTAACTGTGCTCCAGTTAATATTGGACTTTATTGGTATTCAGCTGTAATGCCTGCAGACGTACAATACCATTTAAATGTTTTAGGTCAATATGATTTTTTAAAAACTTTTTTCAAGTGAGGAAATTGATCAAAAAGTTAAGACATTTATAATGTTACACATATTTTAACTGTTTTAAATTTTGTCAATAAGAAGCAGCAACAATTTCTTGAGCAGCAAATCATCATATTAGAATGATTTCTGAAGGATCATGTGACACTGAAGACTGGAGTAAAGATGCTGAAAAAAAATCAGCTTTCTGACACATAAAGTACATTGCATACAACTTTTTAGATTGATATTTTTAAGTTTGATCCTTGCTGAGCATAGGAGACTTCTTTCAAAAACATTTAAAAAATGAGAAGTGTACACTTAAAAACCAATGACAAGTTTATATCCCACAGTACCACTTAAATACATCTATATGCTGATGAGAAGCAGTCATTATCAGCTTCTGTCAAAGTACAAAGAGTTCAAATCAAAACAATCCTTAAGTTAAAAAGAGCTATAAATAAACATTGCCATGTAAGAAAGATGTCTCAGGCTAAGCATGTAACCATGGTTCCCTGAGATAGGGACTGAGACGCTACCTCCCCTAGTCTAACACAGCAATGAACTTGATATTGGCAGGGCAATGAACATTATTGATGTCAAATATGACTTACTATAATTGTCATCTTCACACTGCCCCAACAGACACCGACAAACACTGATTGAACGTAATCAATCGGGTGAAAACAAACCCTGAACAACATCACACTGATCTGACAAAACCCAAAAAACGAGTTTACATTTATGCATTTGGCAGATTCGTTTATCCAAAGCGACTTACATTGCATTCAAGGAACACATTGAATCAGTTCTTGCTTTCCCTTGGATCGAACCCATGACCTTGGTGTTGCAAGCACCAATGCTCCACTGATTGAGCTACAGGAAAGTTTGTTGGGATTTGTCTGTGCGATAAAAATGAAATTCCCCCAAACTGATACATTTGAATTGTGTTACTTTCAGTTAACAGTTTATGGCATCTAGCTTAAACTAATGGAATGAGAATGTAAATAAAATATCAATATCGTTTTATAATCCGTCTCGCTTGCATACAAAATACTGATACAATCAGATTTTTCAAATGTTAGTCAACCATTTGCCATAAAACACCACCCTCAGGAACAGGCCACCTACATTATCTACTGGTCCTCCATCAAATCAAACATCCACACACTTGCTGTGTCACAAACTTTAACAGTCTAACAATCCACAGCTTTGGTCATTTCAACATGACCTTGATAGTGCCATGCAGTGACCTCATTTCTCTCATGCAACCGTCTTCCGCTCTCCAGATCCGAGTGGGAAGCTCTTGAAGTCTTTAGCATTTTATTCCGCCTGCAACATCCAGGTGTGTTCACACAGACGTGATGTAGCCGCTGCAGACGTCAGTCTGTGTGTGAGCAGTCTCATGCATCATGATCTGAGTAACCGTGACCTGACGCTTTTTATGTGGGCTCAGGTGAGTCTGGGTCTGCCACCTCCATAACTTACGCTTCAGCTCTGCCTGTACCTGAAGGAGGACAGAAAGTATTGTTATAGAGCAGGGGTGTCAAACTCAATTGCACAGGGGGCCAAAATCCAAAAAAAACTTTAGGTCGCGGGCCGAACAGGATAAACATTTATTGAAAACACTAAAACTAAACTTTTAAAACTTACCTTTTTTTAAATTAGATGTGAATAAAAACAGACAGAAATATTATTCTGGAATAAATCAACTTATACCTTAAATAACTTAAAAATATAAAAATATTAAAAAAAAAAAACTTTAAAACAAATTAAAATATATCCTGTCTAAATTATACAAGTTAGAAATAAAGTAAACAAGTAAAGTAAAAGTAAGTAAAAGTTAAAAGAACAAACATTCAAATATCTTTACTCTTATGTCATTTTATATAAAACTTAAAAAGATTTATATATAAAAGATTTTGCTCTCCATAAAAATATATCCTGTCAAAATTATACAAATTCAAAATATGGACATGCTGCATAACAAAACCTGGAAATCGAAATAAAAATTTTGCTTTTCAGCAATAACAAATCAAATCATTCAGTTGAATTTGCTCTTATGTCATTTTTCTCATAGTGCCGTCTTATTAAATTATTTAATTACTGACACATTAGCTCCGCAAATGAGACACACGGGTATACCGGCAGTATGTCAGTAAACATATACCGTATTTTCCCGCATATTACCCATGGGTTATAGCAGATTTTACAAACTATATCACAAATTTTTTTACACTTAATAATATTTCAATATATATTTGTTACGTCCACTAAGGACGTAATGTTTTTTTTTTTTTTGCGCTGTATTTTCTTTCTGGCGCTTTTACTATCACTCTGACAGCTGGCGCTGATGTGCTGTCTGACCTGTCAATCATGCAAGAAGACGTTCTGCCATGAGGGCGAGCTCTTCTCATCCGACGATCAACACCTGCATTTCGCGCACAAGCACTGTGTACCGAGCCTGAACAGTTATGGATCATTGACAATAACAATCGCGCAGTACTAGCGCGAGCGCGAAGCATCATTAGCCACTTCCTGTTTAATACAGGAAGTGTTCGGCGAGTCAGCTGGAGCGCGGGACGGAGCGCGGGACATCTCGCGGGCCATTAATAAAATGCTCTCGCGGGCCGGACATAATTACACGCCGGGCCGGATGTGGCCCGCGGGCCTTGAGTTTGACACCTATGTTATAGAGCATTGTTATACACACTGGAAGAGCCTTAAAGGGATAGTTCCCCCAAAAAGTCATTAATTACTCACCTTCATGTCGTTCCAAACCTGTAAGTCTTTCATTCATCTTCGGAGCACAAATGAAGAAATTTGGAGGAACAGAAATTGCTCAGATTTCATTAAAAAGATGAACGAAAGTCTTACAGGTTTGCATATACATGACATCATCAGGAGGAACAGGTATTAAGACACAACGGGGCCTAAAATAGAAACTTACCTTTGCGTGAACCATCAAGCTTAATATTATTCATGCATGAAGCGCGGCCTGGCAGTGTGTAAAGCATTATTCTAGCTAATTCTATCTATCTAATTCTAGCATTAACACATGCCATCTGTTTTATTCTGTCTGGAACAGCATTCGTAATATTTTTATCTTTTAGGGTTTCTATGATTTTATGGATTTAGTTTTAATACATTTTACATTTTGTGAACTAAACAGCTTGTAAACATGTTTTATCACAAGAGAAATTTTGAAATTAAGCCAATTGAACATAATTTAAAACATTTCTGTTTACATAGAAATTTGGAGGAACAGAAATTGCTCAGATTTCATCAAAAAGATCTTCATTTGTGTTCTGAAGATGAACGAAAGTCTTACAGGTTTGGAACAACATAAGGGTTAGTAATTCATGACAGAATTTTATTTTTTTGTGAATGAACTATCCCTTTAATGCTCCAGTCTTTAGTATTTGACGCTTGTTGTTAAGATCAGAAACTCGTGAAGTGTAGAAAAAGCCTAATTTTCATGGAGAACGTTCGAGAAATGTGTGTGTTCACTGGTCTGTGCTTTACTCACACAACCACAGTAACAATTCCAGAGCAGATTAACCTCCTATTTTTATGCAAACTCAATGGTCCTCTGAGAAATCTACTGTGATCACCAATATTGGCCCAGATAGCAAACATACGCCTCCAAGATGTCTTATAAAGAGCTCTTTTCTGAAAAGCATCTGCTGTTTACAAATATCTGATAAACCTCTTCAAAAAGCCAGTTTTACACACATTCTAAATCCTAAACATCTTAAAGATATTTTCTAAATGTCTAATATGACTTCATCAATATCATGTTTAATTTTTCCATTATGGGAATACTTACTTCTCCGTTGAGAAAACAGTAAAGAAGTGCCACCACAAAGCCCTGGTTGAAGAAAAAAACAAGACTTTCAGGAATAAAATCTTTAAAATAATACTAATCAGATCATCTCTTCATATCAAATGAAATCATCTGTACCTGGAAGGAGCCCAGGCCGAGTTCGATGTAGAACCGGACAATTTCACCCGTGTTTTCCGGCAGAAACGCAAACAAAGTGTAGTGCATCCCAAACAGAGGAATCAGAAACAAGGTGGACTTGGCCAGTCTCCTGTGTGATGACCAAAGATAATCCTCCATCAATATTAATGCCTTCACACACACAATTCAGAGCAGTATCATGTGTGTCTTTAGCACTTTGTTTAGGTAAATTATGGGTCATTTATTTCATTTAAGAACAGTATAGATGGTGCATATTTTGTAACAAGAATTACAGCAAAGTTTATTCAATTTCATTGCGATTAATGTGGACCGGAACCAGTGAAAATCTGCGAAGTAGGATCAGCCAATCATCTCACGGGATACATCCACTCGTGCCCTTATTGGTCGATCTCGCACGGGAACCAATCACGTGCTTGTCTGAGTGCCGTGGGCATGTCCAAAGCCTCTGAGAGAGTTTCTCTCTTTCTCTGGCATCCTGGGAACCGTTTCTCGCGCATCACGATGAAGCAACGCTACTTTCCGCAATACAGCTGAATATTTTTCACGTAGTTCACATTGTTGCAGCTCTTCTCTTCTCTTCTCAGTCTGTCAGTAACGCTCTGTTTAGTTTCTATCTCTTTGAAACCCTTCCTTCTGGAAAGCGTAATGTGCTCTGATGGGCCGCTAGACCAGTGTGTTGTGATTGGTCAACCGTTTTCAGTGCGTTTGAGTGCGAACACACTACTAACGCAAATTAACTAGGCCATGTCCCTATATTTTGATATAGAGAATAACAATATACTGGATAATAATCCAATACTGGAGTTGCAAGGTCAAGCCCAGTGCCACTATGATGTTAAATGGCACATTTGTCAAATTTCAAAGACAGATCTGCACTTTCAGAAATGAATTACCGTCTGGATAATGGGCTAAATGCAATTTTTCTTCATCTTTGCATATACATGACATCATCAGGAGGAACAGGTATTGAGACACAACGGGGCCTAAAATAGAAACGTACCTTTGCGTGAACCATCAAGCTTAATATTATTCATGCATGAAGCGCGGCCTGGCAGTGTGTAAAGCATTATTCTACTGAACAGACATTGAAATTTCACTCACATTAACACATGCCATCTGTTTGATTCTGTCTGAAACAGCATATTTGTATCTTTCAGGGTTTCTATCATGGGATCATTTCATGGATTTAGTTTTAGTTCATTTTCAATTTTCATTCAGTATAATGAACTAAACAGCTAGTAAACATATTTTATCACTATAGAAAAACTAAATAATCCATCAAACATGACAGTATTATGTAATCATTTAAGACATTTTTCATAAAGCGTTCTTCAAAACTGAGTCAGGAACATTAGAGTTCTATATAGAATTCTGTGAATCTTCTTTTCTAAGAGTGCATTTTAGTCACACACTCTTATTTGGCTGAAATTTTTTATTTGACTGTCATAACTACAGCAATAACTCTGCATTAGGTCAAGAAAATTAAAATATTAACTACATAATTATGATTACACTCAATATTTTCATGAAAGACAAGAAAACTGGCTGTTATATGCTGTTTGTGGCAAGTATCTAATGAATTAAACAACAATTTAGTTTGACAAAAACTAACCTGGCACTTGATATGCATATAATGACTGGTACATTATATATATATATATATATATATATATATATAGTTTATTTTTTCTACTTTTTCAGTACTTCTTGCAGAATATTATTTGACTCACATGAAGTGACCCGTGTCATTGCCACCAACTCCAGGACTTTTCAATTTCTGAACCAAGATTCGAATCACATTTAGGAAGATGATGATATTAGCCTGTCAGAAAGAGAAAGAGCTTCAATAACATCGAGCAGGTTATATTTCAGGCAATACCTCTGAATAATTATCTCTTTGAATAAATGTTGTAAAATTTGAATAAATTATGTCATAAACATATAACAATATCAAAACTCACAAACAGTGATGCAGTGATCGGTCCTTTAATGATCCACCATATGTTCATATTATCTGTGTCATCCCAACATCTGCAAACACGAGCAAATTATTTCCTGTAACAACATTAAACTATATTTGCATCCTATTATTACATGCTCTTATAAATAATTCACAATCAGACCAGAAAAGAGTATTAAGAACGAAAAATAAGGTCAGTTTAGTTTAGTTTCATGATCATTTTAAAGTTGAAGATGTGGCATACCCTCTGTTATCAAAGAATTGTCTGGTTAACACCCACACAATCAGAACAACCGATGGGACGCCTAGGAAAAAACAGACAATGCTTACTTTCTCCAAATTCACACACACACACACACACACCCACAAGTTTCAGAACAGATCTAAATAATGTAAAACAGCACATTTCACACACAATGGTAATTCAAAGTATCGTATTTCCCCGCATATAACCTGCGGGTTATACCAGATTTTACAAACCCCACAGGGGGGTGTGGGTTATATAAGGGTGCGGGCTATATCACAAATTTTTTACGCGTAATAATATTTCAATATATTTGTTACGTCCCTAAGGATGTAAGGGTTTTTTGCGGTATTTTCTTTCTGTTTTTCTTTTTTGCGAGGGTTGTTGTCTCTGGTGCTTGTACTGTCACTCTGAGAGCTGGCACTGATAGGCTGTCTGACCTGTCAATCATGCAAGAAGACGTGATTGGCTGTGCTGCATGAGGGCGGGCTCTTCTGATCTCATCCGATGATCAACACCTGTAGAATCGCTTCTTTTTGTTCTGATTCTGACTTGTGTTTTTCTTATTGTGTGAATTTTGCGCACAAGCACTGTGTACCGAGCCTGAACAGTTATAATAATTGACGTCATGCGAGCAACATTTGAAATTCGAAATGTGATCTTATACAAAAAAAAGTTCATCAATCTATGGGTGCGGGTTATAGAAAGGTGCGGGTTATACCAATGATTCTTCCACGCGCGCGCGCGCACACACACACACAGGCGCACACACACACACAGGCGCGCACACACACACACACACGCACACGCACACACACACAACCACAACGCCCGCGGGCTATATGAGGGTGCGGTTTATCTGTGTCTGCGGGTTATATGCGGGAAATATGGTACTAGTGGTAGGAATGATAGTAATTTGGTATGACTAGTAATATGGTACATAGAAGGAATGAAATTAATCAAAAGAAGAAAGAAAAGAAAGAAAGAAAAATAAAAGGTGAGAATAAAAAATAACATAAATAAAACAGTTTAGGATAAAAAGTAGGATGCACAAATAAAGTACAGTGGGACGTACAGTGGCACAGCTCTCATTCAGTAAATGCACAGATGTGCAACAGATGTGTTAGCGTCTGGATTTGAATGTGGCTACTGTTCTTCTCACATAGTAGCTCAAATCAGCGCTTTGAGTGAACTCTGTATTTCTAACTGACTTGATCATGAAGATCTGAGTGATCTTTTTATATTCAATGAGTATATCTTTTACATCTTTTATTTTTATATCTGCAGTGTAATGAGGTCCCAGGCCAATGAGTGATTTGTAAACCAGTAATAACACTTTAAAATCAATCCTAAATGCAACTGGAAGCCAGTGTAAAGACCTGAGATCTGGTGTGATATAATCAGATTTTCTGACATTTGCCAAAAATAGATTTAAAACAAAATACCCCAGGTAAGTAAAGTACTGTAACACCTTACTTTCCATAAAAAGTTATTTTTTATGGAGTAACACAATACTGTACTGCATTACTTTTAAAAGTATCTTTCCCCAACACTGATGTTCATTTGTATAGTCATATTTCCTCTAATACTCAAATCTTGGCAGACTGCCGAAGATGTTGATCCGTTAATCTGATTACACACAGCCTTTCTCCTAGAAGCCTTTTTTTCAGGATGTACCAACCCCATCCTATCAGAATGTACCACCAGAAGTACTTCCTCTGCAAGACGAACGTGAGGGCGAGGAGTGTCTGCAGGTACATGCCTTCCACCAGCAACCAGAAGTAATTAGTGAGGATGCAGAACTGGAAGAAAGATACAGCCGTCTTACACGCTATCTGTGAACAACAACACACACATTTACAGAAGCTTAATCACCAAAATGACACAAGCCATGTTCCTATTCGCCATCTTAATTTGCATTAATTAAGCATCCTTAATTAAGCATCCTTAGAATACCGTTCATAGTAACATCTTAATATATATACACTCACCTAAAGGATTATTAGGAACACCATGCTAATACTGTGTTTGACCCCCTTTCGCCTTCAAAACTGCCTTAATTCTACGTGGCATTGATTCAACAAGCTGCTAAAAGCATTCTTTAGAAATGTTGGCCATATTGATAGGAGCATCTTGCAGTTGGAAGTAACCATTAGAGGATGAGAACATGGGGGTCATGAAGGGATGGACATGGTCAGAAACAATGCTCAGGTAGGCCGTGGCATTTAAACGATGCCCAATTGGCACTAAGGGGCCTAAAGTGTGCCGAGAAAACATCCCCCACACCATTACATCACCACCACCAGCCTGCACAGTGGTAAAAAAGCATGATGGATCCATGTTCTCATTCTGTTTACGAAAATTCTGATTCTGATCGAGACTCATCAGACCAGGCAACATTTTTCCAGTCTTCAACTCGTGCTAATAATCCTTTAGGTGAGTGTATGTATCGTATATATAATTCACCAGCTTTTTTGCCAGATATACCCGACTTTTCATAACAACAGAAAAATATCCTGGGATAACCCGTCTTCTCTATGATATGCTAAAGCCCATTCACATGAAAAGTAATTGATTTCAAGGTAGTTTTTTGACGTAAGAAACACCGGTGAATTTAACCCCCGTTTTTGTCTCTCTTTTTTTCACCACAGTTTTACGGCAAAAATACTTAAAAATGCAATGGTGTTGACTTAGAAAATTTGTACATGGTTTGACTTTTCTTTGACCACATAGACATATAAACAACATTAAAACTTGATTTTCAGCATATTAAATGGTCTTCAGCACACATGGCCTTTCAACATGAAAAGATTTGCTTTCATAGCAGTGTTATTAAAAAAACTGAATACAACTAAAAAACTAATAATACAATAAATAAAAAGACGCAAGATTGGGTATTTTTGTATGTTTGAGGCAATAAGCTACACATCCCTTGAATAACATAATCATATGAGAAACTATATGGTATACAAAAAACGATATGTCATTGATTATAAATGAATGTATGTAAAAATACGGCAGACATATGAAGTTTACTGCAAAATATTCAGGGATTCAGTGCATTCACATCTTGCCATGGTAGTTTTTTATTGGTATTTCTGTGCGCGCGTGTGTGTGTGTGTGTGTGTGTGTGTGTGTGTGTGTGCACTGGTTTCCATAGACATAATGATTTTTTATACTGTACTGTACTTTTTGCTGGGAAAAGGAACCTATGAACTTGTGTTATTGTACCGAGACACTCTCACTCACCGTGGACATTAAACAGTGGTCCTGAGTTTCATCTGAGAATAGAACGGTGTCTTTGATGAAGACTGCACTTGCCCGCAAGATGAAGGAAACAAACAGATTGATGTGTATGTAGTTTCTGGTGCAGTGGAACTTCCTGTGACGGGCAGAGCATGATGGGTACGTAACTCAAAAAGATATTTTTATTCAGTTATTCAATTTTGTGTATCACCGTTGTATTTGGATTTCATAACGATAATATGTAAGTGTTACCTGAAGCATGTGAATATGAAAACGGCAGTAATGAGTGATATAAGCGATGTTGCATATCCTGCAGTGTACAGCTGTTTCAAAGTCGATAAGTAAGTTGTCTGAAAAAAAAAAAGAAAGTCATTTACATCAATGGGGAAACGGCTACAGTTAAACTATTCCAGCAGATTTATATATTTTATGTGTCAGTAACTAATACCTTGCATTTTGATTAAAACCGACCGTAGGAAAAGCTTTCCAGTTCTTAAATGCCACAAAATGACTATGTATATTCTGTACAGTTATTGTTTTTTATTTCAGCATGAACAGGTCAATGACCTGCTTAGTTTTTAAATAATCCTAAACAGAGTTTTTAAAGAAAGCACAAATGAACAGAAAGCAGGAAGTCAAAGCACGTGCAGAAAACCACAGCGACCACTAGTGGTCATCATGGCAAGTTCAAGCAAACCAAACAGAGTTATGATCATTGCTGTCAATTATGCATGTTATATGGGAATATATTCACCACAGTCCCAGAATCTGAATCATCTTCAAACGCACAAGCCTCTTCGTATGGAGGATACGGGTCACTCCAGCCGTGAGCCGTGCAGTTCCTGTATATAAAACCTGCCAAATAAACAGCAAAGAATTATGGGTTAAAGATAACAAAAGGGCACCATTTGTCCCTGAAGGGCTTTGAGATATTTCACTGAAACGTATTGCTTGAGAAAGCCAATTAAAGTGCTTTTTTTCTTGATCACATAATGAATAGTCGTTAAAACCTCTCATAAGTCTCAAGATCGTCAGTTGTTTCAGACTCCTGCGGATCAGCCCTCGTTTGAGTGAACAATTCCTGTTTCATAACACTGCCAAAAATACCTACAGACGCCTGGAGAATGCTTAGGGGAAAACTTGATCGCTAGAGCTGGGACAAAACCCACTGCTGGTTGCATTTCCTGTGGCAGAACAGGTGTTCTTCAGCCCCATATGTGCATCCCCATTCACCTGCTTCATTCAGCCTGAGCGATCTGAACAGCAGTGAGTCTGACCTGCGAATCCAACGCTGACTCAAATAATAAGCTTTAGAATAAAACTGGCAAATATATGGTTGTTAAAATGGAATCTCTCTCTCTCTCTCACATACACACACTTTGGGTTTTCATGTTTCATGGGGAGTTTCCATAGATTTAATGACTTTTATGCTGTACAAAGTGTATTTTTGATCTCCTAATCACTACCATTTTCATCACAGAATTTTTTTTTGCATTTTTACAATTTTTTCCTCATGGGGACCAAAAACATTTCTCCACAAGGACAAGAATTTCATATATTGCAATCTTTGTGATTATATTTTGTATTACACACACACACACACAAACACACATACACACACACGCTGTCTCTCTCTCTCTCTCTCACTCACACACTCACACACACACTCTCTCTCTCTCTCTCTCTCTCTCTCTCTCTCTCTCGCTCTCTCTCTCTCATACACACACACACATACACACATACATACATACATACACGCTCTCTCTTGCTCACTCTCTCTCTCTCTCTCACACACACACACACGCTCTCTGTCTCTCTCTCTCTCACACACACACACACACACACTCTCTCTCTCTCTCTCTCTCTTCTCATACACACACACACACACATACACACATACATACATACACACTCTCGCTTGCTCGCTCTCTCTCTCTCTCTCACTCACACACACACACACACACACACTCTCGCTCGCTCGCTCTCTCTCTCTCTCTCTCTCTCTCTCTCATACTCACACACACACACACACACACACACACATACACATACATACATACATACATACATACACACTCTCTCTCTCGCTCGCTCGCTTTCTCTCTCTCTCTCTCACACACACACACACACACACACACACACTCATACACATACACACACACTCACTCGCTCTCTCTCTCTCTCTCTTTCTCTCATACACACACACACACACACACACATATGCACACATACACATACACTCGCTCTCTCTCTCTCTCTCTCTCTCTCTTTCTCACACACACATGTATATGTCCTGGTAAACCCTAATATTCAAATATTCATAATCCTTGTCATTTTAGACATTTTCATAAATTATATTTTTTTTAATTGTTAAAATTTTCTATGATGGGTAGGGTTAGTGTATGGGTTATAAAATATAGTTTGTACAGTATAAAAATTATTATGTCTTTTAAAATGATAAAAAATATTATTTCCCATAAAGCATGGAAACCAGGTGTGTGACAATGGTAGAAATATATGTAGGTACAGACGAACACACATATGTGTGTGTGCATTTACATCTGCATAACATCTGTCCCTCCCATCCTCATTTTGCTATATGGTGTCTGCCCTGATTACAGTAAGATCTGTTGGTAAGCGCCTACTGTCATCTGAACATCCTGATCTGTAAGCACTTCTAGAGGATTTAAAACATTTGCAAAACCAGACTAGATTTAATCCAAAATTTCTGGATTTAGGGGAAAGTAATCACACAGATGTGATATTCCACCTGATGTTTAACATTTAGGGGCAGGAACAGACGTCATAATTCCTTGTGGAAGAGAGTTTTGATGAAGTTTGGATTGTGAAAAGCCATGGTTTTAGTTTTTTTAGGAGACAATCATATTTAAAACAAAACATCCCCAAAATGTTTTAGGAAGACACTCACAAACAGTGAAGCAAATGCGTTAAAGATTAAAGATTAATCTTATATAAGGACTAGGTAAAAGTGGGCTGAGTAAAAACTTTGCAAACAGCAAATCACAAATCGCAATCCTTATTTGACGTCGATATTGATTTTAAGATCCAAATATTGATATTGCTTCCTTCTCAGCTTTTCATTGCCAACACATATACCATGTCAAAACGTTACATTTAAATTATGATTATGTATTACATAAACAGTTTTGTTTTGTTATGCCTTTCACACAGAATGAAAATGAAAAGATCTGACCAATGCTCAAGCTTTTTATGATGCTTTTTTTTCCAGACATGCTACAAGAAAAAATTAATTACCTTATTTTAATTGAGTAGAACACTAAATGTCTACCCAATATTTATATCATCTTGTATTTCCATATATCCAGTTATCACCAGCAAAAAATATTCATGTAGTCCCAATGCTTAAGCAAATTTCCATTTTAGGAATTTTAATCGATTGCATGCCTTGAAATTAAGATGTGAAAAAAATGCTCTTAAATTTGGGTTGCATTAGCCAATTTAATTAACTAAATTTAGCCGGCTCCAAAAATCCCTTCTTGAGTGCATATACCGGGGTCATCTCAGTGCAAGCTGAATCCCGATATCTCTAGGGCTCTGTGATTTCTGTCTGCATATTCAAACATTTACACAATCATAGCCCTGTAACTAGAAAGATTACTGACCCGCACAATATTACAATCCCTAACTAGAACTGTGACAGCTTTCAGCCATGGTTATTATTGCACACCAGCCTTTAGAAGAATAAAATCTGCTGCCGTTTGACAAACTTTTCAAGCGACATGAGCCTGAAGCTCTGTCACACCAGCTGATATTAAAGAACGACAGCCATGATAGAGCAAAGAGCACAAGAAATGATAGATAGAGAGAGAGAGAGAGAGAGAGAGAGAGAGAGAATGACAGATGGTTGGATGGACGGACAGACAGATAGATGGATAGAGAGAGAGAGAGAGAATGACAGATGGTTGGATGGACGGACAGACAGATAGATGGATGGATAGATAGAGAGAGAGAAAGAGAGAGAGAGAGAATGATGGATGGATAGAGAGAGAGAGAGAAAGAGAGAGAGAATGATGGATGGATAGATGGACGGACAGACAGATAGATGGATAGAGAGAGAGAGAGAGAATGACAGATGGTTGGATGGACGGACAGACAGATAGATGGATGGATAGATAGAGAGAGAGAAAGAGAGAGAGAGAATGATGGATGGATAGAGAGAGAGAGAGAGAGAAAGAGAGAGAGAATGATGGATGGATAGATGGACGGATGGGCGGATGGATGGGTGGATGGACGGATGGATGGATAGATGATAGACAGCATGATGGATGGATGGATGAATGGATGGATAGACAGGTAGATAGATAGATGGACAGACAGACAGACAGACAGACAGACAGACAGACAGATAGATAGATAGATAGATAGATAGATAGATAGATAGATAGATAGATAGATAGATAGATAGATAGATAGATAGATAGATAGATAGATAGATAGATAGATAGATAGATATGGAGATGGTTGGATGGATAGATAGATAGATAGATAGATAGATAGATAGATAGATAGATAGATAGATAGATAGATAGATAGATAGATAGATAGATAGATAGATAGATAGATAGATATGGAGATGGTTGGATGGTTGGATGGATAGATAGATAGATAGATAGATAGATAGATAGATAGATAGATAGATAGATAGATAGATAGATAGATAGATAGATAGATAGATGGATAGATGGATAGATGGTTAGATGGATAGATAGATAGATAGATAGATAGATAGATAGATAGATAGATAGATAGATAGATAGATAGATAGATAGATAGATAGATAGATAGATAGATAGATAGATAGATAGATAGATAGATAGATATGGAGATGGTTGGATGGATAGATAGATAGATAGATAGATAGATAGATAGATAGATAGATAGATAGATAGATAGATAGATAGATAGATAGATAGATAGATAGATAGATAGATAGATAGATAGATAGATAGATAGATATGGAGATGGTTGGATGGATAGATAGATAGATAGATAGATAGATAGATAGATAGATAGATAGATAGATAGATAGATGGATGGATGGTTGGATAGATAGATAGATAGATAGATAGATAGATAGATAGATAGATAGATAGATAGATAGATAGATAGATAGATAGATAGATAGATAGATAGATAGATAGATAGATAGATAGATAGATAGATATGGAGATGGTTGGATGGATAGATAGATAGATAGATAGATAGATAGATAGATAGATAGATAGATAGATAGATAGATAGATAGATAGATAGATAGATAGATAGATAGATAGATAGATAGATAGATAGATGGATGGATGGTTGGATAGATAGATAGATAGATAGATAGATAGATAGATAGATAGATAGATAGATAGATAGATAGATAGATAGATAGATAGATAGATAGATAGATAGATAGATAGATGGATGGATGGTTGGATAGATAGATAGATAGATAGATAGATAGATAGATAGATAGATAGATAGATAGATAGATAGATAGATAGATAGATAGATAGATAGATAGATAGATAGATAGATAGATAGATAGATAGATAGATAGATAGATAGATAGATAGATAGATCTGACCTTGAGTGTTGGAGATATGCTGGAAGACGTCTGAACAGGACACATTAATGAGTTGTCCAGTATCGGCTGTATGCCAGCAGTGAATCCCATCCCAATCTGTCCCACATCCTGAAACACACAGAGGAACCGTTATGACCTCTCAAAAGCTGTTAACAATACAGTATATGTTCAGTTCATTCCATCACTCGTTCCATTACATTGTCAGAAGTTTCCAAATAATAATGACTGACATGAAGTGATTCAAGTGAGCAAGTGATTGATATGACTACACGACAGTTTGCCCAGTCAGCCCATGTTATCTTACAGACAGGGTTAATTTATGTCTTTTGTCATGCTAACGTGCAGATTAGTGATTGCATTGGGTGAACTCTTCTTGACTCCTCACCCATCTGCATATAAAATTGATTGTTGCCTAAAGGCATATACAGACCCTGAGTAAATGCAACTTTTTGACAACTATCAGTGTCCTTAATATGATGTCACTGAATATTCATTAGCTGAACATGCATCCAGTTTTGAAAGGTCAGTAAAGCTGTTCACTACTCAATACTATTCATGCAATAGAAATTCCAGTCTCTTAAAGTTATGTAAAGATTGAACAATCAAATAGACTAATGAAGAATGGAAAATGTTCTAGTATAACTGTGCCTGTTAGATGCTCAAGACCTCTGTCGCAGAATAGCCTAGATGTCTATGGCTATTCATAGCAACATTCATTTTTTATATTCAGTTTGATGGTATCACAATACTTTGAGAGAAAAAAACTTAAGGTACAATACATTCAGAGCATGGCTGCCTTGAAAATTAACTCATAATCATGGTTTGAGCAATTGTAAGTCTTTAGCAGATTTCAGACACAGGCAGATATATACAGTGGCGTGGGCAATATTTGGAGAATGCTTTCTCAATTTGATGAAGCAAATCTTTTAGATAATTATGTCTGTAAGGCTGCCATTTTGGGACTTTGTGTGATACTAACACTGTTTGATTAACACTGTTTTTACTAACACTGGGATTCAGAGAACTAAGGTGCCCAATACCACTACATCACTCCATGAGGAGGTGGAGTGCATTGCAGCTTCCCCAGCGACGGCTGTATATTTATTGCCTCATGCAGGAGAAGGAGGGCTCTTATTGCTCCTCCAAATCCAGTTGTCCTAGAGCAGTGGTCCCCAACCTTTTTTGTGCCGTGGACCGGTAAACGTGTGATAATTTAACCGCGGTGTGCGCGAGTTTGTTGAAACACATCTACTCACCGCCAAAGCTACAGCGCCACAGCCGCTTGCAGCCGCTCACGGACCGGTGGGTTGGGGACCACTGTCCTAGAGGACCCAACTCCAGTGGTCCCAAGTCCATTAGTTTCTATAGGATAAGACTCCAGTGGATCCAAGTCTGATGGTCCTGGAGGACCTGACTCCAGTGGTCCCAAGCCCATTAGTACTGGAGGACTTGACTCCAGTGATCCCAAGTCACATTAGTCCTGGAGGACCTGACTCCAGTGGTCCCAAGCCCATTAGTCCTGGAGGACTTGACTCCAGTGATCCCAAGTCACATTAGTCCTGGAGGACTTGACTCCAGTGATCCCAAGTCACATTAGTCCTGGAAGACCTGACTCCAGTGGTCCCAAGCCCATTAGTCCTGGAGGACTTGACTCCAGTGATCCCAAGTCACATTAGTCCTGGAGGACTTGACTCCAGTGATCCCAAGTCACATTAGTCCTGGAAGACCTGACTCCAGTGGTCCCAAGCCCATTAGTCCTGGAGGACTTGACTCCAGTGATCCCAAGTCACATTAGTCCTGGAAGACCTGACTCCAGTGGTCCCAAGCCCATTAGTACTGGAGGACTTGACTCCAGTGGTCCCAAGTCACATTAGTCCTGGAAGACCTGACTCCAGTGGTCCCAAGCCCATTAGTACTGGAGGACTTGACTCCAGTGATCCCAAGTCACATTAGTCCTGGAGGACCTGACTCCAGTGGTCCCAAGACTATTAGTACTGGAGGACCTGACTCCAGTGGTCCCAAGACTATTAGTACTGGAGGACCTGACTCCAGTGGTCCCAAGTCACATTACTCCTGGAGGACCTGACTCCCGTGGTTCCAAGTCTGATGGTCCTGGAGGACCTGACTCCAGTGGTCCCAAGCCCATTAATCCTGGAGGACCTGACTCCAGTGGCCCCAAGCCCATTAGTCCTGGAGGACCTGACTCCAGTGGCCCCAAGCCCATTAGTCCTGGAGGACCTGACTCCAGTGGCCCCAAGCCCATTAGTCCTGGAGGACCTGACTCCAGTGGCCCCAAGCCCATTTGTCCTGGAGGACCTGACTCCAGTGGTTCCAAATCTGATGGTCCTGGAGGACCTGACTCCAGTGGTCCCAAGCCCATTAGTCCTGGAGGACCTGACTCCAGTGGTTCCAAGTCTGATGGTCCTGGAGGACCTGACTCCCGTGGCCCCAAGCCCATTAGTCCTGGAGGACCTGACTCCAGTGGCCCCAAGCCCATTAGTCCTGGAGGACCTGACTCCCGTGGTTCCAAGCCCATTTGTCCTGGAGGACCTGACTCCAGTGGTCCCAAGCCCATTAGTCCTGGAGGACCTGACTCCAGTGGTTTCAAGCCCATTTGTCCTGGAGGACCTGACTCCAGTGGTTCCAAGTCTGATGGTCCTGGAGGACCTGACTCCAGTGGTTCCAAGTCTGATGGTCCTGGAGGACCTGACTCCCGTGGCCCCAAGCCCATTAGTCCTGGAGGACCTGACTCCAGTGGTCCCAAGCCCATTAGTCCTGGAGGACCTGACTCCAGTGGTCCCAACCCCATTAGTCCTGGAGGATCCTGGAGGAACATTGCCTCCATTTTGTGTGTCTGGGCTGCACACACTTCCCATTTGGCAACCTTAGCTTCAGCCTCTCCTGATCCACCTGATCTGTCAGTCATGGCCATGGAGACCATTCCTGAGCCACCCGTTTCCCCCGTCAGTCCTGCCGTGTGCAAGAGGGAAGTCTTCACCTTTTACGCAACGGTCGTCCTGCCTGCCTGGTCAGAACATGACTTCCTCCATTCCTGTTTTGACAGCCAGAGTCCCCTCCGGAGTCCTGCTCTGTCTTGCTTGTTAGATGAGTCTTTGATGCTTGATTATAGTTCAGTGTACCATTGTTAACAAAGGCTAAGTGCATCCCTCCTGGGTTATATTATAGGGTTGTACAATCTTATAAAGGTCTTATGACTCCTCAGGCTGGAAACCCCTCTTTTTAAGTGCAATTATTTAAGAGAATACTACATTTGGACTCAAATCATAGACAGCTTTGTCTATGTACGTCCCTGCTGAGGGGAAGACATGTCCTTTTACAATCTGTAGGTCACAGTCAGTCAGACATGTAGTCTGTGTACATGGACCAGCCATTTAAAAATGCTGCAAACTGAATTCAAGAACTTGTTTTGTGACAACAGCCCCAAAACACTTATGTGGAGATGTTTTTTTCTTTTTCTCTGTAATTAATTTTGATTTAATTGTAATGATTAAAATGACTTTTATACTTTTCACCCTGAAGTGAAGCTATTCTGTTTTGCATGGAATCCTAATTTTACTTGAATAGGTAGATCACAATATTGTTGCTTTTTAGCTTGTTTGGGGAAAGAACATGTGGAACTCTAAACATGTGCTGCAGGAAACAGCAAGAAAATATTTTCACACAATCTCCTTTTCCAATCACACATTGTCAGGTTAACACAGATCTCCGGAAGTTTAAGCTGCCACGTAACATAATTATCATATGACCTGTGGGTTGAACTGTCTGTCTGCATGAATCCCATTCAACAAAGTTCTATTCATAGAACTTAAGTCTCAGGAAGGAACTTAATCAGAAACCCAATCAAAACTTGTTTAATAATTATAATAATAATACTAATGCAAGTCACTTCAGAGATTATGCTTGACTGGTCTAAACAGTTTTTATAGGAATATTTCCCACAGTGCTTAGCTGTTTCCAGACTGTATGCTATTTAACAATTAAAGTCCTATTAGAAAGGACAACATTAGTAGTAATCCACAAACACAACACTTTGAAAACCACAGGTCTATTGTGAGTAAATGCTGTAGATCTGCTGAGACTAAAAACATTTCCTGTATTCCATTATAGTAACATGGTTACATTTCTGTACGGTAATTTCATCTTTAGTGAACCAGGTCAAGTCAAGCAGGAACGCATCAGCTGCTGACACATGGGAACTTTCCATAGGCATAATGATTTTTATTGCTGTAAATTCTATCCCATAACCCTTAAACTGCCCCTAAAACTGTCCATCACAGAAAACGTACTGCATGTTTTATAAGCTGGTTTCCTCATGGGGACCAAAAAATGTCCCCACATGGCCAATGATTTTGGATATTGCCATCTTTGTAAATGCCATGTAGGGTTCTCACACACACACGCACACACACACGCACACACACACGTACGCGTACATGCATTTTTCATCTGTATGATAAATAGTGTTCGCTGCCACACACACAAAAAAAAACAGTCTGCCAAAAGCATAAATGCAAATGTAGTGTAATGTAATGTTTCATCGGTACAACCTGTTTGTTGGGACTGGTTCTTCATCTCTCCCTTCCTAGTCTGGATGCAGATCTCCTGGTCTTGTATAAACTGGGAGATAATAGCACAATCTGGATGGATAGCATGCACCTGGTGAGGTAAATAAATATGACTCCATATGCACTTTAACCATCATAATCAATATATTACAAGATTTTCATGATGACTCGTTCAAACCAGTTTTTTTAAAGTAATGAAAAACTGTACATTGATTTCCAGTCGTGCACAATTCTGACTTACATAAAGCCACACTTATTAACATTTTTCCCATACAAAAAAGACCCTAGACTATAAATAAATAATAAATAAATAAAAAACACTCTAAAGGAATTTATCATTTAAAGTCAAGCGTAATGTGATGCAATAAGAATGAAACTATATTGTTAAATATACCTCCCGTGGAAAAGAAAGAATATGTTTTTCTTTCATAATTTAATGTCATGCAGGAAATCCTTTTAGCGTTTTTACAGGACGTCTCCGTAAAATATTATCATAATCGTTTTAAATGTATTCTGACATATGCGCATAACTCAGTAATTATTTTGCAGAAATATGAACAAGACGCCAAAAGAAGATGCAGGTTCAGTGAATTCTGAAAGGAATATAGCTATTATTTTTTCTACAAGGATCACTATATAAATGAAATATGGAGAAAATGTGTAACATTAAATACTCACAGCTCTCCAAAAAGTCGCGAATAAGCACAGATGTAGAGCCGTCATATTAAAGTCACTGTGGGATGACCCAAGAAACACGAAATATCCCTGTATGTCCTCAAACAGAGTGATCTGCTCGGTTCAGACTCGACAGACTGAAGTCACTCTCACGGTTGCGCTCTCTTTGACTGATGCGCCCGTGCGCGTGCACATCACTGGGGCGAGGAGCGCGCACAGCCGGATTGACTTTAAAATGTAACCTAATTTCACAGCTGAATATAGCAGCTGTTTATGAACTGCATCTGGAGAAATGCTGATCTTTTCAGAGATGTCTGCAATTTTTGTAAGGTAAGCTACTTGTGATTCAGGCTTTTGTTGACAAGCCCATGCTTGATGCATCAATATTTAATATAGGAAATCATCTATTTTTGGTTTGTTAAACAGGGGCAGATGATTCAGGGGAGAGGAAATGTCATCTGATAAATGTGAATAATTGAAAACAACTTTGCTAAAAACTCTTTCTAGGGATTCTGCAGTGTTGGCATAGTTTTCATTCATTGTTGGATTATTTAGCTTAAGGTTCATAAACATATAAATGCGTATAAAACATAACTAAAATTTTGTTATGCAATTTTGCTACTCGTCACCAAAAAAGGCTTGTTGTATGCTGTGGGGTTGCTTACAATGCATAAAAAATAGAAAACATAACAATGTTTAATAAACCAAACTAATAACGTTTAGATCCAGATGCACTATGCAGTTTATGCAGTCGTTCACAGATGGTTTTACTCCTCTCCAAAAAGGCAATTTGTCGGGTTCAAATCATATTGAATAGCAATCCAAGAACGCTCCCTTGATCTACATTTGATACACTCTTGAAGGAAGATTAGAAAACTCAACAATATATCATCCATCCAGACTGAGGAAGCCTCCAGAGAAAGGTCTTCTGGCTCAGCCAGGTTCAAACCTTGAACATCTGGTAACGTCACCATTACTGAAACAGACCAGGATGGATGAATGGTTAAGGTGTTAAATTTAATAACCAATGGACAAATGTCCTCATCCCTCAAACACCAAATGATAACCAGAACGTGAATTCTAGTTAAGGACACTTTCTCTGCTTTCACAGTTAGTCTGTGAATTTAGCTTAACTAGAACTGTGGCAGAGTGTACATGTTTTTAATTTGTTTAATGTGCAAATCATTCTTCAGTTATACAAATTAGGTTTGACATAGCGAAAGCAGATTTTTACCATGATAACTAATAGCAAATACTGAGAATCTGTCAGGCTGTCAATCAAATGCTTACAAAGCAGAAACAATGGCCTGTTTACATTAAAGCAAATGGTAAAATGTCAGAAAATACACAGGTATGGATGGATGTGCGTTTCTATCTATAACAGTGTAAGTATTATTATTAATTTGTCTAGTAAGCAGCGCTTTGGTTATACTTGCAGCACAGAGCTGAAGATTTATGTCAGTGCAAATTGCTTTCAGTTAAAACTCCTCAAATATGTATTACTAAATTGCATGTTTGAGGAGTTTTAACTAAAAGCAATTTGCAGAGAAATCTCTTCAGCTCTGTGAAACTCTGGCACACCCCTCGCAGACCCATCAGTGGGTCCAATACCGCATCATTATAATTTTTTTTTTTTAAATCTATAGGTTGTGGAGCACAAAACTAGACAAATATGGCATATTTGTATATGCTTATTTATATAAGCTTTTGAAAGATACTATATTTGTCTAGTTTTGTGCTCCACAACTTGTAGATTTAATATATATATATATATATATATATATATATATATATATATATATATATAATGATGTAATATTGGACGCACCAATCGGTCCGCAGGCAGAGTTTCACAGAGCTGAAGAGTTTTGTCTGAGGATGCACACCAGTAATGTTTTTCTTTGTCTAAGACAGGTTTATAAAAGCTACTTAAATGTCCTAATTGAACTAAGGCCTAACCCTGGCTTAATCTAAGCCCTGTCTGTGAAACTAGATCTTTTGGGATTGTTTTCCTTTTCATTGCCCAGCTTTTGAAAGACTAACAATAATAGATGCTGTTTGATACCAGGGTGGCAGAGGGAAGGTGTTGATGGACAAAAGTCCACGAGGGTTTAACCACAACTCCTGCTAGAATTTTTACTATACGTTCAAAAAACTGGGGTTAGTACATACAGTTTAGTTTTAGACTTGATTGAAACCAAATTCAAACAGTAATGTTGTCAAAGAAAGTGTTGTCTTTGACCAGATTGATCAGGTAGAATATGGAGATCCTAGTTAAGAACACGTTATAGTTAATTAATTTCCGAGCACTGATCTACATTTGAAAGCTCTTTGTAGACCTTGATGAGTGGAGAAAACATTGCACTCAAGATACAATGTACAAATGTCAATGTGGGCTCAAATGTTACTCCTGTGAAGCGTTAGTTAGAGAAGCTGTCAATAACAACAAACTTGGAGTACAGTATTCTCAACGATTTGGGAATGTTGAAAACATTGTTCAGCAACCAACAGATTATATTAAATAGTGCTTTATTTGTGATTACAATAAATTACACAAGTTTAATCATGGACTGATTATGAGAGAACATTTAAAACTGAACATTAGTAACATGACGTGTCTGTCTAATTATGCTAATCTTCTAAAGGTTAAGTAGTATTAGTTTATATTGGTCTGTATTATTAAATTGTTGGTAACTTAGCTAGCATCGATTACTGTCATTTTAATGGGGTAATTGTTATTTACTGGACTGAACTGTCAATAACAGAGATGTTTCACATAGTCTCAAATTCAAAGCACTAAAGGTCACAAAATGCTGTATCCAGACCAAACACCCACGCTTGGACACATGCACACTTTAATGTGAATTTAAGTATTTCACGTTCATAAATAAGTCTAACTAAAGTTGTTGCTCATAGCCTACTGAGAGTTAGCTTAGAGTTAGCCATCTTTAGAAATCACTTATTTGGATTTTTTTAGTTTTGACAACTAAAAGAATGAAAAAAGATATTAAGGACACTGGAAAAACACGGTGCTATTATTATAAGCTGATAATATTATGCCAATAGTCTATGTTGTAGGGATAAACGAAGATTGACCAGTATAAATGTCATGTGACCCAGAATCACCCACCCTTTTGTACCGTGTTCTCCAGCAGACCACGGTAGCCGAGTGGTTAAAACGTTTTATATAAAATACAACGGACAAATCTCCGCTTGAGTTCGAACCCCATTCTTGGTAAAGATAGTTTATTTAAAGCAAAGACGTCATATAATGTCTTATATTACATCTAACAATCGTTACAGCAGATGTTTCATTATTTCCAGGCAATTCTCAATAAATGTCTAATTCTATACATCTAATATATTGTAGAAACACAACAAACTGTCAATCAACAACAGTTTAATTTTTATTTCCTCTAGTGGCATATACATAACAGTGACAAAAAAGAGAGAATAAAATAATCAAATTAAAAATAAAGCGTCAAAAAGTTAATACAAAGTTTTTATTTTTATGAGGCTTTTGAAATAGTTTGGATTAGTACGGAATGTTTCACTGCAACGTAACTGAATGTACCATCTCTACTTTAGTGGGGGGGTCTAATCATAACATACTTTCATTTTAATATCTAATTACATATTTGTACATATTTTATGGTGTTAGAATCCAGTTTTAGGTAATTTAAATGCATATTATAATGCTAAAATGGTCAAAGCGGCACGGCTTTGTTAGTTTTGAAAAATGACATTTAACAGGAAACCCCTCTATCAGCTATAAGTTCGTGTAACCCGATTTCCTCGGTCTCTTTCTGTAACAGAATCCGGCGGAGAAGTTCAACTCGAATCGCGTGTATCTTATCAAACTCTTCGAAAGTAAGTGAAACTTTAGTTTTCGCTAAAACGATAGTGGTTTGTATGTTTCACGTGTGTCGTGTTGTTGCTGGAGTGTTTGGCTGTGCGTGTCGCGCCACGTGGCTGAGTATGAAACTCATGAGTTTAATCCGCTGCAGAAATTAAAACTCCCTGAAGTTGATCCCTCGCCATACTAACCATACAGTGTGAACACAAGCTTTCACGAGTTTATACAACTTAGATGGAGCATCTGGAGTTGAGAATGACAGCATGCATGAAGTTATAGTTCGTGTTTAATGTTCATAAACAGGGTGGGTCATATAAAGCATCAGTAACAGATCTGTATGTGTCATCTAATCCTGACTGCAGGTTTAAATCTGGGTTACTGGCAAGTGTGTTACTCTGGTTTATTTGCTTTTCATGTTCTACAAGACGAAGTAAATCTCAGTGACTCCTTTCTCATTTGCACAAATAAAGCAGACTTTTCTGATGGTTAAAAAGGGATTCTTTAACTATCTTTTTTACTAAGACTAAATTCAAATTTCATAGCAGTTTATGTATCTGAAACGCATTTAAATATCTTCTGTTTTTGTTAAATGCAAAGAAGACAAGCATTTATGGTTCCATTTGTTAACATTAATAAACTACATGATGCTTATAATGAAATACAAAATATCCTTCTAAAGTATTTATTAATGGTAATGACGACATTTACAAATGCATTATTAAAATCAGGTTTATCTGTCGCTTATTTAATAAACCTGCACTAACATGAAATAATGTTTACAGAAATTAAATCTATTGGGATCCCGATAACTTCAGGGCAAAAGTGCACAACAGGCTAAATGCATTTAAAGTGGGTAAATGTAAAAAGACTATGGCAAAGTCCTTTGAATAACAGCTGGTGCCAATGTGACTACAAACCTCGTCATGGCAAGGCCAATTGCGACATCCTAATTTAACATCTTCAATGTCTTGCCACCATGTTCAGAAAGTTTAGTGTGAATTGAATGAATGACCTAGGAGTAGTTAAAAATTCAGTGATTATATAAATAAATACATTTTCAAAGCAAAATAGCTGACTTCCTGTTGGCCAGAGATAATGAATGTAAATTAAAAAGTTGTCCAGCTTGATGAGAGCAATATATGTACTGAGTTTGTTGACTGTAGGCAAAACTATTCCTCCAACAACACTTTTGTCGAAAGGTGGTGCTATAGAGCAGTGGTCCCCAACCCCCGGTCCGGACGAACTGGTACCGGGCCGCGGAACGATTTCTCGGACCGGTCCGTGGATCAAATGGCTCCGAGAGCGGCTGCAACGCTGCAGTTTTGGCGGTGAGGAGGTGTGTTTAAATAATCTTGCGCGCACCCCCCCCCCATCAACAAACTTGAGCGGGCCCATCATCCATCTCGTGCGCAAAAAAGTTGAAATTCATGTGTAGGGGAATTGCAGTTGAAGACCTGAGGATCAGATATGATGAATGAAGACCAGGAGTCAGAAGTGCAGTCAATTGTAGACATTTTAATGAAGAATAGTTTGCAGTTTCATCAGCAGAAGCTTCAAGTCTCGCAAGGAGTTCGTAGGCCGCCCCACATACAATAACATTGTTACAGCAATTATACTCTAACAGAGGCTACTAGTTAGTGCAACAGAGTATAACTGCTGTAACAATGTAATTGTATGTGGGGCGGCCTACGAACTCCTCCTACATCATTACTGAAGGTTAAATGATTGGCTAAGAAAGAAAGCTAGGTTCTAGCTAGGTCTGACCTTCTATGTTGCAGAAATGCGTTTTTAGTCTTCAGATTATTGAGAACAAGTCAATCCGTCTCCTTATGGTGCCAGTTGATCATCACCTCACCAATACAGACCATATTAACACACGCACACACAGAGACAGACAGATATACAGGACTCCAAGGCTGAACTCGACTCAGGCTCCAACTATCAACAGAAAGACTTCTCACAACATTCGGATAACATGTTCTGTCTGGTGAGACAAGTAATATTCATCATTATTCTATGGAAAAATACAGAAAAGTAAAGGCTTTAACAGATTGGTTACATAGGCGAAAAGTGTACATACATTTGAAGTCATTGAAAAACATAAATTATAAATCACTAACTTGATTATAAATTGATAAAGAAAAGAAAATAATTCACTCATTACAAATTAGTAAAGAAAATAATTATTAGAGGGGAAAAAAATGTGCATGTATTGTGTATATGTATATATGTTACACACAGACACATAAGCAGCAGTGGATTTCCGAATCAGCCCACTTGCATGAAATTTGAAGCATGTAAAGAGTCTTAATAACACCCAAGAATATTGAATAAGGTTCAACGTCACAGCCAAACTGTTCAATATATAAAAAAATTGGCTCGTAAATTTAGCATCCTCTCCATCTTGAGATGCTGACTGAGGTTTGAGGTTCTTGGATGAATTGCCTAGGCGTATATCAAATTCCAGAGCATGTTTTTCAAACAATCCTAAATAGTTGACGGAGCTAATGACATGGTGTGGGAGTTTTGCAGCACATTAAAGGCCCCAAAAGCCACCAAACCCTTGATCCTTCGCACTTTCAGGGCTTGGGCCCTAATAAATACTGTAACATGTTGTACTGTAATTTGTTCTAATGGAATAAAATTGTTGAATTTGTTTTAATGTATTGCTAATTTTTAGTTATAAACTAATGGGACCTTATTGTAAAGGCATACCAAAAAATGCAACTTGATTAGAGATGACAAACATTAAAATGTTAAATAATCTTCGTATGTCATCGCAAACATGCTCTTTATGGACATTTGATGACACTTTGTAACTCAGAGTCAGTACATTATCTTTTCATGTGCTTGTGACGCATATGATTGATAGTTGGTGGTAGTTTAAGAAGTTGGATTTAGTTTGAGTTTGATTGGTGGCATTACTTTTTTTTTCTCCAAATTTTGTATTTCTATTTTATTACTTACCATTATAGGGTAAGTATATTATATGCAGATAATCTGCACACTCATAGCCCGTGGGTTTTGTAAAAATCACTGGTATAACCCGCACCTTTATATAACCCGCACCCATAGATTGAACTTTTTTGTGTAAGTTCACATTTCGAATGTTGCTCGCATGACGTCAATTCTCCATAACTGTTCAGGTACACAGTGCTTGTGTGCGAAATTCACACAAGAAAACAAACACAAGTCAGAATCAGAAGAAAGAGCAGTGTCTCCCGCTGTGCAGCAGCTCGTCCCTTAAGAAGCGTTTCTTCAGGTGTTGATCATCGGATGAGATGAGAAGAGCCCGCCCTCATGCAGCACAGCCAATCACGTCTTCTTGCATGATTGACAGGTCAGACAGCCTATCAGCACCAGCTGTCAGAGTGACAGTACAAGCGCCAGAGACAACAATCCTCGCAAGAAAGAAAATCCCGCAAAAAAACCTTACGTCCTTAGAGATGTAACAAATATATTGAAATATCATTACGTGTAAAAAATGTGTGATATAGCATGCACCCTTATATAACCCGCGCCCCCTACGGGGCTTGTGAAATCTGGTATAACCCGCAGGTTATATGCGGGGAAAATATGGTATAGGGTTAATGGAATGATTCCCATTCATTTTCAACATGACGTGCCTTTTACACCCTTGTTTTTTTGTTGCTTTTACACCACAGCTCAGGGTAGTTTCTAGGTAAAGGCTTTGGCATTGTGTGCATGTTTCTGTGTTTTTGATTTGTTTTCGTTTTTTTCTTCTGTGGCTCCAATTACTGGTCAGATGGCAATTATTACTAAAATGTTTATTGCTTAAAAACATGCTGTGAAGCAAGCTTTTGATTGCTTGGATATCAATTTGAAAATAAGCTAGAACAGAGACACTGCCTGGCCAGAAAAATAATTTTTGGCAAATGGTTCAGAGTCAATTATTGGATCCTTATTGCAGTGATTTATTATGTTTCTAGCATGCTATATGTTTTGCAACTTCTTCTAAACCTCAATGATGCAGTGTGTAGCTTTTCATTTCTTAAACAACCATGGAGGAAGGATGACAATGTCAGGATTCATCCAGCGTGAACGAATGGTTGTGAGGGAGCATGAAAAATCACTATCACACATAAATTGGCATCTCTGAGTTCAGAGCTTAAATCCTTTGAGTGTTTGGGATGTGCTGGAGACTTTACAGAGCGCTGGACGCTTGCATTGACTTTACAAGATCTTCATATGGCAATAAATGTTGTGATTTTATGTCCATCAAGAGTTGCATCAATTTTTGGTCAAGATCTTGTATTGACAATGCACGAGTCCTACACTAAAGATTTTTAATGAATTTAATATATCATTTGACTAATTTTGTACGTTAGGTTTTGCATGGCTTTTTAAAGAGGTTAATTGTTCTTTTAAATTTTATTTGTCAAAGGGATAACAACCATCTAATTCCAGCAATTTTGCCCAGCCGGCAAAATCTCTTACAAAATGTGAATGAAGTCACACTGTCCGAATTTCGAAACATCCAGTAATTTATTGGCGTCCTTGACGAATCCCTGTGATAACATTTCCCTCGTGACTGATCTTAAACCGCCTGCTCTGCAAGGCTTCTGGATGCGCTTGGTTGTTTCCATCTCTGCCCTCGTTTACGGTGTCTAACATCAGCTCAAACAAATTCTTTAGACTCTACCTTTTTTGTTTTTCCTTATGCTGTAATTGAGCTAGAGGATGGAGAACCAGTGGGGGTCTCGAGCCAAAGAAGATCCTAAACACGAACAGACAAGGAATCTGCCGAATTCAAACGACGGAAAGAGAAACCGCACTCGTTCGTCCAGGTCTGAAAATCAGGGATCTGAAGAAGGACGTTTCCATCATGATCTGACCTCTCAGGGCATTCGAGGCGAGAAGGTTTGGTTCAACCGCAGCCTTTATGAGCAGGCTGACAATGCCTATCAGAACTTGTTGAGCGCCGGGAGCGAGACCCCTCCAGTTTCGTCCTCTTCCAAAGACCGAATTCCCCGCACCCTGGTCTTCAGGGCTAAACGAAACGGCACACAACAATCCCAAGAGAAGGAAAACCAAACGTTCACCCGTTCCTATGTATCACATCATCAGCAGCGAGGTTCGACCCACCAACGCTCATCGTCTGAACCCCAGAGGGATCGGCAATTCCCAAAAAGTAGCCGAAAGATGGTCTTCTCCGAGTCCAAGCACACCCCTCAGAAAAGGGACAAGTATGGCTAGTTTAGGGGCATGGGACAATTGTCTTTTAAGACACTCTGAAATCTGTCTTTGAACTTATTGAACGGTGTGTTTTTATGAGTTTTGAGTCGTTTGTGGATCATTTTTCTCTTTTCAAAAGCTTCAACCTGGATTGGCACCATTGGCTGCTGGGTGAAAGTTGATCAGTGTGAAACTAATCCAAGGGCTTTAGCACGTAAAGTCTGTCCCATTGTCTGCGACTCGTGTCAGCAAAAAAATAAATGAATGAATGGACTTTTAGTGGTTGAACGGATTTAGACAATCAATCCAAATAACCATCATACAAAATCAATGTGACTGCAAGACCTGGACTATATAGTTTTTATGTCGTCATAAAGTTAGCCAGGCATAAAGTGGATGTTAACAATGTACAAGTTTAGTATTGATCATCTGCAGTCTTTAATTCTTCATGCTGAATAACCCTTACTGACTTGACAATTATAGCCTGTTCACAGCAAAATTGAAATTGATAAAGCAACGAATAACTAATGGCTGGTCTGTTCACAAAAGGGTATTTCCCAAGCTTTAAAGCTAGACAATGTACATTTTACAATGGATTATTTTAGAAATACTGGCCATCTGATGATACTAGTTTCACTTGTTTTAGGTAGTAAATGTACAGAATAATGAAAAATAAAGATGGTTGTATAAATAGTGATTGATTTAGAATCACAGAGATGTGTGTAAATGTATCCATCTAGTATAGTTGTATATTGCCAATAAATATAATTTTGTCAGCATATTACAGTATATTGTTCGTATAACGTGTGTGTATTGGTTGCTTGTTAACAGAAATATCAGTAAATGAATTTCCACAAGCTATATTCAGCTATTTCTTGTCTTATTTAAACCAGCAGTTCGCTAGTCCTTTGTGTTTACGAATAGTTTAATATTGCTCAACGGGTTTAGATTTTTTTTTCCTCCTTTAACTTAAAAAAAATGCAAATAAAGCGTTTTATTGAATCAAAAAATTGTTAAAAATAAAATGTTATACAGTTGTATTTGCTGCCAAGACATATCTCTAATAATTAATTGTGTATTTAATTGAGGATCTGAATCGTGTAAATGCAGGAATGGAAATGTG
Organism: Rhodeus uyekii; assembly: GCA_037043235.1. Lineage (NCBI taxonomy): Eukaryota > Metazoa > Chordata > Actinopteri > Cypriniformes > Acheilognathidae > Rhodeus > Rhodeus uyekii. Next base: position 4,570,994 of record JAWRVZ010000011.1, on the reverse strand, counting down.
GCACGTGGTGCTCGGCTTGATTTATATTTGCTTGTGTTTTAATGCATTTGTGATTCACAATTACTTCTGAATGATTTTCTTTAAAAATGCCTTGAAGACTTGCATTTGAATTGACTTTTTTTCTCTCTCTTTCTAAAGTTGAATGTTTGCTCTTCGACACAAACTATTATTCTAACTTTCGTGTCTACTTTGTGTTTTTTTGTTCTTAGCATCACAATGAGTGGACTTCAGGGACTCGCCCAGGAGAACATCTGGTTTGACAAGTCCAGATACGATGAGGCCGAGAGACACTTCTACGAGGGCACGAACGGCATCCCTCAGACATCTCAGGTACTGCCCCCTAGTGGTCTGGATGTATTAGCAAAGCAGTTTCAACAGCACAGTTTGAGCGTTGGGGTTGAGGGCAAATATTTGGGTTTTAATACAAGCCTGTAGTTGTCCTAATAAATGAAGGTGACCGAATCCTAATGGTGAGACATGAATGCAAGATTACTCAGCTGCTATATGTCCAACTATCTAGATGTCCGTTTTATTCTTTTCACTCATAAGCTGAAAAGTCTGCACTTACAGCGCTTCAGTGTGCACCTGACCTGTGTGTGTGTGTGTGTGTGTTTGTTTCTGTGCTTGCTTGCTTGCATGCTCACTCTCAGCCACTTGCTTGTTTGTTTGACATGAGCCTTTTTACCCCGCTGTACCCCTCCAGGAGAGAGATTCTAGTGCCATCCTGCAGGACATTGCTAAAGCCCGACAGAATATCCAGCAATCCCTAGCCGGAGTGAGTACTGCCCCAAAATGAAAGGCAACTTCTCATAATCTCAACTCTTGGTGTTAATCATTTTTGGAGCACACTGAATTTGTACTGTAATCTTCTTGTGAACAGCATTTTAACTAGAGTGATTACTGACTGTCGTCCAGCGTGGGACCCACTTACTGATCATGAGACTTTAACCAAGTTAGAGGTGAAATGAGCAGGACAGTTATTCATTCAGCTGCTGAATCTGTTGACTGGAGCTACAGTACAAACACTCGCCTTCTCAAAATATCCCTGTGCTATTTTAGCATGTTTACTGAGCCCCCTCTGTGCGTTTGGCAGGGAGAACAAAATCAGCTGTAAATATGGATTTGCAAACTTTACATGCAGATTATCAACTCGTGTATACCGTTTATTAACTGTAAGATGATTTGGAGTTAAATATCTTACAATTTTATATGTATTACACGCACAAATACAAACACATGCATATCTACATATGAATACACGCTTTCCTGTAGCTTTTGAGTCCCAGGGAAAGAAAGAACTGATTAGAATGTTAATGTGTTTCTTGAATGCAATGCAAGTCACTTTGGATAAAAGCATCTGCCAAATCTAAGTGTGTGTGTGTGTGTGTGTGTGTATATATATATATATATATATATATATATATGTATATGTATATGTATATGTATATGTATATGTATATGTATATGTATATGTATATGTATATGTATATATATATATATATATATATATATATATATATATATATAAATAATACAGTAATACCTTGAGATACGAATATAATTCGTTCCAGGACTGAGCTCGTAACACGAATTGCTCGTATCTCAAACCTGTAAAAAACTCCCTTATTAGTGCTAATAACCAAAAACATGTTTTTAATTCCTGTAGAGACATACGCACACACAAATTATACTATATAAGGATTCCTGTGATATAAAATAAAAGTGGTTTTAATTATGAGTTCTTACCTTCGAGACAGACGATACAGTAGGGATTACTTGGATACGTAAATTACGTAGATAATGCAAACACAATACAGAAGTGTAGTGTTTCTTCAGTGTTGTGTGTTGGATCGCCTCAGAAGCTCATATTTATTATTATTGAACACTCATAACTCGTGCTGCTCCCAGCTTAATACTGGTGAATCACTCGTTGCCCCCGGTAACCCCTGCTGTAAAACCAAGCTGCCTCTAGTGGAGATCATATGCAATTACACCATAAATGTATATAACACACACCACAGGAAGACTCGCGGGAGATGCTAAGGGAAGTCAACGAACACGTGACGTGAAGGAGTGAGGCGCGTGGGCCACGAGTGCTCGAACAGCTAGCATCCACGTTTGTAAGCTGCTCGTATCTCAAATATTTACTCGTGTTTCAAAGCAAAAAAATGTGTTCGAAGGCTTGTTCGTATCTTGGAATACTCGTATGTCGGGACGCTCGTATCTCAAGGCATTACTGTATATTCATATATATGTATGTATATGTGTGTAATAAAAGCACTTAATTTATGAACAGTCAAATACTGAATGTCGGTAAAAATGGGTCAGAAACGTGATGTGCTTGCCTTGCATTGATCGTTGTATTAAACTTGTACGCTTAAGCAACGTTAGCCATTATAGACATATTCAATAGGCAGCGCAGGACCAATACGTTCAAACCTAATAGCCTATTATCAACAGATTTCCTCAAATAGGTGTTTGTCCATTTAAGTCAACACATTATGTTATTGCTCATTACCAGTGTCCGGGTTTGAATGCGTTTCACGTGTATCAAAAGCATTTGTACGTGTGACGGCTGGCAAAATCGCAAGAATTGTGCATGACAAGTATACATTATTTAACCATATTTTATAGGCATTGGCAACTCTTCAAGTGTAAAGTAAGTTTCATTCATAGTGTTTCTCCTTTAAGTCGATGTAACACTTCATACCGTATCGTCTCTCATAACCGGGAGTATAACGAGCCTAAGCAAGCCTTATTGTTATAATAGTTTAACATGACATTAACAAAGTTTCGGGTTTACCCTTTTAGGCACAGTTGGCATTGTTTCATTTGACCAGTGAAAACAAACTTTTGCCATTTTACTTCTGTAGGTTTATCCAGTTACAATGAGGGTACAATTATGAAATTATGTGCACAGATACTAAATTGAATTGCTTCCACACTTAAAAGACTCCCATAATTTTCCCAAAACAGACTGAATCTCCCACGGTCTCTTCTCACTGATGCTGCAGTATTTGATTCCTCTGTCAGCAGTTACTTTACACCTCCCATATCATCAAAGCGTATGCTTACTAGACACTTCAGAAAACTCTAAAATACATCGACTAAGTTTGAGTCACTCAAAGATTTTATATAATCCAACTGCGTGCACCTAAAAGCACCTTTCTATAGCAAACTGTCCTCCTATAGCAAAATCTCCTTCCCAACATGATGTCTTTATTTGTGTTTATGTGCCTGTTCGTTTTTGCAATGCATGTGCTGCACTTTGCCGTTCTCAGTCTTGTTCATCTGTCATCATTCATATTGTAAAAGGAAGCCGGTTGCCTGAAGATGTTTTTGTGGTTTATGCTTTTATGGCATGTTCATGGTCTGACTCAGATTCAAGCGAGCAGAACTCATAAATACACTGCAAACATATGCTTGCATGCTTTTATTTGCTTCTTTAAAAACTGTAAATGTATGTCGCAAGTGTAATTGTATAAAAAGGGCTATGCACAGTTTCACAAATATATTTAAGCAACATTTTTACCTCTTTAAAGTGCCTTGGTCTTTTAGATATACAGTAATACCTTGAGATACGAGCATAATCTCATAATCTGGGACTCAGCACTTCGCTGTGCAACTGGCTGCTGGACTTCCTGACAGGAAGACCTCAGGCAGTACGGGTCGGCAGTAACACATCCAGCTCCATCATTATGAACACTGGAGCCCCTCAGGGTTGTGTGTTGAGCCCCCTCCTCTTCACTCTGCTGACCCATGACTGCACACCCATACACAACAGCAATCTCTTCATCAAGTTTGCGGATGACACGACTGTAGTTGGTCTCATCACCAACGGCGATGAGACAAACTTCAGGAGTGAGGTGAGCCACCTGGTCAGGTGGTGCGGCGACAACAATCTCTCTCTGAACGTGGAGAAGACGAAGGAGATTGTTGTTGACTTCAGAAGAATGCACACCCAGCACCCTCCTCTGACCATCAACGGTGCGACCGTGGAAAGAGTGAGGAGCACCAAATTTCTGGGTGTGCATATCACAGAAGACCTCTCCTGGACCACCAACACCACAGCACTGACCAAGAAAGCACAGCAGCGACTCTACTTTCTCCGCAAGCTGAGAAGAGCCGGAGTCCCAGCCCCCATCATGCGCACCTTCTACAGAGGCACCATCGAGAGCATTCTGACCAGCTGCATCACTGTGTGGTACGGCGCCTGCAACGCATCCTGCCGCAAGGCACTGCAGCGCATAGTGAGAGCTGCTGAGAAGATCGTTGGTGTCTCTCTCCCACCCCTCCAGGACATCTATAACACCCGCCTCTCCCGCAAAGCCCTCATCATTGCGAGAGACCCCTCCCACCCATCCCAGAGCCTCTTCAATCTGCTGCCATCAGGGAGGAGACTACGCAGTCTCCAGGCAAGGACCAGCCGACTGAAGAACAGCTTCATTCCCCAAGCTGTCAGGGCATTGAACTCCCTCCCGTCTCTGCCCCTTTTCCTCTCTTTTGCCCCATGCACCTGACCCCCCCCCCCCTACTATTGTTTGCACTGTCTTTACCATCGCGACTTTATCTCTTTATTTCCTTAATCTATTTTATTTTATCTATTATTATTTATTTTTATATATATATATATATATATATATATATATATATATTTTTTTTTTTTTTGGTGTTGTTGATATATATATATTTTGTTGCTGTTGTTACTGTTAATGTAACCTGGTTGCACCTTGGGTCTGAGAGTTACAGAATTTCAATTCTCTGTATGTATGTGCTGTATATATTGCAGAATTGACATTAAAGCTGACTTTGACTTTGACTAATCCGTTCCAGAACGGAGCTTGTAACTCGAGTTGCTCGTATCTCAAATAATTTTCCCCATAAGAAATAAATCAGTCGTCGCCCCCAGTAACCTCCCGCTGTAAAACCAAGGTGCCTCTAGTGGAGATCAAATGCAATTACCCCATAAATGAGGCGCTTGAGCTGCTGTGAGTGCTGAACACCAAGTGTCGGCGTCTGTAAGATGCTCGTATCTCAAAGCAAAAATGTCGGGACGCTCCTATTACAAGGTATTGCTGTATATTGTCTGACCACTTCATAGTAAAGGAAAAAAAAACGAATGGCAATGAAAAAGTGAATGCATGCATCTCTTCTTTATGGAAGCTTGTTTCCGCCACCGAATAGAAAAAAAGATAATTGCGACTCAAGTCACAATTCTGATTACATTTCTCACAATTGCAAGTTTATTTTATACAATTCATTTATACAATTGCAAGTAAAAAAGTCAGAATGATGGGATTATAAAAAAATATTTTTTTCCGAATTGCACTGTATAACATGCAATTGTGAGTTTATATCTTGCAATTCTGACTAAAATGTTCTGAAACAAGTTTCTGTACTTCCATACTGATGTCTGTCTTTTATTTAATTTTTTAAATGGCGTAAAACCCCATTTCTGTTATAGTAGTTTATCTGTCTCTTATTTGTTTTCTGGTTGTGGTGGTTAAATGTGAATCTCTCAGGTGAAGACTGCTCTACAGGGTAATAAAGGGCACACACACTCCCAAAAACCACGGGAGAGGAAGACCGTAAGTGATTTGGGGAGGTTGAGCTTCACATCTGTGTGAAACGCATGTGAAAGGAGCCTGGAGCAGCGTGGATCATTACGCTTTACTGCTCGAAACTGCATGTTTTTATGGGTCGTTTTTACACATTAAGGGCGCAGACGTTATGCATGACTGTTTTCATGCATTGATTTAAAGTTTTAGCCTTTACAAAGTAAACTGCATGCAATCAAGTGGAAAAAATGAATGCAATTTCTGTGTTTCAAACATATCTTGCTATACATGCATTCATAAGAGTTCCTGTGGTTTTAAATTGAGGTTGAATAGTGGTTTGTTGGGCAGTCGCAGCCCTGCATGGTGTGTGTATTTATTTATTCTTTTACAGTCAGCTCTTTATAAGAGGTATTATACTAACGTTCACTTCTCCATCTATTTGCAGAGTCAGAATGCCAGTAAGTCTGAGGATCAGGGTGAGCTGGTTTCTCGTTTGAAGAGTCTAGAGCTAGACAACAAGATTCTGCACAAAGGTACAATACGGGAAAAGACAGAGATGTGTCTGTTCCAAAACCTACTGAGTTTCCTATCTAGAAACCAATTTTCTAGTTTACATTTATTTACATGTATGCATTCATCCAAAATACAGTGGAATCCGGTTATGTCGACGGCCTCGGGGTTTGCAAAAAAGCATTGAGATAACCGGTGATCGAGAAAACCAACATCCAATATGGCGATTTATTTGATGAAGTGATCGGCATGCTATAAAAATGTACATACACTGTATATGTTTGCTAACAACAAAAGGCATATGTGCAGCAACTAACAGCAGAGATTTACCAGTATACAATAAAAAACACCTTCCAGTCTCCATACAAACCTTTAATCATATTCTCCAACATTGCAAACACAATTTCGCTCGGACACAGTTCTGAAAGTATTGCACACGCGGTTATTATGGTTTCTTTAAACTCTAAAATGCTTTGTTGCTTTTTGCCTTTAACGGTCTGCTTGAAAACAACAGCTTCTATCAGTAACGACGTCTTTGTCGATGTCAATGTAATCTGGGAATTCCTGATCAGTGAAGGTGAACTCCTGTGTCTCTTCCAAGATCGCATCTGTAACGCTTGATTTTTCTGCGGCTGCAAGAGTGAGTGAAGCGTCACTGGAGTGAGCGACTATACAGACTGATGCACGTGCAATGTGATCTCGGCGCATGCGCAGTGAACTCTGTACGATCATTAGTCACGAGATAACCATGTGAAGTGGGGAATTTGTCCCTCTTTTGTGATCAAGATATCAGGGTTCGACGACATAAAAGAATCGACATAACCGATAAGAAAATGCTAAGACAAATAGCGAGTTTGGCGCTTCCACTTAAAAAACGTCTACATAACAGTGTTGGTGAGTTAACCATGAGTCGAGATAAGTGGATTCCACTGTAATTAACATTACATTCAAGGAACACATTGATATTCTAATCAGTTCTTGCTTTCCCTGGGAATCGAACCCATGACCTTGGCGTTGTTAGTGCCAATGCTCTACTGACTGAGCTTCAGGAAAGCTTAGCTCCTAGTTCCTGACCTGAAGGCTGTTGGATGCTGATTTTAAATGCTGGTGGTTTCCAGCGGTAGGGATGTGCACTAGGGATTGGAACAGACAATCCAGTTTGTCTTAATGAGCATGTTGTGATCAGTGTGAGATTAACGGAGCTGTTGGTTTATCAGTGGTGGATGATCTGAGATCCACGCTGTCCAAACTGGAGTCCAGAATGGCCACTTTGGAGAAAAGCCAATCACCGGCTTCAAAGACTGTTACCGTCACCAAGGTAGGTGTGAGATACCGCCATCTTGAAATCAATAACGATGAGGTTTGTGCGTTACATACATGCATATTATTGTATCTGAAGGCTGCTCCCGTCCAGAAGCCCAAGGTTGAGGACCATAACGGGGATGACGACGACCTTGACCTTTTTGGCAGCGATGAGGAAGATGAGGAGGCAGAGCGCATCAAAGCAGAGCGAGTGAAGGAGTACTCCCAGAGGAAAGCCAAAAAACCAGCGCTCATCGCCAAATCCTCCATCCTGCTGGACGTCAAACCCGTATGAGACCGTTAGCACACACAATCCTTGAAGTATCAAGTACAGTTGCTTCCTGCTGAGTTCTGGTTTTGACCGTATCGTCTTTCTTTCGTTGATCAGTGGGACGATGAGACCGATATGTCCAAGCTGGAGGAGTGTGTGCGCTCCGTGCAGCTGGACGGGCTCCTGTGGGGAGCGTCTAAACTGCTTCCTGTCGGCTACGGCATCAAAAAGCTGCAGATAAACTGTGTGGTAGAAGACGATAAAGTGGGAACAGACATTCTGGAAGAGGAGATTACCAAATTTGAGGACTATGTAAGTGCACAAGTTTTTGGTTCAGTATCTTGAGAGAATGTTCAGGCCACATTTTCCCCAAAGAAATTGTTTATAGAAAAATATACCTTTTTAGGGGTGTTTTTTTCTCTCCCTCTCTCTCTCTTTCACATTTTATCATCCAATTACTGTTACTCTAATGTGTCCAGATATTGTACTTGAGCATTTTTAGATTCTATTTATTATAATATAGTAAAAGTTGTAATGATGTCTTTTTCCCCCCAATGTTTAATGTATTGCATTAAATGTATTTTCTAAAAATAAAGGGAAACATTAACTTGATCATTTTATATAAAACTATGATAAAAAATACAATTATGCATTGGCAAATCACATTAGTCTGATGACCTTAATTTTATGCATTTATTCATTTTTTATATATATATATTTAAATAATTTACATAATTATAAAATCTGTATTTTACTGCAATGAAAACATTTTATTTCTTGCATTAGTCATTTTAATAAAATGGAGGAAAACTGAGGAAAAATGTATGTAGTTGTCATTAAAATAACTACATAAATCTCAAAGCCAAAAACCGTATTAGTCTTAAACTTAATATCCACTATATATATTTAAAAGCAAAATATTTATTCCATAGTAACTTTGTGAAATACTGATGATTTTATAATTTTAAATAATTTACAAATGTGAGTATTTAGTTGCTGTAGTTTTAATAAAATGGAGGAAAAGTTGAGGAAAAAAAATCACTTAATTTTAATAGAACTAAAGAAATGTCATACACAACCATGTTGGTCTTCAGTTATTTGCGCTATGCATTTTAAAATAATACATTAACTCATTTTTATGTTGGGACATTTTGGATGATGATGATTCTGGCGTTTCCTGATGATGTTGCAGGTCCAGAGTGTTGATATCGCTGCCTTCAACAAGATCTGAGCCTCTCGCCATGAAGAACCACCTCACACTGGGTTACGCTGCTTTTATATCACACGGTTACCAATAAACTGTTCAGCCATGAAATCAAACTCTTTATGCTCTTTATTCCTGTCCTGGTTTTACAAGTTTCCATTATATTCATGCATCATATTTAATCCATTCTTTAACATTTTAAATAGTTCACCCAAAACATGAAAACAGTCAGTATGTTGTATAACACAAAGATATATTGAGGTCAGAGTGTCACTTTTCATAATGCAATTTAGCCTCTACAATAACAAGCCAATGGAAGAAAAACGATGCCTTGCTTTAGATTTTTGGGTGAATTGTCCCTTAACAAAATGAAAGCACGTAATGTATTACTAAGCTGAGAAGCTGAACGTTCGACAGAGTTTCAAAGTGGACCCGAGTCCAACCCAGAAACCAGGGTGGAGAGGTTGGGTAAAAGTGGTCTGCTCTCGATGCAGCAAAACCATGGTATTGTCTGCCAGAGAGACGCTATAAAACGCTAGAGTTCCAGCGTTACGGTCCAGATACACGCCGACTCTGTGTGCTGTCGGAGTGTGTATTTCTACACTAAACCTGTTGTGTCGGAACAAGCAAAGAGAATCAGAAAAATCTAAACTCCACGATTTCGAGTTGCATCCCAGTTTTCGGTCCGTAGGACCTCCAGTCCTGGGAATCGCTTTGTAGGAAACTCCAATAGAAACTCCTCCAGCCCCTCCCCACTCCACCTCCCAGTATCCGCATCCAGACAACGCTTCAGCGCACAAGACTTGAGCCCAGCTGCTGAAGCGCTCGGGGTGATCCGGGCACGTCTGAGGCTCGTGGACGGTCGTGACCTCGGTGTAATCTTCAGAAAGCCGTAGGAAAATGTTGGCGGTGTTTGGGTCCAACGTCAAATCGCAGCAGTCTGAAAGAGGAAAGACGTGGTTAATGTGTCTCGACAAATAATTTACATTACAATGAAGTTCTCATTTTTCATTGGTCAGTCAAGATCAGTCATTCCCTGATAATGACCAGCTGTATAACAACCGCTCATCTGGGCATTAGAGGCCAGTGATTCTTTCTCACATATACTGGTGCCATATATCAACTGCACATACTGTAAAATGAAGCGGAGGGCTTCACGGCTCGTCAACATCCTCTCCCTTTATGTGAGGAAAAGCTGTGTAGTTTGACCATTGTTGGGTGTAACGAGTCATGCAATCACAGTACTTTTTCAAGTAACTAGTAAGGTAACACATTACCGTACTTTTAAACAATATTATAAATAAAATACAAGTTACTTTTTTATGATTCGAGCAAGCCTTCGAGCAAACTTTTGCTTTGAGATGTACGAGCTCAAGCGCCTCATTTATGGGTAATTGCATTTGATCTCCACTAGAGGCAGCTTGGTTTTACAGCGGGGGTTACCGGGGGCGACGAGTGATTCACGAGTATTAAGCTGAGAGCAGCACGAGTTATGAGTGTTCAATAATAATAAATATGAGCTTCTGAGGATATCCAATATACAACACGGGAAGAAACACTACACTTCCGTATTGTGTTTGTGTAATCTACGTAATTTACGTAATCTACGTTATCCCTTCGACATGCCGCCATTAGCCGCTACTGTATCGAAGGTAGGTATCAAATTTTATTTGATGATATAGGAATCCTTATATACTATAATGTTTTGTGTGTGTGTATAGCAATTAAAAACGTTTTTTTCCATCGTTATTGGCTCTAATAAGGGAGTTTTTTTAGGGCTAAAATGGATAAAAAAATTATATTATTTCTTATGGGGAAAAATGATTTGAGATACAAGCAATTCAAGTTACAAGCTCGTTCTGTAATGTGGTAAGTAGCCATGCAATAATCTGAATGAGCCTGGTTCATCTTGCGATTACCAGCTGGATGTGCATTATCCCGTACAAAGAAAAACAATGTTTGCTAAATCAAAACTCACATTGTAAGAAATCTCCTCTGGTCCTCGGCTCGGTCTGTTGTAAATGTCTATGGACTGGAAAAGGTCAGAGATTTGAGTTACGTCAGATGCTTTTTAACTTACACCGGTAAACATGGATGAGTTGATGTGGTTTGACTCACTTGCTGGGAGGAATGTGAGTTTCTGTACCTGTTTCAGTGTTCAGCGCACAACTCTGCGAGTTTTCAGCTGACTGATCGTGCCCATCAACTGTAAACATAGCGGTGTCTGCTGTCAACAGCCATTTGTGCGGCAGTAGCTGATATAACTCGTCTGTGGAGGACTAGACCTCCGTATTCAGCAGTCGTGTGTTTTAATACTCACCTATTTCAGAGATCTTCATCGATTCTCTGTCACAGACCTCACTGACTTTATCTCTCAGCTCTGTGAGAGCTTTTCTCAATATCAGCAAAGGAAAGTACGGATGGACGTCGATGCTGGGCCGACCTCCGGCGTCAGGTGGGGCGCAGAGCGTCTTATAGTTCTGCATGGGTGAGTCAGACAGGGAGAGTTAGTGAACGAGCAAACCACACCTTTTTATTTACCGGCCCAAATTCCCCCTACAGCCTGTAAACAAAGAGAATGAAAACTTCTTTTTTCAGCTGTTGCGTGTGGAGTATCGTGACCTCCAGCATTCAGTTCATATTTCAGAGCCAGGACTTCACCTGCAGGAAGTGGATATGATCCTCAGTGTTTGAGAGCGCCTCAAACTCGGCCTCTCCTCTCCTGTGTTCGACTATCTGTTGATTCAGTCGTTCCAGAAGCTTCTCCGTCTGGCTGAGAGCTGTTCTTTCCTCACCTCTGATCAGCTCTTTCACCTCTGAATGCTTTCTTTCGACGGAGCGCAGCAGCCTGGTGAAGATCTTTTCGCTGTCCTCCTCAAACGCCTGTGCAGAACGCTGTTGTAACGGCAGAAAGGACATGGTTTAACCCGCTGGCCCTGTTCACTTACAGAACGACCAGCGGAGAAAACATACTCTCTTTAAGCATTAGTGCACTAAATGTTATTTACAATCATTTGGATGCATTTCCAATATATAGACCACTTCTCAAACTCTTAAATCAACTCATTCTTCCATACAACGAGCAAAGGTTTTAACCCAACAAATGCACTTTATTACTCATAAAACAACGATAACACTAACAACAGAGAACATTACACAATGTTTCCTATTGTGAAATATCTTTACAAAACAAGAATGACACACACTGCTTTTACGTGGTCCATGTTTACATTACAGAACAAACTTATGTTTCCCTTTTGTTGACGGTAATTAAATTGAAAGACTAATGTCTGTAGGTGTTCAGCTACGTCTGAGATTTAGATTCGTCTAACGTATTTTGATATGCTTTTGCTATAGAAATGTTGTCTTATTCCTTTTTCTACTATATTAGGTCTTGAACTTAAGTTCAACAGGTTTGAAAAGAGTACAGTATGTACTGTAAATGTGCAAATTGGCCTGTAGTTTTAGTTTGTGTGCAAGTAAGGTATGAATTTAAACCATTTGAAATTGGCAGTCACTTATTCGATGACCTGGGGTCTCATTTATAAAACTGTGCGTAGGATCTCAACTAAAAGTTTAGGTGCACCCAAAAGCCAAAAATGACATACGCCCAAAAATATTTCCGATTTAAAAAAACCTCACCATCTGTGTCGCAATTCCCTTTGTCTCCACAATGTGCATACACGCGGCTCAAAGTTTGCTTAAAGGTCCACATTCTCACGTCAAGTTTGTTTTTTATTGATCACAACCTTTGCGTGGAAACTGGCTTACGTACATTTCCAGTCCCGTTTTGTGCGTACGCACGCTTTATAAATGAGACCCCAGGTGTGTGTTTTTGCATGTTTTCAATTAAAGCTGCGCACTAATATAAAACAGTGGCTAAACTGACTGGAACTAGCTGTGCGTTAAATTGTTTTAATGGATAACTTCCAGTCAATAAAATTGAGTTTTCAGGCAGATAATTCTATAATGAGCTAATCAAGTATTTCAACTCAAAATTACTACAGTAATACCTTGAGATACGAGCGTCCCGACATATGAGTATTCCGAGATACAAGCAAACCTTCGAGAAATTTTTGCTTTGAGATCCGAGTAAATATTTGAGATACGAGCTCAAGCTCCTCGTTTATGGGTAATTGCATATGATCTCCACTAGAGGCAGCTTGGTTTTACAGCGGGGGTTACCGGGGGCGACGAGTGATTCACGAGTATTAAGCTGGGAGCAGCACGAGTTATGAGTGTTTTGTGTCAAAGCAATGATAAATGTTCCAGAGTTTAGCAGACGTGATCTGCTGCTGATTTGAATGTAGGAAGAGTTTTGAAAACGAGCCAAGTATTGAGAAATATGTCCTAGCGATTATAAAAACTGTATATTCATTTACGGTATACAAAACGGTTTCAATTGGGAGACTTTTTGATGTGGTCTGTGGCTACTTATTAAAAACTAGAAATGCTCTTGTGTATAACCCTAAGTTTTCCGTAACCCCTAATTATTGAGAACAGTGTTTTCAGTCATAATTACTCTCTTTTATTAGGTTTCGCACCATTCCTCTCACTCACATTTACATTTATGTATTTGGCAGACGCTTTTATCCAAAGCGACATGCATTGCATTCAAGAAACACATTGATATTGTAATCAGTTCTTGCTTTCCCTGGGAATCGAACCTATGACCTTGGCGTTGCAAGCACCAATGCTCTACTGCTTGAGCGACAGGAAAGTAGTTATTATTTCCCTGAACAGGACCAGAGGTTAATAAAGCAGAAGCACAAACATTGAGAGTAGACCTACCTTGACATATTTCACAATGTCTTTGAGTTCCTTCTCTCGTTCCTTACACCTCTGCTTTGACTTCTTCCACGCTTCCTCGAGATGCTTCTGTTGGAAAACCATGCGCGTGATCATTTAACATCTTTAAACTCTTATTTTATGAGTTTTTACCTGTTTTTCCGTCCTCTCCTCCATCACCGACACCACGCTGTGCCCCTTATGTCCCTCTTTTAAGCACGATCCACAAATGCATTGTTGGTCTGTGCGACAGTAAACATCCCGCAATTTATTGTGTCGAAAACAGATTCTTTTCTGCGGTTGTTTTGTAACTTCAATAAGCGGATGCGTCCTGCTGCGATTCCTTTCATAATGAGGCTTCAAGTGAATTTCACAGAATAACATCTGACATTTCACACAGAACTTAACAGCTCTGTGTTTCTTCCCGGTGCAGACGTCACACTCCACATCCTCTGCCTTCACACCAGGATCTTGAGCACCGCTTCTCCTCAGTTTTTCCACGATATCAGTCAGCATGGTGTTTTTGGACAGCGCAGGTCTGGGGCTAAAGGTGCGTCTGCACTGAGGGCAGCTGTATTCCTCTTTCAACTCGCATTTCCTCCAGTAACCCTTAATACATTCCATACAGTAACTATGTCCGCAGGGAATAGTGACCGGCTCCCACAGCACTTCCAAGCACACCGAGCAACTGAACTGTTCCTTATCGACAGAGATATTTGTTCCTGCCATTTTCCCTACATGTGTAGAGTTAGAGGAGAGCGAATGAAAGACAGAATGCCGGTCACCAAGGACAGAGAGGAAGAAACAATGATTGTTTGTGTATAATCTGGGCGTGAACACAATGCAGGTACAGTAGAAGCTTATCAGGTTTCAGTCCAAAGCAGCCTGAAGCGGCCAATCACACGCAAGAACAGGAGGAGGACACTTCTTTGCTTTTATGCAAATAGAAAGTACCAGGTGGTGCTTTGTTTGCAACATACATTATATTTTGTGATCATTTTGAGAAACACACTGTGGGTTTCAAGCATTGAGAGGAAAAAAAGGAATGTCTCTGCTTTCTAATGATATATGCATTAATTCTTATTTAAATTTGTCATAAAAACTCTTTTGAAAAAACTTTACATTTTATATTCTCCGGACTCTTTTCACTGACCTTGGGTTCCCAAATATTTTCATGCAACAATATTTTAGGAGTTTAAGTGCATTTGCTCTCTTTTAGTTTTTGGGATAAACATGAACAAAGACATGAGTGTGAGACATAATTTACAGACAAAACGGGAATATATTTTGCTTTCTTGGTTAAATAGCACATATAAACAGCCTTATTTCTATATTAAATAATGATGCTTATGGAACTTCCAGGTCTGGAAATGAGTCATACGTTGATTCAGAGAGTTCATTCAGCAACAAATTCATTGGATAGATTCAAACTAGACTTCAATGAGTCATTAAATGTAATTTTTTTTTTGTTGATTCATTAAGGTCATCATACTAACTCAGGCCTAGGACATTTAAAAAAAAATTTTTTTTAATAAAATTAATTAATGCAATGGAACATGCTTAATTGTGCAGGCATACTTTATTTACACACACACACACAATATATATAAATTATTATACATATTAATTACTATATTGTAGTTAATGTATGCTTTTCCTGTGAGAAATTTGTTTTTCTTTTGCACTGTAAAATAAGTTTTCCTTTTTCCCCCTAAATCATTTTGTCGAATAAATACCTTAAGCAAGTTTAACGGTTGCTCTTTTTAGTGAAATTCATTTGGTTCCACAGTAAAATCCCAGAGCCATCAAACTACTTGTAAGAAACTTTAATTTTCATGATTATAATTTGTTTTACAATCATTTTAAAAATACTTATAATTAAACAATGTTTAATACACACAAATACGTTTCAGACATAGGAAGCAAAATGAACACCTTTAGCACTTCTATGAATATAAACAGTCGATATACACTGATAAATTACACCAATATAGCACTCTCTATAATGTGTGTGATTAATACTATAAATCAAAGCTTATTCAACATGTAATTAGTTTAAAGTGGACTTATTATGCTTTTTTTTTTTACATGTTTCGTTGCTGTTTGCTGACGGTTCTGCAAAGTTATAAAGCACAAAGTCCTGCTCTGCTCTCTATATCAGCGTCTGTTTCTGAACTCCCTGAAACACCTCCATTTTAATGCTGAGTTTTCATCTGAGAATGAACACGTCAAAATATCACTAATTTAAATCATTCCTGATTGAATAATTCTTAATTGCCTGATTGAGTTAAAAGCTAGTAGTGTGTTGAAACTTGTAAGAGGCGGGGCATTTAACCAATCACAACACACCATTGTTCCAGGCAACCAATCAGAGCGCATTGTGCTTTTCAGGAGGAGGAGCTTCATAGAGACAGGAACTAAACAGAGCGTTACTGACAGACTGAGAAGAGGCGAGATGGAACAATGGAGAAAAATGTAAAATTAAGGTTTTTTGTTCATTTGTTTAACATTCAAGCTTGAAAACCTCAAAATCACTCAAAACACTGAATATTCTGACTTTCACTCCAAGCACATCTGTAATTATAAGATATACAGTTTAACATAAGTTTAAAATTGATACCATTGAGACTTGAGTAGACACTGAAACGCATCTGCATTTACATTTCCGTGTTCATGGTTAATACAGCTTTACCATGAAAATGAACATGTTTCAAAACACTATGACAAACCGACTTTGGCCTCTTCCATTAAATGTAATCAGGGGTTTCTCATGGGGTTTCTTAAGGCTACCTTCGTCTCCTCCGTGGCTGCAGTCTCTGACGAGGACCTTGTGTTCTCGATCCTGAAGAGAAAAAGAAGATGAGAAGACAATGAGTTTCTGTATACAGAAACACACCGCTTAATCTCTTCATGTCTTTGGTCAACACAATACAATTAAATCTTTTCCTGATACTCACCAAATGACGAGAACGGAAACACACTAATTGTTGGGACGTTCATTGAAAAAGGGATCTGTACAGGCTGGCCAAACATTGGTGCTAAAGCTATGAAATGAAAAAAAAACAAATCCTGTTAGCACTGTCAGCTTCTTCACATGTAGCTGACACATGAAATCAATGAACTATTAACAATATTTGATTAGATTATTATTGAGCAGTAATGTCTGTTCCAAAACCTTGTAAGCTGGACAGCATTTTAAGACATAGTACACTACCAATTCATAGTTTACCATCACTAGAGTATTTATTTTTTAAGAAACAGATATTTTTAGATGCTTTAAATTTAAATTTTAAATTGGTCAAATTACAGTAAAGGCTTTAACAATAATTTTTTCAAATGTTCTGAGCTTTCTATTCATCAAAGAACCTTAAAAAAAACAATGTTTGCAAAAAAAACCTTGAAATGTTACATTTGTTACATGTTACAACTAAGAAATGTTTCTTGAGGAGCCAATCATCAGATTATAATGATTTGTGGAGGATCATGTGACACTGAAGACTGGAGTAATGATGCTGAAAATACAGCTTTAAATCACAGGAATAAATTACATTTGAAAAGATATTACAATGGAAAACAGTTATTTTAAATTGTAATAATATTTCACAATATTACAGTTTTTACTGCATTTTTGATCAAATAAATACAGACTTGGTGAGCAAAAGAGTCTTCTGTCAAAACATAAAAACTTTACAGATCCAAAAAGTTTGAACGATAGTGGAAGTGCACTCTTGAGATGCATATGCACACACGCACACATGCACACATGCACGCACACACACACGCATGCATGCAATGGTTCCTTGAAGAGCCTTTACCATTCATGAAACTTCATTCAATAAATGTTCTTCATAGTAGAGAAAGGTTTTTTAACCGTTCAATGAAAGGTTCTTTTACAGCATCACTGATAAAACACACTTTTGGAAGCTTTATTTTTAAGAATGCATAAGGATTTAAAATTGTGTAATTCACTTTGTAAATTCAAGAAAATGTTTAAAAACAAGGTGGTACCGGTAAATAATTATTTAATTCAATGTGCATCATTTTTCTTTTCTGTGTATCTTTTCTGTTCTGTATAATTTTCTGCATAATGCTTCTTTTTTCTTTAATACTTTTCTTTAATATTAATACCTGAGAAAAAGTGATGCTATTTGATTGATAACTATATATAAAGGGTAGGCTTAAAAAGCAGAGGCTTCACCCTACACCATTTTCAGTTATTTGTAGCTTTTTTTTGTGAGTGACTGTCTGTGAGGACCAAAAATAAATAAAATAATAAAGTTGCACTAGTGTATGTGCCATATGGAGTTTGTGCCCATGTAGAGCGTTTCAAATCAGCCACTTATGAGCTTCCGTTGAGTGAAGATGCCGTCTTAGAAAGCAGCTCACAGGTTCTAGAACAGCAAAATTGTCTAAACAGAAGTCTTAGTTTTATGGAGTCTTACCTGCATTTGACTCTGAATCGGTCTTTGGTTTAGTGCTCTGAATAATAGTAACATCATTCACTGAAAACCGGAACAGGAGTGATAGATTGAGTATTTGCAGTAATTCACAATACAAGCAAATATTAAGTCCTTAACGGATTGAAATGTCTGATTTAAAACTCTGTTTACCTTTCTCTGAGATGCTGACGCATCCCCCCTGGCACACGTCCTCGAGCAGAGCCTGAAACTCCGTTACCGCCGCCATCACCGTCCCAAAGTTTGGGTCAGAGGTAATGTTTGGCAAGTCAACAGGAACCGGCTGAGCACACAGAGACTTGCAGTTCTGAACGCCAACAAAAGGAGGAAAAAAGAAGCTTTGTTAGCTGTAGGCAGCAATTTAATTTTAAACTTGTGTGAATCAAAAACCGTACGCCACCGAAATACCTTCCTGTTACTGGATTCAGTTCAAAAAGGCTAGTTTTCATCTCTGCACACAGTGACAGATTAAATGACAGACTGATGCAATCTCAATTCTGTGTGTGTCTTTGAGTCCTTTGAAGTTTTGAATAAAGGTTCAGCATGTGAAACGCAATGAAAAACAGGAATGCATCCAATCCGTGCAAAGCACAAATGTGAGTTCAGAGCTCATGTCTGAAAGCGCTTTCTTTAGTGTTTGCTCACATTTGAAGGATCTGGTCACCCAAAAGTAAACGTGCAATTGCCAAATTATTATTACAAATGACTTTTAGCTTATTACAAATGATTTACCCATGCACATTTTTTTTCTTCCATATGCTATCTGTATCTTTAACCAAATATGTTGCTCACATGTCCTTGGCGACTCAATAACAATGAGAAGAAATAGTATATTTTTTAATTATTATTATTATTGCGATTTCACTGTGATGCCAAATATTTGTATCAATTTATAAAAATTCAAATATTTTGGTAAGCGCTTTGAGAGACTTTGATAAAGCGCTATATAAATGCAATGAATTATTATTAACTCCATTGGTTCTTCTGTCAGTCAAACCTCATAGCTCCAATCCCCTTTAAGGTGAATAAAGTACTGCACACAGTTTGGACCGGAATAAATGTAGTATTATTTTAATTTTTTTAAAGGTCATCTTTTAATCTCAAAATTTAGACTTTCTTTCTCACAACTCTAAGTTTATATCTTGACATCTTGCAATTTTGAGTAAAAATTTCACAATTCAGACTTTTTTTCATACATCACAAAACAAATTCTACATATACATATACGTACAGTAATACCTTGAGATATGAGCGTAATCCATTCCAGGATTGCTCTTATCTCAAATCATTTTGTCCCATAAGGACAAAAAAATAAAAATAAATCAGTTCCAGCCCTCTAAAAAAACTCCCTTATTAGTGCTAATAACAATGGAAAAAACATGTTTTTAATTACTATAGAGGCACACACACAAACATATTATAGTATATAAGGATTCCTGTGATATAAAATAAAATGTGGTTTTAATTATGAGTTCTTACCTTCGAGACAGATGATATAGGCATGTGTGGAGGAGGAGGATGGAGGGATAACGTAGATTACGTAGGTTACGTAAATAACGTAAACACAATACAGAAGACTCGCGGGAGATTCGTACGGATATCAACTATGATATAAAATCCATGCCAAAAAGAAATGAGTGCAAAACTGATGTTTGAGTCGGTGTCTGTAAGCTGCTCGTGTCTCAAATATTTACTTGCATCTCAAAGCAAAAATTTGCTCGAATACTTGCTCGTATCTCGGAATACTCGTATGTCGGGACGCTCGGATCTGAAGGTATTACTGTACTTATATTAAATGTATAAAGCGCATAAATTGTAGAACTTTGTTTATTCCTTGCAGTACATTCGGAAATATGAGAAATAATGACCCAACTTTGGGTAAACATCTTGCAATTCAGACATTTTTAGCTTATGTCTTGCAATTCTGCTAGAAGATGACAACTGGAAACTGATAAATATAAACTCAATGGTGAGAAAAAAGGCTGAAATCTAAAAAATTAAGGCACAATTACCTACTCTTTTTATGTTTTTTCCCCCAGGCAGAAACAGGCTTCCATATAAAATAGATGCAGATGTTTATCGCACAAAATGAATCACATGGTCTACTTTTATGGTGCCTTTTTGACTTTAAAAAGCTCCTGGCAGCTAAATGCTTCATTATAAGGAAAAAGATATATAGATATATTTGTGCAAAACATCTGTTGTTGCATCAAGTCACACAGGTTTCTATTCAGATGAACATTAAAAATGTGTAACTGTAAAATCCAACAGTAAAACGTCTCAAAACGGAGTGAGTGTTGCTCAGTGGCTAAAGACACTCATTAGGTTTGAAAAAGTGCTTTTTGAACTAACCACCATTGTGTGCTCGGATAAGACACTTAACTTCAGGACACTCCAGAGACTCTGGATAAGAAAGCAATTTCTGAATAACCAGCAGCATTACCTGAAGGAAGGCGATATGGTCCTCTGTTTGCGAGAGCTCTCCTAATTCACTGTGTCTCTTCTTCAGTTCTGTTATCTCCTGCTCCAGTTGTTGGAGCAGCGCTTCAGCCTGGCTCACTGCTGCCCTCTCCTGATCCCGGATCAGCTCCTTCACTTCAGCGCGCCGCCGCTCTATGGAGCACACCAGCTCTGTGAAGATGCGCTCGCTCTCCTCGAGGGCCGACTGTGCCGAGAGCTGACGGGAAACAAAAGAAAAACGATGAAGTGTGACTTCGGCTCTAAAGGGGTCATGCAGTGGAAAACAGGATTGTTATTGCTCTTTTGAAGTAAGAGTTTGATGTACTATGCAGACGTGGTGTAACTTTCAGAACGTCTTCCATCCAGAACATTTACTGAAACTAAAGTGCAAACACAGCCCATTCAGAGCAGCGTATGAGTGAATTGAAATTGTGAAAAAAATATTAAAAACAAATGGAAAACAACTGTTGAGTGTTTTAAATGAATACATTTATTTCAGCCTGGTTCATTGACTGACGGGTTTGGAGCTAAAGGGGATTTCTACTCTTGATCGGAGTCTTTTAGTGTCTGAAATCACCCACTATACCCTTATATAGTTCACTATTTGAGGGGACAGCCGTTTGTAGTGGTGTCTGAAACCATAGTGGACATTATCAAGTGCGCTCATTCAATCCCACAGTGCACCACAAGAACGATGTAGCTCAATGGCTAGAGAATACCCATAATGCACTGAAATGGTTGCACCAAATTAATTCCCAAAAGCTGATTCATCCATCCATCATTTCCAAACCGCTGGTCCACTGTTTGTACAGCGCAATATCATAAAGAGATAAATTCCTTTTTAATTGACTATTAAATTGTTTAAATAAGGTTTATAGATCGTAACTACGCCAAAGCAGCAGCCCTTCCTGTACACGGTGATGATCGGTTGTAGGTCTGGGATTGGTCAGCTCTTGACTTCAGCTGTAGCCAATCAAAACAGAGATAATTTACGAGCTGCTTATAGACGCCGACGCTTGGTTGTCGAGCACTCGGAGCAGCTCGAGCCGCCTCACACCTTTTCTTGACGTGTTCGTTGACTTGCGTACGCATCTCCTGTGAGTCTTCCTGTGGTGTGTGTTATACACATTTATGGTGTAATTGCATATGATCTCCACTAGAGGCAGCTTGGTTTTACAGCGGGGGTTACCAGGGGCAACGAGTGAGTATTAAGCTGGGAGCAGCACGAGTTATGTGCGTTCAATAATAATAAATATGAGCTTCTGAGTCTATCCAATACACAACACAGGAAGAAACACTACACTTCCGTATTGTGTTTGCGTTATCTATGTAATTTAAGTAATCTTTGTTATCCCTCCCTCCTCCCTCCTCCTCCTCTGCACATGCCATCATTAGCTACTACTATATTGTCTGTCTCTATAGCAATTAAAAACATGTTTTTTCCATTGTTATTAGCATTAATAAGAGAGGTTTTTAGACGGCCGGAAAAGACCACCATAATTTCTGGACTATTGAGCGCACCTGAATATAAGCCGCACCCACTGAATTTTTACAAAAATATTATTTTGAACATAAATAAACCGCACATGTCTATAAGCTGCAGGTGCCTACCAGTACATTGAAACAAATTAACTTTAACACAGGCTTTACCGAAACACGACTTGTAACAAAAATTGTAAAAAATTGTGGGGTAAATACTAGCCTACCAAAGAAGTCATTGGTCACTATCTTCCTCCTGTGCACTGAAACCACTGAAGTCATCTGCTTCGGTGTCAGAGTTGAATAGCCTCAGAATTGCTTCATGAGATATTGGATCGTTTTCATGGTGGCTCTAGTCACTTTCATCAAAGCTGCATCTTATGCATTTCTCCAAGTCTTTGCCATGAAGAGGGTGACAAAATGACTACCGGAATCAGAATTATGGGAAATTTGAGTGTGCTCGATTTAATCTAAACAGTAAACAAAAACGTTGTTTGACCTTGACCAGGAAAAATCCATATATTAGTGTATTTAAAACACTAATATAAAAACATTTTATTATTTGTTATAATTGTTAAGCCACGAGGTTCAAAAAAGTCGCAGCTTATAGTCCGGAGTCAGTTTTTTCTGTTATTTCTTATGGGAAAATGATTTGAGATACGAGCAGCTCGAGTCACGAGCTCCGGCTTGGAACGGATTATGCTCGTATCTCAAGGTATTACTGTAGTTTAGTTTCTGTCTAGAGTAGTAAGTAGCTGCTACTGTATCGTCTGTCTCGAAGGTAAGAACTCATAATTAAAACCACATTTTATTTTACATCACAGGAATCCTTATGTACTTACAAATGTAATTTGTGTGTGTGTGTATAGCAATTAAAACATGTTTTTTCCATTGTTATCAGCACTAATAAGGGAGTTTTTTAGAGGGCCAGAACGGATAAATTTTTTCTGTTATTTCTTATGGGGAAAAAATGATTTGAGATACGAGCAATTCGAATTACCAGCTCAGTCCTCAGTCATTACTGTAGTTTAATTTCTGTCCATAAACAGAACATAAATATACAGTACATAAAGGCCGTAAAATATAATTTATTCCTGAGATTAAAGCTGTATTTTCAGCATCATTCCTACAGTCTTCAGTGTCACATGATTCTGAAATGATTTGAAGAAAATTTTATTTTTATAAATGTTGAAAAGAGTTCAAATTTTTGTCGAAACTGATGTTTTCAGGATTCCTCGATTAATAGAAAGTTCAAAAGTACAGCATTTAGTTATAATAGAGATTATACATTATGACATACATTATTTAACATTATTTCCTTTTTGAACAATTTAATGCATGCTTTGCTGTATTAAATCTTCCTGACCCCAAACGGTAGTGTATATAAAAAATATATATATTTTTTTTAACTTAAAAATGAACATTTACTACATCAAAATAAACTACACGGCTATATATTTTCCCCCAATATATAAACTATAATTGAAAAGTTCAAGGTTTCACACATTGATGATGGAAACACTCACAGTCAGCATCTGTGTAGCTCGTCTCAGGTCCGCCAGCTCCTTCTCTCTCTCCTCAATCCTCTGCTGGGAACCCCTCTGCATCTCCGCCAGTGCATTCTGGGAAGAAAAACACCGCTTACATAAGAGTTTGTTCCGACTCATAAAAATCCCACTCTAGAAACGTGGCCAACAATTTTACCTTTTTCTCATTCATCTCTGCTGAAGCTAGAACAGTGTCATGTCCTTTGTGCTCATCTGTTAAACAAAGGTAACAAATACACTGCTGATCTGTGCGGCAAAACACCTCCAGTAGTTTATCGTGCCGAGAGCAGAGCTGTTCTTGCATCTTCTTTGAAGGAGAAACCAGCTTGTGTTTCTGAAAGACAGGCGACTCGAAGTGGGGTTGAAGGTGAGTCTCGCAGTAAGACGCCAGACAGACCAGGCATGTTTTAAAGGCTTTGTTCTTCTTCCCAGAGCACACATCACATTCAACATCCCCGGGTTCAGCTTGGGTCGGATCAGATGGGTTCGGCCCAGCATGCAGTCCTGTCTTCTTCAGCTTCTCCACCACATCAGCCAGCATTGTGTTCCTGCCCAGCACAGGTCTAGGAGCGAAGCTCTGCCTGCATTGAGGACAGCCATAAATGCCCAGATATTCATCCTGGTCCCAGTAGCCTTTAATGCAGCCTTTACAGTAGCTGTGTCCGCATGGAATAGTCACAGGGTCCTTTAAGACATCCAGGCATATAGAGCAGTTGAACTGGTCATGCTCCAGGAAAACCCCAGCTTGCGCCATTTTAAAAGGTTTCTTGCCGTCCAGCCCCAGTGGCAGAATGAAGCCCAGGCAAGCTTTGTTTATGCAGGAAGTGAGTCATGTGACCAGAGTCTGACGGGAGGGGGAGGGGCAACAGCTGCTCTGCTCAACAACTGAGCATGACAGAAAACACACTCACACACACAGTGTTAAGAGTGAAGAGTGGGTGAATATAACAGACGTTAGTTTAGGTCATATGTCACTCTACAAATCAGCAAATAATAAAAACATCATATCATATCATATATATACATACAAATAAATATTTGTTAAATTGTTAGTTTCAACTCTCTCTTAAAAGTAACAATTTAACAAATTATTTAATATATTTTAACTATACTTAAAATACTATAACAATAAAAACAAGATATATTTATACAATTGTATAATTTTCATTATATATATATATATATATATATATATATATATATATGAAATAAAAATACAATTACAGTACATAAATATATTTACAGAATATTTTTACACATTTTTATTTACTTTTTACATTCTATCTCGATTTTCTCTTACACATGTGTGTGTATATATATATATATATATGTGTGTGTGTGTGTGTCTGTGAGTGTGTAAGGAAAAATAGAAAGAAAAAATATATATGCATACACAGTTAAAAGTAACTAAAGTACTTAATAAATTATTTTTAAATAAAATATATTTTAAATTCAGATATAAATATAACATAAAACATTTATAATTTGTTATTATACACACACAAAATAAAAAACCTATAACTAGATTTATAAAAATTTCTTAAACCTTATTTTTTTCTATTCTTACATACATAGACCTAAAACAAGAGAAAAAGGTAAACATTTTATTTTATAAATAAAATGAAATTATGAAAGGCAATTTTAAAAATCTGCTTCAGGGATCATATATTAAACTGCAATATATTTTTATTTAATGTACACTGTGAGGTCCACAAGGAAAATCATCTAATTTAAACTTGGAAATAAACTGAATTATATAGAATCTAGTTATTTAGAAAACAAAGAAACATTATATCGTTACTAAGAAACATTGCATGGTAAAATGAATACAAAATATTTCAGATTGTTTCGATTTCTCTGGTTAGATCAAACTTAATAAGTGGCACTGACAATAAAAATGTCTTTATTTCTTTCTGACACTGAAGCATAAGATCTCAAATCATGCTGGAGAACCGGATCATCAGGTTTTGTTCACGTGAGCTCCAGTGTTGCTGAATTTCATTCAAAATAGAAGGGAAACAAATACTGAGACATTCTGAAATCCATGTACATTTTTAATTCAACTTTCCACTTTGAGAGTGTAACACGACACTAGAGAGCAGCAGTGCTGCGGTCACTTGATACAGATACAGTGTTGATAAGCAAATGCTTCTAAAAACTTAGAAACATATACAAACAATTTATAACGCAGTACTTTATTTCATAATGCAAGTCTTCAGGTTTTAATACAGGTGCTTAAATACTGAACATAAATACTCTTCTTTAAGAAAATTTGGAAATCATAGATTTTTTTTTGTCTTGAATAAATACATGTTCCCTTTTCATAAATAATAATAATAATAATAATAATAAACCATTTCAGTTTTAAATAGGCAAACTATATTAACATCTCATCAGTAGAGCTGCACGATTCTGGAATAATTGAGAATTCTCTATTTCAAACTGAAAAAAATTAGTTTGAATGAATGATTGAACGACAAACACATTTTTAACAGTCACTTGTCGCCAACCGCATTTATATACAAACTATAAACTTTTATCCTAGTATGTCTGAGCAATCTGAATTGGGGTAACACAGAAATTGTGTGGTTGAAAAAACTAATTTATAGTGTAGCAGGTCTAAAGAGTGTTACCATATTTCCCGCATATAACCCGCACCGTCATATAGCCTGTGGGGTCTGTGTAAAATATCGTTGGATAACCCGCACCTTTATATAACCCGCACCCATAGATTGATGAACTTTTTTGTGTAAGTTCACATTTCGAATGTTGCTCGCATGACGTCAATTATGATAACTGTTCAGCTCGGTACACAGTGCTTGTGCGCGAAATTCACACAATAAGAAAACAAACACAAGTCAGAATCAGAAGAAAAAGAAAGAGCAGTCTCTCCCGCTGTGCAGCAGCTCGTCCCTTAAGAAGTGATTCTACAGGTGTTGATCATCGGATGAGATGAGAAGAGCCCGCCCTCATGCAGCACAGCCAATCACATCTTCTTGCATGATTGACAGGTCAGACAGCCTATCAGCACCAGCTGTCAGAGTGACAGTACAAGCGCCAGAGACAATAACCCTCGCAAGAAAGAAAATACAGCAAAAAATTGTGATATAGCCCGCACCCTTATATAACACGCACCCCCAATGCGGGGTTTGTAAAATCTGGTATAACCCGTGGGTTATATGCAGGAAAATACGGTTTATGTTCTATTCAGGTGTGATCGAAGTGCATGCATGTTATTTTCCTGTGTTCTTGTGAATAAAGAAGCCTAAAGCCGTTGTGTGCGGATATCGTTTTCTCCGATCGCTACAGTCCCTGCACATGATAACAGCTTTCTCTGGATCAGCAGTCATTAGGAATGAAATAATTGTGATATTTGAAGAATTAATGGTGCAGCTCTACTGACCAGCACAACAAACCCATGAGGTGATGAAACAACACGCTCACATCTCATTTACCATTTATACTAATAAAATACTCAGTGCAAATCCTTTTAAAGTGATTTTCGTTGCGTTCATGTGCGTATTTGGTCATGGGGGGCATTCAAAAGCCCCAAGCATTCAAGTTTTTTCAACATTCGTTCATGCGTTCTGTTTGTCAACAGAGAAACATGCTCTGCGTTTTTGTCAATTTCATTCCTTGCAGCTTCTGGAATGGATTTTGTAAATACAATAATGACGTTGCAATTCTTCTGAACTAAAACAAACTAAAAAAAAAAAAAGGGCAGGTATGTGAGAGTAAACGCTAAAGCTTCCAAATGCAACATGGTCTGGATCAGAAAACCCTTTTGTAATTTTAAAACTGACATTTAAGAGAGAAGTTATATAATTCAAGGTTAGCATCACGGGAAACTTACATGCACAAGGAAGGCTTACGGTAAGAGTTTTAGATATGATCATTTGGTCTTCTCGTCTAGTCCGCTCTCTGCTCTCAGAGCCTGACTACTAGCAGAGATGAATCTAATCCAGTGCTGAAGATCCTCTGAAATGTCAGGGCAGTCCACCTTAAAATTACAGACATATGGGTTATAGGTTAGTCAAACAGGAACATACTCTAAAGAAAACCATGGAATAATCACGGTACAGTACATGTCAACAATATGATATACACTAATTTCAAACTGGGGATCATGGAAAAATGTAGAGAAAAAAAAGCATAAGTAAATATACAGATAGTAATTAATCAAATTAAACTAAACAAACGTATTAATTAAAATAAATTTATTTTTATTATTATTATTATTATGTATATATATATATATATATATATATATATATATATATATACACACATATATATATATATATATATATATATATATATATACACACACACATATAAATAATAATAAAAATACAAAGAAAACATTTTTTTTAAATAAACTAACAGTGCAGTATTATGGAGAGTGGGAAATAAATTATAGAAACTAAGCGTGTTATTTTCCAAATAATAATTTACACATACTTACAATACACATTTTCACATCATAACTTGGGTTGTTAAACATATATACACACACACACACACACACACACACAGTTTAGGATGAGCATTTTGGGGGATGGAAAAAATGTAAATTAAATTAAAAGAAAATTAAATAATTAAAATTAAGTAAAAAGTAAAAACCTAATATAAACCTAATATAAAATGTAAATTTATAGACCTAATATAAAATTAACTTACAGAAAAATAATAATTAAAATGTAATGTAGCATAAATTATATTAAAACCGGCAAAAATTAATAGTACTTGGGTCTTATATATATATATATATATAAATTATATTCATTTCACTTACAGTACATAAGTTTTTATACTTAATTTTAATTATGTAAATTTTAGTTATTAGTTATTCATTTGTTTTTTACATTTTTCTATCCCCAAATATGCTCATCCTAAAGTGTTTGTGTGTATATACTATTGCAATACAAAAAATAAACAATAAAAATTAAACAAAATAAATGTTACATCAATAGAGTTAAATAAAAATGCAATACATTTAATAAAAATATAAATAATACGTTTAATAGTACAATACTATATTGAGCAGAAAAAATTATTATATTGTAACAGAATGTAAAAAAAGGGTATTTATAGATAGAAATATAGGCTGTAACTGCCTTTGTAATGCAAGGATGAGGTTAAAGCATTTAAACATTTTATCACTCTCACTATACATATATGCGTGTGTGTGTGTGTGTGTAACATAGGCTGTAACTGCAATTAGACTAAAAACAATTAGTTTAAACGCACACCTTCTTCTTGCAGAGGAAGTCCAGGATGTTCTGCGGGTTTCCGCGGATGACGTTCTGTCGGCACAGCATGACGGCGGAGATGAACCCGTCCGCCTTCGACACGAACCTCTGCTCGATGTAGAAGGACTTCTCGTCCCACGACACGATGCGGGTGCGCAGTTCGAACGCCTCGCCGAGGGCCAGCGAGCGCCGGTACCGGATGGTCGTGGCCCCGACCACCATGCTGGCGCGGAGCGTGCGCGCGGCCCCGAAGAGCCCGTTCCGGGTGCAGTGCGCGAACCGGGCGAAGTCGCACTCGCGCAGGTACCGCGCGTTATTCATGTGACACATAAAGTCCAGGTCGTGCGGAAGAACCCGTCCGTGCACCACCTGCTCGGCCAGGACGTCCCGCACCGGCCCCTGGAACCAGCACTTGATCGCCATCCACGAGCCTCGCAGGAAGTACCAGACATCAAAACTGCCGAACAGAACCAGAGACCCGGACAGAACCCACAGCAGCATGATCCTGCCACACAACACGCCATTAATCACGTGCACGCGCACCACTGGGTTCATTGAGTTGCTATGGCGATACATGCAACATCATTCACTCCTTCATTTTGGAATCAAACATTAAATATCAACTCGCACATACAGGACGTTGATGTCCTTGCAGGGAAACCTCTACTGGCGTGCGTTTAAATACATATACGTGGACGAACTATACATTATTTATTATTGTTAGCATCATAATCTTGGAAAAATACGACATTCTGGATACTCACGCGATGGACGACTTCGAAAACCGGCTTCACGCACTTCCGCAATGACGGGGACTGCGCTCTGATTGGCTTGGCGGGAGCACGTGACTACGCGCTACAGACGGCGTGACGTCATCGAACATCGATCAAAACATGATTTCGAGACTAACGATGATTTTGAGATTGAGAGATAATTCATAAAATTACATTTAATTAGTTTCGGTCTACCCTTTGAAATGCGTATTAGGACAGTCAAAAACACAAAGAGAAAAGCGTATCTCAAAGTAACAGGGTTAGAAAATAGCATTGAAATTACACGTATTCATTACATGACGATAAATAATATAAATTAAACAATAAATATTTTACTTCAATAGTCAAATTAAAGTTTAATATATTTAAATAAAAATGTATAAACAATAAATTTAACAGAAACAACGTACTCTATATCATACTGCACTCTATACTGAGCAGAAAACATGATAATATTGTAATGTAATGCTAAAAGAAATTGGGTAATTATATATAGAAATATAGGCTGTAACTGCATTTTATTAAAGATAATTAATTAAATGTCAAGAACACAAAGAGAAAAACGTATCTCAAAGTAGCAGGGTTTCAAAATAGAATTTAATTTACATGTAATCATGAGGTAGTAATTTTTATTTAGTTGGTTTTAGTTATTACTGTTATATTGTTCCCTTCCTATGAATGCTTCACACTCCAGTCCAGTCGGTGGCGTCAATACACCATGAAATACACCATCAAATATTATTTTCTCTATTGTTCATCCATTGTTTTTAAGAATTTAGTTTTAGATATTCACAATCTTAGGCTTGCATGAGACAATGTGACTTGAATCAGACTTTTAGAGTACAGCAGAACTCACATGTTTATTCAAACACCGGAGACATTAATGTATGTGCATCAGAGCGTTCTTGTGTTTTGTAAACTAATGCGTAAGAGTTCATTTAAGGCAGTGAGCCATCATTGCTTCTTTTTATTATCGAGCTGACATTCTCCCCTGAGGGCTTTACTGCTGGCAGAGATGAAATTGATCCAGTGCTGCAGGTCTTCAGGAAATTCTGGCACTTCAACCTGGAAAGTCAGATAATAAATGTCAGGTTTCAATGTTTTCAAAATTAGGAAATTAATATTTGACTGGAACAGCATGAAGGAAAGTCAATTATGACATTTTTGTGAACTATTCCTTTAACTTTGATATTCCTCAATTAGGGGTGAGTCACACCAAATGAGCTGAACTTTTTAATGAAATAAATGTACAATATTTTGTTTCTATAATATTTATTCTTTAATATTTGGGGATTTTTGGGGGGTTTCATAGCACTAGATCATGAACCATTTATTTTTATTTGAAAACGGGTCATATTATTTCCAAATAATAAAATTTTTATATAGGGCTGTGTATTCTTTAATTGCTTATAAGACATTGCAGACATAATTATTTTTATTAAGTTTTGCATATATTTAGACATTAACAAAGACTATTTCATCAAGGCTGATTTGTAGATTATATTCTGAAAAATGTGTTCTCTATATTTTAGTAATTTTTAAGACCATTTGTAATTTTTTTAAAAATGTTTATATAGCAAGTGCCAAAAAAGTCAAAACGTTTTGAATTGTCCCAAAGAAGTAAAAAATTTCAAAACAGAAAACAATTTGGTCTAAACTGACAATAGACCAATGGTCACTGATATTTTCACCAAGTAACACTCCTGTCCAAAAATTGAGCCCCATCTCTCGGGCAGATTTAGTGATTTGGGGGCCACTGAAAATAAAAACATAGAACACACAAAAATGTGTACAATTGGACCCAATTACCTGGATCAACCTTGAGCTTCTCTTCTCTGTTGTGAAGCTGCACGACCCAGAGTTATGCCCAATTTTTCTACATTTTTCATAATGGCTTTCTTTCATGTTGTAGACCCCTTTCATGACCTTGGCGTTGCAAGCGCCACTTTCTTCTGTTTGAGCGACAGGAAAGCTACAGTACTAGAATAGGTTGGCACTAGGTGGTGCTTTGGGGTAATTTTCACTGGATTTTTAAACATTAAAACATTTATTTTAACTACAAATTTAAATAAAACTAAATTGAAAGGAAATTATACATTTACACGCTTAATAATTTTTTCAACCAAAAATTAATGACATATGTGCTGTGTCAGAGGTGTGGAAAAAAATCTGTGTGTGCTTCACAGAAACAGGCGAGTGTCATTTTAAAACAAT
Source organism: Rhodeus uyekii (assembly GCA_037043235.1). Taxonomy (NCBI): domain Eukaryota; kingdom Metazoa; phylum Chordata; class Actinopteri; order Cypriniformes; family Acheilognathidae; genus Rhodeus; species Rhodeus uyekii. The sequence goes on along the minus strand of JAWRVZ010000011.1, from coordinate 4,539,179 downwards.
AAAAATAAGGTTACACTTTATTTTAAGGTGTAGTTTCATTATACGTACTCAAGGCCCAGTCACACAGCGAATACGCATGAATGACGCACGAAGATTTTCGTTTCTGCGCGGCGTGTGCGTCATATGCGTAATTCGTCGGTGGAACGAACGAGGACCGTCAGTGATTGTAAGCGGATGTGCGTCGAAGGTGGTTTGTGCGTGATTTTGAGTTTTGAACGGTTCAAAAATTTTCCGACGCACAATCATGAGTCGCCGTGCGTAGTTTATGCATTGAGTATGCGTGACTATGCGCGGGACACGCGTCGGCCGTCAGTGCTTATGCGTCGGAACAGGTTTGAAACCGCGCACGTCCACGTCCATCCACTGACGCTCCACCTTCATATCACGCATGAAACGCGCACATATCACGTTCATTCCACTGACAATGTGGATTCTGAAAGTGCTTGTACGTGGAGCGTTCGCGAAGCGTGCGTGTTTGGACGCGCTCCGTCAGTGATTCATGCATCGGGCATGCGCCGAATGTTCGTGGAATACTTTGGTCAATTTCTCGACGCACAAGCACGCACAAACCCAATCTATGCGTGATTTGTGAGTGATTCGTGCGCGATCGGCTGTGTAACTGGTCCTTCAAATAAGCACTGAGTAATATTAATAACCTACACATACTTACTATAGAGTCACGGTTAGGGTTAGTTACTTGTAAATATTAATAATTTATTGTTATTACTACAGTAAATACATGTAGTAATTTGTAACTACATCACCTTAAAATGAAGTGTTATCAAATATAATGCGTACTGCTGTTTAAGATTTAGATTCAGATGCATGATATTTTCATCTACAAGCCGAATACACAAGAAGCATGTTTAACGTGGATGCACAGATGGTTATGCATTTATCCCAATGCATTTTAGGGGGCCCTTGGCTTTTGAGGGACCAAGGTGGTCGCCTACCTTTAACGGTTAAGTCCCCCTCTGTAAACCTTAAACCTCTGGCCCAAAACTTAGGGATAATGATAATGATAGCACTGATGTGAAAGCACCTACACCCGTTTCTAAACCTAAACTTAATATAAACTGTAAACCAGTCCCTCAAATCTGATTGGATGATTGAAACGTTGATCCAGGAACATACTTGGTGAAATCTCGTTCACCGAAGACCACCAAAGGGCTAAACGTTTTAGTAAATTTATGAAAGCTGCTCACCTTTCTTTTGCACAGGTACTGCAGTATCTTGTCCGGGTCGCTGCGTAGGACGTTCTGCTTGCAGAACATGACAGCCGAGACCATCCCATCTTTACAAGACACAAAGCGCTGCTCCAGGTAAAAAGACTTGTCGTCCCAGGAGACGATTCGGCTGCGCAGCTCAAACGCCTCACCGACACACAGTGGCCGTCTGTAGCGGATGGTAGTTGCACCAACAACCATGGTGGCCCCGAGAGCTCTTACAGCCTTGAACACCCCATTGCGGGTGTATAAAGATAAACGGGCAAAGTCACACTCGCGCAGGTAGCGGGCGTTGTTCATATGGCAAAGGTCGACGTCATGGAGCACGACTCGTCCGCCGGCGGTCTGCTCTCCTGTGACGTCAAAAACAGGGGAGAGGAACCAGGCCCTGACCACCACAACCACTGCCCGTATGTAATACCACACATCCACACTGCAGAACAGGAGCAACAACACACCCAGAATCCACAGCAGTGTGTCCTCCCTGTCAAAATGAGTCCAGAAAACACAAGAGACATCCACTAATCATATGCATACATGCTATATCAGTCATTAAAACAACATTCTTAATGTTATGTTACTATTAAAACTCTGTTTTATTAATAAAAACTTGCATGTTATCACTGAGTCAGTCCATTTCTTTATATGCTGCATTTTTGAACTCAGATGTCCTTCTTAAAGCGATAGTTCACCCCAAAATTAAACCCTCATGTTGTTCCAAACTGTATGGGTTTCTTTCGTCTGTTGAACACAAAAGATATTTTGAAGGTCGGTAGTCAGATATTTGATTAACCCCATTGATTTTCACAGTAGTAAAATAAAATAGTCCGGCTACCATCTACAAACACTTCAAAATATCTTATTTTCTGTTCAGCATATTTTGGATCAACTTTAGGTGAGTAAATGATGAAAAAATTGTCATTTTTGGGTGAACTATTCCTTTAAGGTTCTGAGATTTTCAGGTTCAAGCCTCATTCAAGCAGAACTAGTTAGGCTGGTTTGTGAACACGTTTTAACTGGATTTTTAGTGGCGTTGTATAAACGTATTTCCAGTCTCAGACACCAGAGAATGTATTTGTGGAGAAAACATAATTTGATTAATGCATTGATAAAGAAACTGATTAATATACACATTGCCAGTTTAATATAAATCCAACCCTAACAGTAAAACAGTTGTTCTGTTTGAGAGAAAACTGCAACGATTACCTTGCAATAAGATATAACATTAGTCAACTTCATTAGTTAACACAAACAAACAATAAGACATACAGTAGATTTAAAGTATTCATTAATCTTAGTTAAAGTCCAAAGTAGTATCTGTATTGAATGGACCTGAACTAACATGAATGAGCAAAGAAAAGTTGTATTTTTATCAAGTAACGTTATCAAAGATGAATGAATACTTTAATAAATATTGCTCATGGTAGTTCATGTATTTCATGCATTAACTATTTTGTTGTATGAACTACTATTCAGCACGTATGGATCAGAAATATAATTTGAACAGAAACTGTCAACTGTGTTGCACTCTGTAAAGCTTCGGTTACGCATTTACAGCGATTAAACTACTCGCCGGAACTACATGAATAGTTGTGAAAGTGTCAAACACAGCACTCACATGTCCACTCTGGTACCAGCTGCTGCTTTACGTCCCGCACGTCTCTAGACGGATGACACGCCCCTAAATATGACGCACTTCGACACGCCCTCTAGATGTGACGTACGTTGATACGCCCCCTAAACCTGACGTAACGTGACGCGTTTGGGAGCTGTGATTTAATACGTTAATTTTCTTTGAAATGTAATTATTTTGTTTGCGAAATATTTTATCCTCAAATGTAAGACTATAGATGTTACCCCCTATTTTTTTTTAATTTTCAAAAAGATCTTTATCTTCCTGAAACAAAAAAAGCTATCAAAACTATTTTTAGGGTACATTTTTATTATTATTTTATTTTATGAAGAGGTTTGTTGTATATAAGTGTTCTCTTTTAATATTAATTTCCTATTTTTCTATTCTATTCTATTCTATTCTCTTCTCTTTTATTCTATTCTATTCTATTATGTTCTATTCTATTCTATTCTATTCTATTCTATTCTATTCTATTCTATTCTATTCTATTCTATTCTCTATTCAAATGCTATGTAATGTTTGTCCATCTCTGAATCCCTGCTTTTCCTCTTGGCTTATGGTTTACTCACTTTTGTGTTCTCTAAGCAATTGTTAAATAAATTATATAAAAATGAATAAATACAAGGAGCTTTGTGGAGGTGTTTTGAAAAGATGCAAGCTCAATATTTCATACCCCTGTGAATTTTGTGCAATAGAAACTAGTTTTGCGTCGCTTTTTTCACTGAAATGTTTTTTTTGGAAAGATGTAGAAACCGTTATTAATAGAAACTGAAGCGTATGATTTAGATCTGTCTATTTGCATACATTTTTATGTGACGTGATGTGCTTTTTTTATACTCAGAATGAAAATTTGGAAAGTAAAGATGTAATGATGTGAATGTAAAGAACATATTATACAGTTATGTATTTTACTAGAAAAATACCATATTCACAAAAAAGAAGTGGGCAATTTGTTTCACATTTTATAAATGACTTTAGATTATATGTGCATTTTTTTTAACAAACTAAAAACACTAAAGTGCTGAAAACATGTAATGCTTTGAAAGCACTGAAATTTATGTAAATTACTTTTTTTTTAATTTCCTGGCAACTAATGTTAACAAGATAATGTATGTAATACCTCTTGTTCTAGTGGCACTGAATAAAGTAAAACAACAACAACAACCAGTCAGTTAAACTTCAGGGATATCAATCTGTCCAATTATGAAGCATGAGTGATTGTGAATCAGTTTCATCTGGTTTGATGAAATGAAAGTGACAGCAGGTGCAACTGGAGAGGAAACAGCAAGACAAACCCCTAAAAGAGAATGATTTTGCCGGAGGTGGCCATAGACAATTATTCTCTCCTCATTCTTCCCTTTAGTTTTGGGTTTTATTAGGGTCTTTGTTGCTGTCTGTATCATGAGGCTGTTCCTGCAACCCAATCAGATTTCACAGGCAGTCCTGCTCCTCCAGGATGGCACATCCATACGTGCCGTTGCAAGGAGGGTTAGTAAGTCTCCCAGCACAGTTTCAAGAGCATGAAGGAGATACAGGCCATTAAGGAGAGCTGGGCGGGTACATAGATGGGCAACAACCTGTCTGCAAGACCGGTACCTGCTCCTTTGAGCAAAATGACCTCCAGCAGGAACTGTTGTGCATGTTTCTGACCAACCTGTCAGAAACAAAGTCCCTGAGGGTGGCGTGAGACGTCCTCTAGTGGGACCTGTGATCTCAGCTGAGCACCGTACGGCTGGAATGGCATTTGGCAGAGAACACCATAATTTAAGTCCATAATTTTCCTCGTTTTCTTCTCAGATGAGCAGGTTCAGGAGCCAGATTTTTTGTCATGAGTGATTACAGGCACGTGAGGGCCTTTTACATTAATCTTTGGTATGGTTTTGAATATCAGTATTCAGTATGTTGATGATTTTGGTTTCCATCGACTGTTGTCGCATAATTTTGTTCTTAACAACTTATAGAATGTGTATAAATAAAGATTGAATATTTCTCGCAAAGAGATCCAATATGTGATTTAAATGAAATATTTTTGAGCATGTAAAATATCACTTTATTTATAAGTGTAGGCATTTTCAACCTCATAAATGTACATTTTATTTTAAGGTTATAAAAACGTGTTCTCCCTTCCATGTAAAAGCGCTTTGAGTGTCTATGATAAATCGCTATATAAATGTAATGAATTATTAATTATTATTATTATAAATGAATGTCTGTTCCCCCCCCACCAACATTGTGTAGAAACATGTTTGTTCAGATAATGAATCAAAGAGATTGTGGTTCCTTTGTCAACATTATTCTCAGGCACATTGCATTGTGGGATGTTGTTGATAATGTACATTTTGGGAAATGTTGTAAGTTTTCCAATCTTACATAAAATGTACGAGTATGAGCAAAGCAGTTCTGTTACTAAAATGGCCATAGTTTTTTACTGCTTTAACCAGTTTTTTACTGGTTAAACAGGCCAAATGTCTCAGAAGCTCAAATTTGGATACACTGACTATCTCATAAAAAGAGCATGAGCAGATGTGCATTTGTCTGAGAAGATTCTCACAGAATTCATGTTTAAAATCTATAACAGCACATCCAGCTCGTATGTTTTCATGTTTTTTATTAATGGAGCATGTGGGATGCATAAATTTACATGTTTTAAAGGTTCCTTGTCTTTTCATCAATTCAGGTATTCATATCTGCTGGATTCGTTCCTGCTCTGGCTGCAGTTTGTGTCCTCTGAAAAGTCCTGTAAGTCAATATGAATGATGAATTATAGGAGATTGAGTCTGGCATTGTCAGAGACGGAGAGGGATGAACAGGCCTTGGGAACGTCTGAAAGAAACGGAAAATTACTGTAGCCATCTTCCCCCATTCTCCTTTCACACACAGCATTACCACATGAATTCATCAAAGCTTTAACGTGAAAATAATAGCTCTGCAGTGTCTGAATGTGAATAATCGGCTGAAGTTAAATAGGCTGAAATTCCAGGAAGACAGACGTCGTTTCAGGAGCGAGCATTAGTCATGACACTTCTGTCTCATAACCGGCATCCTGTGAGTCTGTTGAGACAGGAGAGCGTTTGAAAAACAGTCGTCCATCACGTTAATGGAAATGTATTGATTGTGGTGCAACGTGTTTCTGAAATCGTAATGAGCATGTTGAGGGGTAGAGCTGAAAAGCACTGCGCAGTATTTACAGATGACTGTGTTGATGGGCTGTGAGTGTCTGCGTGTGTGAGCTGGAATGAGTGGTTTGGACGTTCAGATAGGCGAATTAAAGCAATAGTTCACCCAAAAATGAACATTTACTCACCCTCAGGCCATTGAGGATGTAGCTTAGTTTTTAGCTGAAACCGTGATCCTTGATGATTCATGAAATGCAAGTCAATGGTTACGGTCACTTTGACAGTCAAAAAACATATTTATCAATACATATGGCTCTTGAGAATAAATTAAGGACTTATGAAGCAAAATGATTGATCTGTGCTCAAAGTTGAGCATTATTTACCTCACTTCATGACAGCTTCTTGTTGCATGATGACGTGTATTCGTTTGTTTAAAAAAGAGAGGGAAGATGCATGTGTTGTATTGCTCATCAAAGCGGTACTTTGGCTTATCCTGGATGCTACAACTGTAGCAACGGGGAGCGGTGTGGGATGAGGGATGAGGGATGAGGGGATCAACAGGAACTCTCTTTATTAGAACAAAAACAAAAGACTGCTAAGGATACATGGAGAGACATCCACACACGAGAGAAACAACATCAACAATCGACCAAGATGTGGGAAAACATGAGGGTTTAAATACACAGGATAATAGGGAACAGCTGAATGACTAACAAGGAGAGTGATTGACAAGACAGATGCAGGAAACGACACGGGAAGAACAAGGAAGGCAACAGGAAGTGAATAGACATGACACGACTGTGACAACAACATACATATACAATTTAAGATTACGTTTGCTTGTGGGAAGATTTACGTTTCACTGATTCCAAAAGGTTGAGCTCGTTATCCGTCATTATGTATCAGAACCGTTTTGCCGTTTATTATGATTAATCTCTAATCTTGTCTACTGTCACGGTCTTGTCTCATGTTGTTCCCTTTCAGGTCCCTTTATGTATCCTCCAGGTCCTGCACGCTCCCGTCTGTCTAATCACTGCCTAAGTCTCGTCAGCTGTTCCCGTGTTTGTCATTTTATGCCTTCCTGTGCTCCTTTGTCTTTGTCAGTTGTTAACGTGTTTTGCTAACGTGTTGTTAATCGTGTGTGGATGTCGTACCTCCTCCGTGTCTGTTATATATGCTCCGAGTTCGCACTATTGAGTGCTGCTTTTGTTTTAGTTTTGTGAATAAAGTTTAAGATTGCCGCAGATCTGCTACGTGACATCTACAATATAATGCTATCATATGCAATTATAAGTCAAACATAGAGGATATGACACAAAGATGTCAAACTAGTTTTTTTTAAATAACCATCTCTGGACTTTCTTTTATTTATTATTTGGACAGTTTAAATTTGATCTAACACTGGATTGCAAGTGAAACAATGCTATTACTATTTAATTTGTAGAGTCTTTACATATGTTTAATCTTTAATATGGGTTGGAATAAGATGACATCCTCTTTCTTTGTTTCATCATACCCGATTAATAATTGTGAACTACGGTTGATGTTATTCGATGAAGGATCTGTGATGAACTGTACATCAATAAATCACAACAACGATACGGGCTACAGTTGAAGTTATTTTACACTATTATTTGAAGCTTCAGCTTTTCAAATGCAGAAGTGTGATAAAGGCCTATAAACACAGATGATGTGGATGATATAGTTATCGTTATCTTTATTTTTTCTCGTGTGAATGGGCCTTTAGAAACACAGATGAAAGTGCACAACATTAATCAGACAATCTGCTTATTCTTTGACCTCGAGCGGACAGTATAGAGACAGATGTCTGAATGTGTGTGTGTGTGAGCCTTTCTCTTCTGCTGTTTGTGCTAAAGCCCTTGTTTTCATCCCTACCGAAAACCCCCAAAGATTAGCGAAAAAGAAAACATCTGTCTATACACCATTGCTTGTGTTTTCTTTCTAAAATATGACTTTTTTCAATGCTGTAATCCTTCAAAGCTGTTTTAGTCATGGACCACCTCTTTCTCCAGGGTACAAACGTGCTCAGTTTCTCAATTCAGTGTTACAATAATTCCTACAAAGCACTCTGCCTATAGACGCCAAACAATGTACAATCTTACACTTACACATTTACAGCTAGTATAGCTGCTGTGTTGTAGCTCACAGAAACAGTTGCTCTGTTCCAAAACCTAGTGAGCCAGTCCTTGCTTACAAAGGCAGTGCGCTAACTCAAATGAGATCAGTTGAACTGCTCTGGAACATTTATATAGGCCTCCTTCAAAGTCAGCCTTTCCGTCAACCCTACCGCAACTGGCTCCCTTCATCCCCTCTGACACTGTGTGGATTTGCCTCATGTCTTCCAGTCTCCAACTCTGCCTAGTCAATAGGATCCCCTGGCTCCGCCTCCAGCCATCGATCCTGACACTCCACCTCGTCTCCGCCTGGTACCATCAGACTTACGGCTCCACTGGACTCTCTCATTCCTCTGGCTCACCTTGGTCAGACGTCATTCTGTCTGTGCCAGAGACATCCGAGCCGTCTGCTGTGATCCGTCTCTCTATCTCTTCGGTTCCGCTTCACTTTGGCCCTCAGTCGCACCGGCTCCACTTCAGTCCTCTGGCACTCCGGCTCCACCTCATACAGTCATCCTGCCTCCAGGACCATCTGTATCACTCGGTCTTGGCACTTCATCTGCACCCAGGTCTCCACATCCATCAGCTCCATCTCCATCCATCGTTTCCCTGGTTTCCCTGTTTCCTGTTCCTTGGACCAGCAGATAGATGATTCAGCTGCTGGCGCAATCTTCTAGTCAGATGCTGGAATTCATTCGGCATGTCTCTCTCAGTGCATTATGGGAATTCGCTTGTCATTGAGCATACAGTGGTCTTAAACTCATTGGTGCAGTGCATTGTGGGATTGAATGAGTGCACTCAATAACGTCCACTATGTTTCATACACTACTAAAAATGGCCCTTAGTTTCCTCGGTTCATTGTTTCATGTCGTCTTCATGCACCGTGTGTTCATGCTCATTTGTATTCTCTTGTGATCTCCTGTCTTTTGGTTTTCGTATTAAACATTTTGAATCAGTACTTCAAGTCTTGCCAATCTCAAACTTTCGTAAAAATGATATCTGGGTCTGCCTTATCTGTGAAATGTAAACGTGATTGTACCTCATGCCGAAAACCCGGTAGCTCAGAATTTCCAAAACTCATCTTCCACGCATTATGAAATGGCATGCTTTTGTTGTCAGAGGTCATGAATATCAATTGGAATGTCCAATAAAGTATGGAGTGCAGAATTTGGTCAGAAGCAGTTATCTTGGGAGTGTGTGTTGGATATCTTCAAATAAAAAATTTATGTAAGCTGCTCACTTGGTTTTGAAACAGCAATTGGTTTAATCTGTCTAGAAAAATGAAGCCATAGGAACTGATGTGCGTTTGTTTTGTATGTCTTGTATCAAATCTCTCATCTACTCCAGACGCTGGTCTCTGATGTGTAATTACTCTGATCTGGGTCGACGTGGACCAGCACAGCCCTGAGGATATTTACACGCACAGTAAATGCAAACAAACACCACAATACAGTCTCACTGCTCAAAACGTGTTTGAATGCATGCCTCATCCCAGATGCACACGGATCCAAATGCATCTGAATGTGGGTCAGCTTGTCTTGATCCCCCTCTACCCTGCTCCATCCCAGAGGTTAATATGACCCATATATAAACAATAACGCAGGCATCAAAAGAACACAACAGGGATTACGTGCACAGATAATCAGCTGCATTATCCATGCAGGAGAGCAATCAAAGAGGAAAAGGCAGACTTTCTCTTGCTTCTCGTAAAGCAATATTAATGTCATCCCTCTATCACATTACCATGGTGACAGAGTGCCATCCCTGCTTGCTGAAAGCTCAAGCCTCCATTGTGTGCCGTGCTCCTAGTTTTATGGATTTAACACAAGGGCGGAAATGACATCACCAAGCCCTTATTTTATGATAAAGTGCGACAACTGAGCACAAACATTATTGAGATGCGGGTTATGCCGTTGACACCTGGGCGGCGAACATTTATGAAGCGCTTGTTTCTGTCGAAACATTCATTAACAGCAAGGGTTGGTTCTGAAATAAATTGTGTTATTATCAGTCTGGTAGAGATGCATTATTAAAGTAGGGTGACACTCAATTCGTCTTTTCTATGGGGTTGAGACTTGCCCCAGGAGGAAAGAAAAAATCAGTTATTCGACACACCACAGAAACACTTTCTCACATATACTGACTTTATCTTTATGAAATGAACACAGACATGAATATACACACAGACATAAAAGTGACAGTTACAGCAGAGGGATCACCAACTTCCCATCACATAAAGGTGTTATTTCATGGAAAGAAAAAACAGCAACGGACCAGGAGTTAATGTATTGGTGTACGGCACCACTCTGCTCACGTAGTGTTATAATATGGTTTTAAGCCTCTCAGTGTGGATTTTGAAACATTATTGTTATAAAGAACAGAGTTACTTAAAAAAGCAAAAAATCCAACAATTGTTCTAAATAACACTTATTTTTGGGTATTGTTACTTAATATCTTAAAGGGGACCTATTCTGCTTTGTCACTTTTTCATCTTTAGTCGTTTAGTAGTTTCTGTTTGAGGTCACAAAGCTCAAAGTCCACTCCAAAGTGAAATATTTCATTTAAGAGAATCCACTTTTCAAGAACTTCAACCAATGATTAGTATTTTTTTTTTCTGGATCTTGTGAAGTCACTAATATTTTGCACCCACAGAATATGCATAAAAGGGGACATGACCTGGTGGAGCTGCTATTTTTTCCAGCCCAGAAAACGTTTGTCCTAAGGCGGACACACTTAGAATGGTTAAATGTAGTTATAACACTGTTCCTGAACATTATAACCCCAGTGTTTGTCTGTGTACTGCACATTTTATGCTTGACAGCTTCCAGAACCTAAGAGAGTATAATTCAGCTTATCAAAAGCTTCTCTTGAAAGATGTAGCTGTTCCCATTTTGTCTCTAGCCTGCTAACGAACATTACAGTATTGATGTAGTGTTTACTGTAGCATTTGTAAGACTGTTCACTGACCCTTAGGAAAATTATCCATAATTTTGTGATTGATTACTAATTGTATTACCACAGTTTCTGACTAATTAAATGGTGGATAACATCGTATCTATAATCTGTAAGAAAATTACAAAAAAAAGCATATCACTTGGAAACATCCTTTGAAATCTGTGCTTGCAAAGTCCATGGTTGAAATCCGTTCTGCATGATCCACTTGTTCATAAACATTGTCAAGGGTCTGAATTGGCCTTGACTTCTTTATATTTATACCAGAGCAGAACTTACTGTCACGAAGGGGCGAGACATTTCCCGAACATGCACTTGTTACGCAGTTTCTTTATTCTTTCAAAACACGATTAACAAAAGACACTCATGTGCAAAAACGCTGGAGAACTAGGAACACAGAACATGATATCCACACACCAGAAAACAACGTCAACAACCGACAAGGACCAGAGAATACAGGAGGGTATAAATACAAGAGGAGATGGGAAACACCTGACAAGACTAAAAAGGTAAGTGATGACAAGACAGGTGCAGGAAGGGCATAGAGGGGACCCAGAAGTGAAACACGACAAACAGGAAGTGCCCAATAGACACACCGGACAGGAACTAAGGGTAACATCGCTCAGCGTTGTCAATCAAAAAGCACTGGGCCAGCTGACCTATCACAGCATATTTCGTATTTCAGAAAGAGGAGGTTCATTAAAACAAGAACGAAATGGCACATTTGAGCAAGTTTAAGTGCTGTAATAATGACACTCAATGTAATGAAAATAACACTCAAGCATGAAAACATATTCTATTACACTCCAAAAACAAAATAAAGACCTCATAAAAGGATATAATAGATCCCTTTAACTTAATTGTAAAAATCTAGTACTATTCACATACTATGCCTTGTTCAGAAAACCCCATTAAGATTAATTGACTGGTTTTGGGTGCCTTTTTGTCAAGCAAAACAAAACAAAAACAGTTTTGCAGTTATCTTTTTCAAGTTGCATTCACTTATTCCCTAATCATAATAAATGTTGACTTGCCAATACAATGGAATTTTTGTTGTTGTTGTGAAGATCACATAAGCTGACTTCATAAATCAATGTTGATTTTCCTGAAATGTTTTCGTTTACACTCACCATTAGGGTTATTAGTGTTCACTTTGGTTGGGCACTTAGAACTTCATTTACATTACTGTAATTCTCTTCTTATTGATGCAGTGATGCAACAATAAATCACAGTTACTTGGTTTCAAAATAATAAAAATAATAAATAGATTGCTTTTAAAAGTTGATCTAATCCTTAACTAGTCTATTTTTCAGGTTGACGAATGATCACTTTAAATGTAATTGCCATAAACCTCTTGTGAAACTTTTAATTGGGTTGATAATTATATATATATATATATATATATATATATATGTTTGTGACAATATGTTGCACCTGACCATGCTTGAATCACACACAGACTTCAACATTCAGCATGCAAAAGATAATTTATTTAGAGTAAATGATCAAGTTCTCTCTACAGTTCTTTTTTTAGTTACAGACCTCTTGTTAGAACTAAGCTTTTGTCGGAACAACATTCTATTCCTATTTCACTTTACTTCATTACTTAAGGCATTACTTACTTTTTTTTTGTAAAGTCTAATTACATTTTTTTTTACAGTGCAGTTGTTTGTATTTACAAACATAGCATAGTCTTACAATGTGTGTGTGCATGTACTTTTGAACTGCCAACGTATGTAACATAATGATACATAAATATGTTAGGCATGTATAAATATCTATTGTCCCCCATTGACCCTCTCTGCAGGTTGAATCCATACCCCATTAGGAGGAGTGAAGCGAGGAGAAAAGTGACTTTATGAGTGAGTCACTGCTGCTTTGGCTTTGTTTGGAGCTATTTTCAGTGGCGGAGCAAAAATAGAAATGAAAAAGAAAAACATTACTGGCAATATAGTTGACCATTTACGCTTTGTTTATTGCACTGCTGTATAAAAGCAATTTAATACTTGCAAATGTACTGTTATGGACAGATAAGCCTACTTATATATAGTGGATTTATGTTTTGCATTGTTGTAGAAGCCTGGGTATTTTGGTCACGTGTCGCTGTCCTTGGTGCTGAAATCATGTGACCGTGTGATCATGATTCAGAAAATTCATCGAAACACCAGCAGAGAGACAAAGAACTTTGAGAGACAATTTAGAGCAAGTAAATTGTATATTAATAGCAATTTTAGTAGTATTTATATTATTTATACATAGCATCAATAATGATAATAACATTGTAATGCAGGCCTACGGGTTTTCGAAGAGGCTTTAAGCTATAAAACAGAAATCAATTGAAAATAGGTATTTCATGTGTTTTTATATTTAATAATCAAGCACATTATTTTACGCCTCTCATGTTACAGTTACATTTATATTTTAGGGGTGTATTAATCTGAGTTGAAAGGATGAACGATTCAAGCACTGATGCGAGTCTTACGATACGAATCAGAGTGAACAATAGAGAGAGAGAGAGAGCGAGAGAGAGAGAGAGAGAGAGATGTAGGCGACTCAGCTGAGCTCATAGGGAAGCAGGGAATTGGAGAAAGGTTCTTAACCTATTTTACAGGGATACAGGGCGTCATTTTGGTTTGTTAAGCTCTTATTGGTGAGAGAACCACGATTCGGCCGACACTGATTTGCTCTTTGTTGTTGTTGTTGTTGTTGTTGTTGTTGTAATGTCACAGAGGAATATTCCTGCATCGCTGCTGTGAGGATGGCAGGACGGAGCGGTGGCCTTTTCGGATCGCAGCTCAAATGCCGCTTTGTTCGCCGTCCAGACGTGGATTGATATTTCATTCATGTGCATCTGAATTCAGTCCGTATAAAGACCAACCGCGTCGCTCTTCAGCCGCGCACACACAGCTCTGCACCGACACACACAGGAGGTAAGATCCTCTGTCTGCATTACACACTCGTGCATCCTCGTACTTTTAAAACACTTTGTCTAATTGAATGCACGACACGTGCAATGCTGTTTCCTCCTCATGCTTTCACAACAGTGTCTTTCTACCTTTCTACCGAGTATTGCTTTGACTTTTAATATGACTCTCGCATTCAGCATTGTAATATGATGTGCAATACTGTAAAATCAGCATCATTAAAGCCATGCAGAACTGTACTGCACACATGGAGAAGGAGAGGAGATAAGGATCACTTGTTCTGAGCTGTCACTGTGACTGATATGTGCTGTGTTATGTTTGGCATGCACTCATAACACATTATAGGACTTACATTTTATGTAACCTAACTCAATTTCTTCAGATCTAACTCTTATTTATTTGATAAAGTGAGAATATTCTCACTCAAGCTTAATCTTATACTATTTCGACAAAGTAGCAAAGAGCAACATATACATTAAACCTTTATCGACAACAAAAGGAGCATTAAAGTGGTTTGTATTATGTATTTTCATGTTACTATCCAATTATTGTTATTAATAAAGCTGGTTGATTCAGCACAGTTAATGCAAATTTACTAACACACAAAGACAGAGACAACAACAGTTTGATATTGTGCAACAGACGCTGAATGTCGGAGCCTGAATATGGCAAGCGTACAAGAAATTCTTGGAATAGTACGGGAAAATATTACAAACTGTCTCGTTTAGTGATAGACTGATTATCTGCCAAGCCAGTCTATTCAGGCAATTTTTGAGAACCTGCCATCTCAAAAAAAAGGAGAAAGCTTGAATATCATCATGCCACCGACAGCTCTGTCGAAGCATAGAGCACATTTTCTGATTTCAGATTTATTCAGTGAATTTTGAGGTAATATTTTATGTGACAAATATAGTAAATAAGCCAAAGCATGGTGATTTCTCATTAAATTGTGCTTGACTAAATATTGACTAAATTAGTTGATTAATTTGGTTAATGCTGACACTGATCTAGAGCCATGTTTAAATATATATGAATGTATTTGGCTAGACTAAATCTGCTACTGCTGCTGCTGAGCAAGTATGGACTTCTACTGCTAATAGGCCCTGATTCCAATTGCTATCAAGAGGTGTTTTGGTCGATCGGATCACAAGTAGATGAGGGAGACACACCCGTTTAAACCTGGTGTTTTAATCCTTCTCTTTTTTCCACTTTCAACCACCTCTGTCCTGATTTCTTTGAGGGGAGGGTATATGGGCGGGTAAATCTGTGGGTTTTTGACCCAATGGACAAAATAGGTTTGTGCAATTTACATTTGAATGCGCCCGGAGATTACGGAAAAACAGCAGCTTTCGTTTCAGTCCACCGCAAGACCGCACCAATACCACACTTTTAAAGTGTGTGTTAGAATCAGGAATGATTTTTGTATTTGTATGTTTTTCACCTTTAAACCAAACTTGGGTCTCCAACCGACAAAGTTTAAAGTCTGTCCAGTGCACTTCCCACAATGTTTACGCATCTTTAGGAGGTCTTTTGCGGCTGTTCAAACAAATTCGACCATATGAGCGTTTACTCTACGAAAGCAATGCGGACGAATGTGTTTTCAACCACCTCTGGAAGTGCTTGAAAGTGGACAAGCTCTAAAGGTTTTAGACTCTGTTTACACCTGTATTTAGCGTTATCCACTTGTGATCTGATCGATCAAAATGCATCTTAATAGTAAATACGCTTTTGTGAGTGTGTAAGATATGCTGCTGCTACTGGATAAATACACATCCCTAAATCCAGTAGCAGATCTAGGCAGGTGGAGCTGGTGGAGGTGGAGGGTTTTAGAGAAGCTCAGAAAAACAGAAGACAGACGACGGAAAAACAGCAGCTTTCGTTTCTGTTCAGACTGCCGCAAGACTGCGCCAATACCACACTTTTACAGTGTGTGTTCAAAATCAGGAAGGATTCAACTTCATACGTTTTTCACCTTCAAACCAAACTTGGGTCTCCAGCCGACAAATTTTAAAGTCTTCCCACAATGTTTACGCATCTTTAGGAGGTCTTTTGCGGGTGTTGAAATACATTTGACCATATGAGCGTTTACACTACAAAAGCAATCCGAACTAATGTGTTTTCAACCATATCTGGAAGTAGTTGAAAGTGGACAAGCTCAAAAGGTTTTAGACTCTGTTTACACCTGTATTTAGCGTTATCCACTTGTGATCTGATCGATCAAAACGCATCTTAATAGCAAATACGCTGTTGTGAGTGTGTAAGATATGCTGCTGCTGCTGCATAAATACACATCCATAAATTCAGTAGCAGATCTAGGCAGGTGGAGCTGGGGGAGGTGGAGGGTTTCAAAGAAAGTCTGAAAGCACGCTGCTGAACTAGTTTACAGCAAACCATAAATTGAATGTTGTGCCAGGATCAGGATCAGCAGAGGCCAATCAGCTTGTGCCATGTGGTAATGATGAGATAGCTTTGTGTAGTGCATGCAAATGACCTCTAGAGTTTCATGACTGAACTGTATATTACATTATTATTATTTTATATACAGTATATTACATGGTTGTAGTTAGCAGTAATGTTGCACTTAATTATGCTGTGTTTTCAGCGGGTGTTGTGAGAGAAAAGTCCATGTAAAAACAGAAAAGGTACTGGTAATTTTCTGCCTGGAAACCTGTTAAGGTTACCGACATTTAATTTAACCTTAAGACACAACGCAGTGTGCAATTCAAAATACACCAATATGGAAACATGTCTTTATATTAACATGGCGCTTTAGGTCTGATTTTTACAGGCTTTTCTTAGAGTGTATAGAATCAGCTGTTATTGGTTAAAAGATATATTGGATTTGAAATGCAATTTCCTCCTATTCTTAATAAACACGCTTCGAAAGGCATGTGAATGGCACTGAGCTCTCAGAGCTGGAAGCTGATCTACAGGTGATTTAGTGATGATGCCTGCTTCTTTTCAGGCTTTATCTGACTGTATTGGCTGAAAGTCCAGCAGTGAAGCACAAGAGCACAGTGTCACACGCACATGAGCGTGCAGTGAATAACCGAGCAGCGATCGATAAAATCAGCCAGCAAGGCGCTGCACACGTGTGGATCCTGTAATGTTACAACACCCAGCATGTGTAAAGAACAATGGAGGTGTGTGTGTGTGATTGTCAGTTAAATATTGTGTGGTTGATCAGCCAAGCAAATTAGATCTATTACGCTTTAGATATTAGATATACTTGGCTTACATAAAATCAAGCTTATTTTAGGACCAAGATTAAGTTCTTTATTCTCTCTCCTAGTTCTTGTTACTGTAATGCAAATAAGTCTAATTTTCATGATTGCAATGTAATAAAGTCAAATAAAAGATGTAATGATAAAATAATGCTAATAATAATAGCAATTAAATAAACAATAATAATAACAACAGCATTCTTGTTACATAAGTTATGTTACATTATGGTATTATTGTCTGACTGCCTTTAATTTGTTCTGATTTAAGTTAAATACATTCTTTGTTACTGCCATTTGTGTTGTACTACACAAAAATACTGTATTACAGTAATGAAATTCTAATGAGAATCTTAATAGAGAATAATGGGAATTAAAAAACAAGGTCTGGGTGCATTATGGTAATGAGCATTTCAGGGGAAATGTGCTTAATTTAATATTCATGAAAATAGTTCAACAATGCCAGAGAGATAGACTTTTTTTTCCTTCATGCAAAATGTAATTTCTTATTACTTTGGGGTGAAATGCGAGCTGGACGTGCTTTCGTGAGATTTGTGCTCAGGTTTCCCACAATACATTGATTTGCATCTTTTAAAGTTTTTAAATCAGTGGACAGTGTTGCTCCTCTGGGCAAACACACACACACACACACACACACACATATATTGATCTGTGCTTAGCGACCAGAAAAATCGATCACAGCAAACCGCATCTGGACGTGGTACTGCGATTAAATAACTAGCAGATGTGTCTATTCATTTGGACCATATGAAATTCAGACTCTCTGGGTAAATTGGTCACACGCCAGCACACGCAACACACATCCATTTCATACGCCTCGTATTGATGCGATGACAGTAGGTGCAGGTTTTGCCCGCTTGCTGGGACTGTGGAGTTTGTGTGAGTTTACTTTAGGTGAGAAATGATGAAAGATAACGGGATGGAAGTGTGTTTGCGACTCTGATTACTGCCCTCATGTTCTGTGATTACCATGACCTGAATTGAAATCAAACAATCATAGTGGAAGAGCAGAGCACTACAATTTATATAATCTTATCTCTTAGTTAAATACATCTTATAGTTGGACAGCAGAAGATTAAAATGGTGTCTGGTCATACAGTATGTTGGATTAGCGAGGCTTCATAAGGGACAGGGCCCGCTCAGATTGACGTCTGCTCCCCCCATTTAAATAATTTTGTGGGAAAGGGAAAAAAATCATGCATGTATGCATTCATTTAGCTGATGTTGCTCCTGAAACTTTGCTGCCTGCACATGGCAGAGGTGTAAAGACTACCTGATCACTATACTTGAGTAAAAGTACGAAAATGACCATTACAAGTCACCAATTTCAATGCCACTTGAATAAAAGTCAGATAGATTATCTGATTTTAACAGGACTTAAGTATTGCACTCGTACTGAATGTAGGCTCAAAGACGCAATACTCCTCAACACCTAAGAAACACGCCAGCGAAAATAAGAAAGAGTTGATTTGTAATGAGAGAAACCTTGTTTATTTTCCCAAATCTGAACAATTACAATAAATCAAGGTCGACATAACAGCCTCAAGAAATGTCTACAAACACTGAAGTCTCAGTTAAACACAAGGGCTCAAAAAGTAAACCAATATCCATCCAAATATCTCATCAATATAATTGATAAATAAAATAAAGCTCCTTAAAATGAACTAGTCAATGTCGACGTGCACTGGATGTGCTGGTTTCGGCCTCATCATGAACTCATCTCAAGCAACTACCGTACATATTAATGCACTCACATTCATGTAATATATCCTTGTTGATAAGTGTGGGTGAGTAAGGGCAAAATGCACAAGATGCAGTATCTTCAATGTATTTGCATTGGCAGATGTTTTATCCAAAGTGACTTGCATTGCATTCAAGAAACACTTTGACATTCTAATCAGTTCTTGCTTTCCCTGGGAATCGAACCCATGACCTTCGGTATTGCAAGTGCCACGCTCTACTGTTTGTGGTACAGGAAAGCTTTTTTATTGCAGAATCAAACAACTGCAGAAAAAGTTATGTGCCAATTGTAGTTGCATTACTCGTCACAAATGTATTGGAGTAAAGAATGCAGTCAAGTAGAGAGATACAAAGTAGCAAAAAGATACTCAAATACAGTATTGTAATGCGGTGGGTCCGGTGTGCGATGCGGAGAGACGAGGAGACACGGAGATCCAACTGAAAAGACTATATTCATTAAACTAGAACAAAAACGGCACTCTCTTGGTGCAAAACTCGAAAAACTAGGAACACTTGGCACACGGAAAGAGATACATTCACACACACACGTACTTCACAAAATGTTAGTCAACATCCGACAAAGACAAGGGAACACAGGAGGGTATAAATACACATGAGGCAAATAGGGAACAGCTGACAAGACTTTAGGTAAGTTATTAGACAGACGGGAGCGTGAAGGACCTGGAAGATACATAAAGGGACCTGGAAGGGAACAATGACAAGACAGGACCGTGACAAGTATCTAACTGCAGTTACCCAAATACTTGGTGAATCAAATGCACTGGTCGAGCGTTCCAAACCTGTGCTTTCTTTACGATCACTAAAAATCTGTCACTCATCTGCCATCTCACAGAGTTGCGTTATAATCAATGAAATTGACTGCACAATTAATCTCTTTTTACATAATGTATAAATCTTTGCCGCTCTCCAGGTGTATGGATGAATGGATTACGGATTTTTTTGTTTGACAGTAAACAAGATTAACCACTCTTAATTGCCTCTTAATTATTTGTATCCCACGTGTTGGTAAAATGATAGTAGACATTTCACTCACAGACAGTCCACTCACTTTAAAATCTCTGGCCTTGGCACTGGTATGTCTGTCTGTATGGCTATCATCCCTCTTTCTAAAGTTTTTTATCCTTTGCTTGGTTAAAATTGTAAGCTTGATCGCTTGAGAAGTAACAGTGCAGCTCGCCTGAACATGCCGCATTATTTATCATTTATGTCAAGCTTAAACTTGAAGGTTTAATGTTTTAGACTTAAGGGCAGGGCTTTGTTTAAGTCAGTAACAAAAGGCATTATAAAATCCAATCAATTATTTTCCCATATTTAAAAGTGTTTTTTATTTACATTTTTCTGTATTATAATTTATTGGTTGAATTCAAATTTATAAGTGAACCACGCAACGTTCCAACCAATCAGGTTTTCATCAGGTCTTAAATGTTGTCTGATGAAGACTTGATCAGCTTAAAAGTTGTGCTATTAATAAATAAATAAAAAAGTTTTTTTCTTGTTGATTTAAAAAAATGTTTATCATATATTTTTTCTTTTTGCCCCGCACTTGGGTCCAAGTTGTGTTTAGGATGAGCACATCTTTTGTCATTTTTGAATCTTTAATTAAAATAATCATTGAATTGAACAAGTCATTATAATTTAAAAAATAATTGGGCCCAGATGAAATATGAATTCTGTGTTGTCTGTTTTAATTAATTTTAATTAATTAATTAATTTTACCATTGTAATACATTTTAAAAAATGTAATCAAATGAAAATGTAACAATTGTTTTGGCAATGTGTTGCATAACAGAAATATACTGTTTAAATGAAAATGTAAATGAAAACAATAATAATTTTATTATTATTTAATGATATATTGTTATTAATTATAATAATAATTAATTATTAATTTTTAAGTATATTATATAACTGTCTAATAAACCTTACATTATATATATTAAGAATATTGTTGACTCTTTGACAAATTGATTTTGCTCCTTTTTGCAAGTCGTTATGAACAAAAGCAGCTGATAAATGCATAAATGTAAATGACTTATTATTAGTTTGAGAAATGCATTCTGCTTCTTAACAGTCTCCACTTTCTACTTCTCTAGTACTTCAATTGAAACCCAACATTGATTTGGCGGTTTGTTGAGAAGACCTTTGAGTTTCTGTGCATGTACGATATGATATGATAATGTTTTTATCAAATGAACGCTGAAATCAATGTTGAAATGCATTGCAGAAATCATAGGGCTCTACCTAACCCTGACTGTGAGCACTAATATTAGTGATGCTTGCACCGTACTTGACTCAAGGCGGTTGAAAAGTGGTCCATTGCAAGCAATTAATGAATGTATTTCTTTGTTTCTCACTGTTCACATGGTTAATCTCCCTCGCTCTTTGTTTCTTTGTCTCTGTCTTATTCTTCATTCTCTGCTCGTTGCTGAACACGGTTCTCGGTCGTAATAGTGCCTGCAGGCCTTGCCTTCAGAAACCAAGCCCTGTGCTATTGTTTCCATGACAACATGGGAGGCATGGCCAGAGGGCATCGCTGTGTATTTGCACTCTCACTCACATTTTCTGTCTCTTTCATCTCTTCCTGACACAGTGAATTTGATCGCTTCAAGTGTTCTCATTTAAAACCTTACTTTCAAATTAGAGATGTGCGTGCGACCCGACCGCAAAGCATCGCTGACAAATGCTTGTGTGAAATGGGTGAGATTTGTATTGATGATATGGGTTAGAAGACTTTTTTTAGCAGCTTTTAAGCTCGGGCCATTTGCCTTTTTTCGTCTCTGGCCATTAAGAGAGCACTCCTGGGAACACATTAGGTTTGAATGGGACATTATATACAGGTGGCAGGTGCAAGCGCAGGGAGTTTATTCACTGAAATAATGACACACTCAACAGGCTAAAGCTAAACGTGACTAACCACAAGAGTGACGTGCGTTCATGGAGATAAAATGAAAAAATATACATATTTTGTTGGTTATATTTATGTATACTGTGTTACAGTAATGGGAATCGTTATCAAAAATAATTACAAAATGAGAATTTCTCTTTGGTTCTTTGTTATTCCAAGTTTCCATTTGTTTATGAACAAGTGTTTTCTGTTCATATTTAAAGTGTTTTCGTTTTTCGTTTATTAAAGAGTTTTACGTTGATCCCTGAGTTCCGTGTTTTCATCAACCGCTACACTCCACATCTGTTACACTGATAATGTTAATAAAGTTTTTTTGCATATTTATTTTCAACCCTCATTCTGAGCCTGTCTGAAATTATTTGTTTTTAAGGGGCGGCTCCTTTAAGGCTTGTCAGTAAATGGCCACTTTATTGCAAAGGAAACAGTATCAACATCCTCTCGCTATTGCACATGAGTAAGTGTTTTGAATACATTATTCAACTAAAACTCTCACTTTCAGACAAAGGACTGTGAAATGTTTTTTTCTTAGGATTTGTGATGAAGCTTCTGTCAGATTCAGTGCAGATGCTGCTACATCTTTCAACAAGTTTCTCTAACAAACTCTGCGTTTGCCTCATTTACAAAACAAAATGCTCCGAACAAACATAATCTTCAGACGTGCTTGTTTCTGACACTGTGATCCTTTTGGAATGAGCGGACTAAACTGGACTGTTGACAACAGAGTCAACTGTGTTGAGTAAAGCAAACACGCATCTGTTCACTCTATCAGTGTAGACAGCATCAGTCTTTATAATGACTTCAATTCAACGTGACACAATGCTCTCATCCAGTGCTGCTATTCGCCAGTGTGACAACACAAATCCCACAAAAGTTTTTGGAACTTGATTACATAAATGCTTTGTATATGATGAGAAGGCTTTTTAAAGCTACGGTCATTGCAGGATGTTTTAAAGAGGAGCTATTATGCAAATATTCACTTTTAGATGATGTTTGAATATAAATGTGCTGGCAGTGTGAGCACATAACTATCCTATAATGGTAAAAATACACCCACTTCTCTGTTTTTTAAGATACATGCCTGAAAAAAGCAAAAATTGGCATGTAATAAATTATCTGTGGGATATTTTGAGCTGAAACTTCACATACACATTCTGGTGACACCCGGGATTTGTATTACATATTTTAAAAATGGGCATAATAATGGTAGAAACACCTCTTGAATATGTCAAAATATCAAGGCAAATTTGATTTCTCATGTCATGACTTCTTTAATATTCATGAGAATGAAATATTATTGGTCCTTAAATAAAATATACAAAAAATATGCAAAATATCATCTCTTATTTTCTTTAGATTTTGTGGTGGAATTTGAATTGTCAGTGTTTTTTACATTATTACAATACATTGACTTTCATTTACATTTATGCTTTTGGCAGAAGTTTTTATCTAAAGCGACTTACGCTGTATTCAAGAAACACATTGAATCAGTTCTTGCTTTCCCTGGGGTCGAACCCATGGCCTCGGTGTTGCAAGCATCAATGCTCTACTGATTGAGCTGCAGGAAAGCTTTCATCATAAAAAGTAGAAAGACAAATAAACAATAGAGTGGTTCTTTTGATGTTGCCAAAATCAAGCTAATCTGAGTTTTGATAATAATAGGGATAGTTGACCCAGAAATAAACAAATTGTCCTCACTGACATTATGGATAATGTTCTGTGCTGCATATTTAGTCTCATTACAGCGGTCGAAGGGATGAAACTAGACCAGTCCACCATGAAGGAAGCAAATAGGCGTGTAAAGGGATTTTAAATATGTCTCCTCCACTGAGTTCATGTTTTCTAGCACATTTCAAATACAGTTTTCCTAGTACAAGGACAGTCAGCTGTCTACACATTCTCGCTCAGGGGCAAACTCCTGAATGAAGTTGCATTTCACGAGTCACCCAGTTACATTCGGCACCGTAGATGTTAAACCCTCCAAGCTGTTCTCAGACAAGAGCAAACAAAGTGCTGTATGCTTCCCGAATCAGCCTTTACTGCATTCAGGACTGGTACAAACGATAAACAAGAGTCTATTAGCTTGTCAGAACTGAACAGACCTTATAGCTCACCCAAAGCTTGCAGAATTATATCCAGGCTTATGACAGCAGAAAATATCTCTGAGGCAAACTGACAATCTTACTGTTCATCATCTAGACAATCCACAGGATTTACGCTTTTTGTTTTCTCTTCTTTTTTTCGTACTTGCTTAAGATAGGATAAGAAGGAATGGGCTGATTTGCTGCAAAACAGTTTGAATTACAGATGTGATTTTTCAGTAGAACGGATTGAGTGTTTGTTCTTGTTTTTTATGTGTGAGTTCAACATAATGCTCCGAGTCAAAAAGCAGGAAAATTATTTATGAAGCATGTGAGAAGGCAGCATCTGTTTAGTCTCCATTTCTTCATGGGTTTGGCCTTTGACTGTTACGGTTCTCTGGTCGCAGTGGTTAACAGCTCACTGGAGGAAAGGATTATCCCTGAATAATCATTTAAAGGGATAGTTCACCCAAAAACTTCAAATTCTGTCATCATTTACTCACCATCAAGTCATTACAAACCTGTATGGATTTCTTTACCGTATTTATGTAATTATAGTATTTACAATACTATTCATTCAGTCATTTCTGAACTGCAACTGTTTGGTTACCGTTTGGTTGTGTTCAACAGAAGAAAGGAATTCATACAGGTTTGCAACAACTTGTTGGTGAGTAAATGATGACAGAATGGTGAACTATCCCTTTAGGTTCCAGTCTGTTTCCCAAAGAATGAAGAATCATATGGCTTCAGAAGATTTGAAATACTGCGGATAAATCATTCAAACTACTTTTATGATATTTCTGTGGTGCTTTTATATTTTATGAAGCTTGAAATACTTATTTCTCTACTTGTGATCTACAGAAGAAATAATGTTTTGAATGACATGAGTGCATATAATGACGTCTTTTTCAACAATTCCTTTTATTCATACATACTTTTTTTATTCTTTCCTTTTTATTACATACATTATTACAATTTATTTATACATGCAGATCACATCCATTGATGATCAGTACATATATATATATATACACACATACAGTAATGCCTTGAGATCCGAGCGTCCCGACATACGAGTATTCCGAGATACGAGCAAATATTTGAGCAAATGTTTTGCTTTGAGATACGAGTAAATATTTGAGATACGAACAGCTTACAGACACCGACGCTTGGTTTTCAGCACTCGGAGCAGCTCAAGCACCTCATTTATGGGGTAATTGCATATGATCTCCACTAGAGGCAGCTTGGTTTTACAGAGGAGGTTACCGGGGGCAACGAGTGATTCACGAGTATTAAGCTGAGAGCAGCACGAGTTATGAGTGTTCAATAATAATAAATATGAGCTTCTGAGTCTATCCAATACACAACACTGGAAAAACATTACAACATTACTACACTTCTGTATTGTGTTGCGTTATCTACATAATCTACATAATCCCTCCCTCCTCCGCACATGCCGTCATTATCCGCTACTGTATCGTCTGTCTCGAAGATAAGAACTCATAATTAAAACCACATTTTATTTTATTTCACAGGAATCCTTCTGTGCTATAATTTTGTGTGTGTGTCTCTATAGCAATTAAAAACAGTTTTTTCCCCATTGTTATTAGCACTAATAAGGGAGTTTTTTAGAGGGCCGGAACGGATAAATTTTTTTCTGATATTTCTTAGTGGAAAAAATAATTTTAGATACGAGCAATTCGAGTTACGAGCTCAGTCCTGGAATGGATTATGCTTGTATCTCAAGGTACTACTGTGTATATATATATATATATATATATCATAAATATATTGCAAGAATGTTTATTGACAAATTTAATTAACATTAATTGGAGAGAGTTCAATTATGTGTTTTATGGCCAAATTAATACTATTAATTTTTGTTCATTTTAGATGGCATAATGAAGTCCCTCACTGTCACAATCTTGTCGCGTCTCTTCACACTTCCTGTGTCATTTTCTTCACCTGTCGCATCAATCACTTTTCTCATTAGTCTCGTCACCTGTTCCCCATTATCCTTTGTATAAAAGCCCTCATGTGTTTCTTTTAAGTGTGTTGTTTTAAGTTTCATTTAATAAAGTGAAGATTTCTGTTTATTCTGCTCTCCTCTCATTCATCCTCCTGCAAGCACACTAACACTCGCTACCTTTTCTTCCGAATGAATTCCCTGTTTCACATAGTAGTGTCAGTCTGTCTGTGTGTTGAGATCATCCATCATTCCTCAACACACTCTGTTGTTCTTGAAGGGAGAATCCAGTCAATTCCAAACACGAGGTCTCATGATGTGAAGCCGCTATATATTAAATTCTGTAGATATTCCTGATGCTTTTAAAGGATCTCATCTGGCAGAATCACTCCAGAACCAGACGCACATGCAAGGGAGCGCCATATCTCACAAAAAAATCAGCTTTTCAACACTTCACAGCTCCTTCTTTTGACTTGCCGATGTTTGTGAGGCGGCACACGTAGCAAAAGAAAGGCGCTGAAAGCAAAACTCATTCAGAATTTCCCGTCCCCCTTTATTCTATCTGTTGTGATTTCCATTCTCTTTCTTCAGCGACAGGAGAATAGCGTTTGAGTGCGGGACAGTGGACTTGAATAGGCTGCCATTTCTCCACTGATGTTTATCATGTCTTTCTCCTTCATGCTTTGAGCAGATAAAAAGGCTTATATGGGTCATGTTGCACTAATCGAGCTCGCTGTCCTCTCAAATGCTCTCTAAATTAAGCAGCAGGCATAAAATATTCACAATTGCTCATGGTTCATCATTCAATGACATATTTAAGTGAAGAACAGCTGATATGCATCACATTAACAGCAACTAAAGGACTATCCTTTTATTTTCCGCCATATTAGGTCTTATTTTTATACTTAAGATTTTGGGCACTGCATTCATTTCAGAGCTGGCATCTCAAATCTGCCTTTCCAAATCGCCTCATGTCACTTTTGATCCACTTGGGCAGGACCTCTAAATCTTTCAGTGCTGATCTTTTTCATTCACTATCATGTTTCAGGCTCTAAGCTCACAGACAGCCAACCTAGAACCGTTAAAGGCATACAGAACTCTGTATTGATTCATTTCGTGAGACTTGTCAGGGATTTGTTGATGCTCTGACTCTCGGTAAACTACAGGTACAGAGAGATTACCCGTCTTGAGTTTCCAGCTACAAGTATTTTGAAAATGTGTCACAAACAACAAATTCACAGTCAATCAGAGCAGATTTGATGTCCAGATGTCATTCATTTTTATGTATAATGTGCATGTATGTTTTTATGCATAGTTTTATTATTTTATTATAAACCCAACCAAAGGTGTTATATAATCTCAGACTTCTGAACCGTGATACTGTCCGGCCGTGAAGTGCAAGTAATAAGCTGTAAATCTGGGACCAGGGGGCCAAAACGCACATGTCTTTGTTCATAACTCTTCTAATCCGTGTCTTAATGAAAAGCTGGGGATTTCAGACGGATGAGGCGAGTCGAGCAGGCTGAAGGTTTGATCTGGTCTCCTGGGAGAAGAGCGTAGTGCGCTGGCCAGTGTTTGGTGTTGTATTTCGTATTCTTTCAAAACAGAAGAGCGATCCTGGAGTCGGCGAGCAAGTGCACCTCAAGCCTCATGTTTAATTAACCAAAGCCCACCATAGATTCCTCCTAAGAGACCGTTCTGTAGGGACCAGCAGGCAGGAGCGAGCGCTATCCATCCTTCAGCTGTTTTTTTTCCTCCTTATGTTGACTCTATGGTTTCTTCCCTTTCTGCACCGCAGGATTCAATTTTCCGATCCACTTAAGCGGGATTCTCATGCGTTACGGATCCGATTAGCTCACACATGCATGCACTCTTTAACGACAAACTGTGTATTTTTGTCTCTCTCTCTCTCTCCTTTGGACAATTATTCTGCTGGTTTAACGGTTATCCACCTCCGCTTTCTTCCTTTCTCTTTCCTCTCGTTTGCCCTAGTTCTGCCGCCTCTTTTCTATCACTCCATCTTTCCTGTTTTTGCAGTTTGTTCTGAGATGAATCCTCCGCAGCTCTCGGTGGGATTGGTGCTCGTGTTGGCCCAGCTGTGCGCATCTTCTCTGGGTTGTCCTGCCGGGTGTCGCTGCTACAGTTTGACCGTGGAATGTGGATCCATCGGACTCAAAGAGATCCCGCAGGGCATTACTCACGGCACGCAGGTCAGTGATCGCTGGATGTCTGTTGGTGGCGTCGTATTTTGAGAGTGATATGATAAGCGATTTAAGTAACTTCATATGGAATGGAACTTGAATGGAATCGATGGTTCCATAAAGAACCTTTAACATCCATGGAACCTTCCATTCTACAAAAGGGTCTTAAACGTGGAAAAAGGTTCTTTAGGTTATTAAAATATTCTTCACACTTTAAAAAATAAAGTTATTTTATGAACGGTTTACTGAAAGTTTTTTTTTTGGGGAGCCACAAATGGCATCGCTGTGAAAACTTTGAAGGCAAAGCAAAATTTTATAACCTAACCATTTATTAAATTAAATTTGCTTTGTACATTTAAAAAGAAAGAGATTTGAATTTGTCAAACTCTTGAAAAATCCCTTATCTCGGTCTTCTGGTAACCCATTTTTAAGACATGTAGAGTTATAACTTTGAATCATTTTTAATTGAAATAATTAATAACATACATAACGTTTTTAATAAATATTCAAATCATAAGAATTAATGGGTGTGTGTTTGGTGTGTGTGTGTGAACTTCTAGTTCAGAGTAACGAGTGGCTGCTCAATTTCAAGTTTACACAGTTTTCTAAAATATTAATATTTAATATTTGTGAACAGTTTCATTGAAAACCAATTTAATGCAAAAATGTTTTAAAAGAAAACAATGCTTGTTTAATTCAGTGTGTTACTTGCTGTTTCTTTGTAATTTGAGAAATTTACTAGCAATTTAGTTTCTAAAAAAAATAATTTCTTCACATTTGTTCACATTCTGTTCTTTACAGACTTTTGTTAGATAAATCACACTATGCTGCGTTGGACCTCAGGTCTTCTCACCATCCTGTCCCAGATCTTTATTCTGGTCATCTAAACAACCTAAACTATAAGAGTCTTCTTTAGTACATGTCCACACCTTGACCTACGAAACAGCAAAGCTGAGATTAAAACTATAGATCATAACTCCAGATCTTTTGTTAAATCAGCGACTCCCGCGGCCAACTTCACCCCGCAGACCTAATTTGCATGTCGATGTATCTGCTCCAGTCACATCACTAACATTACTGTAGCTCGTGAATATTCATAAGCCGGCTTGCATAAATTGCTCGTCTGACCCGTGTAACCTATGCTTCACAGGAAATTTGCTTCGGCTCGGCCTGTGCTTGATCACAGACAATAGCTTGATAGAAATCAATTAGAAAATGAATGAGTGTAATATGATGCATCATTAATAGAGTTAAAGAAGTGAAGACAGGCCACTCTTGTGAAAGCCCATTAATGCCGTTTGTGATGCTGGTAATTGATTTGTTTGCGAGATTCACTGATAGTCGACCTAGAACCGTGCAACAGAACTTTGAACTTTCACAGAACTTTGTATCGATCCATTTCAAGTTAAAGGAAACTATCTTACACTTTGAATTCAACTGGAAAAGAGCAAAGATGAACAGCTAAAGAAAGAAACATTTTTTTGTGTTTTTTTGTTGTTGGCGGTCTCTTGCTACTCTCACTGATTAGGAAAGAAACTCAGGTCGACAAGGATCACATGGATGTAGCTTTTAAAATCAATAAAGCTTATACTGCAAGTGATACTGCTTTTTTGACAAAGATTAGAGTTTGATCAGTATTGTCTTTTAATGACTGATACGATACAGAATTTTTATTTCATCTGAACACTGATATGCATAACCCATTTGAATTATTGTTTTACTTTTGTTTTTTAACCAAATGATCATTGGACTGCAAAAGTAAAACATGTAGAATAATGAATACAATTTCAAAAGGGTTATATCTCATTATTAATATAATATGAATATATTATTCTAACTTCAATATTATACTAATAACATTAGATTAATGTTATTATAATATAAATTATTAATATCATTGTTGCCATTAATAATATAAGGTTATTAATAATGACAACAATAATAATAAAACTTTACTCTATTACTATTATTTACTTAATAATTATCTCAATTTCATTATTAATACAATTGATTAATATTATTTTTTATTATTATATGATAGTAATATAACATATCCATATTCAAATAATAGGACACATTATTAATATAATTATATTGTTGTTGTCATTATTTATATAATTATTTTTACAAATGACAATAATAATAATACTTATTATTATTAATATATGAAAAATAATATACATTTTTAATAATTATATATATATATATATATATATATATAATGTTTTATTATTATAAATATAACAGTACTATTAGTATAATTTCCATATTTTAAATAATAATATTCAAATATTAGAATATCCATTCTATTCTATTATTAATATAATTACTCTATATTGTTGATGTCACTATTAACGTAATTTTTTATCAAAAATGACAACAACAATAATAATACATACAAGAATTATATGAATAATAGCAATTTAAATTTCAGTATTAAAATAATGTATTATTCCGTTATTAAAATAATAGGAATTTAATCAGAATTATATATAATCATATTCAAATAATAGTATCAATATTACAATACACTATCAATATAATTATATTTTTGTTGATGTCAATAATAATATTAATAATTTTATTATTATTATATTATGTTTTTCTGAAAACAGAATTGTGTTGGTTATTCATAGACCAGCTATTTAAAGCTGAAAAGTGTGAATATTGGAATGAAATACTGGTAAAACTGATTATCTCCAGTTCTCACTGCTTCATTTTTATGGTGCTATATAAAGTTAAGCACTGTCACCCACTCTTTCTTTTCTTTTAAAACTGTATTATATACTAATGGAATTTGTGCCGCTTCAGACCATCTTCCTGCAGGACAATGCCATTGGACAGATCCGTCAGCGGGATCTGTCGGACCTCGGTCAGCTGCATTACCTCTACCTGCAGAATAACAGCATCTCCACGCTAGAACCCGGGGCCTTCAGAAACCTGGGCCTGCTTCTGGAGCTCGCGCTCAACGGGAACCGCATCCACCTGATCACAGCGGACGTCTTCCGCGGCCTGGACCACCTACGCATCCTCTACCTCGCAGGAAACCACATCACCAGACTGGAGGACTACACTTTCCGCGGACTGCAGGTGAAAGGACTGTCTGTGCCGTCTGCAAATTTACATTTACAGTATGTTATGGGAACATTCATTTCCAGTGTTAACGTGACTAAAACATTCGTTTCCAGTATTAACGTGACTAAAACATTCCTTTAAAGATTAGCTAAACTAATCAAAACTAAAGTTTAGCTAGGACTGTAAGCTCTAGAAAATGGAGAGCATTCAAGAAATCATAACTACCTGAAAACAATACTTAAAATGTATTTAGATTTCCAAAATAATATATTTATTAATAAATAAAATATTTGCACTGGAAATATAATTGACAATGAGTGCAAGCATTCTGCTATACTATTGTAAGACACAATGGCTGATTAAAAATAGTAATGGCATAATTTTTTTTTGACAGGTTCATTCAATGGAGTTTAAACCAGTGAAATTTTAGTATTACTGAGATACTATTAAAGTGTTTATTATTTTATTTTATTTCAGGTCACACTAATTTTATTTCAAGTTACAACAAGTAGTTTTAGAATCAGCTAACAATAACTCAAAGTTTATCCCAAGATTTATGAAATACTAGTATAATTTAAGGTGTCACCATCGGTCCTGTTGGTCTGTGTCATCATTGTCACTTCCTGACTGTCTGTGGTTTCTTTGTTACTTCCTGTCAGAAAGGTCATTGTACACTTCCTGTCTGGTGTGGCATTTGTCACGTCCTTTCAATCGTGTCATGTTATATTTCACCTCCAGGTCCCTTCTGTGTATCCTCTTGTTCCATTCCTGCACCTGGCTTGTCATCACTTACCTCGTTAGTCTACCCAGGTGTTCGTCATTCCCTTGTGTATAAAACCCTCTTGTGTTTCCCTTGTCTTTGTCGGTTGTTGATGTTGTCATTGTGAATCTGGCTTGTTGTTACGCTTTGTGTGTGGATGCTGTCTCCTTGTTCCGGTTTCTCCTCGTTTCTCTAAGTTATCCTGGTTTTGCACAAGTGTGCTGTTTTTGTTTTGGTATTTAAAGTGTTTTTGCTATGGTATGTTTGATATGTCTTCGCAACACACATGTTTCCCAGTTCATAATATAAGGAAAGTTATTTAATATCGGTCAAGTTCTTTTTGAGAATAGATGTGAAAATTCACTATCCAAACTTGGTTCAAATTCAAGAATGCATTGAAATATGGAAGCACAATTTTTTTTATTTTACATAAAATAGTTTTTTTTTAAATTATAAAATAGTTTTGACTATAAAATTACTATAAAATTTTACTATAAAATTACTATATAATTACTATAAAATCAAAACCAAATGTCTAACCAAGTTGTGTTGGAAGTTATATCACAATATTTGAACTTCCCATGAGATTTAGGCACTGTACCCACATTCCATTCAATTTTAAAAAATGTTTTCCTTTCTTTTCAAATTTCACTTCTATTACAAAACAGACATATGAATATATGAAATCTTTCAATCTTGACACTGATCAATAAAGAGCCAAATGTCCTACTACGGTGACATTCTACCCTAAACACTGTACTGACAGTAGAAGATGCTGCATTGCACTAGATTGCTTTAAGAAGTGTGTTTTTGCAGTAGTACCGTTCGTTCTTGTTGCAATGCTCATGATGAAATGTTGATGAATTGATTCCAGCGGTTGCAGGAGCTGCATCTGCAGGAGAATGCGTTGGAGGTGCTGGGAGATCAAGCTCTGGTGGGTCTGTCTTCTCTGGCTCTTCTGGACCTGAGCAGGAACAACCTGAGGACCCTGAGTCCCGCGTCACTGAAGCCCCTCGTCAGCCTGCAGGTGCTGAGAGTCACAGGTAAGACACTGCCAATATAATCAGAAATCTTTCGGATGAAAAAAAGGTACTTATATATGCTGTCTTAGCAGTGTGTGGACACAACCACCCTACAAAGATAACAAAAAACATTCTATGTTTTATATATTTATGGAATATAACAGATCTGATAGATTTTGATCATTTTGCATGTAATAGCTCATACTGTATGATGAAAGAATTTTTAGGTTTAAGTAAACTCATTTATATTCATGACAAGCTTTCACTGTGATCCAGCGCTGTGCTGTTGTAGGAGTTGCATGACCTGTAAACAAATCACACTGACATGGCATTTAGATGTCAGCCCAGCTTTATGTTTGCTCAAATATTTTTTGCACTGCATGCCGCGGAGATAAATATTTAATAATGTTGTATTTTGAGAGGCTTATATTGTGTTTGCTCTCACAGATAACCCATGGCGCTGTGACTGCGCTCTGCACTGGTTGCGTGGCTGGATAAACGAAGAGGGTCAGAGGCTGTTGAGCTCAGCCGAGCGCCGGATGCTGTGTGCCGAACCTCCCCGGCTCTCCCACCTCAGTCTGGTGGAGGTTCCCCCAAACAGTCTTGTTTGCATCCCACCTGTAGTGCAACTGGAGCCCAGCCACTTGACGGTGCGTTTGGGGGAAAGTCTCCGCGTGTCCTGCCAGGCGTCCGGATACCCGCAGCCCCAAGTCACCTGGAGGAAAGCGTCTCACGGCAAAGCCCAGCTGTCTCCCAGAGGCCTGGTGCAGGAGGTCGGAGTGGACGGAGACGCGAGGACCGGCGGCAGGTTGGTGACGGCCAGGCCTGGTGGAAAAGGAGGGCCATCGAGTCGCGGGCCAGTCCGAGGAGGAGCCGAGGAGGGAGGCGACCGGGAAAACTTTGATCCTGACACAGGAAGCGGGATGCTGTTTCTCAGCAATGTCACAGTGGCACACGCCGGACGCTATGAATGCGAGGCCTGGAATCCCGGCGGCGTGGCTCGTGTGACTTTTCATCTCTCAGTGAACATGTCTTCGTCCCGCTCGGAAATTTGGCCTCGGTTGCATTCCTCGTCTTACTACCATCCCTCCTCGGTGGACGTGAGTCAGGAGCCGCTGTACGAGCTGGAAAGCATGGACTTCAATGCGCTGGGCACCGCCACGCAGACGGCCATCGCGGTGGGAATCTCCCTGCTCGCCTTGACGGCGCTGTTGCTGCTCTGCATGATTTACAGTCGTCATCGTCAGCGGCAGAAAGAGGAAGATGGGTACGGCGCCAGCAAAGAGGAAAGCATCCTCTACGTCAACGACTACTCCGATGGTCCCACCACCTTCGCTCAGCTTGAAGAGTACCGGGACGAACGCGGCCACGAGATGTACGTGTTAAACCGTGCCAAACCAGTGCTGCCTCCACCGCCGACATGCAACCAACAGGGGTCTGTGCTAAAAGCCAATGAATGTCTGACTCCAGGCCGGGCGACAGGGATCGGACCCCGCAGGGCTCCCGCAGAAGGAGGCGAAGGACCTCCGCTTGATCCCGAAGGGTTGTTCATGAACCAGAGCTTGCTTTTTGACACGCAGATCGCTTATGAGATCCACTGCTGAACTGTATCGCTGGAAAGACTTTTTTTGCCAATGGGTGTTATCCTGCTGTTTTTCCGTTTGTTCTGAGAGCACAAATGTTTTTTTTTAAAGCAGTAAGGGAATAACAGCTACGTTGTGCAGTTTCTTTGCCATCAAGTGTATTTGCAAAATTATTGTAAGATTTTCAACTCTTCCCTTTAGCTGGTTGTACCGGTTCTGAACTCACACCACTGGTTGAGTTACGCTCTTAAAAATGAAGGTTCTTCAATGGTTCCATGAAGAACCTTTGCCATTCACACCTTTCCATTCCACAAAATGTTCTTTATAGTGTAAAAAGTTCTTTAGATTTTTAAAATGAAAAAAAGGGTTCTTTTGAGAAGGTTATTTGGGGACCAAAAATGGTTCTATTACATTGCAACGAAAACCCCTTTACACGATCGTCTCTGCACATTAAACTGGGATTGCACACAGCAGCTTTTATGGAGTAATTCATCCAAAACTGAAGACTGTATCATTTGCATTGTTTACGCTCTTCTTTTATTTTTTCTCAGTAGAATCACAAAATTATTTGCAAAAACACATTCCATTGTGCATATTTATTCAGCAAGTACCTGTCTGCGTTTCACAGATAAAAAAAATAATTACGTGGGTTTGGATAGTTGATCATTTGACAAAAAAAGACTCGTTTCTCTGCTTTAGAATTATTTCTAAAGTTGCTAAATAGGACTTAGAAGAGAAGAAAAAGGGGGAAATAAACTTTACTAGTGGAATAATTAATAGGACTTGTTTTTAATAATATAAAAGATATACTTTATTCAGCAAGGATGCATTAAATTGATCAAAAGTGAGAAAAAAAGGTTTCCACAAAAAATATCGTCATTTGATAATTATAAGAAAAGTTTCTTAGGCAGAAAATCATCATATTAGAATGATTTCTGAAGGATCATGCGGAAAATTCAGCTTTTTATGATGGGAATAAAATATATTCATATAGAAAATTATTATTTTAAAGTGTAAAATATTCCACAATATTATAAATGTTTTAACTGAATGCAGCCTTGGGGAGCATAAGAAACTTATTAAAAACACATTAAAAAAACATCCTTCAAACTTTTAAACGGTAGTGCAGCTCATTAAATCTGGTGTCTTTTTCACTTTTTAAGGGCAGAAAGAAGAAGGCCTTAAAAAAAACTAAACTAAAAGTACTTTTAATGTCATTTAAAGAAACTTACAAAAACAACCCAATATCTCCACTCACCATGACAGATAATGATCATTTCCATCACAGCCTGTTTAGAACGACATTAGGGTGAATAAATGAATACATTTTCACTTTTGGATGATCTATTCCTTTAAGAGAACAGTGCTTTTTTGCTGAAATTGTGTTATGAGAGCTGTTATCTACCTTTGAAAGAAGAGGCTACATAAAACTACCAAAAACTGGATATTTTTTGTCTTGTTACTGTGAAATGAAGGTCAGTCGCAGTGTTTGACCTCTTGGCCAGGGACCGTGAGGACAACACCAATGGACATCCGTGTTGCGTCTTCGCTGTGCCAGACAGTGTGAAAAGCTTAACGTCCTTCTTCTTGCAAATGGTGTCTACATATACGTATTCTTTCTTTTCAGATGCTTTCCTGTGTGGATTTATTTGTGAACGGCAGGCAGCAGAAGAGAAGGAGACCTGCTTTAAACATGAACCAAATGCGGGTGGGTGGTGCGTTTACTACAGCCGGGATACAAATGAAGTAGTTTCATCTATTTTCTGTCTCATTCTCTTGACCTCTGTTGGAATAACACTGTGAATAAACAAACAGAGCTCTACGTTCACAGCTAGCTTTTGTAAGTTTTGCCAGTTTCTTTCATATATAAGAGTTTTTCTTAGTTTTTTGAGAGTGTGGGTATTTTTTCCTCTTTGCTATTTTCTTCCCAGCATTATATGGACAATTGAGTAGTGATGATCACGTCAGGGTATACTGTATAAAAACATTCATTACAGCTTGTGGGAACATCTCAACAATACAATAGTTTGTGTATTTCTGTCAAATGTCTATCAAATATCAACCTATTTTATCCGAATAAATTATGCCTTTATTTGAGATTTGCTTGTGTGTGTCAAAGGAAAATAGTTTGAGTCACCAGGATTTAAAAGGTAAGCTGCTTTACATTCACTATAAACGTCATTGCTTTTTATATTTAGTGATGTTAATAAGACATCACCATTACTGTTAGACTGGAAGCAGTTTGATTTATAAAAAACAAGATGACATTCTTTCTGAACCAGAACCATCACATTCTTTACAGTTCTCAAACTTTATTACTGTTGGTCATATAAACAAATTAACACTTAAAAATAGATGCATCATGCAGATTTGTACTACGGGTATACAAAACATTTTGTAAATTAATATTTTTCCTGTTGGACTATATATGCAATTTAGATTTTTCTCACTGTTTATATAAGATCTATATTTGATTATATATTTAAAGATACACTATGAAACTTTTGTCTCTCTAGCAGTTAAAAAACAAAAATGCATGCATTTTGCGGAAGAACATTGTTTTGGATGTGTTTTATTGTCTCTGTGTGACTGTGCGGATGAAAACGGCCATACCATTGCTCATAAAACATTATAGGCTTAAGAGATATAATCAGTTTTGACAAAGGATCTCAAGCTGAGTGTTACTGTAGCTTTATCGATTAATAAACAAAGTACTTTCTTGAAAAAAAACCTAAAAGAGATACATATAGCAATTTATCTGTTCAATAAAATACTTTACTCACCTGTTGTCCCTCAGTTTCCGCCATCTCCGAAGAGCCAAGCCAATGTTGATTCTTGTTTTATTACGAGCTCTGTCGTGTTGTCCTTTTGCCCGCAGATTCTGTCCGTTTGTCGTTTTCAGGCAATTCCCTAGAAGATTGAGATTTGGCAACTCACACTTCTTCAAAAGTAGCCGGAGAAACCTTTCCCCATTTGGAAGTGATGAGATACACACAGACGAGTGATGTATACATAGTTTTTCCCAAAAACTATAAACGCTTATAATTGGCTTACCATAGTGAATCAGGGTAAGAACAATCTATTGACTCATTTAAATGTAAAAAATGTAATAGAACAAAACAAGTGACAGTCTACCTTTAAATTGCTGCATTTAATATATAAATGAATAGTAAAATATAAATGAATGCTATATGGTGTACACTGTGTGTGTGTGTCCATATATTAAGTGATTAAAAACAGTAAAAAAATAAAAAAAATAAAAAATCACAATGTTGTTGAATGGTAGTCATAACTAGACATATTTTTATGCATTAAAATGTATGATACTTACAAGGCAACATTATTTCTTAAGCAAAATATTTCTTGATGTACAGATTAAAATACTAACCATGCATTTCACATACAAATCAATCTACAAATATATTACTGCAAACATTCATTTGTAAAAGTCATTTGTTTTTACACAATTAACAATGATAATGCTAAAATATTTAGAAGCTCAAAAACGAAGCTCCCCCACCCCCCAGAAAAATCCATTTCAGCTGAGCGTACTTTTGTCTGGTTTTTCTGAAGTGGTGTAACTCATCTTAAGTTGACCAGAACTAGTTATGATGCGTTTCAGTTTTACTTCTCATACCGATTAAAAATAAAAATAGAAAAGCAGAAGAAAGCTTTTATACCTCTGTATACACACAGTCTAATAGCTTCCACTTTCACATTTGCATTTTGAATTTGTGGCAAAACTCTTAATAGTAAAATGATAATGTGACGCAACCATGAACTTTCAAACTGCAAACACCACATATTAAAATGTGCTGAAAAAGTCCTGTGGCTTTAAACGAAACTGTACAGATGCCATTATACTTCAGATTGAAACATACATAGAGTTTATTAGTGAGGTTTCACAGTGCTGTAGATCACTTCATCTGGGTCACGAGGACAGCTCTGAGAATAATTAATAAAAAACAAAACAGAGATGAATTTCAATGAGACACTAATTAAAAGCACTGCGATCATGGCACATTATGCATTTCCACAGAAAAAAACGAATGAAATCGCCTATTAGGGCATAAATATATTATATTATAGTTCTGCACACAGTATATGCATTAGTGATACAAGCAATGTGCAAATGCTTACATTGGAGACCTGGTTTTGTTCTTTGTCCTTTCCTTTCTTGAAGACCACGGTTTCATACGAAACAGGATCTTCTGTCTGTACAAGAAAACAAGAGTAAACAAAACGTTAAAAGATGACTCAGAAGGTATGAATGCTGCAGTGTAAGATGGGGAATGTGTGAATATTTCAAGGCCAAAACACATACCACAGAACAGACGTCTGGTCCTTGTGTGGACAAACCTTAAAACAGGAAGAATCATATCATAAAACCACACGCAAAACTAAAGTTTGTCTGGACAAAAGACAACACAGATGGAAAAACTAACAAACATAATTGATATTCATGGAGACTATGAGTTTTCAGCAGGGCAATGTAATGCGGCAGTGCAATAAATCCTGTGAAATTGGATTTGAGGCATTAGCAGTGGAATATTGCTTTGAATTCAATTTCGAGCTGTGTTAGAACTGACTGTGTTTTTGTATAATCCTCCAGATCACCAAAACCAGCATCAGTAGCAGAAGCAGCGGCACGGCAGTCCAGAGCAGCAGAGAAATCCCGCTTTGTTGGTCCGGCGAGGTTTCCTCTGTGTCGTTTATTGCTGTTTGCTGGCTTTCGCATCCAGAGCTGTTACTACAATTATAATCATTTAATGAGACGAACATGTCAATAACACATAAGAAAAGTCCATTTTTAAATCAGTGGGCAGCTAAATCTTTCCACCTCTATCAACATTGAGATCATTTTCTGACATTCTTAGTTGTCTGACTTGAATTAAGTTTCTGGAATTTACTTACGTAGAAGGACGAGCATCATCAGAGCTCACGTCACATTCAGCTGAGGACCAAAAGAAAAACATCAGTCACAAAGGTACAGCGCTGTCACTCCCTAAAGGACAAAAGATTCTCTTTTTGGGGTTTGTCTTTCTGTTGTCTCTCTAGTGCACCTGTTTAAGCTTTTATTTACACCAAAGCAGGTAAAAAAAATGATTCACAATCACTTATGCTTCATAATTGGACAGAATGATTAAGTGTTCCATTAATAAATATTATATTACACACACACACACACACACACACACATTTATAATCGTATGTTGCGTATATCATAGATTGATAGAAATAAAATTACTAATTATAAAATGTAACAAATATGTTATTATTTTGATATAATAAAATACATAATTAAATAAAGCATACTTTAATATTTGTAATTTTATTTTGATATAAAAATCTAAAATATCAAATGATAAAATATCCTTTAGAAATTACACATTTCAGATATAAATAAAAGCATTATTATGTCTTATGTCAATTATATTTATAAATACAGGTGCTGGTCATATAATTAGAATATCTTCAAAGAGTAGATTTCACTAATTCCATTCAAAAAGTTAAACTTGTATATTCCTTTATTACTCACAGACTGATTTATTTTAAATGTTTATTTCTTTTAATTTTGATGGTTATAACTGAAAACTAAGGAAAATCCCAAATTCAGTATCTCAGAAAATTTGAATATGACCCAAGACCAAAATCTTAGTTGGCTAAGATTTCTTTTTTTTTAGAAATCTTAGCCATCTGAAAAGTATGAGCATGTACAGCACTCAATACTTAGTTGTGGCTCCTTTTGCCTGAATTACTGCAGCAATGCAGCGTGGCTTGGAGTCGATCAGTCTGAGGCACTGCTCAGGTGTTATGAGAGCACAGGTTGCTCTGATAGTGGCCTTCAGCTCTTCTGCATTGTTGGGTCTGGCATATCGCATCTTCCTCTTCACAATACCCCATTGATTTTCTATGGGGTTAAGGTCAGGCGGTTTGCTGGCCAGTTAAGAACAGGGATACCATGGTCCTTAAACCAGGTACTGGATGCTTTAGCGCTGTGTGCAGGTGCCAAGTCCTGTTGGAAAATGAAATCTGCATCTCCATAAAGTTGGTCAGCAGCAGGAAGTTCTCTAAAACTTCTTGGTATATGGCTGCGTTGACCTTGGACTTCAGAAAACACAGTGAACCGACACCAGCAGATGACATGCACCCCAAACCATCACTGACTGTGGAAACCTTACACTGGACCTCAAGCAACGTGGATTGTGTGCCTCTGCTCTCTTCCTCCAGGCTCTGGGACCCTGATTTCCAAAGGAAATGCAAAATTTACTTTCATCAGAGAACATAACTTTGGACCACTCGGCAGCAGTCCAGTCCTTTTTGTCTTTAGGACGAGATGCTTCTGACGCTGTCTGAGAGTGGCTTGACACAAGGAATGCACAGCTGAAGCCCATGTCTTGCATACATCTGTGTGTAGTGGTTCTTGAAGCACTGACTGCAGCTGCTGTAAACTCTTTGTGAATCTCCCACACATTTTTGAATGGGTTTTATTTCACAATCCTCTCCAGGTTGCGGTTATCCTTATTGCTTGTACACTATTTTCTACCACATCTTTTCCTTCCCTTCCCCTCTCGATTAATGTGTTTGGACACAGAGCTCTGTGAACGGCCAGCCTCTTTTGCAATGACCTTTGTGTCTTGTCCTCCTTGCGCAAGGTGTCAATGGTCGTCTTTTGGACAACTGTCAGGTCAGCAGTCTTACCCATGATTGTGTTGCCTACAGAACTAGACTGAGAGAGCTTTAAAGGCATTTGCAGGTGTTTTGAGTTAATTAACTGATTAGAGTGTGGAACCAGGTGTCCTCAATATTGAACCTTTTCACAATACTGAGTTTGGGATTTTCCTTAATTGTCAGTTATAATCAAAATTAAAAGAAATAAACATTTGAATGAATACAATATACAACTTTCACTTTTGGAATGGAATTAGTGAAATCACCTTTTTGATGATATTCTAATTATATGATCAGCAATTGTAAATTACTTACATGTGTTTTTATATTCATTGTCCCTCTGAACCAAGAGTTGAACAGGAACCCGTTTATCTCCAGCAGAGCAGAAGTACCATCCAGAATCACTGAGTCTCAGTCCAGTCATCAACACAGTGAAGGAGTTTCTCCCATCATCACTGATCTGGACTGAGGAATTCTGGGATGTGTCAGTCCTCCCCTCTCCGTAACAACTCTGATTATATCTGCACCACAGTTTGACTTTATTCTGATATCCAGAACTGTAGAAACACTGAACACTGACATGATCACCTTCATGCCCAGATACACGGCTGTTCATCACAAACACATCAGGATCTGAACACAGTCAAAAACAAAATTAATGAAAGATTTAGTTAAATCTAAACATATTTCACACAGAGGAAAAATAAGAAATAAAATAATGCACAACAAAAACACTTTTTACCTTGTTTAACAGTTAAATACAAATAGTCTTTGTCATATGAGTTGCTACGAGTGTTGATCTCCACAACACACCAGTAATAACCAGAGTCTGACGATGATGGATTGTTGAGTTTCACAGTAAAAAGATTCTGTGCTGGATAATCAGTTATTGTCCATTTCCCTGTACTGTTTGCACGGGCTGTAATTTTG
Organism: Rhodeus uyekii; assembly: GCA_037043235.1. Classification (NCBI taxonomy): domain Eukaryota; kingdom Metazoa; phylum Chordata; class Actinopteri; order Cypriniformes; family Acheilognathidae; genus Rhodeus; species Rhodeus uyekii. The sequence continues at coordinate 4,496,998 of JAWRVZ010000011.1, read as the reverse complement.
CAAGAAAACCAAAAGTAACCTGCACACCAGTACTTTGAGTTTAGTTTATACTGAGAGTCATACAGACATGGGATTGTAACAGTTCCTCCTTCTCTCACAGCGACATGATTCAGTGTATTAATGCTCAGAGTGCCTGTAGACAGAAACACACACATTTATTAATATAATATCTTAAACATAAGTTTTCATCTGGTTTTTATGGATTTAGTTTAACGCTGTCATGTAAATTCTTCCGAAATTTCAACAGTGTTGCAACCATATGGTTACTAAAACTGAAACGTTTTTGAAATGCTGTTGAAAGGTTTCTTATGCAACGTTCAAGTCTTGCACAGCTGGAGATAAACTGAACAGTGCTGTAAAGTATATTTATATATACATGAACATATCCAAATATGCATGTGATACTCTCTCATCCTGCTGTGTCTGTAATATTCTCTTTCAGAAGTGAAATCAAAGAATACAAAGAAACAACAGATGAATAAGGGAGTTCATAAAAACAAAAATAAAAGCAATTTCTGGGGGTAAAATGCCATTTCTGTCTCACCTGCAGTGTGAAGCAAAACACCGAAGAGAATCGGAGGAAGAGCCATGTGACCGTCAGAGTAAAACACAGAACCTGAAATGAAAATGTGACTTTCTGCCTTTGATAATGAGCTGTTCCTCTTCCTGTCCTCACTGATGCAATACACACTGAAGTCAGCAGAGGTCATGAACCTGGTACGCGCACACACACACACACTATTCGATGTGACCCCAAATAAGTTGTTTCTTGCATTGATCATGTTTCAATGGTTCATATGCATCACAGCACTCTACATCTATCCTTACACACTGACAGATTGAGATATTAAAATCTTCGCTCAAGGATGTTCAGGAGTTTCTCCTGATGACGAGGATGTGGAGGCTTAGCGTTACAGAGATATGGATATTTCAGCTGTTGATCCTGCGCTTCTGAATTGTCCTCACACTGAACAGCAGATCTGATTGCAGTGAATGAATCCACCAGCAGCTGCTGCTGCAAAAACCTCCATCTCTGCCTCAGTGAGATCTTTATCAGAAAGGTTCATCACACATTTACTGGGAGTAACTCGTCAACCCTTCCCTCTGGTCTTGATTTTCCACCTTCCTTGTGTTCAATCCTCTAGAAATGTGTGCGATTGACGTCAATAAAGCAAAGACTGGTCTGTCTAGTTTTAGTCTGCCTTTCCTCTCTCACATGTTGGAGGAAATCACCTTTTGAAACATTTCTTCTGGTATTTCAGTCAGCTTCTGATGCAAGTGTTGGGAGACAATTTTTTTTAATTTATATATATATTTTTTTACATATTAGTACAAATAATAATTCAGTTACAATGCAGAAAACTGAAAAAGTGAGTGATATTACATTTGTTTTTAACCAATTAATAGTGAATTCACTAATTTTATTGATTAGATTGCTCTATAAATGCAAGAGAAGTTGGACAGACATATTTAAGTTAAATATGCACTTAAAGTTTTGGATCAAAGGAGAGAGCAGAATCTGCTTTCTCATCAACACTTAGAGAAGAAATATAAATCTCTGTGCATATACACACAAACATGTATATAGACTGGTAAGAACTCAGACTGAGGTTTTCAATTGACTAATTTCTGTACGCATCTCTGTATTTGTCCATCAGGAACCTGGGTTTACTGAATTTTTTAGTTTATACTCACCACAATGAACTGAATGAAACACCAGAGAGGAACTAAAGAAATTGCTGAGTGACGACAAAAAGCAGATCAGAGAAACTCCAGTGTGAGTTTAAGATTTTAAATGCTAACTGGAAGAAGAAAAAAAGAACAGTGTGTGTCACTTTTCCACCAATATTTTGCTCAATTGTATTAGGTTTTTTTTTTGGCTCATTGACAATATTTTTCCAAGACACATCAGAGCACCAAACGACACCACTTCAAAGTGCATTGAACTTGAGAACTTTCATACATCAAATAAATGGATAAATTGGCTGGCCAAAATAATTGATCACGTGATCAAATTAATTGAATCAGTCATTTTACGATAAAAATTGTAGTTTGAAATGGCAGTTACATTGTGACAACATGCCCCACTATGTTGGTCAACAGGTTTTCAATGATCTGAATCTCTTATTTTGGGTAATAACAAGCAGGCATTATCTATAGCTTATTTTCTTCAAATGAATCCACCATAGGAAATATTCACTGATAAAGTCATAAAACATAGCATCCAAAATTTTAATCCAAAGTCATAAAAAAGTTACATTAAATTGTTTGATCATTCTAACAGTTACTCACTTTCAGATTGACGCAGGCCATTATTTTCATCGTATAAAATTGCTGATTTCTCTGAATATAAACATTGTTTGGAAACATTTGGTGTAAGGAAAATACAAGAAAATACAAGAAAATACATTCCCCACCCATAAACTAACCACAACAACTTCACCCCTCCTTCCCCGCCCTCAAAGAAAAAAAAAATCAAAATCTGAGTGTTTTTAAAGGATTCTCATTAACCTGAAACACCTGCCTCTACTAATGATCTCAACCCACATCATTAGTCCATTAGAGGCAGTGAATCCCAAACAGCACCAGATGAGGGAGACAGAGACTCTACAGAGAAAATGTTAGACTCTTTCATCTTTGAAACACAAATCAAGATCTTTTTAATGCAATCTGAGAGCTTTCTGTCCCTCCATTGACAGTCTACACAACTACTACTTTCAAGCCCCAGAAAGGCAGTAAAGATATTATGAAAGTAATCCATGTGACTGCAGTGGTTTAATCTCAATTATATGAAGGGCTTTAAAGTGGAGTTTGCATTGCTGTCAATGGAGGGACAGAAACTCTCAGATTTCATCACAAAGATCTTCATTTGTGTTCCAAAGATGAACGAAAGTCTTACAGGTTTGGAGCGACAAGAGGATTTTTCCCATCAGAACTAAAAGAAAAACCACAATTTTCAGTGAGATGTTAAAAAGATACAATGAGAACATTACACACACTCTTGAACAGGTCAAGGAATCACAAATGATCCATTAGTGTGTGAATAAAAGCTGCTGATATGAAATTAAGCTGAAGAAGAGGTACATGAACAAACTACAGCAGATGGAGTCACACATACTGGAGAAATCTGTATTATATCAGCAATTAATGAAGAGCATTTAATGATTTTAGGAACTTATTTAATTTTTAACTAACATTATTGCATTTATGTAACCTTACAATTTATATAGGCCTATAATGTGGCCATGCATGAAAAGAAAAATGAAGGTTTCCGCTCTTTCTGAAATGTTGATGCGTCACATTTGTCCTTCATTTGATCAAGAAACCTGGAACGCACCTGTGATGTGAAGCAGAGAAATTACATGCACTTCTACGTACGACTAGAATAATTCATTACGTTTCAACAACAAAGCCAACTGAATTTACACACACACACACACACACACACACACACACACACACACACACACACACACACACACACACACACACTTACTTTCCGTTTAAGCTACAGAATATTTAAAATAGTATTTAGAATAAAACAGTTGGAAAGGACTGAGACTCAAGGCTCCATATTTGGCGACTGTTTTGTGATTAATGTGTTATTGGAGCAGAAATATATTAATGTGTGACAGGAAAATGCATGATATATGTTCAGTGGATTGTGGGTGTAACTCTAAAGAAGAACCTCAATTCTTGTGATATCAACTGCAAATTCAGAATACAACTTGGTTAGACACGAGGCTTTGGTTTTCTAGCAATTTTAGAGTCCAAATTGTTTTGTAAAATATATATTTTGTTATGGCCTAATGGTTAATGACTGGTAAACCAAAGGTTGCTGGTTTGATTCTCAGTACTGGCAGGAAATGACTGAGGTGCCACCAAACCACCAGTCACAGCAAAGACGACTGCTGGAGTGTGTCATGGTTTGCAGTGTGTGTGTGTGTGTGTGTGTGTGTGTGTTCACTACTCACTATTCCTAATATGTGTGCACTAACTATTGGTCAAATGCAAAGGACAAATTTTAAGTTACAATACATGTCACTTAAACTTAGCAAAGTACATTTGCTTTAATTACGTTTGCATTTTCACGTCTATGTTCAGAAAGGGGGAGATGGTTAATAAGTTTACATACTAACTAAAACTGCAACGGTAGAAATGGATTTCTTATGAATTATCATTAATTTACTACGATTTACCTTCGTTTACACATCAGGTCATTAAGGAGCAGAGTGTGTGTGTCACGAGCTCACAGCCTGACGAGTTTTTTTCACAGCGCTGTAGATCACGTCACCGTCTGGATCCACTGACTGTGAATAAACAATCTCACGTCTGTATTTCAGTATGTCACATTAAAGCAATACTAGACATATTCAAAACATTAAAAAGACCAAACTCACCGCCTCATGAACTCTCACAGAGCTGTAAATCACTGAATTATCTTCCACTGAGGCAGAAGGCTGTGAATAAACACATTTGATGATTATTAATTTGTGATCAGCATCTCAGTAAATGTGTACAGGCAGAACTGATGACTTACAGTCGCTGCTGTCGGACTGCTGGAAGTCATTTGGTTTTCAGACGGTCTCTGCAAAACACAAACACAGATTTTGATTACTTTCTGAGGATTTCTGAATTACATCAGTATGTAAAAACTTACTGTATTGCTGATGCTGTTAAAATCTCCTTCTCTAACGAGACCCCTCTCTGTCAGAGTGAGATAATGGACACTTTAATTTAAAAAATGTTCTTTAGATCTTTAAAATGCTCTTCACATTAACAACAAAATGATTTTTTTAAGAACTGTTCACTGAAAGGTTCTTTGGGGAACCATAAATGGTTCTAAATGGGGGGGGGGGACTTTTAGAACCTTAATTTTTAAGATTATACAACTAAAGTTGACAGAGGTTTCTGAATAAAATACACAAATATTACTTATTGTATATGGCACTCTGGAATACAGTAATAACTTGAGATATGAGCGGCCCGACATACGAGTATTCCGAGATACGGGCGAGCTTTCGAGCACTTTGTTGCTTTGAAATAAGAGTAAAGATTTGAGATACGAGCACACCTCTAGATGTCAACGCTCACTCCTTCACTTCACGTGTTCGTTAACTTCTTTACTCACCTCACCCGAGTCTTCCTGTAGTGTGTGTTAGCTACAGTAGCGGCTAGGAGGAGGAGGAGGAGGAGGGAGGAATTATGTAGATTACACAAACACAATACGGAAGTGTTTCTTCCCGTGTTGTGTATTGGATAGACTCAGAAGCTCATATTTATTATTATTGAACACACATAACTCGTGCTGCTCTCAGCTTAATACTGTGAATCACTCGTTGCCCCCGGTAACCCCCGCTGTAAAACCAAGCTGCCTCTAGTGGAGATCATATGCAATTACACCATAAATGTGTATAGCTATCGTCTCATAAGAACTCATCATTAAAACCACATTTTTTTTATATCACAGGAATGCTTATATACTATAATGTATTTTGTGTGTGTGTGTGTGTGTCTATAGCAATTTTAAACACGTTTTTCCATTGCTATTAGCATTAATAAGGGAGTTTTTTAGAGGGCCTCAACTGATACTTTTTTTTCTCTGTTATTTCTTATGATTTGAGATACGAGCATTTCGAATTACGAGCTCGGTCCTGGAACAGATTATGCTCATATCTCAAGGATTACTGTACTTGATTCTGATTGGTCAGTCATTTATCCTGAAATGTGGTTGTATTATAATGCTCACTTTACAGTTTCTTTCTTCTCACATACTGTAACAAAGCAATTGTATGTCACATATATTTTATGTGCATTGATGAACTTATTTGTTAAACTCACCCGGCTTCTTTTTCAGCCTCCAGAAAACCATTACAACAAGAGAAACCAGCAGGACCAGCACAAGCGTCGCTACAAGACACATGAGCAGAATCCCATAACGCCTGTAATGATGGAGAGACGTGTTTTATCATACAGATTTACTTTAATGTTCAGAAAGTTCATCTTTTAAAGTGTTTCTAATTTAGAGACAAACGCTACTTGTCTTGGTCATTCTTGCTGTGTATTTCTGTATTAATAGTCTCAGAGTCTGCTGTTACAGATGGATGGGCTTCATATCCACAATTAAAAATAGCATTACTATGGTGACGTGATAGTTATAGTATGTGATATATTATAATATTCAGACTTACATGTCCGTCTCAGGTCTTGTTTCAGTAATCATAACTGCTGCCAAAAAACAGAAACAGAGAAATGTTTCTTAGTTTTAATAATTTGGTAAATCTTAATTATGACATAAAAAGTTTACTTTAGTTTTAATGTAATGACTTTTATCTCATATTTTAGACTTCATGTCAGTTGTTTTGTCACAATTATGATTTAATAAAGTATTATTTTATAAGTTTGTCATAATTTAAAATATTTTTTGTTATAATTATTTCTTATATTGCAATTTCAGAATTGCAAATTCTTTTTAATCTTTTTCTTTTTTTCTCATAATTTATAATAATAATCTTAATTACGATTTTTGGGGAAAAAATTCACATTTTTTCTTTTCTACTATTCTGTTTATGTCATAAGGATTTACTAAAGCATGATTTTTTTTTCTTATCTAAACAATGATTGTCTTTTCTTATAGATAATTTTAACATTTAATATCTTAATTAGTTATTAAACTAAATAAAATATTATTATATTAAATATTTAATTTGATCAACCCAGTTCGGGTGCTCCTTACTGTTTATTATTGTATTCACAATTGTAGGATTTCTGTTGGAAGATGTTGTGTACCTGCAAAACAATGAAACAAGAGAAAGACAGACCTGTTTAATCAAAAATGAAAAAGCAATCATTCCAAACCTATATGACTTTCTTCTGTTGGAACATAAAGGAAGAAACAATGCACTCTTTGCTCTTCTCCATGTATTTCTTTCTTCAACAAAAAAAGTTTTGGGAACAGGATCAACTTAAAAGGATCTGAATTACTCATTTCTGATCGCTACTTCTTTCCGAATACTCCTTAAAGTGCCAGAAAGAGCAAAGCAGATGCCAAAACATCCAGTGTTACTGAGATAAAACTATTGTTTGGCTTCAGATGCGAAAACCTTTGTTAAAGCTTAAAGTAGATCCCATTTATTTGTAATTGCATGTAAAAGAGTGAACTGTTATATGTTAAAGTACATTATCAAACTAATACAGTATTTAATTAACATATTATCTGTAAATAACAGTATATTTTCTCTATTAACCGATTCAGTCAATTTCTCATACAGTATATTCACATTATTATGTCACTTTATTATGTTCAAGTATGAATGCCTTTGAACAGCAAACACTTCAAATAAAAGGAGAGGAAAGACACATTAATCAACAATACAACAGTACTATATTACTAGAGATTTGTACAGTAATAATGTCAAAACATAAAGAAAATAACATTATTAATAATAAAAAAAACAATTTTGACCTTTGTACAATTCTGTTGTCTAGAGGTAACATTAAAATGTTCTGGTGTTTTATTCATGATGTGTTTTATGGTGAAAATTGTGAAATGTCAAATTACACTTACACGTCTGTCTGAGAGTCAAATACTGTGGTTGTTGGAATAGTTGTTACTGTTTGAATGGAGAAAAACATAGTTTTGGTACATTAAGAGTGTCACGATGTTTATCGCTGAATTGATTTGTGATCTTACCATGTTTGGGTTTATTGACTGTGAGATGAACAGGAACCTCATGATTTCCAGCAGAGCAGAAGTACCATCCAGAATCACTGAGTCTCAGTCCAGTCATCAACACAGTGAAGCTTCTCCCATCATCACTGATCTGGACTGAGGAATTCTGGGATGTGTCATTCCTCCCTACTCCGTAACATCTCTGATCTTTATATCTGCACCACAGTTTGACTTTATTCTGATATCCAGAACTGTAGAAACACTGAACACTGACATGGTCACCTTCATGTCCAGATACACGGCTGTTCATCACAGACACATCAGGATCTGAACACAGCCAAAAACAAAAGTCAAAAAGATGTTTCAATCCATTGGCTTGATATTGTCGCTATATTTAAATTTAGATGATTGCAGGACTAGAGGACTGGCTAAGGTCTGCGCTGAGGGTGACAGAGGGAAGCTGGATGAGATAAAGGATAAAAATTCAAAATCTGTAGTAGTTGACGACATCTCAATGCTGTCTTGAACCAGCGGTGATGAAGAGGAAACGAGTGATTCAGGGTTTGTCCAATTCCACCAGGTTTCCCTCTGTCACAGACGTCGCTGGCTAATGATACACAGCTGAACTAAACCAACTAATCAAATCAGTAACCATGATAACTAAACAGTGCTGGGAAACCAGAAAACTAATTATATACAAACTAAAAGTCTGTGAAAACTAAACAAAGAAAACTGAATATCTCCGAAAGTTATATTTATATGTAATATATTTAATTATTGAAGGTTTGCATAAAACTCTGAGTTTGCATTTCACTGTTTTGAATATTTTTGAGCAACACTGAATCTATTTTTGTGCAAATACCTACAATAACAATCAATGTTCACACAACGCATCTGCACTTAAACATGATTTCCCTCAACATGAGGACAATACATGGGAAAACAAAGTAACTTGCATTACCTATTTGAAAAAGCAACTCATAAATTGTCATCAACTTATTAGTAGTGTGTTACTTTACTAGTTACTTGGGGAACGTAATCTGAATACATAACTCACGTTACTTGTAATGTGTTTTCCCCAACACTTCTTAAGAGAGTAAGTCCTTTCAAACACATACAGGGCAACCAGCATTGCCAACTCCCGAAGAAACGACTCTCATGAGTTATTCATTTCTAAATAATCTAAAACATAAGCATAAAGAAGAGGTGTGTTGCCCAAAAGCAACTATGGTTGCAAGTTCAGTTGTTACCAATAGTTCAATACAACTTGTGACCATAGTTGGCTAAAAATGGTTTTGACGAACACCTCAGTATAGCGCACTTCCTGAACAAACGATTAGTGCATCTACAACACACAGCACAACTAGAAATATGCCATAGAAATATACAGACAAAACACAACACAAAACTCTAAAGATTGCTGTGTGGGGATGATTCAGAAATCCATTGCCGCTTGTATATTTATTATCTTTTCTTATATTGCGTATTTATTCTTTTCTTTTTCATATTTGAATGATTTGTAATGAGTGATTTACAATCAAGTTAGGATTGCTTTCTTTACTTTTTTGTATTTTTCCATTGAGTAAGGATGAATAATATCTCAGTTCTAACCAGATAGAACATGTTATCAGAATATTTTGAGAGTCTTTCTGTTGATCGTTGGAGCTTTCTGTTGAAAAAAAAGATACACAGCTTCTCCAAGGCTGAACTCTGAGAAGCTGTGTATCTCTTCTTTCTTTCTTTCTTTCTTTCTTAGCCAAACAGAATCATTTAACCCTCAGCAATGACGCAGTTAGTATCCTCTGTTAGAGTATAATTGCTGTAACAATGTTATTGTATGTAGGGTGGCCTACAAACTCCTCGTTAGACCTGAAGCTTCTGCTGATGAAACTGCAAACATATTCTTCACTAAGATTTGGTCTTAAAATTTCGTCACTACATTTTTAACTTCAGTTAACATGTTCTCCTTTTTCAGTTATTTTTTCTTGTATGTACAGAAATAAATGTCTATTAAATCCAACTCAACAACAACTCTAAGCTTTTACAGTATATTATTTATAATGTTCCTTATAGCTACATTACTTCATATTTATTATGTTCTATTTTAATAAAAGGAATTTTCATGTTTCTCAGTAAGTCATTTGTAAAGAAGTTCTTTACCTGATTGTACCGTCAGATAGAAATAATAACCATCATCTGGGGAGTTATGGATCTCCACAGCGCACCAGTAATATCCAGAGTCTGTCGTCTGCAGATTGTCCCATCGCACTGTAAAAACACTCTGGTCTGGATAATCAGTGAGGGAAAATTTTCCTGGAGAATTTGCATATGCCAAAATACTGCAAGTGCCCCAAACTCGCCCCTGACACAAATATTTGCGGTTTTCTTTATGTTTTTTGTCATACACACATGGAATAATGCCAGATGATCCAGGTTTCACTGCTATGTTTTGTTTCAGTGTTTTAACACCAGCAGAACCTGCAGACAAGAGTAAATGTAGAGGAGAAAACAGAAAACATGATGGAAATGTGACTGCTGCTGATGATGTAAACTACAGCTTAAAGAATTCAAGTTAAACCATTTTAACAATTTAACAACAGATCGCACAATGGTTTAATAATGCTTTTTAAAAATAATATTACACACACACACACATAGAATTACCTGAGATGTAAAGTAAGATCCCAGAGATAATCAGAAGGTAAGTCATGACTGTAGCAGAGTGAGTGTGTGTGTGTGTGTGTGTGTGTGTGTGTGTGTGTGTGTGTGTGTGTGTGTGTGTGTGTGTGTGTGTGTGTGTGTGTGTGTGTGAGAAGAGCTGATCACTTGCAGAGTTTCTCTGTTTCCTCATGTTTCAGAGCAGAAATATCACTTGAAACCACACAAACGTTAGTAAGTAGCGACACTGGCGTAGTCAACACACAGCAGCAACCTCACAATAGCCACAACAAAACAACAAATCAATATTTTACTTCCAGCTAACTGGATTTGTGAACAGCTTAATGGTCAAAGATTTGGTGGTCAACAGCTTTTCCTCTTCTAACATTTACTCTAAACATTTGCCAAAATGCTGTAAAAAGTGATTATTATTTGGGAATAAGTATATAAACTGTTGATTGTATATATATAAAAATTAATAAATACGATTTATGATATAGTTCCAAAGTTGTAATATGTTTGCTTTAAGTGTGAAAATAAAATGTAAGAAAAAAAGCAGACTGTTGTCTGTTCCTTAATGTGCTTTTTGTGTGTGGCATTTTTTAAATAATTTCTAATAGTGGCATATCTTATTATAGAAATATGTGTTTTAAGATATACAATTTAATAACTGAAACATATGCCAACATCATCTCCATTCCCTGGAGTCTTAATAGTAATAATTGGTCTTTATCTTCTGTATGAAAGAAAAACATTTCAGATTATTCATTCTACTCTGTGTTACTGGATAACTGTGTTCATTGTAATACATTTCTGTAGCTCAACTGATCAAACATGGCTCTAATAACACTATGAGTATCATTACCAACTATAAGTGGGTTGGTGTTTCTTCCAATAAATATGTATCAAAATCTGCTGAAATAAAAACAAAATTTTAACCCACACTTTGTTTGTTAGAATTTAAAGGATTCATGAAGGATTTGCGAGAGTGCAGAACTCAATACTGGACAAAATGCTCTATCTATCTATCTATCTATCTATCTATCTATCTATCTATCTATCTATCTATCTATCTATCTATCTATCTATCTATCTATCTATCTATCTATCTATCTATCTATCTATCTATCTATCTATCTATCTATCTATCTATCTATCTATCTATCTATCTATCTATCTATCTATCTATCTATCTATCTATCTATCTATCTATCTATCTATCTATCTATCTATCTATCTATCTATCCATCTATCCATCTATCCATCTATCCATCTATCCATCTATCTATCTATCTATCCATCTATCCATCTATCCATCTATCCATCTATCTATCTATCTATCAAATTTTTTCGATTATTGATATATATAAATAATTATAAAATATACAGTTATAAAGGTTTCATGGCTGCACTGTTTCCTGTTAAGAGTGTGCTGAACCTCTGAGCAAAAAAATAAAATAATGTGTGAATCTGCTCTGTGGCCGTTGGACAGAAATCAACCACAAAAACACAAGAGTAGAAGCAACACTCAAACTTCTGCTCACAGTGAACCGTGTGAACAGGGAACAGCGTTCAACACATCAGCAACACACAGTGTGATACAAAAAAACATTATTTTATTAAGTGTCATTTTATACTGTACAAACTGTATATTCTCAACACATCTAACTTTCTGCCTTTTTACATTTTCAAAATAATGTCAATAGTCCAAAAAATGTCCCCGCAAAATAAAAACAAAAATCTGGTGTTTTCTGGTACACTTTGTCCCGGTAAGAAAGGAATACCTGAACCACACACAGACACACATATATTCTGACACACACGTGTACAGACGCAAACACACAATGACAAGTCAAATGTTTTTTAGACCTACTTTTATTTACAAAACATTTTTATTTCATAAAAATACAAATGGTAACAGAGAAACTAAACATTATTTTTACAGTGAAAAAATGAAACATACAAACATGCTGCTACAAAATACATAAATACTGTTAAAAGACAATCCATTTTTCAAGAGAACAAAGGAAAGTTGCAAACTCGCCAAATAGATAAATTTACGGTTTTTATGGCACTTCTTTCTGGACCCTCATACGGGTCAAGCGTAAAGTTAACTTCATGTGTATCTGTGGATCAGTCAGATGGTCATGTAAAGATGTTCATGTTTTAATGATCCTCCTCTTCTGTTCCTGTTATTCTGGCTGCTGCTGTTAGTGTGGAGCCACAGTGCTGTATACAGCGCCACCTGCTGGAGGTTTCTGGAAGTGCAAGATCAGTTTCAATACTGTACAGTAATTCAGTACAGTAGTACCTCTAGATACGAGCATAATCCGTTCCAGGGCAGAGCTCGTAACTCGAATTGTTTGTATCTCGAATCATGTTTTCCCATAAGAAATAATACAAAACAAATTAATCCGTTTCAAACCCGTAACAATGGAGAAAAAAAAAAGTTTTTATTGGTATAGACCAGGGGTGGGCAAACTATTTGTCTTGCGGGCCACATTGGTTTCTTAAAATTGACAGAGGGGCCGGGGTGAGGGTGATGCACGATTGTTGACGGGGGATGAGCGTGCCGCGAATGATGACGGGGGGGTTTGGGTGCACGCCGCGATTGATGACGGGGGGGTTTGGGTGCACGCCGCGATTGATGACGGGGGGGGGTTTGGGTGCACGCCGCGCGGGGGTGAGCGCGATACACGATTGTTGACGGGGGACCACCGCCTACTCTCCACCAAAGCATCAGCATCTGCCGCTTGCAGTCGCGACAGAATGACGTCACAGGGAAATTTAAAATGAAGGAGATTTAATACAAGTTCGGCGGGCTGGATTAAAAAGCACAATGGGCCGGATGTGGCCCTGGTATAGACACACAAACACACACACAATTATAGTATGTTTAAACAGTGTGATAAATGTGTGATATCAAATAAAATGTGGTTTTAATTATAAATTTAGTAGCGGCAGGTGCAGAGGAGGGAGGAGACACTTGATTCTGTATCATAACTTACTCAACAAAACATGACTTAAATTAACATAGCTTAAATATTTTTCTTTACTTTTCTATTTATTTTATATTACTGTTTTGATTTTTTTTTTCGATTTGTATTCTTTACTTTTGATCACTTTCTGGCACCACGCTCATATTTATCCAGAATTTCATGCTTCATTTCCATGGTCTCATGCGTTTCCTCTTCTCACTACCATCCTTACCACTCACTTTCTTAGAACTTTCCCACTTTCGCTCTTACAAAGAATAATGCTCAACATAGAGAGAAAATCAGCTACTCGCGGGCGACGCGTAGAGAAGTCAGTGAACACTGAAGTGAAAGTGCGTCGGCATCAGCGTCAGTACGAGTGCTCGTATCTCGAATATTTACTCATATCTAGAAGCAAAAATCTGCCAGAAGGCTTTCTCGTATCTTGGAATACTCGTATGTAGAGACGCTCGTATCTTGAGGTATTACAGTACAGTAAATCCAGTACAGTTTTTAAAAACTGCTTACACACAATTTATGAAACAATAGCTCCATTTCTCAAAAATCTACAAAAAAACGCACACAAGATGCAAAACGTTTCATCTCTTGAAAAACCAAACACTTCATTCAAAACTATCTTATCTCTTCTAAAAACTGTATTTTTGTGTAGTAACTCTACACACAAACCATCCAATGATTATCCACACACACACACACACAAAACTACACACATGTGCAACACTATATGTTGTGTCTTTTCATTGTTCAGTGTTCAGTGGAGAGCACAGGTGTCACGTGCAGAAACACACTGTTTTTACAGTTTGTGCACATTGTTCAACAATCAACAAACGTCACAGTTATTTCACTGAACTCAATCAACATGTAATGTGCTTGCAGTTTTGCAGACTTGGTCTTAAGATTCAGAAAGATTTGTGTTATTAGAGTGATTCGATTAGAGTGTTTCCGCTAACTGGACCTCAAATACCACTTTTAGATTGTAAGCATCTTAAAAACTGTAAATGAAATATTTCTGTAAAACTTACAGCTTCACTCCCAGAAGCATCAGTAATAGTACTGTAGGTCGTGTCCTTGTTGGGATTCTGTGGAGAAAGAGATTGTAACTAAACATGAAATATTAATCATGTCTTACTGTTGAGGCATCATGTTGTCTGCTTTACTTACATTTGATTGTTCATCATTGATAGTGCTGTATATCACGCGTTCTTCAGCTTCACAGTAGATCTGCATTTCACACAAACACACAGTTTACAATAAGAAAAAAATATTTTAAGAAATCAACATTCGACTCACCGTGTGGACAACAAGTTCCAACCCAATGCAATGATATGAGGCTTAAGAGGGAAAATAATGTTTTTTCACTCTAAAACACTTTTCATGTGGATCTGGGATTCGCTAACCTGTTTGCTAACCAGAAAGGGAAACAAAAAGTCTCAAATTAATCACTTTGGCTCAATTCTCAAATGAGATTTCTCCCATCAAAACAGCAAGTTCAGATCTCTGAACAGTTATTGTCTTGTTCATGTCGGATTTTAAATTCTTATTAATTAATCAAATTGAACATGTTTTGACATGCAAAAGTAGGTCTAAAATTGTCTACGATTTCCACACTTACTCAATGCATATGGTTAGCTTGATTCTCAAAGGAATTGTGCTTTTCGCAACTAACTAACGAAACATTGGAAACAACACAGTAATGAAATGGGACTCAGTCTCACACCAGACGTGAATGGAGCTACACAACATTTACATTTCTGCATTTGGCAGATGCTTTAATCCAAAGCGACTTGCATTTATATTCTAATCAGTTCTTGCTTTCCCTGAGGATCGAACCTATGACCTTGGCGTTGCAAGCACCAATGCTATGGTTGAGCAACAGGAAAGCTAATGAAAAAAGCTAATAGAGCCCATTACAATCTATACAGGATGTGGCAAGACAAATTTCTGATATTAAACTAATGCACCGTTCTATTCTGATGAACCTCAAATGCTTGCTAAACTTCTGATATGAAGGACAAATCGATGGACAGTTTCTAGCGGCGTTATCAATCAAACGGTTAAGATGGAAGCATTTATCTAGAGCGGTCAGATAGAATAAAATAATTTGTTAGAATGAATTATGAATGAAATATTAAAGTTATTGGAAGAACGTTTCTTCATAATTTGCCGGAATGTTAGCCAATGTCCTGAGAATATTTCTTGTTAATCTGGTAATTTTTTTCTTCAATAATGTATTACATTATTACATTATTGATTACAGTTTTTTCCAATTGCTTACACAAGTTTTCAAAACTAAGTCTCCTTTTTTCAAAACTCTACACACAATTCTCAAAACTGCACACACAAAATGCAAAATGCCTCACATCTCCTTCAAAAATGCAACACTGCATTCAAAATGCCACAAACACATGTCAGAATGAAGCAGTTGCATCAAATGGCAACCACTTCTTTCATAATAATACATTTTTGGATATACCATGTAAACACTGCTGTTCTAAATCTAAAGCTCTTTGCTCTTTCAGAGACTTATATCTACATTTCAATACAATGTTCTACAGTGAAAGTAATCTGGGTAACAAGTGCAACGGAAACGCCAATGCAATGTAGAAACAGAACATATTTACAGTTTTTACCAATTGCTTACACACAAAATCTTTTCATGTCACACGATTTTTGAAACCTCTCACTCAAAGTGCAAAACTGCATGCCAAATCTTCAAAACCATAAGCTATTTCTCAGCCTTTGACTCAGTTTTCAATTGCATAAAACAATTTTTTCAAAACACTACACTCAATTCTCTACCTAAAACACAAAGATAAACGTGTAAACCAAAAGTATATTCTTTACAGTAGAATACAAAATTACTAAATTGTGTGTGGGGTCCAGGAATTGGCGGGGGGGGGGGGGGGGGGGGGGGGGGGGTTTGCAGTCCCCATTGCTAAACTTCATCTCTTCTCTGAGCTTGTTCTGGCCACAAAACTTCGTCCACATCACAAGATACGTTTTTTCTTTCCAAACATCGAGGGAAGGATCTCCTAGCATGTCGTATCCAACCTTTGACATGTCTCCACATGCGTCCTCCATTGCCTGGAGAAGCGGCATGTGGGCAAAGGGTTGGCGATCATACACTTTCCAGCGCCAGGCTGAGAAGAATTCCTCCATGGGATTTAGAAAAGGTGAATATGGACGTAGGTACAAAACTACAAATTGTGGATGGGTGGTAAACCAGTTTTGTACCAGAACAGCCCAGTGAAAACTAACATTGTCCCATATAACCACAAATCTAGCAGGATCTGATCTGGATTGGGACAAGCATTGTGTGAATTGCATCCAGAAAAGTCCTTCTCCTCCTCTTGGTATTTGTCCTGGTTGTCCTCTGCCTCTTCCTCCTACTCCTCTTTCTCTCTGTTCATTGTTAGCATTCATCGTTCAAAACAGGTATTCTGACCTATGATGTATTTATAAACCTATCTATACAACTGTAACGTAAAGCAGTGATTGGTTAGTGATCAGTTAAGCAATTAGTGTTTGCACATGTGAGGAGTGTGTCTGTGAGACCTGGTGAATAAGTGTAGCATTTTGATTGATTGTGTTTGGAAAAGGAAAGCAAGTCACTTCCTGATAGATCTTTGTGTTTTAGGTAAAGAATTGTGTGTTGTGTTTTGAAAAAAGTGTTTTATGCAATTGAAAACTGAGTCAAAGGCTGAGAAATAGCTTATGGGTTTGAAGAGTTGGCATTTAGTTTTGCACTTTGAGTGAGAGGTTTCAAAAATTGTGTGACATGAAAAGATTTTGTGTGTAAGCAATTGGAAAAAACTGTAATAAACATTGAACTACTGCTGAAATCTCGATTTAAAAAGCTCAGTGTGATTCACAGCAGCATCAGCTGGATGAAAATGACCTTGCATATTATAGAAAGATTTTAGTAGATTAAGATTAATATTAAGTAGATTTTCTTTTCTTTTTTACAAAAATGTGCCAAAGTGATTGAGGATACTTTTTTTATTAAATAAATTGAGATTATCATTTAAAAAAAAAATCATAACTAGACTCATAAATTGATCGACTTACTGGATTGATGGTGTTGCTGTTGTTTCTCTCTCTGTTCTGGTGTTTATCTTGATCTTTATTTAAAAAGAAGGGAAACAATTAAATGACAGAATATAAATATGTGTGTGTGTGTGTGTCTCTGTGTGTGTGTGTGTGTGTGTGTGTGTGTGTGTGTGTGTGTGTGTGTGTGTGTGTGTGTGTGTGTGTGTGTGTGTCTCTGTGTGTGTGTGTCTCTGTGTGTGTGTGTGTGTGTGTGTGTCTCTGTGTGTGTGTGTGTGTGTGTGTGTGTGTGCTGTTGAAATGATAAAATAGCAGGTTAAACTGACTGTGTCTCAGTTTTCTCCAGCTGAAAACACTGATCAGAATCATCATCAGCAGAAGTGCAGCTGAAACTGGAAGCCACACAATCAGAAGCTCTTCATTTCTGTGAAACAAAAGAAAAAAAAACCCTTTAAAATATTTTCATTTGTAAAGCTTTCATTTGAAATAGCACTTTAGTCTAATGGTCTTAAACTTAGTTTATATTATAAACAATACAGATATAGTATGTTTCAAAGCCTTCAGCTTTAGAATTATTATTGTTGCTTCCTGTTTCACTTCTGCAAAGATAGAAAAAAAGAAAAGACAAATCACTAGGGAAATGAAGAAATTATTTTAAAAGCATGAAAGACGAAAGAAATGAGGAAATAGAGCGTTAATGACAAAACAGACAAATATAGAATAATTCTAGGAAGATTATTTTGAGAAAGCTTGATTTAATGAGAAATGTGTCAATACTAACGTGTCTTTCTCAGTTTTCTTGGTCTCGTTTACTGTCAAAAGTAGAAAGTAAAGCAATTTTATTTGTGTTTTATTTTACAATATAGTAGCAAAATATTTATTAATAAAAAATGTACCTGGTTTTGCAACTACAGTAAGATTAACAGGAACCTGTTTATCTCCAGCAGAGCAGAAGAACCATCCAGAATCACTGAGTCTCAGTCCAGTCATCAGCACAGTGAAGTTTCTCCCATCATCTCTGATCTGGACTGAGGAATTCTGGGATGTGTCATTCCTCCCCACTGGATAACATCTCTGATCTTTATATCTGCACCACTTTTTGACTTTATTCTGATATCCAGAACTGTAGAAACACTGAACACTGACATGATCACCTTCATGTCCAGATACACGGCTGTTCTTCACAGACACATCAGGATCTGAACACACAGACATTTGAGATCATAACACATGTATGTGTGAAGTCAGAGAATTAGACATTAGAATGTAATTAAAATCCTTTTACAGTCTCATACCAGACTGAACCAGGAGATAAAAATTTGTTGTGACAGGCGGCTTTCCTTTAGTCTCCACAGCACAATAATAAATTCCACTCTGATTGTTCTGGATGTTTCTCATAGTCACAGTAAAGAGACTCTGATCTGGATGATCAATTACTGACAGATTCTCCTCTGTTGTGTTTGTGTATGTTTTATTTAGATCAATTTCTGAGTACCAGTATTTCTTCTGCGGTGGGTTTTTCTCATCATAATAACATGGGATGGTTACAGATCCTCCAGCCTTAATAGTTAAGGTGTGATTTGACCAACCGAAGCATTCATAACCTAAACACACACAAACCGTTATAATGTCCAGGATTAATAATAAATCACTCCTTCATTTGTTCTATCTTCACATAACATGCATGAAAACCATCATGAACAGCTGAGCATAAATTCTGTTCTTGCAAAATGATAAACAGGATCCATTAGAAACAAACACAAAATATTTAATACTCACCTAAAATAAGCCAAAACCCGATTAAAATGTAGAATATTTGTTCCTTTGTGCATGTGGCCATTGTGTAAGTCTCTCTTCCTGTATCTTGAGTTGTTTAAGTGTGTTTGTAGCAACTGCTGCACTTCCCTTTCCCTCCTTCATATATCACTCACACATCTTGTGTCAGAGAGAACAGACTAGACAATATCTGAGTATTTTACTCTGCATATCCTACATTTCTTCGTCATCTGTCTTTTTTTTTTGTTCCTTCTCAATTGAAATAATATCAGTTTTATTGATATGTTGGCTACAAGTTAAAGCTAGACTATGAAACATCTGGCACTTTATCACTCAAAAATATAAATTTATTTTGTCTTTTGGTAAAGCATTGTTTTAGATGTGATTCAACTCATCAGTGCATCACATAACAGCTGTACACAATGAGAACAAGTGGCAATCCCTACAGGGCCAAATGCCATCCAGCTTCCTCTCTGGACCTCATGGGTGCAGCTTGACCTCATTTAGGTTTAGGGTTATGGGTAGGATTAGAGTTTGGCTGGATCTTCAAGCTCTCCATCTCATAAAGATCTCCATACAGTTGCATTAAAAGATTTTTAAAAGGATTAAAAGCATTTTTTCACCCTTTTTTCACATTTCAATCTGTGAGGACCGCCAGTCCTTCTCCGTTATGTCTAAGGTTTTATTGTTTTATGTTCTGGTGCACTTGAAAAGAATGAATAAAAGATTAAAAAAGTGAATTTAAGAAATATTTTGCTATGGTTGATTGAAAATAAAATGCTTCGTTCCCTTATTTTGTGTTATCGTATCCTTCAAAAGTTATAGGCACTTACACATTTATCCAAAATAAATGGATTATCTAGTTTTTAAACAATAACAAACATAAATATACTTAAAACTAAATATGATTGTATTATCATAAATACAAAGTTATTTTATTTTTTAAGATTGCACATCATAAATAATTTCAATAACGTGGACTTTTATTGAATAATAAAACATAATTCACTGCATAAAGTAACAAATTTAGTTTCCTGCAAGAGTGGGATTCAAACCGCCAACTTTACTCCAACATAATTGTATTGGAAAATTAAAAAAAAAAAATATTAATAGTAAACGTATGCTTTCAAAAACATTGCTGTTAAGTCATAAAAGATCTCTTTCTTCTCTTTTCCCTTTTTTCCTCACTTTTTTCTACCCTCTTCTTCCCTGTATTCCCCCACCCCAGCATATTATAAAGAGTATAAACCACATGTAATCACATCTTAGTAAGAGATAAATTAACATTTGAAGCGCTTTAAAGATTTTTTTTTTGTGTTTTTACATTTAATATTTGAGTTGAAACCAAATAGCTATGTTTAAAAGTGTAATTCGACTGGAGCGCAAAGAATTCTGGGTAGGCAAGGCTATGAAGGATGCATTTGTCAAATCATTAATTTCATGGGAAGCTATGAATGCGTTTGAAAGAGTCTTTGAGTTGTGTAGCCTCCGTCTCGCCGCAGTGACACTTTGAAGGATGCAGACTCTAAATGGACTATTAGTGTGATGAATGTGTGTTGCTGTGTTAAAAATCAATGCTGTATAACACAAAAAGAAAACTAACATTCGTATTTATACAGTAGATTTATTTTTGTAGAAATGTGTTGTAAGTACAGCTCTGGAAAAAATTAAGAGACCACTGAAATTTTTTCTTAAAAAAAATGTCATTCAAAATCTCTACAAGTGTGGAAGACATTCCATTCCAATGTCTGTTGAATTCCAACACAGGCACACCTCAATCTACTGAATGAGGTGCTGATTAGGTGATTACCTGAACCAAATCTTATTTAATAAGGAAAAGAATAAAAAAGCATTTCTGTGGTCATTACTATTCTCTTGCAGTAGGACCAACTGGGAGTCAAAAACAGTGATAGTAGTACCTCAAAAGTAATTGGAATCAAAAAATAACTATTGACCATGCCAAAAAAAAATTGAAAAGGAAAGTTTTGAGTAAGGAAAAGAAGGGTTCAATTCTGGCTTTACTGGGAGATTGATACAGTGAGCGTCCGGTTGCTTCCATCCTTAAAATTTCAAAGAAGGTGGTTCATAAGAACAAGGTCAAGCAGCAGACATTGGGGACAACAAAGCTACAGACCGGCAGAGGTCAAAAACGACTCTCCACCGACCGGAATGACCGCTAACTCATTCGAATGTCATTCAACAACCGTAGGATGACATCAAGTGACCTACAAAAAGAATGGCATAAGGCAGCCGGGGAGAAGTGCATGGTGAAGACTGTTGGAAACGGCTCCTAGGGGCAGGGCTGAAGTCGTGCCAAGCCAGAATAAAGCTCTTCATCAATGAGAAGCAGAGAAGAGGCAGGCTGAGGTTTTGCAAGACTGGCATAAGGTCATCTTCTCTGATGAGTCCAATTTTCTGCGTTGTCCAACACCTGGTCATCTAATGGTTAGACGGAGGCCTGGAGAGGCCTACAAGCCACAGTGTCTCGCACCCACTGTGAAATTTGGTGTTGGATCGGTGATGATCTGGGGGTGCTGCAGCAAGGCTGGAATCGGGCAGATTTGTGTTTGTGAAGGACGCATGAATCAAAGCACATACAAGGTTGTCCTGGACGAAAACTTGCTTCCTTCTGCTCTGACAATGTTCCCCAACTCTGAGGACTGGTGTTTCCAGCAGGACAATTCTCCATGCCACACAGCCAGGTCAATCAAGGTGTGGATGGAGGGCCACCAGATCAAGACCCTGCCATGGCCAGCCCAATCTCCAGACCTGAACCTCATTGAAAACCTCTGGAATGTGATCAAGAGGAAGATGGAAAGTCACAAACCATCAAACAAATCCAAGCTAAATGTTTGCACCAGGAGTGCCATAAAGTCACCCAACATCAATGTGAAAGACTGGCAGAGAGCATGCCAAGACGCATGAAAGCAATGATTCAAAATCAGGGTTATTCCACCAAATACTGATTTCTGAACTCTTCCTCAGTTAAGACACTAGTATTGTGTTGTTTAAAAAATAAATGTGAACTGATTTTCTTTCCATTTTTCGAGGTCTGACAACACTGCATCTTTTTTGTTATTTTGACCAGTTGTTGCTTTTGGCAAATAAATGTTCTAAATTACAATATTTTATTTGGAATTTAGGAAAAATGTTGGGTTAGTAATTTTACCCAAATACATACCTATAAATAGTAAAACCAGAAAAATTGATAGTTTTGCAGTGGTCTCTTAATTTTTTCCAGAGCTGTATATTTAAAATTCAAAGTTGCTGGTTAATTTTCACACTCCATTATGTCTTTCCCTAACATGAAGACACATTTTTTCAATTGCTCTCTCATGACGATTCGACAATGTGAGAATAATAATGTGAACAGTTGAACAGGGTTTAGCGGTGCCACCCAGAATCACTCAGTCTCAGTCACTCATTCTCACTGTCCACATGTTGTACAGTTAGTGTGGAGCCACAGTGCTGTATAATGGCACACCTGCTGGAGGCTTCTGGAAATGCAAGATCCATTTCAATATTCTGCCAGCAGTTCAGTAAATCCATGAAATAATATATTTCTGTAAAACTTACTATTTTACTCCCAGAGGCATCATCTATAGTACTGTAGGTTGTGTCTTTGATGTAATTATGTGGAGAAAAGGATCCAAATAAAACATGTAATATTCATCAAATCTTACTCTTCATGTCATATTTCTGAGCCACTGTGTTAGTAATATGTCTGGTAACTTACATTTGATTGTTCATCATTGATAGTGCTGTATATCACAGGTTCTTCAGGTTCACAGTAGAACTGCATTTCACACAAACACACAGAAAACAATAAAGAAAACAATATATATCAAGAAATCAATGTATATATGACTCACTATAAAGACAACAGGTTCAATGGCTAACCCAAAATAATGGCAATGGAAATAAGGGGGGAGGGGGGACCTAAAACTCTCTAAAATTAGATGTGATTTGTAGTGTAGATCATTTTCAGAGCAGGCAGCAACAACTAGTTAGCTTTGAAAGCGTAAGATCTCACCCTCACTTCAGAGCGTTTCCAAAGCCTCCATCAGAACGCATGAACCCGTACAGCAGGGAGCAAACAAACGCATCACAATAAAAACTAGCCAGAAATAGACAATACATAGACTTATCTTATGTATTGAATTTCTAAATGATGTAATACTGCCTCATTGGCTCCATGAAAGTCCGCTAGACTGTTATCTGTATTTATACTTAAACAAAGAGCTAATAACAATGAGAATCTTTCCACTCAGCCCTGAGTGATTGTTTCTTCAACCGTTAATTGAGAGGTCTGGAATAAGAAACATCGGGATATAAATCTAACAGGTAGTTATGGTGTGATGCAGCATGAGCTGTTGTTTTGGTTCAACAAATCACCCAACCTGCCTATAATGTTTTAACAATAATTTAAAATTACTTTAAAAATTTGAATGAATAATTTACTAACACGTGTAATCCAGAGGAGGGAGACAAAGGAAGTCTTGAATCAATCGCTTTGACTTCATTCAGTTCTATTTTAATTCATCTTTGGCCATTAAGTTATAAAAATGTTATTTCTGAATGTTAAAATATCCAGTTTTTAGGTGTTTTAAGGGAGCACTGCAAAAAATTTGGAAGATTTAGAGTGTTCTCTGAACGTCCTGAAACAAGTACCGTTTAAGAAACATTTCAGAAAGAAAACGCACCATGAATGATGTATAAATAATATTTTTGTGCTAAAATTTTGATTATTAACTCTGAACAAAATTCTTTTTCTGTTTACTACATTATTAACTAATAAATGTTAAACTACTGCTTAAATCTGTGTATAAAAAGCTCAGTGAAGAAAAAGCTCTAACTAAATCTATCATTCTTGCATAGGCTAGTGTAACCGGATCTACTCAGGATTGGAACCGGAGTCTCCAGCATGGGAGGCAGGTGGTATGATCAGGACCAAAGCTTTTCATTAATCACTAAAACACCTCTTGAGATCCGGGGAGTGAGTTTTACATGTGCGGATCTTACTGGCTTACAACAGAAACACTAGTAAGAAGCAGTGTCAACAAAAAAGAAGAGCAACAATGAAAATTGTTTCCAGTGTTGACTGGAAAATCTAAATCTTTTGGCCAGACTGGCTGACGTAATGGTAAATAATTTCTTTATTTTGGTTTACTGACACAATAGCTAGGTTTTGAAGCATGAGTTAAATGCTTTGGGCGAGTTGCTACATTTTGCAAACATGCAATAAGGGTGTGATGTCCCATAATTTCAAAATGTCCCATCTTTTCAAAAATAGAAAATTTCACTTATTTTCATTCACTATTTTTTTTTAAAGAGCCAAAGCGATGGGGAATACCGACAACAAATATTATCATTCAAACATTTTCATAACTAGATTCTCATAAATTAATAGACTTACTGCATCAGTGGCCTTGACCTTGTTTCTCTCTCTGTTTTGATTTTCATCTTGCTCTTTATTTAAAAAAGGGGAAAAAATAACATATTACATTAACAGATATCTATCCATCTATGTATCTATAGAAATATAAAATACATTTATAACACATTTTTATCTATACTTAATATACGTTTTAATAATTTACACCGGTCAATGAAAGCCAGACAAATCAGAAAACACATACACACACACGTTGGCTTTTCACGTTTAATGGAGTTTCCATAGGCAAGGCAGGTTTATTTAAATTGCATACTTCATACATAAGAGTAATTCAAAGTGCTTTACATAAGAGGAATTAAAATAATCAAAAGAAATAAAATAACAATAAAAGGTGAGGATAAAAATGATAAAATACATTAAAACAGTTTAGAATAAAAAGTGGAGGACTCAAGGGAAAACAACCCACGAGGGGGAAAACAATAACTTAACACGAAATTGAGACACGCAAGGAACACAAACAAACCGTGAGATCGAGGAGCACTAACACGGGAGCAAAAGCATAGAATGAAAAAAGGGGATGAATGAAATGAAAAACCCCAAGCAAACACAGAGGGGTATATATAGGCACATGAGGGAAGGTAGTGATCAGAAACAGCTGACAACACTCAACGGAAACAAGGTAACAAGAGGACGGGCCAAACGCTGACAGGACACAAACACGCAGCGGATGTAGACGCGCTTTGCCACGTGTTCACAAAGCAGACAAGACGGTTACCAACTGCGCGCGACACAAACAACATCAAGACACGTGGACACGAGAGAGAGCAGACAGGACACCACACGATGAGAGAGCAGTGTCAGGGTTCTGTCCACCAACACACTAGGAACCGAAACTGACATGACAGAACCGTGACAAAAAGAGGATGCACAAATAAAGTAAATGATGACACAAACAAAGTGTCATAATTTTTATACTGTACATTCTCAACACATTTAACTTTCTACCTTTTATTTATTATTTACTATAACACATTTTTTACAGTGAAAAAATGAAACACAAATATGTAGGTACAAAATATATAAATACCGTTAAAAGACAATCCATTTTTCAAGAGAAAAAAGTCTAGTTGCGAATTCGCCAAAAATATCAATTTACGGTTTGTATAACACTTTCTGGACCCTCACTTCGTCATTAAAAAAAATGGAGGGGTCAAGCAAACGTAAAGTTAACTTCATGTGTATCTGTGGATCTGTTAGATGTTCATGTAAAACAGGGGTTTTCAAAGTGTGGGGCGCGCCTCCCCTGGGGGGCGCCAGAGCATGCCAGGGGAGGCGCGGAGAGTTGTAAAAAATGATGGTCTAATAACTAGAGTTGAGCCGGATACTCGGCTGAAACGAGTATCCGGTACGGATAAAGCACTTTTGCCGAGTACGAGTATTATACGAGTAATAAGAGTCATTATCTGTGCTCGGATTGAATAAGAATCCTCATTGGGTAGATGACTGTGTCTGTGTTCTGTGATAGGCTAGTCACAGCGCGCCTCCCCGCCCTGCTCGTTCACGCGCAGAACACTGAGATGAGAACAGCTGTCTTTCTCTCTCTATCACTCAGGTACGCGCGTCTTCCGTTAACGTTTAGGGTTTCTTCAGCTTCAGGTTTGTTTTTTATTTCGGTTTGTTTGTAGTAGGGATGTGCCAAACGAAGCTTCTGAAGCAGTGAAGCTTTTACATGAAACTGTGTTGGTGCTTCGAAGCTTTTGACACAGTGCTCTGCCATCTGGTGCTGAATAAAAATTCCTACACCAATGGTGTCATTCAGATGTTTTGTTCATTTGGGAAGGTTTATTTGTATATTTAATAAGTTTAATTGTATTGTGCAACTTTTTGTGTGTGTGTGTGTGTGTGTGTGTATTTCTTACAAAACAACACAAACATGCATATTGTTAAAAAACAAACAAAAAAATAAAAGCCGAATTACAAATGCATTTACCGTATTTTCCGCACCATAAAGCAAAAGGATTATAAGGCACAGTCTCAATAACGGGGTCTATTTCTGTACTTAACCCATGCAAAAAAATGCGGTCTAAAAAAAAAAAAGGTAACGGAAGCAAAACAGTAAGTTTGGTTGAACTTTATTCTACTATTTAACAATAGGCTACACTCACATTATATTTTAATCAATCCATCCAAATCCATCAAAGTCCTCATCTTCTGTGTCTGAATTGAACAGCTGGGCAGTTTCGCCATCAAACATACAGGCAAAATTTGACTCCCCGCACAAATCTGACTCCCCCCTCGCATGCATTCATTCATACAAGCTTCCTTGAGTATATTCGCTTATCGCTCAATATTTTTTTCTACACCTTAAACACGCAGAATGTGCAAACACGCAACCGACATGTGAAAAAAAATATTAAATATTATTATATTTAATATAATTCATGCACATGTACAATGAGGAGAGTAACACATTTTTGTTCTAATCCTCATGCAACAGGAACATAATTTCAATGTGAAAACAACAGTTTTGCTGGAGCAATCCATCTGAATAAATAAAAATTACACTGATCATAAAAAAATTAAAAGTTAAAAAAAGAGAGTTATGTTTAAATGAAATCTCTTGTTCATTACAGTTTTCTTCATAATTGCAACCGCATGAGTTGGATTAATTGTTGCAAAACTTGTTCTCTATATAGTTCGTTTGTGATCAAAACCATTGATCTGAAGCTCAATGCTGATGCTGTCATGTAAATAGTTTTCTAATCAGCAATAAATATAACAATTTCTGATCGACCCGTATCAATTGCATGGTTAAAAATAACATACTGGCTAAAGCCCCGCCCACTTCCTGGTTAAAATCCACCCACTTCTGGGTTATGCCCCGCCCAGTCCGAGTACAGATACAGGGGTGGGGGGGCGGCGTTGGGTGGGTTGTGTCAAAAGGGAGGCCCACTGTCTCAGACTTTGAAAACCTCTGATGTAAAACAAACGTTATGATCCTCCTCTTCTGTTCCTGTTATTCTGGCTGCTGCTGTTAGTGTGGAGCCACAGTGCTGTATACAGCGCCACCTGCTGGAGGCTTCTGGAAGTGCAAGATCAGTTTCAATACTCATCCATCAGTACAGTAAATCCAGTACAGTTTTTAAAAACTGCTTACACACAATTTATGAAATTATGGCTCCATTTCTCAAAAATCTGCACACAAGATGCAAAACGTCACACATCTCTTGCCAAACCAAAGATTTCCTTTAGCTCAACCATTACAGCATTGGTGTTAACGCCAAAGTCATGGGTTCGATCCCAGGGAAAGCAAAAAGTGATATAAGTAATATAAGTCGCTTTGGATAAAAGCATTTGTCAAATGCATAAATGTAAACTCTGTATTTTTGTGTAGTAACTACACACAAACCATCCAGTGATTATCCACATAAACACCAAACTACACACAGATGAGAAAAATGTGCAACACTATAAGTTGTTGTTTGCTTTTTTCAGTGTTCAGGGGAGAGCACAGGTGTAATGTGCAGAAACACACTGTATTTACAGTATCTGCACGATTGTTGAACAATCAATGAACGTCACAGTTATTTCATTGAACTCAATCAACACTTTAGAGTTTCACAAATGCAAACTGAGTGTAAAATATATAATGTGCTTGCAGTTTTGCAGACTTGGTCTGAAGATTCATAAAGATACGAGTGAGTGTTTCCACTAACTGGACCTCAAATACCACTTTAAGAGAGTAAGCATTTTTTAAAAACTGTAAATGAAATATTTCTGTAAAACTTACAGCTTCACTCCCAGAAGCATCAGTAATAGTACTGTAGGTCGTGTCCTTGTTGGGATTCTGTGGAGAAAGAGATTGTAACTAAACATGAAATATTAATCATGTCTTACTGCTGAGGCATCATGTTGTCTGCTTTACTTACATTTGATTGTTCATCATTGATAGTGCTGTATAATACGCGTTCTTCAGCTTCACAGTAGATCTGCATTTCACACAAACACACAGTTTACAATAAGAAAATGGCTTAAGGGGGGGAAACAGTGTTTTTCATTCTAAAACATTTTTCATGTGGATCTGGGATTCGCTAACCTGTTTGCAAACCAGAGAGGGAAACAAAAAGGCTCATATTAATCACTTTGGCTCAATTCTCAAATGAGATTTATCCCATCAAAACAACAAGTTCAGATCTCTGAACAGTTATTGTCTTGTTAATGTCAGATTTTAAACTTATTCAATTAAGCAATCGAACATGTTTTGTTATTCAAAAGTAGGCCTACAATTTTCACAATAACTAATTGCATATGTTTAGCTTGATTCTCAATGAACTTGTGCTTTGAACAAATTCTAAACATTCAAAACAACATAGTAAAGAAATGAGACTCGCAACAGTTGAGAGCTACACAACATGACAAAAGCAAATAGAATCCATTACAATCTATACTGGATGTGGAAATACAAATTTTCTGATAATAAACTAATTCACCATTTTATTTCTGATGTACATCAAATGCTTACAAAACGTATCGGGTTAAGTATGTAACCTTAGTTCCCTAAGGGGGAATGAGACGCTGCATTGAAAACGCTAGGGAAATGTAGTCTTGGCATATATTCTCATGAAGCACTGTGATTGATTGCGTGAGTATGGAATGATGGTCGCAGGTCGGTGACGTCATGATCCAGGGTCATAAAAGGGCGCTGGAAACAGGAAGCGGCAGCTCAGAGAGGATCTGAAGCAAGCCCGGAGGTGCAGGACCTCTGCTCAAAGTCTTCTTATCAGAGGAGGCAGTCCTTCAAACGTTTTAGAAACCTCATCGCCTTCTCTGATTCAGATTAGATTGTATGCACAGCGCAGGTCGAGCTTGGTGAAGTATCTAGCTTGTCGGAGTTGTTCAAGTGCAGCTGGGACCAAGGGTATCTGAATTTAATGGTAATGTCATTAAGACCATGATAATCGATGCAGGGTCTCAAGCCGCCTTCTTTTTTCTTGACAAAGAAGAACCCAGCAGATGCTGGGGATGTAGATGGTCTACTGGCAAAAGGCTTCATTTCCTCCTTGATGTAAGACTTCATGGCTTCTGATTCAGGGTTTGACAACGGAAATATTCTCCCCCTAGGGGGTGTGGCGTCAGGTAGCAATTCGATGGCACAGTCACTTGGGCGATGAGGTGGTAGTTGAGATGCCTTAGTTTTACTAAATACCTCTGTTAAATCAGAATACTCGGTGGGTAACTCTGGGAATGCGGGGTTGTGTTCATTAATATTAACAGCCTGCATGGGTAGGGGGTAACGTGTGTCAGGCAAGTCTTTTGGCAGGTTGAACCCCATTGAACAATTTGTTCCTCCTTCCAGGAAATGTGAGGGTTGTGTCTCCGTAGCCAAGGCAGACCAAGAATGATGGAATTATGTGGAACATGAATGATGTAGAAGCAGATGGTTTCGGTGTAATACTCCAACTTGCATAGTAACCTCTTCGGAGATGTGTGTGATCCTCCCCCTTCCAATGGGATGACCATCTAATGCCTCCACAGCCAGAGAGGAGTTGCATAGTGTTAGCACAAGATTGTGCTGTTTGGCAAACTCATATGACATAAAATTACCGCTGCTCCAGAGTCTAACAAAGCTGATGTAGAAAAGTTGTGATCGTGAATGGTTATCTTCACTGGTATCTTGAGACATGAGGCATAGTTTGATTGCAGATTTACACTCACCGCTTTGGGATTAGGTGCCATGGGACGGACAGGGCATGACGTTTTCAGGTGTCCAGCTTGGCCACAGTACATGCAGAGGTGATACTGGATCTGTCGTTCGCGTTCTTCCGGGGTGTGTGGCCAAGCTGCGTCGTTTCAGCAGGTGAAGGTGGAGTGTCAGCGAACATAGTGCGGGTAGGACGAAGTGAGCGGATTAGGTTGTCGATCTGAATTGAAAGTTCAATAAACTCACGCAATGATTTTCCCTCATCGCGACACGCCAGCTCTGCTTGGAGATCCTGATTTAATCCCCTGCTGAATAACAGCTTTAATGTGTCCTCCACCCAATTGGTTTGAGCAGCAAGGGTTTATTTCAGCTTTATTTCAATGGGTAACCAGAGTACAGATAAGTGGCAAAACAGAATTGTGAACAGAGTCAGGCTTGGATCAAGGTAGGCGGCAAATATACACAAATCCAGATAAACAGGCAAGGTCAGGGCAGGCAGCAAAAGGGTCAAAGTAGTGGTAAACAGTCCAAGATAAGAAACAGAATAGCAATCCAGGAATAAACACTCAGAGACGATCGCCATAGCAAATCAAAACTTCACACTGGTGGTGTGTTTGTGGTGTGATGATATAGTGTATGTGATGAGATGCAGGTGTGTGCGTAATCAGTCTCAGGTATGAGTGTCAGTGGGAATTGTAGTCCAAATGAGAGTCAATATTCTCGTGAGGGCTCCCTCTGGTGATCCGGAGAAAGCGGAGAGGAAGCCTGACTTGTAACAGAATGTCCTATTGAAGTTATTGGAAGAATGTTCCTTCATAACTTGCCAGAATGTTATCTGAAGTTCTAAGAATATTTCCTGTTAATCTGTTTTTTTTTCTGTGTACTACATTATTGATTAATAAACGTTTAACTACTGCTGAAACCTTGATTTAAAAAGCTCAGAATCAGCTTGCATATTTATAGAAAGAAGTTAGTATCAACAAAAAAGTTTTTTTACCAAAATGTGCCAAAGTGATTGAGGATATATATTTTTTTTAAATAAACTGATGTTATCATGAAAACATTTTCATAACTAGACTCATAAATTGATCGACTTACTGGATTGATGGTGTTGCTGATGTTTCTATCTCTGTTCTGGTGTTTATCTTGGTCTTTATTTTAAAAGAAGGGAAACAATTAAATGACAGAATAAAAAAAAAAATAGAAAAAAAAAATAAATAAATAAAAAAAAAAAATATATATATATATATATATATATATAATCTCTGTGTGTGTGTGTGTGTGTGTTGTTTAAATGATAAAATGGCAAGTTAAACTGACTGTGTCTCAGTTTTCTCCAGCTGAAAACACTGATCAGAATCATCATCAGCAGAAGTGCAGCTGAAACTGGAAGCCACAGAATCAGATGCTCTTTATTTCTGTGATAAAACAACAACTTTAAAATATTTTCATATGTAAAGCTCTGAAATAGCATTTTAGCCTAATGGTCTTAGGTTTATTTTATATTATAAACAATACAGATATAGTACGTTTTTAGTTCAGAGCCTTGGGTAGGGTTATTGTTGGTTTCTGTTTCACTTCTGCAAAGATAGATCAAAAGAAAACACAAATCACCAGGGCAATGATGAAATGATTATTAAAGCATTAAAGACAGAAAATTAGGAGAGAGCATTGATGACAAAACAGCCAAATACAGAATAATTCTAGGAAGATTATTTTGAGAGGAAGCTTGATTTAATGAGAAATGTTTTAATACTAACGTGTCTTTGATACTTTTGTTAGTGTTTGTGGTCCCGTTTACTGTCAAAAGTAGAGAGCAAAACAATTTTATTTGTGTTTTATTTTAAATATAGTAGCAAAATATTTTTTGCATAAAATGTACCTGGTTCTCTCTCAGTGACTGTGAGATGAACAATATTCAGGGTTTCTCCAGCAGAGCAGAAGTACCATCCAGAATCACTGAGTCTCAGTCCAGTCATCAACACAGTGAAGTTTCTCCCATCATCTCTGATCTGGACTGAGGAATTCTGGGATTTTTTAGTCTTCCCCACTCCATAACATCTCTGATCTTTAAATCTGCACCACAGTTTGACTTTATTCAGATATCCAGAACTGTAGAAACACTGAACACTGACATGATCACCTTCATTTCCAGATACACGGCTGTTCATCACAGACACATCAGGATCTGAACACACAGACATTTGAGATTAAAACATACATATGTGTGAAGTCAGAGAATTAGACATCAGAATGAGTTAAAATAATTTCAATCTCTCATACCAGATTGAACCAGGATATGAAGATCAGATGTGACAGGCATCGTTCCATCAGTCTCAATAGCACAATAATATTTTCCATTGTGATTGTTCTGGATGTTTCTTATAGTCACAGTAAAGAGACTCTGATCTGGATGATCAATTACTGACAGATTCTCCTCTGTTGTGTTTGTGTATGTTTTAGATTTATCAATTTCTGAGTACCAGTATTTCTTCTGCGGTGGGTTTTTCTCATCATAATAACATGGGATGGTTACAGATCCTCCAGCCTTAATAGTTATGGTATGATTTGACCCTCCGCTGAAGCATTCAACACCTAAACACACACAAACCGTTATAATGTCCAGGATTAATAATAAATCACTCCTTCATTTGTTCTATCTTCACATAACATGCATGAAAACCATCATGAACAGCTGAGCATAAATTCTGTTCTTGAAAAATGATAAACAGGATCCATTAGAAACAAACACAGAACAATATTTCATACTCACCTAAAATAAGCCAAAATCCAAATAAAATGTAGAATATTTGTTCCTTTGTGCATGTGGCCATTGTCTAAGTCTCTCTTCCTGTATCTTGAGTTGTTTAAGTGTGTTTGTAGCAACTGCTGCACTTCCCTTTCCTCCTTCATATATCACTCAAACATCTTGTGTCAGAGAGAACAGAATACACAATATCTGAGTATTTTACTCTGCATATCCTACATTTCTTCGTCATCTGTCATTTTTTTTTTTTGTACCTTCTCAATTGAAATAATATCTGTTTTATTGGTATGTTGGCAACAAGTTAAAGCTACACTATGAAACATTTTGCTCTTTATCGCTCAAAAATATAAATTTATTTTTTCTTTTGGTAAAGCATTGTTTTAGATGTGATTCAACTCATCAGTGCATCACATAACAGCTGTACACAATGAGAACAAGTGGCAATCCCTACAGGGCCAAATGCCATCCAGCTTCCTCTCTGGACCTCATGGGTGCAGCTTGACCTCATTCAGGTTTAGGGATCGGGTTATGGGTAGGATTAGAGTTTGGCTGGATCTTCAAGCTCCACACATTGGCTCTACAGTGAACAGCCTCTCAATCGAAATCCCAAAAAGTCATACATTTTTTATATAACAAAGGCTTGTCTGATACAGTCAAACATTTATAATAAATTCACACTACATTCATGCATTTATCAGACACTTTTATCCAAAGCGACTTACATTGCATTCAAGAAACACATTGAATCAGTTCTTGCTTTCCCTGGGATCGAACCCATGACCTTGATGTTGTAAACACCAATGCTCTACTGATTGAGCTAAAGGAAAACTATATGTGTAACATGGCTTTCCTCGGGTTCGTGTGTGTTATAAGAAATCGGTGTTGAATAAGAAAGGTCTGTCTGTTGCTATGGTCATGTGGTTTTACCGTAGTAAAAATATTTTTTTTCACCCCATCTGTGAGGACCGCCAGTCCTTCTCCGATATGTCTAAGGTTTTATTGTTTTATGTTCTGATGCACTTGAAAAGAATGAATAAAAGATTAAAAAAGTGAATTTAAGAAATGTTTTGCTATGGTTGATTGAAAATAAAATGCTTCGTTTGTGTTATTGCATCCTTCAAAAGTTATAGGCACTTACACATTTATCCAAAATAAATGGATTATCTAGTTTTTAAACAACAACAAACATAAATATACTTACAACTAAAAATTATTTAGTTGGAAATATATTAAATTGGTATATATCATAAATACAATGTTATTTTATTTTGTAAAATTGTACAACAAATAATTTCAGTTATGTGGACTCCAGTTATGTGATTATTTAATAATAAAACATAATTTGTAATAAAACAAAACATTAAATTTGATTTTACCTTTATTATATCTATATATTTCTTTCCATTTTTTTATAAAAAAAAATCTATTATGTAAAGTGCTTTGAGATGTCACATTTAAAGGCTCTATATAAAATAAAGTTTATTATTATTATTATTCACTAAATAAAGTAACAAATTTAGTTTCCTGCAAGACTGGGATTCGAACCACCGACAACTTTACTCCAATATAAATGTAAAATATAATATATAAAACTATTTTATGATAATTAATGGTAAATGTAGACTTTCAAAAACATTGCTGTTAGGGGGACAAAGTCATAAAAGATCTCTTTCTTCTCTTTTTTTTTCCTCACTTTTTCTTCTACCCTCTTCTTCCCTGTATTCCCCCACCCCAGCATATTATAAAGAGTATAAACCACATGTAATCACATCTCAGTAAGAGATAAACTAACATTTGAAGCGCTTTAAAGAATTCTTGTTGTTGTTTTTTTTTTACATTTAATATTTGAGTTGAAACCAAATACTTATGTTTAAAAGTGTAATTCAACTGGAGCGCAAAGAATTCTGGGTAGGCAAGGCTATGAAGGATGCATTTGTCAAATCATTAATTTCACGGGAAGCTGTGAATGCGTTTGAAAGAATCTTTGAGTTGTGAAAGCCTCCGTCTCGCCGCAGTGACACAATCAGCCTTTGAAGGATGGAGACTCTAAATGGACTATTAGTGTGACGTAAGTGTGTTGCTGTGTTAAAAATCAATGCTGTATAACACAAAAAGAAAACTAACATTCGTTTTTATACAGTATATTTATTTTTGTAGAAATGTGTTATATGTAAATTTAAAATTTACAGTTGCTGATTAATTTTCACACACTCCATTATGTCTTCCCCTAACATGAAGACACATTCTTTCAATTGCTCTCCCATGACGATTCGACAATATGAAGATGATAGATCCAGAATCACTCAGTCTCAGTCACTCGTTCTCACTGTCCACATGTTGTACAGTTAGTGTGGAGCCACAGTGCTGTATAATGGCACGCCTGCTGGAGGCTTCTGGAAGTGCAAACTTCAGTTTCAAACTACTGCCAGCAGTTCAGTAAATCCATGAAATAATATATTTCTGTAAAACTTACTATTTTACTCCCAGAGGCATCATCTATAGTACTGTAGGTTGTGTCTTTGATGTAATTCTGTGGAGAAAGGGATCCAAATTAAACATGTAATATTCATCATATTTCTGAGCCACTGTGTTAGTAATATGTCTGGTTAACTTACATTTGATTGTTCATCATTGATAGTGCTGTATATCACAGGTTCTTCAGGTTCACAGTAGATCTGCATTTCACACAGAAAACAATAAAGAAAATGATATATCAAGAAATCAGCATGTATATGACTCACTATAAGGACAACAGGATCAATGGCTAACCCAAAGTAATGGCAATGGAAATAAAGGGGGGGGGGGGGGGGGGGGGATCATTTTCAGAGCAGGCAGCAACAGCTAGTTAGCTTTGAAAGCGTAAAATCTCACCCTCCCTTCAGAGCGT
Organism: Rhodeus uyekii; assembly: GCA_037043235.1. Taxonomy (NCBI): domain Eukaryota; kingdom Metazoa; phylum Chordata; class Actinopteri; order Cypriniformes; family Acheilognathidae; genus Rhodeus; species Rhodeus uyekii. The sequence goes on along the minus strand of JAWRVZ010000011.1, from coordinate 4,461,099 downwards.
TTCCAAAGCCTCCATCAAAACGCATGAACCCGTACAGCAGGGAGCAAACAAACGCATCACAATAAAAACTAGCCAGAAACTGACAATATATAGACTTATCTTATGCATTGAATATCTAAATGATGTCATCGATACTCCCTCATTGGCTCCATGAAAGTCCGCTAGACTGTTATCTGTATTTACAGTAGTACCTCAAGATACGAAAGGCTCAACTTACGAAAAATCCAAGTTACGAAAGCAAAGATTAAAATTTTTACTGCTCTACATATGAAAAGTTTTCAAGATACGAAAGGTTTCTGAAAGTCCAAGATTCGCCCCATAACAATTTTGAAACTCGCGTCGCACGCCGCCATCTTAGTTATAGTAGACTCGCCACCATCCTCCTGCTCTCCCATTGGTTCCTGATGCTAGCCAAGCCATGAGATCCTTCTCTCTAATTGGACAGCATCCCTCCCATCATGCATCTTCTATACGTACGTGCTGGCGTGCTTTAGCTCTGGAGACAAAGATGGAGATCACAAAGAAGTACGAAGCTGGTATCTGCCGTTTGTCCTCCTCCTCCTCTGCCGCCACTTTCGGAGATAGCCTCACTCGAAAGGTAAGCTTCGACTGTGGTAAGGTTCGTTAGTCACGGAGAAGGAAGGAGGCAGGGTCAGCTTACTGAGACTCACGAGCTTTTGTTTCTTTAGAGTCTTAAATAAATCAAAACACAAAACAAAACATAAGCAGGTGCGTTTCAGTCCTACTGTCCCGCTTCTCTCAGCTGAGTCACGCTTCTCCCTCTGAGTTCCATGTCACTCGCAATCTCTCTCGGTTTGGAACGGATTAGCCATTTTACATGTAAAATGTGTTCCAAGATACGAAAAACTCATTATACGAAGGCCGCCTCGGAACGGATTCATTTCGTATCTCGAGGTACCACTGTATATACTTAAAGAGCTAATAACAATGAGAATCTTTCCACTCAGCCCTGAGTGATTGTTTCTTCAACCGTTAATTGAGAGGTCTGGAATAAGAAACATCGGGATATAAATCTAACAAGTAGTTATGGAATGAGCGCAGTATAAGCTGTCGTTTTGGTTCAGGAGGAAGTGTAAAGGCAGCGGCTGTTTCTGTTGTGCTGCTCTGTGACTGACGTCTGTCTAACTCTGTATATCATGAAACGCTCTGATGACGTGTGATGTCTGTGTGAAGCAGGTCTGTGGAGGATATGAAAATACAGATGTTGGTAGGCAGGTAGAATTTGGCCCGAATGCATTGATTGGATTAACATTTTATTGTCCTGCACCTTCCGCTGACAGATTTATACACATAAATACATTTAGACCACTTAACTTAATGATTGCTATCAGGATGAGAAAAGACTTTCAACCAGCATAACAAAAACTGTTTCAGGAACAAATCACCCAACCTGCCTATAATGTTTTAACAATAATTTACTTAAAATTACTTTAATAATTTTTATGAATAATTTACTAACACGTGTAATCCAGAGGAGGGAGACAAAGGAAGTCTTGAATCAATCGCTTTGGCTTCATTCAGTTCTATTTTATAATTCAACTTTGACCATTAAGTTATAAAAATGTTTTCTGAATGTTAAAACATCTAGTTTTTAAGTGTTTTAAGGGAGCACTGCAAAAAATTTGGAAGATTTAGAGTGTTCTCTGAACGTCCTGAAACCAGTAACATTTAAGAAGCATTTCAGAAATAAAACGTACCATGAATGATGTATAAATATTATTTTTGTGCTAAAATTTTGAGAACATGATTAACTCTGAACAAATGACTTTTTCTATGTACTACATTATTAATTAATAAACGTTAAACTACTGCTGAAATCTGTGTATAAAAAGCTCAGTGAAGCAAAAGCTCTAACTAAATCTATCATTCTTGCATAGGCTAGTGTAACCGATTCTACTCAGGATTCAAACCGGAGTCTCCAGCATGGGAGGCAGGTGCTATAATAAGGACCAAAGCTTTTCATTAATCACTAAAACACCTCTTGAGATCCGGGGAGTTAAGTTTACACACAAAGATCTTACTGGCTTACAACAGATACACTAGTAAGAAGCAGTGTAAAAAAAAAAGTAGAGCAACAATGAAAATTGTATTTTACAAAAATTCCAGTGTTCACTTACATGGTGAAAAACACATCTAAAGTTTTTGACCAGACTGGCTCTCGCAATGGCAAATAGTTTCTTCATTTTGGTTTACTGACACAATAGCTAGGTTTTGAAGCATGAGTCACATGTTTTGGGCGAGTTACTACATTTTGCAAACATGCAATAATTGTGTGATGTCCCATAAAACAGTCGAGAAAATTTCACTTACAGTTGAGAGAATGTTAATAAATTTTTTTAAAGAGCCAAAGCGATTGGGAATACAGTAAAAAACACACAAAAAAAACACTGATATTGTATTTCAAACATTTTCATGACTAGAATCTCATAAATTTACAGACTTACTGCATCGATGGTCTTGGTCTTGTTTCTCTCTCTATTTTGGTGTTTATCTTGCTCTTTAATTAAAAATAACATAACATATAACATTAAACATTTATATATTAAAATATAATATTATATTAAAATAACATATTACATTAACATATATATATATATATATATATATATATATATATATATATATATATATATAAATATAATATATACACACAATGTGGTGACAGAATTTGCCACATGTTTGTCACACCTAAATGTTTCAGAGGTTTGGATTTTGCTTTAAAACTGCATGTTGTGTTTACTAGTGTTATCTTTAACACATTTTTTTATTTGTTTGATTATCTGAAATATTTAAGTGTGACAAACATCCAAAAAAAAAAAGAAAAAAGAAAGACAACGTGAAGGGGCAAAGTCTTCTTCACACCACTACATCCCACCACACCATACAGTGAGTACGGAACATTTTTCACTTTTTGTAATATTGCAGCCATTTGCTAAAACATTTTTTTTTTCATTTTTCAAAGTTAATTTTTTTCCTCATTAATGTACACACAGCACCGCATATTGACAGAAAAACACAGAATTGTTGACATTTTTGCAGATTTATTGAAAAAGAAAATATCACTGAAATAATCACATGGTCCTAAGTATTCTAACCCTTTGCTGTGACATTCATATATTTAACTCAGGTGCTGTCCATTTCTTCTGATCATCCTTGATATGCTTCTACACCTTCATTTGAGTCCAGCTGTGTTTTATTATACTAGTTTGATTGTACTTGATTAGGAAAGACACACACCTGTCTATATAAGACCTTACAGCTCACAGTGCATGTCAGAACAAATGAGAATCATGATCTCAAAGGATCTGCCTGCAGAGCTCAGAGACAGAATTGTGGCAAGGCACATATGCCACAGTTGTGCTGCACTTTAGGTTCCTAAGAGCACAGTGGCCTCCACAATCCTTAAATCGAAAACATTTGGCACGACCAGAACCCTTCCTAGAGCTGAGCTATCGGGGGAGAAGAGCCTTGGTGAGAGAGGTAAAGAAGAACCCAAAGATCACTGTGGCTGAGTTTCAGAGATGCAGTCGGGAAATGGGAGAAAGTTGTAGAAAGTCAAACATCACTGCAGTCCTCCACCAGTCGGGGGCTTTATGATAGAGTGGCCATAAAGCCACTAATGAGACCAAGATAGAGTTTTCTGGCCTTAATTCTAAGCGGTATGTGTGGAGAAAACCAGGCACTGCTCATCACCTGTCCAATACAGTTCCAACAGTGAAGCGTGTGGTGCAGCATCATGCTGTATGGGTGTTTTTCAGCTGCAGGGACAGAACGACTGGTTGCAATTGAGAGAAAGATGAATGCGGCGAAGTACAGGGATATCCTGGACGAAAACCTTCTCCAGAGCGCTCAGGACCTCAGACTACACCGAAGGTTTACCTTCCAAAAAGACAATGACCTGAAGCACACAGCTAAAAAAACGAAGGAGTGGCTTCATAACAACTCCGTGACTGTTCTTGAATGACCCAGCCAGAGCCCTGACTTAAACCCGATTGAGCATCTCTGAAGAGAACTAAAAATGGCTGTCCTCCAACGTTTACCATCCAACCTGACAGAACTGGAGAGGATCTGCAAGGAGGAATGGCAGAGGATCCCCAAATCCAGGTGTGAAAAACTTGTTTCATCTTTCCCAAAAAGACTCATGGCTGTATTTGAGCAAAAGGTGCTTCTACTAAATACTGAGCAAAGAGTCTGAATACTTACTGAATAAATCTGCAAAAATGTCAACAATTCTGTGTTTTTCTGTCAATGTGGAGTGCTGTGTGTACATTAATGAGGAAAAAAATGACCTTCAATGATTTTAGCCACTCTGTGTGTGTGTGTGTGTGTGTGTGTGTGTGTTGTTAGATGAAAGTTAAATGAACATAAGATGAAATGGCAGGGCATGAAATGAACTTTCAAGGAATGAAAAAGGCAGTGCAGGTTAAACTGACTGTGTCTCAGTTTTCTCCAGGTGAAAACACCGAGCAGAATCATCATCAGCAGAAGTGCAGCTGAAACTGGAAGCCACACAATCAGAAGCTCTTTATTTCTGTGGGAAATAAGAGAAAACATAAAAAAAATCTGTTCACTGAAAAAGCACAGGAAAAAGGTGTGGAATTTATTAATCTAAATAAAAGCTTCACTAAATAAGATGTAACTGAACTAAACTTTCACAAGATCTTTATTAAACTTTGGTAATGCACTTTAGCCTTAGAGTCTTAGAATCAGTTTAAGCTTTATTTTATTTTAAACAATAAAGATGTAGTACATTTTTGATTCTTTTGTAATTTCAGCATTATTGTTGTTGTCTTTTTCACTTCTGCAAAGATTGAAAAAAGAAAGAAAAACCAGTGCAATGAGGAAATGATTATATAAACATTAAAGACAAAGAAATCGAGCGTTTATGACAAAACAGAAAAAATATTGATTAATTAGAGGAAGCTCATTTTAATGAAAAATGTTTCAATACTAACATGTCTTTCGGATCATCTGTGACCCCGTTTACTGTCAAAAGTAGAAAGCCAAGCAATTTTATTTGTTTTTATTTCATATGTTGTAGCAAAATATTTTCTTATTTAAGTTGTTTACCTGGTTCTGCCTCAGTGACTGTGAGATGAACAATATTCAGTGTTTCTCCAGCAGAGCAGAAGAACCATCCAGAATCACTGAGTCTCAGTCCAGTCATCAACACAGTGAAGTTTCTCCCATCATCTCTGATCTGGACTGAGGAATTCTGGGATGTGTCAGTCCTCCCCACTCCATAACAGCTCTGATCTTTAGATCTGCACCACTGTTTGAGTGTATACTGATATACAGAACTGTAGAAACACTGAACACTGACATGACCACCTTCATGTCCAGATACACGGCTGTTCATCACAGACACATCAGGATCTGAACACACAGACATTTGAGATTATAACATTCATATGTGTGAAGTCAGAGAATTAGACATTATAATGATTTTAAATGATTTCAAACTCTCATACCAGACTGAACCAGGAGATAAAGATCAAATGTGACAGACAGCTTTCCTTCAGTCTCCACATAACAATAATAGCTTCCACGCTGATTATCCTGGATGTTTCTCATAGTGACAGTAAAGAGACTCTGATCTGGATGATCAATTACTGACAGATTCTCCTCTGTTGTGTTTGTGTATGTTTTAGATTTATCAATTTTTGAGTACAAGTATTTCTTCTCCGGTGGGTTTTTCTCATCATAATGACATGGAATTGTTACAGATCCTCCAGGCTTAATAGTTAAAATACGACGTGACTCACTGCTGACACATTTAACACCTAAACACACAACATGCAATCTGTTATAATGTTCAGGATGAGCAATAATCACTGAATCAGTTACATCCTCACATAAACCACATTCAACACAACATGAACAGCTGAGCATAAAATATCTCATCGCATAATGATTAAACACAGAGCAGCATTTAATACTCACCTAAAATGAGCCAAAACCCGATTGAAATGTAGAATATTTTTGCATATGTGGCCATTGTGTAAGTCTCTCTTCCTCTATCATGAGCTGTTTCACTGTATTTGTAGAATCTTCTGCACTTCCCTTTCCCTCCTTCATATAACACTCAAACATCTTGCATCATAGCTAAATACATTATTAGAATAGTCTAGATTTCAAGTTATATTCTGGTCACACTTTCATTTACATCTGTTTCAGTAGCAGAAGGTCTGGGAATAACTGTAAAATAGAAATCTAGAGATTTTCTCAAATAATCATAACATCCCTTTTCCAGCTGACAACAAATATTTTTTGATGTTCCCAAATTAAGTTAAGACGACGTTATTAATGAATGTTCTCTGAAGTGTTTAAAAAAAAAAATCTTGGTTATATGAATGTTTAGGGAATATTCCATTTAATAATTTGACAGACAGACAGACAGACAGATAGTGTAAGGGTAGGCAAGGAGAGGGAATCAGTTGCGGGAAGGAATTTATTAAGCTCAAAGGGATAAGTTCAACAGAAGAAGCTAATAGCAGGGTGTAGCAGGAAAAGTCACTGTGCTGAGTACACAAGGCAGGCAGGATGAAGAGACGTTCCACAGGGTACAATGGTGGCAGGGAGCTTTGGAAGTGGAGTACACTGGATGCTGAAACAGGTCCCAGAGGAACTTGCGGAGCGTCAAGGGGCGCAGCAACTTGATTGAAGCAGAGAGAGAACACAGGGACTCAGGCCAGGCAGACAGGGGAGCTGGGGAGACAAAAATAAAAAGGGAAAAACAAGGACCAGCGAACACTACACTAAGGAGGAAGGACTAGGGAAGAAAAAGGGGAAAAAACTAGATAGAGGAAACGCCCTAGAAACTAAAGCAACGAAACAAAAACACAACCTAAGGGCAGACACAAACTAGAGCTAAGAGATGCTAGATATGCTAGAGATGCTAGAGATGCTAGAGCTAAGAGGGCCAGCAAAACCTGATAGACGGCAATACAATCTGGCACAGGACAGAGAGTGAGAGGGAAATATAAAGGGTGACAAACGAACAAGGAACAGGTGTGAGCCATGAGTGTAATGAGTTAACAAGGGGGTGGAGGAAAACAAAGCACATGACACACAACAGCAAAGAGATCAAGACAAACACGGACGAGCCCCCTTAACTAAACAGATACCCTGACAGTACCCCCCACCCTAGGAGCGACCCCAGACGCTCCCAGGGCAGACGTGGCCCGTTGCTGTTTGAAGTCCTCGATCAGCGAGTGGTCCAAGATGTCCCGAGACGGCACCCAGCATCTCTCCTCAGGACCATAACCCTCCCAGTCCACTAGGTATTGGTAACCCCTGCCACGTTTCCTGACGTCCAGCAGTCTCCTAACAGTAAACACCGGGGAACCGTCAACAAGACGTGGGGGGGGGGAGGGGGGGGGAACAGACACACCAGTGTTGAGACGGGAATAAAGCACAGGTTTGATACGGGACACATGAAAAACAGGGTGGACACGAGCAAAAACAGGTGGAAGCCTGAGCCGCACTGCCACCGGACTTAATACTTTAGTAATACGGTATGGCCCTAAGAACCTGGGTGCCAGCTTGCGTGACGGCACCTTGAGAGGCAGGTCCTTAGTGGAAAGCCATACTCTCTGCCCACAAACATACTTGGGTGCAGGAGTCCGGTGGCGATCTGCTGCCACCTTGGAGCGTCTCCCCGCTTGGATGAGCGCCTTCCTGGCCCTTGCCCATGTACGTCTGCACCGCTGGACAAAGGCCTGGGCGGAGAGAACGGCGGCATCAGGTTCCTGTGAAGCAAAAAGAGGAGGCTGATAACCCATGGAACATTTAAAAGGGGACATACCGGTGGCTGCCACAGGAAGTGTGTTGTGTGCATACTCTGCCCAGGTGAGTTGCTGACTCCAGGAGGCGGGATTATGTGATGCCAGACAGCGGAGCATTCGCTCCAAATCTTGGTTAGCTCGCTCGGACTGCCCGTTGGTCTGCGGATGGAATCCTGAAGTCAGACTCGCTGAAGCACCGATCTGACGACAGAACTCCTTCCAAAAATGGGAAACAAACTGGGGCCCCCTGTCAGAGACCACATCTTTGGGAAGACCATGAATCCTAAAGATGTGATCAACTACCACCAGCGCAGTCTCCTTGGCAGAGGGTAACTTGGGAAGGGGAATAAAATGAGCCGCCTTAGAAAAACGGTCCACGACTGTCAGAACCACAGTATTGCCCTGGGAGGGGGGGAGGCCCGTGACAAAATCCAGGGCAATGTGGGACCAAGGGCGGGTGGGAATGGGCAAAGGCCGCAGCAGACCAACGGGAGGCTTGTTAGAGGTCTTGTTCTGGGCGCAAACCGTGCAAGCTGCCACGAACTGTCTGACATCGTTGGGTAGCAAAGGCCACCAAAAACGCTGGCGGGCAGAAGCCAGCGTTCTCCGCACACCTGGATGGCAGGCCAGTCTGGAAGAATGACTCCACTCAAGAACTGAAGGACGCAACGGCTCCGGAACAAACAACAGACCATTAGGGCAACCTCTCGGAATCGCCACCCCTCGCAAGGCTCCCCTAACCCGCCTCTCCACACCCCAGGTAACGGCCGCCACCACAACAACCTGGGGTAATATGGTGTCAGGCAACGCCTCGTCCCCCGGACTGGCAAAGAGACGGGAGAGGGCATCTGGCTTGATGTTCTTGGAACCAGGCCTGTACGAAAGGGTAAAACGAAACCGGCCAAAAAAGAGGGCCCACCTGGCCTGTCGAGAGTTCAACCTCTTGGCCGAACGGACGTATTCAAGGTTCTTGTGATCCGTCCAGACCAAGAAGGGCTCCGCCGCCCCCTCCAGCCAGTGTCGCCACTCGCCCAAAGCCAACCTAACCGCCAGCAGCTCCCGGTTGCCGACATCATAATTCTGTTCTGCCGGGCTCAGGCGGTGAGAGAAGTAAGCACAAGGATGCACTCTCCCATCATGAGGGGATCGCTGAGAAAGGACCGCCCCAACCCCAACCTCAGAAGCATCAACCTCCACGATAAACTGCAGATCAGGGTCTGGAACAGACAAAACAGGTGCAGATGTGAAACGGGACTTAAGTTTCGTAAAAGCCACCTGTGCCTGCTCAGACCACCTGAAAGGGACTCGAGTAGAGGTTAGAGCAGTTAGGGGAGCAGCAATCTGACTGTAGTTCCTGATGAAGCGCCGATAAAAGTTGGTGAATCCCAGGAAACGCTGCAATGCTCTGCGAGAGTCGGGAACTGGCCACTCTGAGACGGCCCTTACCTTGGCAGGATCTACCTTGACCCCTTCCGCCGAGATAATTTGTCCCAGGAACGGAACAGAGTCAGCGTGGAATAAGCACTTCTCCGCCTTGACATAAAGCTGGTTTTCAAGTAACCGCTGCAGCACCTGACGGACATGCTGAGTGTGTACCTGTAGAGACGGGGAAAAAATCAGAATGTCATCAAGGTACACAAAGACAAATCGATTGATCATGTCTCTCAGCACATCATTAATCAGGGCCTGAAAGACAGCAGGAGCGTTGGTAAGCCCAAACGGCATAACCCGATATTCAAAGTGCCCGGTGGGGGTGTTAAAGGCTGTCTTCCACTCATCGCCTTCCCTTATCCGAACCAAGTGGTAGGCACTGCGGAGATCTAACTTGGTGAAGATCCGCGCTCCTTGCAGCAACTCGGGAGTTGAAGACATCAACGGCAGGGGGTACCGATTCTTAATAGTGATGTCATTGAGCCCACGATAATCAATGCAGGGCCGCAAGGAGCCGTCCTTCTTCTCCACAAAGAAAAACCCAGCGCCTGCAGGAGAAGAGGAAGAGCGAATGAGGCCAGCCGCTAATGACTCACGGATGTACTTATCCATGGCCTCTCTCTCCGGCGCTGAGAGAGAGTAAAGGCGGCCACGAGGCGGAGAAGTGCCTGGGAGTAGGTCAATAGAGCAGTCATAGGGTCTGTGGGGGGGAAGAGATGCCGCTCGGGACCTACTGAAGACCCTTCGAAGATCGAGGTACTCGGCAGGAACGCCAGTCAAATCAGAGGTCTCCTCCGCTTCCTCCTGCAACACAGAACAAGAAGAGACAACAGACGAAGCAACACCCAGACAAGACTTGTGACAATAAGCACTCCACGCCAACACCGAATTTTCGGCCCAGCCGATGTGAGGACCGTGCTTCACCAACCACGGGTGCCCCAGTACAATAGGTGTGCTGGGGGACTCAAGGAGGTAAAACACGATCTCCTCACTGTGATTGCCCGAGATAGTCAAACTTACAGGTGAAGTGACATGGGTGACCTGAGTAAGGATAGAACCATTGAGAGCCCTGGCAACAAGTTTCTTCCTAAGGGATGATACAGGCACACCCCACCGCGTCACAAGGGAGGCATCAATAAAATTACCCTCAGCCCCAGAATCCACAAGAGCTGAACAAGGCCTGGAAAATGGCCCCCACCTGACAATGGCTGGGAGCTGGGTGCGGAGTGTAGGGGAATCAAATAAAGGGGTGACGCTCACCAGTACTCCCCTGTCTACTGGCGAGCCCTGGCTTTTAAAGGACAGGCCACCGCGAAGTGTCCTGCTTTAGCACAGTACAGGCAGAGTCCTTGATCAAGGCGTCGCTTCTTCTCCTCTGCTGACAGTCGAGTAAGACGAGTCCGCCCCACTTGCATGGGCTCCACCTCAGGAAGTGGCTCTGGGTGTGCATGAGATGCCTCAGGAACCTGGTGTGACCGATTAGGCCATGATGGGAAGGCATTGGCACGTTGACGGCGAAGACTGATGCGCGTCTCGACCCGAAGGGCTAGATCCACCAGACCATCAAATGACGCCGGTAGATCATGGATGGCGATCTCGTCCTGAATCTGAGGGTTGAGCCCCTCTCTGAAAACATCCCACAAGGCGGCTTCGTTCCAACCACAAAGGACAGCCAGAGTCCGAAACTGAATCGAAAAGTCTGTAACAGATAACTCCCCCTGCCTCAGTCTCACTAGTTGGCTGGCAGCCTCCTTGCCCGACACCGAACGGTCAAAAACCTTGATCATCTCCTGACGGAACAGTTCAAATGTGGAGCAGTACGGTTCTTGCTTCTCCCAGACAGTGGTCCCCCATTCTCTGGCCCTCCCAGTGAGAAGGGTAATGATAAATGCCACTTTAGCAGCCTCGGTGGCAAAGGTGGTAGGCTGCAGGGCAAATGTGATAGCACACTGGGAAAGAAATGGCCGACATGACTTAGGGTCCCCATCGTAAGGAGGTGGGGTAGGTACTCTAGGTTCAGGGTTCACGTGAGAAAAAGCAGGGGTCGAGGCAGCTGCAGCAACACGAATGTTATCCTGATCTTGCATCAATTCCCTGACTTGAGTGGTGAGCTCAACAACCCGAGAGGACATGGCTTCTACTTCTCTGGCAATGTCAGTTAGACGCGTTTCATGTTGGCCCAGCAGCATCCCCTGCTGAACAACGGCAGCCTGGATCTGTTCTGTGCCCGCTGATTCCATGCTGGCCAGATTGTACTGTAAGGGTAGGCAAGGAGAGGGAATCAGTTGCGGGAAGGAATTTATTAAGCTCAAAGGGATAAGTTCAACAGAAGAAGCTAATAGCAGGGTGTAGCAGGAAAAGTCACTGTGCTGAGTACACAAGGCAGGCAGGATGAAGAGACACGTTCCACAGGGTACAATGGTGGCAGGGAGCTTTGGAAGTGGAGTACACTGGATGCTGAAACAGGTCCCAGAGGAACTTGCGGAGCGTCAAGGGGCGCAGCAACTTGATGGAAGCAGAGAGAGAACACAGGGACTCAGGCCAGGCAGACAGGGGAGCTGGGGAGACAAAAATAAAAAGGGAAAAACAAGGACCAGCGAACACTACACTAAGGAGGAAGGACTAGGGAAGAAAAAGGGGAAAAAACTAGATAGAGGGAACGCCCTAGAAACTAAAGCAACGAAACAAAAACACAACCTAAGGGCAGACACAAACTAGAGCTAAGAGATGCTAGAGATGCTAGAGATGCTAGAAAAGCTAGAGATGCTAGAGATGCTAGAAAAGCTAGAAAAGCTAGAAAAGCTAGAAAAGCTAGGGCTAAGAGGGCCAGCAAAACCTGATAGACAGCAATACATTCTGGCACAGGACAGAGAGTGAGAGGGAAATATAAAGGGTGACAAACGAACAAGGAACAGGTGTGAGCCATGAGTGTAATGAGTTAACAAGGGGGTGGAGAAAACAAAGCACATGACACACAACAGCAAAGAGATCAAGACAAACACGGACGAGCCCCCTTAACTAAACAGATACCCTGACAGATAGATCACTCTCAGTATCACAGTGTCGTTCTACAATAATTTGTGGGTGGATCTTGTCCAGAATTAGCTGCAACAATGACTTCATTTTCTTCCCATTGGCCACAGACTCACACTAACGATTTCTCGCGCAAAACACTGACTGCTGCTTCTTCTGGGGGAAAAGCTAACCATAAACGCTGGTCTAGGATCAGTTTTTTTCATAGTACAGGATATCAGCAAAAGAGATGTAAGGTTTGCGCATTAAAGTTTTCCATTTACAAAGTGTGACAAGCGTTGAGCAAAGCAGCCAATCACAAACATATCTACATGACCTCGGTTTAATAGGATGTGACCCCGTTCACATCACGCCAAGAGGGGAATATAGACCGAAGAAGATGGAATATCCGCTAAAATGAGAACTAATCAATGGTATCACTCCTCTTTTTAATATTCTATTAGACAAGGGAGTGATTATAGAATGTTCAGATGAGAGAACACCAATTTTTCCAGCAAAAAAAGAAAAGAATTAGAGATAAAGGTCAGCCGACCGACTTACAGGCTTTTAACGCAGAAGTACAGCCTAGAGCCCCGAATGTGCCGAACCCATAAAATGGCCACAAAGTAAATCCTTCCAAGGTAGCTATAAATCAGGCTATGTTCACGTTCTTGGGTCATATCTTGACCCTAACGGTAAATAATTATCTGGCAATCATGGCCATCCAGAATATTCACGCACAGAAAAACAAATTATGCATTTTCTTGGCATGACTTCTTACTGTAGGACATTCATTCGTGCATATAGTGAAATAGAAGCACCCTTAACAGCTATGATTTATGGGAACAGATCAAATGAGAACCTAACATGGTCAAAAGACGCTGATTCAGCATTATTAAAAAAAAAAAAACCTGAAGAATTTCTTTCAGGCATATGCAAGATTGACACATGGGTTGGATCACGTGTCAAAAGGGGGAATGCTGAATGCTGACTGCTGTAAAACAGCAGTTTTCAAATGTTTATTTCCACAGTAGCAGAAGATTATTACAGCAGATGTGATGTTTGCGCCGCCAACAATGTAGGACGGGGTTAGGTAATGAAACAGGCGGGACATCCCAGCCCAGAAAGACCATTTTCACATTTGATGATAGACTACATTGAGCTAACACCCTCACAAGAAAAAATAATAATAATAATAATAACAACAATACTGTCTAGTGGCAGTCGACATGTTTTCAAAAATTGGTCAAAGCAATGCCCACTAATAAAGCAGATGCCAAAGGGGTGGCAAAACTGTTTCTACAAGAAATTGTGCCCAGATGGGGTATCCCAGAGAAAATCGGCAGTGACAATGGAACTCATTTTGTCAAGACCCCTGTCTTAGGAACTTCCCGGAAATACCATTGCTCCTATCACCCACAATCAAGAGGAGAGGGAAGCTGGCACTCTGAGAATTAAATTGGAGAATTATGTGAACAAACAGGATTGTCCTGGAGAAAAGCACTACCAATAGCACTAACATATATGAGATTGAGGCTACGGAGAAAGTCAAACTTTTCTCCCTCCTCATATGGGCTGGGAGCCTCAAAAACCTAGACCAATACCTGACACCGAATTTATATGAGCATGACATGTTACAGTATTGTGTTGACCTGGGTAAGGTTTTCTCTAACATCACCCAACAGGTTAAAGCAGCATTTCCAGTGACAGCAGAAGGACATCTGCATGATATCAGGACAGGGATTACATTCTCGTGAAGGACCTGAGATGGACATTAGAGACATTGGAGCTGACTGGGGCCATTCCAAGTGCTGCTAGTGACACATACGGTGGTGAAAGTAGCTGAGAAGGCAACCTGGATCCTGTGGAGGAGGAGCCATCCCAGTAACAGCGCGAGAACAACCATATCTCTGGGCAAGTGCTCAGCCGAGATCAGTGGCCGAGGGATCACTGTACATGTGGATAAAATGTCATATTACCATGTTTTAAGTTTTCAAAAATGAAAAAGGGGTGGAGTGTAATGGAAATTCTTTCTTTCTTTTTAATCCTTATCTTTTGAAGTAGGCAAGCTTATCAAAGAAACTAGACGTTCTGTTTTCATGTGTTGCATAGCAAGCACAGATCTAACTGTACCAAACCAAATGCATTATATTGCGTTTAGTCACCAAGCGTAACGACCTGGGAAACAGGCCGAGGTGGAGGTTTAGAGAGAGTATATAAACTAACGAACGGAAGTGTTTCTTTGCCTTCTCATGTTAGATGCTGTCTGTGTATGAGAATGCCATTTCTTGTAAGAAATAAAGCTTGAGATTGTTTAAAACTTTCGAGAATCTCATTTGTTCTTTATTGATAAACATTTTGGAGAGAAAAAAAATGTCCACGACAGTTATTAAATATCTTAAAACACACTTCTATAATAAGATATACCACTATTAGAAATTATTTTAAGAAATGCCACACAAAAAAAAGCACATTAAGGAACAGTCTGCTTTTTTTCCTACATTTTATTTTCACACTTAAAGCAATCATATTACAACTTCGGAATTACAGTATATCATAAATGCTTTATACAATCAACAGTTTACATACTTATTACAAAATAATGCTTATGGTGAAAAGCTTTAACGGAATTTTCATTTTCAGAGAAAACCACTTGTATTGTGTCACCACAAGAGACAGTACATTATACATTTACATTTATGCATTTGGCAGACGCTTTTATCCAAAGCGATTTACATTTCATTAAAGATAAACATTGAATCAGTCTTTTCAGTCTTTCCCTATGATTGAACCCATGACCCATGCGTTGCAAACAGTATTCTTAAATGAGTTGAGAGTTTGCTTGCTTTGCATTTGTAACGATGCATGGAATACATTTTTTTTTCTTTCCAACTTCATCGCTGTTGTTCATATCTTCTCAGGCGTTCATTGCAGGAGGTGCACCTGTCATTAACAGATTAAACAATGAGTTGAAATCGCATATTCAGTGTCAAACATCCTGAGATTATTGACTTCAACACACCTGTAACGTCTCACTGTTTCTGCACAGCGCTGTAGGTCACCTCGTCCTCCACAGATTCTGGACTGCACTGGAGATACGAAACACGATTATGAAGAAAACTGACAATTTCATTATAATAAAAATAACTGCATGTTCTTGTGAATTCACTCACTGCTTTAGTTTTAGGCTGCATTGTCACGGAGATGTAAGTCAAGTCATTCTCTGCAACCACTGATGATGAACTGACACCGTTTCCCTGTGAATAATTATAAACATATCTGATCTGAGTGTCTCAATTGTGAGTTTGAACTCATATTGGTTGTCAGCTCAAACCTACTGTGTCACTGCCTCCATCTCTGTTCACTTCTGTAATTTGGGTGTTATTTTTGTCTGTTAATGAGAAAACATGTTTTCTGTGCTTCCATTGGAGAGTTATTACACATAAACAAAGTTCATAAATACACACTAGCTCTCAATGCAGTCAATAACACATTTTGACTTTTGTCTTTCAAATAAGCATCTTATTCTTGACAGAGCTGCATTAATTTGATTAAAAATGCAGTAAAATCTGTAATACTGTGAAATATTATTACAATTTAAAATAGTTGTTCTCTAAATCCAGTTTATTCCTGTGATCCCGCAGAAATCATTCTAATATGATGATTTGCTGCTCAAGAAACTTTCTGATCATTATCAATGTTGAAAGCAGTTGTGATGCTTCATATTTTGTGGAAACTTAAATTTTTTTCAGGATTCTTTGAATAGAAGGTTAAAAAACAGCATTTATTTGAAATATAAATCTTTTGTGTCACTATAAAAGTCTTTAATGTGACTTCTGATCAATTTAGTTCATCTTTGCTGAATAAATAGTTATCAATTGTTTTTTTGTTTTTAATTAACTGACTACAGATTGTTGAACATTAGTGTGCAATACTGATCAAACACTGAATGACTGATGGAATAAGAAAGGCAAATCAATACTGACTGCACTTCTTTCTCAGTATCACTGCTGACACGACAATCACCAACAGCAGAAACAGCACAACTGTGGAAATCCACACCTCCTGATACCCATAATGCCTGTGAAAGTAAACAATACAAATAGTTCATATAATATATCCATGCAACATGATAACTGTTATTGCAATCATTATCATAACATAATACCTTGAGAAACAAATCAAAATGTAGTAAAATTTCTTTCTTTTGCATATTTTTTAAATTAAATTTCACACATAACTAAGTTACTTAACTTTGACTATGTTTAAAGTAAACAATTAACTTTAAGCTTTATTTAGAACATCTAAGGAAATAATACAATAGATAATGTGTAGACAACATATCTACATAAAGCATGGCAAAAGCAATTGAGAGCTCGATATTTGGTGCACAATATAAAATAATGGCATAACATTCGTTTTGAATGTTTGAATATTGACAGATCATCCATTGAGTGGAAAATGAACTTGACATTTGCACTTTCAATTCTACAAGCTTAACTTGATTTCTAATACATAATATACTTTTTTAATTCTTGCATTAACTTATTCAGATTGAAATTATGTTTGTTTTTCTATAGTATTTACTTCAACAGAATAATTTTTATCAGTGAAACTTGTGTGGAAACTTAATTTACCATAGTGTTTTTCCAAGGTATTTTTCATTTAAACATTATTCTATTGAACTCTACGTTACTCAATCACAAATATATTACTTCATCAGTTCTCTTGAAATGTATTCTGTGATTGTGACATCTAAAATATCTTCTTTTGGTGTTCAGCAGTAGAAAGAAACGCATACATGTTTTGAATGAGGGCGATTGACAGAATTTCTATTTTTGGGTAAACTATCCCTTTGACAACCATTTTTTGCAGTTTTAAATCATTCTACATGCATCACTAATTCCAGGGAAACTAAAATAGACATACAGTCAATGAAAAAGAGGAAGGTGACCTCACTGATGCAGTTCCAGTTTTACTGTATTATTAGTTACACCAGTCATAAAGTGAAAAGCAACATTTTTGTGCAGACAGTAATTAACCTTAAAAACAACACTACAGTTTAATTAAAATTACAGTTGCATACATTCTGGTTATTTAAAAGTTAATCGTGCGTTCATGATGTTTTAATCTATTTGAGCATTAATACTTATTCTGCTGCTCGTCACTGTTTGCTGTTGGACTGATGTCGCTAAGAAAGAAAAGCAAAGAGAAATGTAGTTAACTTGAAGAGATCTGACTAGAAAATTAAATGGAAAAAAGACATCGACATAATGTTAAGAAATGTCCATGATATATAATTTTAATCTCTACATATACAACGCATTTAAGCAATTTTCAAGATTGATTCATATTTTTAATTAGCTACTAACCCATTATTGTCAAATTCTTCTCTGGTCACGACTCCTGTTAAACAGAAATGGAGACAAATTTACATTTTTATTACAATTTTGTCATCACAAATGAAATTTTGATTGACTAGCTTATTTTTTTATGGAACATCGCAGTAAGTAAATAATTTATCTGTTCACATGATTATTTTTTTATGTATGTGCTCATAATCTTCAATTAAAACAACTTGCATTCCTCTTGCAACAACATGTTTACCGGCGGGAGTGTGGGTCAACCTGTCACTCATCTGAGATCCACCAATAGCAAAGCACAACCATCCGATCAATTCCCCATAAACAAAAATCAACCAACCAGTTTCAGTCGGATGCGACAACACGGAACAAAAGAATCATGTTTTATGGCAAGTTTAATTTATTCCATCTGTATTACTTCTTTTTTTGGTTCAGAAACAGTGAAAACAGTAGCCTGTGGATATCATCAGTAACTTAAAGGGGCAAGAACTCCTATGTAGATCTAAGTAGTGAATGAGTTTTACCAGTGACGTTGAGATGAACAGGAACCTCTTGATCTCCAGCAGAGCAGAAGAACCATCCAGAATCACTGAGTGTCAGTCCAGTCATCAACACAGTGAAGTTTCTCCCATCATCACTGATCTGGACTGAGGAATTCTGGGATGTGTCATTCCTGCCCACTCCATAACATCTCTGATCTTTAAATCTGCACCACTGTTTGACTTTATTCTGATATCCAGAACTGTAGAAACACTGAACACTGACATGACCACCTTCATGTCCAGATACACGGCTGTTCATCACAGACACATCAGGATCTGAACACACAGACATCAGACATTTGAGATTGTGATTTAACAGGAATTATGAGAATTAAAAGATCATATGAAACTCCTCTCATACCTGATTGAACTGTGAGTTGAAGTTGCTCTGCCACATCCCGTTGAAGTAATCCTCCAATCTCCACAGCACACCAGTAAGATCCAGTGTCTTTATTCTGCAGGTTTCTCATAGTCACAGTGAAGAAACTCTGATCTGGATGATCAATTACTGACACACTTCCTTTGGTTTCATTAGCGTATGCCAGAATAGAGCAGTAAATGTATGCTGCCGCAGCATGAAAGCACCAGTATTTCTTGTGTTCGGTGTATTTCCTGTCATAATAACAGGGAATAGTGACAGATCCTCCAGTCTGAACCGTTAACACTCTGATTGCTGATCCTGTTGTACATTCAAGACCTGAGTGAAGAAAAGATTGATTTTAACTTGATGTTAATAACAGATCATATTTAGATACCTGTACATATATTATATTCATATATGATTTGTTTATGTGTCTACATGTATGAAAGAATGAGTGAAATGCACGTCATAAAGCAGCATATGTCAACCACTCTTATGAATAACATGAAATATAAACAAACAGAGAACACTTGCCTGTTATGAGCCAAAGGAACAATACCGCAAACTTCTTCAAACTGACCGCCGGTTTGCCAAGTAGTTGTAATGTTTCTTCTTTTTTGTTTTTCTTCATCCTTCACACGCGAGTTTTCTTTTTTTAGGTTAATGCCACAGAAACTGCTCATCACTCAAAGAGACTTGCATAAGGTACATCGATTTCTGCAGTGTTTCTCACTTCCTGCAGTCTTTCTCTCTTGTTGCGTGTGTCAAACAGCTTCCCCCTGAATGTTACATCACTTTTTACAAATGTCACCTGGTTGAGAGGTCACTATAATTCATTTACTTTCAAAATTAGAATTAAAAGAAATACTTATTGCTTATACTGTATTTTAAGGTGTCTGTGTTACAAGGTAAGTATTCATTTAAATATTGAGTAACAATAATTACATGTATTTACTATATGGTTAGGCTGTGGTTAAGGTTAGTTTGCATGCAGAACATAATGTTTCGTAATGTTTAGTTGCAATACATAATGTTAAGTAATTATTAAAGTAACTACATGTAACAATGACACTGTAAAATTAAGCGTTTAATGCGTTTAATGTCAAAGGTGTTCCGCTCCAGCATTCACATGCTTCCTTCTCTAGTTCTCATTTTATAATTATCGGATTACCAGAAAATGTCACCTCAGATAAGAGTTATTTATGGTCTGTTTTTTTGTGGTCAACACCTTTAAGCAAAGAAATATATGTGACAAAAACATATCTACAGAAGTTAACTGAAAACAAGATGTGAAAGTTTATCAATGAAGCTCTTTTCTGCACAGAAATTAATGGAAAAAAGCTTTCCATGATTTTATGCTGATCAACTGCATGTCAGAACAGACTTAAATATGGCAAAAAGAGAAACAAGGCTATGTTCTCATTCTGTATGCGTTTGCTTGCATTCACACATTGTCTGCACTGCTGTTTGAGAATAACCACATCCACATACATCCAGGCTTGTAGGTCAAACTTTAGATTAGAATCCAATTGTCACTATTAACTATGACTTTTACCACAATAAACTCCCACTTACTGCTTACTAATAGTTAGTGATGTGGTTGTTCAGGTTAAGTATTGGGTAAGATTAGCAATGTAGAATAATGTCATCTACAATATGGCATTATTGTGTGCTTTTTGTGTGTGAATTTACACCTAATATCCTTGTAATATACATGCTAATACGCAACTAGTTAATTGTAAGAATTGGACCCTAAACTACAGTGTTACTAACTTGCTTGCAGATGACATACATTACATAAAATATTCATTATTAGCTGAGAAAGTGGCCATTTAAAAATAATGCCAGATTTCATATGTGGAAGAAATAATCATTTACAAGTTTATAGTATGTTTCTCTCACCAATACGAGCAACAATTTTGATGGCATTTTCACTTCAGATTGTCTGAATTTATATTTATGTATTTGGCAATTGCTTTTATCCAAAGCAACTAACATCACATTCAAGAAGCACATTGACATTCTAATCAGTTCTTGCTTTCCCATGGAATCAAACCCATGACCTTGGCATTGTAAGCGCCACGCTCTACTGTTTGAGATACAGGAAAGCTGTCCAATCAAATGCTCTCTGGAAACTTAAGTGTCCCGCCCCTACATCATAAGACACCAAAGCTGCAGCTGAAATCGGTCACTTGTTCACACATTTACCATGTTGTATACGGCACATAGTGCAATATATAGGGGATAGCAGAGGCGGACTGGGAAAAAAAATCTCAGGCTAGGAAAGCTCAATCTCACACTCATCCAGGCCATCCCGTACACCCATAATAAGTTTTGAAACTTTGGACGACCCTGTTATTTTATGGCCATCACTGCCACATAAAAAGGTTTAAATCCTTAGCATGGGGCAATGCAAAATAAAGTTTTTTTTTTCTTGAACTGGACCTTCACTTCCATTTTCCTTTTGATTATTTTCTTTTCCCAACAAGATATATCATAAATAATATTTTTTCACTAATTTTCTTGTACCTTTGACTTTTTCATCAACACCTACAAAATAGAACTATCACTTCTAACACTAAAAATAGCTTTATAAATAATCTTTCTGATGTTTCATCTCCTCAACATCCCAGATAGCCTAGAAGAACTTGATGTTGCAACAGAAACTATTAACTCTCTCTCTTTCAGCACTTTAGACACAGTTGCTCCTTTGCGCTCAATAGAAGATTAAAGAAAATAGTCTAACACTGTGGTACAACGAGCACTCGGGTCTCAAGAGAGCAGCCAGAAAAATGGAGCACAGCTGCAGAAAACCAAGCTAGAGGTTTTCCACATTTCGTGAAAAGACAACTCTATTGCATACAGAAAGGCCTTAAAAACAGCTAGATCTGCTTATTTTTTGACCCTTTTAGAAGAAAACGAATTCAGCCCTAAGTATTTATTTGAAAAAGTCATAAAATTAATGAGAAATAAAGCTTCAACCCCAGATGCTTCAAAACAGCACAGCAGTTACGAACTTCTTAACATGCAGATTTATAACATTGGAGAGAAAATTGTAACCATGCAACTGTATACTACAGTATCACATAATACAGTAAACTGTAGAGTCCCTGAAGTAAAATTCCACTCTTTCATTGTTATCGGGGAGGAAGAATTGTCTAAACTTATTTCATCAAAATCAACAATATGCATGCTAGACCCGATACCAGGTACTGAAAGAGATGCTTCCAGAGGTCATAAAGATTAATGATATTAAGAAGAGGATTTGTCACTATCATACATACATAGAACCTTTAAGCTGGCTATAATTAAACTGCTTATTAAAAAAACACAACTTGATCCTGAAGAATTAGTTAATTACAGGCCGATCTCGAATCTACCTTTTCTGTTAAAGATTCTAGAAAAGCTAATATCCTCATAAACATGTTCCTTTTTCTTAGAAAGAAACGGCATCTACAAGGATTTCCAGTCAGGATTTAGACTGCATCAAAGTACTGAGACTGCTCTCATTGGAGTTACCTATACTACCTTATCATGGTTGAATCTCTCTGTTAGTGTTACTGGAACTTAGTTCCGCATTTGACACTACTGACCAAAAAATTATTTTAAATAGACATGAAAATGATGTTGGCATTTGTGAAATTGCAATGGCATGGTTCATACTTATCTGACCATTTTCAGTTTGTAGCAGTAAATGAAGAGATCTCATATTGATCACAAGTTCAGTATGGAGTACCTCAAGGTTCAGTACGAGCACCGTTGCTTTTCACCCTGTTCATGCTACCTTTGGGTGCAATTATTAGGAAACATGGCATTATCTAACATAATATAATCCAACACTCGATGGCAGCTCTGTCAAGTCTTCGTCATCAGTTAGAATCTTGGGCATGTTCTTTGATGCCAATCTTTCATTTGAAATCCACATTTCTAGCATCTGTAAAACCGCATTCGTCCATCTTAAAAATATATCTAATTTATGATATACGTTCTCAATGACAAATGCGGAAAAGTTAGTTCATGAGCTCAAGGCTAGATTATTGTAATGCTCTGCTAGCTAGTTGCTCTGTACGCTTAATAAACAAACTCCAGCTGGTCCAAAACTTATTTATGAATAAATAACCAAGTGGCCATCAAGTCCAACATATATTGTGTTTTTTATCAACGAATGAACAATACAAACAAAAACATGTCTCCTTACATAAGACAATTTCAACAAAAACAATCAATGAACAAATAGTTTTGTGGGTGTAGGAATATGAAATGTCCAATAAAGCTGGTGATGAAAAATTTTGTTTGGACAAGTTCAGTCACTAACTGAGCAGTCTTAACTGTTGATAATGGGCTTGATGAAATAATGAAGTGTGAATGACATCCAAGTTACTATAGGCCTGGACTTCTTCAACTAAAGTCTTTGAGCAGTTGCGATGCAGCACAAAAAGGCTCAGCTCTCCACCAGGCAGTTTAAATCATAGGTAAACATGACATCTCATTTATAAACAAACAAACTAAGCACACAAAAGATTCAAATAAGACATTTTCCCAGAAAATGAGACTCATAAAAGCATACCCAAAAATAAAGAATAACAAAACTCACAGTTGAGCAGCAAACCAAAGGGTTCTCAAGCCAGGATTAGTAAAACAAGTTAATTTACCTGATGGAAATTCAAACTGAATCCCCTTCTTACTCTCTATTTCCTCTTTTATTTAAAGTGGAGGAGCACTACTGGTGTCCCCTATGGGCCAGGGGGAACATAGCGCTAATACATTACCTGTGACAAACAATGTAGCAGGCAGTGACTGTTACTCTATCTATCTATTTCTATCTCTATCCAGATACACGGCTGTTCATCTCAGACACATCAGGATCTGAACACACAGACACCAGACATTTGAGATTATAACATGCGTTTGTGTGAAACTGGAAAATTACACATCAGAATGAATTAAAATAATTTCAAACTCTCATACCAGACTGACCCAGCATCAAATATAACATACGCCTGTTCTTTAGTCTCCACAGCACAATAATAGCTTCCAAGGTCATGGGTTCGATTCCCATGAAAAGCAAGAGTTGATTAGAATGTTTTTCTTAAATGTGATGCAAGTCGCTTTGGGTAAAAGCATCTGTCAAATGCAGAAATGTAAATGTAAAAAACATATAGCTGTGCACATGATGATTAACCAAACACAAGAAAAATTTCAAAATTCTGACATTTCATCTATTACTGCTTATGATGCTTACACAGATGTCATTAATATGGGATTTATCAGGAGATTTCACTGAAAATAGAACATTATTTGAGAGTCTCTCAAATACACTAGAAATTTTTATCTTCTGAAGATTTTGTAGGAATCAAAAGATCACCCAGTGATTTGCAATGTTTCCAAAATCATTTTTAGTTGCTTAATTTTGCTAACAACATAAAAATGAAATTCAAAATGTATTTGTAATATTCAAAGAACATTAACATTAAGAATAATTAATTATCAATAACATTATAAGGACGATTTTTTTCTAAGGACATTTTCTGTCAGCATCATGAAAACATTCATCAAGTAGAAATAACGTCATATGGATCTGCAAATATTACTAAAATCTTCTCTCTCAATGTTATGAGAACAGTCAACTAAAAACTTCCAAGATAGTTTTCAACATTAACATTGTGAGATTGTATATAAAATGATGTTATGAGAAAATTATTAAACATATATTAAATTGAACAAACATATATGATTCTTTAAGTTATAATAATGAGAAAGTTTCTCATAAAAATGCCAAATTTCATCGTACTTCTGCACATGCGCAGAGCAGAAGGGAGTTGCGTGCGCTCTTGCGACACCTGCTGGTCACAGCGTGTAAATGATAAGATAAACCTTTATTCGTCCAACAATGGGGAAATTTCTCTGTTCCAGCAGCAATTTTTACAATATATATATATATATATATATATATATATATATATATATATATATATATATATATATATATATATATTTGTAATATATTGTAAAAATTATATAATAATATATGTAATATATTGTAAAAAAAAAAATATATATATATATACACATATGTATATAAGTATATCAAGGATTACAGTGTAGTGATTGCACTAAAAAACATAAAACCATTGCACATATTATTGCACTGAAACAATAGTAGCAGTGAGTATCATGGTGACTCGTTCACTGGGAGCAGCTCTGATCAGAAAGTCCAATAGCAGCAGGGAGAAACGAGCGTCTATATCACTCATTCAGACACTTTGGATGTAACAGTCTGTCACTGAAGGAGCTGCTCAGAGCTGAAACCGTTTCATACAGGGGATGAGAGCCGTTCTCCAGCAATGATGACAGTTTTGCTACCATCCTCCTCTCTCCCCCCTCCTGCACAGTATTCAGAGGAATCCCCAGAACTGAGCTGGCCTTCCTGATCAGCTTGTCCAGTCTCTTCAAAGAGTCGAAAAAGCTCTTCAGTAGCTCTCCTTGCACACCAAAAGACCTCAGTCTCCGCAGCAGAAAGAGTCTGCTCTGCCCTTTCTTGTAGATCGCCTCAGTATTGTCCGACCAGTCCAGTTTGGTGTTCAGATGAACACCCAGGTATTTGTAAGATTCCACTCTCACAATGTCCTTTCCCTGAATGTTCACTGGTGGTAACGTAGTTTGTTTGCGCCTGCAAAAATCCACCACCAAATCTTCGGTTTTCCCCGCATTTAGCTGGAGGCAGCTGTGTTGGCACGAGTCCACAAAGTTCTGGATCAGTCCTCTGTACTCCCTGTCATCATCATCTGTGATCAGACCAATGATGGCAGAATCGTCAGAGAACTTCTGATGGTGACAGGTGGCTGAGATGAACATGAAGTCTGCAGTGTAGATGGTGAAGAGAAACGGGGCCAGAAAAGTTCCCTGCGGGGCTCCAGTGTTGCAGACAATCATGTCAGACTCACAGTCATGAGTTTTCACATACTGTTTGTGGTCTGTGAGGTAGTCCAGTATCCAGGCACACAGATGATGGTCCACTCCCATGACCACCATATTATCCCTCAGAAGCACAGGTTGGATGGCGTTAAAGGCACTGGAAAAGTAAAAAAAACATGACTCTCACCGTGCTCCCAGCCTTTTCCAGGTGAGAAAGAGCCCGATTCCGGAGGAAGATGACAGCGTCTTCCACTTCAATGCCAGGTTGGTAGGCAAACTGAAGTGGATCCATTGATGGGCTCACCAAAGGTCGCAGATGAGTTAGCACCAGCCTCTCCAATGTTTTCATCAGATGCAAGGTCAGTGCTACTGGTCGGTAGTCCCCGAGGTCTTTTGGGCGTGATGTCTTTGGTACAGGCACCACGCAGGATGTTTTCCATAGCTGTGGCACCTTTCCCAGCTTCAGGCTCAGGTCAAACATGTGCAGCAGGTCTTAAGGAGTCTGGATCTGCAGCCTTCCTCACTTTGATCTTCTGGAGCTCCATTCTCACCTGGGCGGTATGGATTACATACTGACTTTAACAGCTGTTTTACAGAACATGTCGTGTTCGCTGTGATCTTGCATTTACGCTTTACTCATGCGTAAACGTACCAGCAAATAAGTCATGAGAAAGTTTCTCATTACTATTAAAGAATCATGTTTTTGTTACTCAACTGTGGCGGAAACGGGTTTTCATAATTATGAGAACATTCTATAAATGTTATTTGAAGAACGTTTTATCCTAATACAGTATTTACATAGTCTTAACAAAATGTTAGTAAAAGTTGTGGGAACATTAGTTAGGCAGATATGAAGACAGAGAGATTGGTATTTTGTGGTTGCACTACTTCTGTGAAATGCCTTTTTTTTTTTGGGTGAACAATCCATTTCATAATCATTTCTTGTAGCTTTAAATGCATCAATTCCAGGGAAACTAAAATAGACATATAGTAAATAAAAGTAGAAAGATGGTCTCACTGATGCAATTGCGGTTTTACTGCATTATTTGTTACAACACAGTCATAAAATGCATAAAATAAATCTTTTTGTGCAGACAGTAATTATCGTTAAAAACAAAACTTAAAATTACAATGCATACATTCTGGTTATTTAAAAGTTATATTATGTTTAAATCAATTTTCATAAAAGAAAAAACATTTGAAGAAAAAACATTACAGACATTTATGCATTCTGCATTTATGCATTTACTGACTGAATGTAAAGCAAAAACATAATCTGCTGTTTTCTAATCATCTGATCTTTGTGGTTGATGTGAAGGAAGTTAGTTCTGTGACAAACAGAAACGCCTGAAAGATGAAATACAAAAACACATTATCATATACCACATGTTTCTGAACATGTTTCTGACACATATATATATATATATATATTTCAGACACAGTAAAAAATGTTTTGTTAGAAGAAAGATTTAAACAAAGATTCTGGTTTTATAACATTAAATAAATATGAAACATATGCTGCTAAAGAACAAAATCACAATAATGAGAGTATGTTAATACCATTTCTCCTCAGTGCTGGTGTCTGTCGTCACACCTGCTGGAAAAAAATAGCAAAAACTTTATGGTATTGACTGAGTTTTGCCTTTTTATTTGTTTTAAATAGATTTGAAATAGGTTTTACCTGGTTCTGCCTCAGACACAGTGAGATGAACAGGAACCTGCAGATCTCCAGCAGAGCAGAAGTACCATCCAGAATCACTGAGTGTCAGTCCAGTCATCAGCACAGTGAAGTTTCTCCCATCATCTCTGATCTGAACTGAGGAATTCTGGGATTTTTTAGTTATCCCCACTCCGTAACATCTCTGATCTTTAAATCTGCACCACTGTTTGACTTTATTCTGATATCCAGAACTGTAGAAACACTGAACACTGACATGATCACCTTCATGTCCAGATACACGGCTGTTCATCACAGACACATCAGGATCTGAACACACAGACATTTGAGATTATAACGTTCATATGTGTGAAGTCAGAGAAGTAGACATTAGAGTGTATTCAAATAATTTCAAACTCTCATACCAGACTGAACCAGGAGAAAAAGATCAGATGTGACAAACGCATCTTCTTCAGTCTCATCAGCACAATAATAGCTTCCATTCTGATTATCCTTTAGGTTTCTCATAGTCACAGTAAAGAGACTCTGATCTGGTTGATCAATTACTGACAGATTCTCCTCTGTTGTGTTTGTGTATTTTTTAGATTCATCAATTTCTGAGTACCAGTATTTCTTCTGCGGTGGGTTTTTCTCATCATAATGACATGGGATGGTTACAGATCCTCCAGCCTTAAGAGTTAAGGTATGACTTGAGACACCAGTGTAGCATTCATAACCTAAACACACACAAACAGTAATTATTTCCAGGATTAAACATAGATAATTGCTATACAAACACAGCAGAGCAGTTCATACTCACCTAAAATAAGCCAAAACCCGATTAAAATGTAGAACATTTTTACATTTGCGCATGTGGCCATTGTGTAAGTCTCTCTTCCTGTTTCTTGACTTGCTTCACTGTATATGTAGAAACTGATGCCCTTCCCTTTCCCTCCTTCATATATCACTCAAACATCTTGCATCATGACTAAATGATGTTTTATTAACAAAGTTCGGGAGGAGCACGTTCAAATGATTAATACAATCAACACGTCATCAGCAATTACTCCTCATCCTATCAGCAGGAGAGGAAGTACGTATATATAGACACGTTTGACTCACCTACAGCTCTTTGACATTTTTCGGCATCCCTCCACCACCCCAACTCCTCACACTTAATTGTTCCTATCAAAGTCAGGATACGGGGGGAGTGCTCCAGGTTCGGGCTAACACCGAGCTCGGAGCCCTCTCCTCGGACAGCTCGCCAAATACGCTTACCATTCATTGCTCCTGAATCATTCGTAAGTGTGAACTCGTGAAAAGCCTGGTTCCACTTTTCCACCTGCCTGTCTTACTAACTGCCTTCACGAATTAAAAGTTTGGTTTTCTTCCCATTCTCTCAAACTTCAAGACTGAAGCACTCCTTATTGGCACTAATTCAATTCTCTGAAGATCTTGCGGTTTTTCTTTATCCATTGACGGTTCTTCCGTTTTCCCTTCCCGTCAGTTCAGGAACTTGGGTGTCATCTTTGACAGCACCCTTTCTTTTAAAGCTAACATTAATAATACAACCAAGTCTTGTTATTTTAATATCTTCGTGATATTACTCGTCTCCGTCCATTTTCTCCACCCGAAATGCAAGTTAATATAAACATCTATCCACTCATTTTATGAAGACATTACACTTAAACTTGACGATTAAATTTCATATTCCATCGTTAATATGAATAGTTTGTACAGAAGAACAATGGAAATTGGATTGGAAAAGCTAATGAAAAACTCCCTGAAAATATGTTAATCAGATGACAGTTTTCCAGATGAAGGTTCTTTAACAGCAGAATAAAAAGGTTCTGTCCATCATTCCTCTGTCTGAAATCCATTCTTTGCTGCTGCTTGCTCTTACACAAAAAACACAAATTAATCTTACAAAGGAATAAAAGACTAAATCCTATGGAATCCTATCTCATATACTGATAATGTATCAATCATGTTATTTAATGATATTATGGATTAAACACTGACTTTAACTGCTGTTTTACAGAATGTTTCATGCTTTCGCATTTACACACTTTGACCAGCAGGTGTCACTAGAGCGCCGCTAACCTTCTGAAAGCAGAGATTGGTATTTTGTGGTTACACTTCTTTTGTGAAATGCCTCTCATTTTTGGACGAATAATCCATTTGGCAGCCATTTCTTGTAGCTTTAAACCACTTTAAATGCATCAATTCCAGGGAAACTAAAATAGACATATAGTAAATTGAAAAAGAGGAAGATGACTTCACTTCAGGGGGTAACTTTCCTCCATACTCCTACGGGAGCCCAATCTTCGGAAATCTACCTCCATCACCACAGCCCAACATGCCTCCTTGCTTTCGCCAGTGGCTCAGTGTCTCCTGAAAGGTTCCATTGCTGCGGCTGTTATGTGCCTTCCTGCTCCCGCAGCGGACCAGAGGGGTTTCTGTGGGGACGGACGGGTGGTGAAGTGCCTCCTTGCTCCTGCGGCAGCCCCGGGGGAGAAGCTTGCTGCCACGAAGTTTTGCCGGAGAGGTTTGGGAGAGACCTGATACAGTCATGAGAGCTGGAATTCCGAATAAACGCCTTCCCTGCTTTCACAGAGGTCCCCTCTTATACTCCCAGGATCCAGGTTTTCATCCAACTCGTCTTCTCGCAAAAAGTTGAACAACAAGCACATCCCCAATGCTAAAGCAATACCATCTCATTTGTACCTCAAACCTTCTACAGCCATCCACCAGTGATACTCATCTTCTGAACATGAACACCAAACTTCCTTACTAAAGAGACAAGAAGCCCTCCCGAACTCGGGACTAACCACCCCTCAGCTTTCACCTCGCAATTTTTGGGGGTCATCAACATCTTCCCAGCGGCTGTCCGACTTGGTCGCAATTTTTGGGGGAGTTCTCCAGGTTCGGGCTAAATACCGAGCTCGGAGCCCTCTCCTCGGACAGCAAGCCAAATACGCTTACCATTTACTGCTCCTGAATCATTTGTATGTGTGAACTCGTGAAATATATATTCTTGTCTTTTTCGTATTTGTATATATACACACACTCTCTTTTCACCATTTTAAATGAGTTATAATCAAGTTAAGGATTTTTAATTTGCGTACACTTCAGTCTATCACCTATTATTATTAGTTGAAGCCTTTCTTTGCTTTCCATAGAGGAAGGATGAATATTGTCACTTCCTTCTGGCAATGGTGACCACACAAAACTCAGTATAATATGCTCAAAAAGAAATAAACTTCTCATTAGAAAAAAGGTTATTTATTAATACAAATCAATCAACAGAATAAACTTTAAGGAACATGCAATAACAAAAAGTGTTATTTCCAATAACATTTCCCCTCGAGAGATGCAATTAGTCAGCAAACCCTCTAAACCCCAACACAAACTCAGCTTAATTACACAGAACAATGCAAAATAAAGAATAGCCTACATAATTGCCCCCAAAATCAGATCACACACACACACAAAAAGTATAACACTTAACAAAAACACAAAACCAAAAACAGTAGGAAATTCCACTACAAATACACCTCATACAATGGAATTGCGCAGGTATTTTAAAGCACAATATGTAAATGAAAGGGTTGGCAGACAATACAAGGTAAACAGCGCGCACATTTACATTTTACATTTATGCATTTGGCAGATGCTTTTATCCAAAGCGACTTACATTGCATTCAAGGAACACATTGGATCAGTTCTTGCTTTCCCTGGGATCGAACCCATAACCTTGGCATTGTAAAAACCAATGCTCTACTGATTGAGCTACAGGAAAGCTTCATGGTACTGACTAGCTGAGGAAGTTAAACAAACACAAGAGGAACAGCGATCAACTAAGGCCACATCCACACGAAGCTGGTGCATTCACTAGCCAATCTTTTTTTTCCTTGTTCTAAAAAAAATTCCATAAACACGGCGTTGTCTCAAGAAATATCAGCGCACACACAAAACCACTGAAACCGACTGAAAACAGTGTAGTATATATGCCAGACCAGTATGGGGCGCTGTAATTCTGCCACAGATATACACTATACTAGTGGTGGGCAGAGCAAGGCTTCATGAAACACTGAAACAGTTGAACTCTATAACGACACCCGTCTCCACGGTGACATCTAGTGGTCAATTGCACGTTATATGAAACAACTTTGACAACATGCCATTTAAAAAAAATTAAATGTTGAGTTTTTTAACATCCTCACTATTTAGCTATAATATATAATCATAATAACTAGGTTTTTTGGTCATAAAAAAAAGAAAATTAATAAAACAAAATCAATCCACAATGGTCTCATTTTTGTTTTTTTTAACATATTTTTATTCAAAACTATTAATTGCTCTGCTGTGTAAGAAATCTATATATACACATTTATATATCTATGAATCTCTCTCTCTCTCTCTCTCTCTCTCATATATATATATATATAGTCTATCTATCTATCTATCTATCTATCTATGAAATTCTATTTTCCGCCACATTTGAGGACAAAAAATATTATTTAAGTCAAAATAATCACTTGGTATCTCGAAATAATGAGAAACTCTCCAAATAATGACTTAATAACTAATAATGAATAATAACTTCTCGTGTTTCTCCGCATGGTCAAAGCGTGTAAATGCGAGATCACAGCAAACATGACACGTTCTGTAAAACAGCTGTCTTAGTTAAAGTCAGTGTAATATATAAAATGCAATCTATAGTAACATCAATTATAAATCATCAGTATATTTTCCACACTTTTCCATGCGCATAGGAAGGTATGGAAGTGGAACAGAAGCAGTTTCCATGATATCGGAGAGCCGGTTAAAACGGTTGCGTGAAAAATGCAGAACTTGCACCATTTACAAAACTATCGGATTAACGCTGTATTTATTCGTTAAGTTTAAGTGTAACGTCTTCATAAAATGCATGGGTACATGTGTTAATATTAACGTGAATTTCACGGATGATCATTGATGTGCAGTTTCATCATAAAGAGTCACTATAATACAATATTACACTATAATACAACAGTCTATAATTCCTCTGTTTGAAATCCACGGATCACTGTGCTGCTGCTTGTTCATACAAAATAATAAATACAAAAATACAAATGAATAAAATACTATATACAGGAATCCTCTCTTATATACTGATGATTTATCATTCATGTTCTTTAATTATATCATTGATTAACACACTGACTTTAACAGCTGTTTTACAGAACGTGTCATGTTTGCTGTGATCTCACAATGACACGCTTTGACCATGCGGAGAAACACGAGAAGTTAAGTCATTATTTCGAGAAAGTTTATCGTTATTTCGAGATACTAAGTAATTATTTCGACTTTAATCTTTTTTTTCTCAACTGTGGCAAAAACAGGTTTCCATAAGGTGAAGTTGCATTATCTCCTGTCAATTTGTGTGGTTCATTCCTGTCAATCAAACGCAGACGCAGCAAGCACCACCTGTCCAAACACTTGTGAAACGCGCAGAAGCTTACTTTAGCCATAGTCACGTGACATGGGTGTTTTGAATCACAGCGCAAGTTTCGCGTCAGCCATCCCTACACTATACACAGAGAAGAAGACTTTGAGCATGCGCACAACCTGTATACATGTTACGTGTGACGCAGCCGACACGTGATGTAGACATCATCGTTTCACAAAATATACGGATTGGCTATACACACGAAACCGCAAGGGTGTCGTTTTCAGATTTATCCACTTTAGAACCTGGTTTCAAAAAAATAGCGGATTCAGCCTCCCAAAACGCCGGATCTGTGTGGATGAAACGCCAATACGATAAAAAAAAGTATACGTATACAGTGATACTCGTCTCCGTGTGGACAGGCCCTAATAGAAAACTATAGAAAAACACTAAAACTAATAGAAAAACACAAGACACAGTTAACACAAAAATAACTACAATACTTAAACTTCAATACTTCAATACAATACTAAAATGATAAAAAGCACAAACACTATAAAACCCTGAACAGGTACCTTCAAAACAGCACCATTCCACTGATCTCAAGTAGAACGGGTGTAGCATCAGCCTACAACTCCCAGCATCCGACCATGTGTGCACAAACATACAAGGAAGTGTCACAACACTTCAAACAAAGGATCAGGCCCCATCTCCAGACCTCCCTTCAGATGCCCGCTTAAAAACCTCACCCTAATTATCACCTCACTGGCTACACATGTGATCGATGAAGATATGCTTCTGTCTGTCTGCTCTTGCGTGGGAAATTAATAGTTCTGTACACCTTTCTTTCTTTCCCAATTAGAGTAATTTAATCATTTAACCTTCAGTAATGATATAGTTAGTACGCTGTGTCAGAGTATGATTGCTGTGACAATGTGATTGTATGTGGGGCGGCCTACGAACTCATTGTGAGACTTGAAGCTTCTGTTGATGAAAATGCAAACTAAACTTCACTAAAATTTCTACAATTGACTGCACTTCTGGTCTTCATTCATCATATCTGATCCTCGGGTCTTAACTGTAATTGCCCTACAAATGTAAAAGGCGTCCCATGTCATCCAACTCTAGTACTTATAGCTGTACAAAAACAGCCTGTAATGCTTCTCAATATTGCAAACTATTATTCCTCATCATGCTACTTTATCATCATAATTTTAATCACACTTATTTACAATGCAAAGAGTTTTAAGGTTTTCCACACTTTTACATTCTTATAGTTATCTATTTATAGCGGCTTTGAAAATTCACAATTTATTCCACATAGCAAAATAAAGTGGAGAGTGTCAATCTCAGACAACTTCACACAAAAAAGGGGAAGCACAGGCAGAAATTGTGCAAAGCTGACTTTCAAGACTTTCCACCTGAAGTCCACACTAGTGGAGAAGATGAACTATAGTCACAAGGCTAGTTTCAGCAGAGTTTAGCTGGAGGCTTGTGATTAATTCTGGGACAGACAGAAACGCTCCTTTTGCCATCTGAAAGAGAGAATAAGTAGAAAGATATGACACCGGCACAAAGATGCACATGTGAGTGCTGAACAAAACGTGTAACTGTGAAACTGTGTTAATACTAACAGGTTTTGCTCACAGCTGCTCTCAGAAAGGAAATAAATTATTAAAAAGTGGGAATAAAACTATTTGTTATTAATTTCCTTCATTCCCACTTTTGAAGAAAAAAATTCTGGATACACTTTGTTTTTGATAGTTCACTAAATATGAGTGACTTTGCAACTGCATGTCAAACTAACACTCATTGGATTATTAGTAGACTGTGAATTTAAGGTTATGATTCATGTTTGGGTTAATAGAAAACGTGTCAGACTTGCAAAGTTATTTATAGTCGGTAGAAGGTCTGTCGGATGAAAAAGAAAGTGTTATATTAAGTAGACTGTGAACTAATACTCTGATGACTGATAGACGCCAGTTATAATGTCTAAAGTGGACTATCGAAATATGTAAATTTTGAATAATATTTCACCAAGCTACTAACCTGTTTCTGTCAAATTCTTCTTTGGTCAAAACTGCTGTCAATGAAAAATTAGGAAAAGATTAAAATGATTTATGATGAGTTAAACCACAAAATTAGGGAATGAGTTTTACCAGTGACTGTGAGATGAACAGGAACCTCTTGATCTCCAGCAGAGCAGAAGAACCATCCAGAATCACTGAGTCTCAGTCCAGTCATCAGCACAGTGAAGTTTCTCCCATCATCACTGATCTGGACTGAGGAATTCTGGGATGTGTCAGTCCTCCCCACTCCATAACATCTCTGATCTTTATATCTGCACCACAGCTTGCTATTATTCTGATATCCAGAACTGTAGAAACACTGAACACTGACATGATCACCTTCATGTCCAGATACACGGCTGTTCATCACAGACACATCAGGATCTGAACACACAGACATTTGAGATTGTGATTTAATAGGAATTATGAGAAGTTTTCACATTAGAAATTCAAAGTTCATGTGAAATTCCTCTCATACCTGATTGAACTGTGAGTTGAAGTTGCTCTTTCTCATCCCATCCAAATATTCCTCCAATATCCTCAACACACCAGTAAGATCCAGTGTCTTTATTCTGCAGGTTTCTCATTGTCACAGTGAAGAAACTCTGATCTGGATGATCAATTACTGACACACTTCCTTTGGTTTCATTAGCGTATGCCAGAATAGAGCAGTAAATGTATGTTGACGCAGCATGAAAGCACCAGTATTTCTTGTGTTCGGTGTATTTCCTGTCATAATAACAGGGAATAATGACAGATCCTCCAGTCTGAACCGTTAACACTCTGATTGCTGATGTGCTTTCAGGACCTGAGTGAAGAAAAGATCGACTTCAGTTTGACTTATTTGTCAATATTATTTGTCAGATCAATCATATCTACATCCCAATGCTTCAGAATTTACTTTAAGCATCAGTAAATTATTTTTCATAAGTAGTCAACACAAAACATGCACTTGGAGTTTTACTTCTTTCAAAGATTTTTTTCTAATTAATTTCTCTATTAATAAATGAAAGAATAAACTGTAAACTTGCCTGTTGTGAAGCAAAGGAAAAACACAATGAAACGTCTGGCAAAAAGTTGCAATGTTTCTTCTCGCTGCATCTTTATCATGTACGTCTTCTTTTTCTCTTTAGCTGATATACAGAAACAGCTCATCACTCGAGAAGATTTGACTGTTATATGATGCTCTAGCTGTATTAGACTTTCACTTCCTGCATCAGTAATATTTAGTTGCTTATTTTTCTTTAGCTGTAAATGTTTCAAAAATAACAATTGCATCACTTGGACAGGACATCTAAAAAAAAACTGTTTTTCCGTTCTTTTCGTTTCCTTGTGGTATTAGAATATAGAACAAGAGAATATAGAGCATAAGAATAAAGAACAAGTGACAAACAACCTCAAATAAAGATTTTAATAGAGCTTGAAACATGATGTGAATGAAGCGCTATTTATGTACAAAAGCTTTTCATTATTTATATTAAAAACACATCCACACTACACAACTCACTCATAACAAGACTTGTACAACATGTTGTAAGATTGGAAAACTGAAGATGTCGAGTCACCTGTCTTAGAGAAGATCTGCTCTCAAGAAATAAACATTTCAAATTTCTCTTGCAAAATTAGCATCCTCACCCGAGATAAACCACGCTTAGCAGTTCACACCTCACCTTAACTCTCTCCACGACTTTCAGTGCAACTGGTGCAAAGGTCCCGCAGAAATAAACCAAGATGTGTTAAAGGTTGAAGAGTTTAGAGATGTTCGGTTTAGTTTGGTGAGTGTTCCTCTTACAGGGTCTGACATGAAAATTCTGACATTCTGTTCTCAGGAAATACATTTCCATTGTTAGCTCAAGTTTCCATTTAAAAGAGGTTTCTCTCATGGTCTGAGTATTTAAAGAAATGTTTGAATTTCAGACTTTCAGAGACTCTGCATTATGTATTTCTCTAAGGTCTCATTCTCTCAGCTTCGACACACCTGATTCTCATATCATCGGCAGTGTTGCCAGATTGGGCGGGTTCCCGCCCAATTGGGCTCCTTTTGGTCACGTCCGACTGGGAAAAAATGCATTGGGCTGGTTGATAAAATTTGGGCTGGTTTTTGATGCATAAAAACCCACCTAAATTTCACATAAATGCATACATATTTCTACATTAAAACAAAATCTTGCTTTCCCCGCTCCCCCATCCTCCCTCCTCTCGTCTTCTCCACACACGCTGCTCAAAGCTGAAGTGTGTTACAGTAAATTGTCAAGTATTTTTAGAGTTTAATTGTCAATTATTAATTAGTATTTATATGAGATCTTAATGGTTAATTTTAACTGCAATTAATAGGGTAAAACAAAAAAAAATATTTAAAATGGGCATTCATGGTCGTGTGGAACGAATAGATTGATTTTTAGTGCATTCTTATGGGGAAAATTGTTTTGGTGTTCGAGCATTTTGGTTTACGAGCTCGCTCTTGGAATGAATTAAACTCGTAAACAAAGGTATTACTGTATATTGAAATAGTA
Source organism: Rhodeus uyekii (assembly GCA_037043235.1). Taxonomy (NCBI): domain Eukaryota; kingdom Metazoa; phylum Chordata; class Actinopteri; order Cypriniformes; family Acheilognathidae; genus Rhodeus; species Rhodeus uyekii. The sequence continues at coordinate 4,423,994 of JAWRVZ010000011.1, read as the reverse complement.
TGATGTCTGGAAGCCACACTATTATGTTTCCACCACAGTTGAGTAAAAAATTGTGATTCTTTAAGTCATAATAATGAGAAAGTTTATCATAATAATGACTTAATTGATCGTACTTCTGCGCATGCGGGGAGCAGAAGGGAGTTGTGCTCTAGCGACACCTGCTGGTCAAAGTGTGTAAATGCAAGATCACAGCAAACATGAAACATTCTGTAAAACAGCTGTCTTCGTTAAAGTCAGTGTAATATACAAAGTGCAATCTATTATAAATTAACATCAATTGTAAATGATCAATTGTAAAATATAATATACTGAAAATATCAGTAAATGATAATTTCCAAATTTTTTCATGCTCACAGACACATCCGCGAAATGCGTGTTAATATTAACACATGTATCCATTCATTTTATGAAGACATTACACTTAAACTTAATGATGAAATGTAATTTCCATCGTTATTCTGATAGTTTGTCCAGAAGAACAATGGAAATGTGGAGTGGATTGGAAAAGCTAAAAACTCCCTGAAAATATGTTTATTAATATTATGATATTTATTGATATTATGGATTACACACTGACTTTAATTTCTGTTTCACAGAATGTTTCATGATCTCGCATTTACACACTTTACCCAGCAGGTGTCACTAGAGCGCCGCTAACCTTCTGCTCTGCGCATGCACAGAAGTACTAGAACATAAATCATTGTTATGAAATACAAAGTCGTTATTATGAGAAAGTTTATTATTATGACTTAAAGAATCATATTTTTTACTCAACTGTGGCATAAACAGCTTCCATAATTATGTAAACATTCTATAAATGTTATTTGAAGAACTTACAAAATGTTAGTAAAGTAGTGGGAACATTCCCTGTTAGTTAGGTAGATATGAAGACAGAAAGATTGGTATTTTGTGGTTGCGCTACTTTTGCAAAACAGCAATAATTTTTTTCGACGAATAATCCATTTCACAACCATTTCTTGTTGCTTTAAATGCAGAAATTCCAGGGAAACTAAAATAGACATAGTAAATGAAAAAGAGGAAGATGACTTCATTGATGCAGTTGCAGTTTTATTATATTATTTGTTACACCACAGTCATAAAATAACAATAAATCTTTTTGTGCAGACAGTACTTAACGTTAAAAACAAAACTTAAAATTACAATTGCATACATTCTGGTTATTTAAAAGTTATATTATGTTTGCATGATGTTTAAATTATTTTCATAACAGAAAATACATTTGAAGAAAAAGGTGAGAAAAAAACATTACAGATGTTTAGGCGTTTAGCAAATATAGACGTCTAGTACATTACACACGCATATCTTCAGTTTGCTGACTGAGTGCAAAAAAAAAATTAGAATCATCTGATCTTTGTGGTTGATGTGAAGAAAGTTAGTTCTGTGACAAACAGAAACGCCTGAAAGATAAAAGACACATTATCATATACCACAACTGAACATGTTTCTGACACTTTATATATATTTTAGACACAGTAAAAAAAATTTGTTCAAAAAAAATGTTTTATAAAATTAAATAAATATGAAATGCAGCTGTTGCTGAAGAACACTAAATCACAATAATGAGAGTTTGTTAATACCATTTCTCCTCAGTGCTGGTGTCTATCGTCACACTTGCTGAAAAAATAACAGCAAAACCTTTATAGTATTGATTATGGACTGAGTTTTACCTTTTTATTTCTTTTTAAATATAGTATTAAATAGGTTTTACCTGGTTCTCTCTCAGTGACTGTGAGTTGAACAGGAACCTCTCGATCTCCAGCAGAGCAGAAGTACCATCCAGAATCACTGAGTCTCAGTCCAGTCATCAGCACAGTGAAGCTTCTCACATCATCACTGATCTGAACTGAGGAATTTTTTAGGCATTTTTTAGTCCTCCCCACTCCGTAACATCTCTGATCTTTATATCTGCACCACTGTTTGAGTTTATTCTGATATCCAGAACTGTAGAAACACTGAACACTGACATGATCACCTTCATGTCCAGATACACGGCTGTTCATCACAGACACATCAGGATCTGAACACACAGACATTTGGGATTATAACATACACGTGTGAAATCAGAGATTTAGATATTAGAATGTATTCAAATAATTTCAAACTCTCATACCAGACTGAACCAGGAGATAAAGATCAAATGTGACAGACAGCTTTCCTTTAGTCTCCACAGAACAATAATAGCTTCCACTCTGATTGTTCTGGATGTTTCTCATAGTCACAGTAAAGAGACTCTGATCTGGATGATCAATTACTGACAGATTCTCCTCTGTTGTGTTTGTGTATGTTTTAGATTTATAAATTTCTGAGTACCAGTATTTCTTCTGCGGTGGGTTTTTCTCATCATAATAACATGGGATGGTTACAGATCCTCCAGCTTTAATAGTTAAGGTATGATTTGACCCACCAATGAAGCCTTCAACACCTAAACAAAAACAAACAGTAATTATTTAAATGTATGTAAATTTAAATGTAAATTTAAATGTATTTTGAGGATTAACTATAAATATCGCTAAACAAACACAGCAGAGCATTTCATACTCACCAAAAATGAGACAAAAACAGATTAAAATGTCGAATATTTTTGCATATATGGCCATTGTGTAAGTCTCTTTTCCACTGTCTTGCGTCCAGTCACTATCTTTATGTTTCTCAACTGGCTGCCTCTTACTGCTCTCATCAAGTTTAAGGCACAAACACTTTCAGATCAACCACGGGCACTTCACCTCCTATTTCCACAAGTCTACACACATTGAACATGAACAGAGCAAACATGAAACATTCTGTGAAACAGCTGTTAAAGTCAGTGTGTAATCCGCAGAAGTACGAGATACTAAGTCATTTTTTTCAGAACATTTTTTAAATGTTAGTTGAAGGACGTTTTATTTTAACATTGAAATGAAAGTTGTGGGAACATTCCTTGTTAGTTAGGCATATATAAAGACAGAGAGATTGGTACAAATGCCTCTTACATATATGCATTTGGCAGACGTTTTTATCCAAAGCGACTTGCATTGCATTCAAGAAACACATTGACATTCTAATCAGTTCTTGCTTTCCCTGGGATCAAACCCATGACATTGGAGTTGTAAACACCACTTTCAGTGGTGTTTACAATGCCAGTATCACCTATTCCTGTGGCTCTACTGATTACTGAGCCACAGGAAAGCTGTAAAGGGAAGGAAAAGGAAAATTAACATGTAAAAGTTCATACTTCTGTTCACATGCGTTCATTTGGTTCCTGCAGCAAATCCAACCTTATCGCCTGTATTTTTAATCCATGTGTCTATTTGTGAATTGAATTTGATAGGAATGATTCGGAAATCCATTGCTGCTTGTTCAGTATATATATATATATATATATATATATATTCTTGTCTTTTTCATATTTGTATGTACATATACTTTCCTTTTCACTATTTTAAATGATTTGTAATGAGTTATAATCAAGTTAGGGATTTTTGCGTACACTTCAGTCTATCACCTATATAACCAATTATTATTAGTTAAAGTCTTTCTTTGTTTCCATAGAGTAAGGATGAATATTGTCATTAAATTTTAATCGTTAGCTTTAATCTAAGTAGCTAAACACGTTAGCATTGTTCTATCTTACTTAATTACTGTCCGTGCATACAGCGTTTTCTCGCTCGCACCTTTTTTCCCCGAGTTCATCAAACAACTGGTCATCAAGTTGGATCAACACATGCGGTGAGTCATGTCATCTTCTCCTGTAATTGTTACATGTACTGCCTGCTTCATGCATAGTCTGTCTGTCTCTGTCAGCACTCAGGGCTGCACATGTGATAAATGTAGGGACATAGTTAGGCTGACAGAGAAGATTTCAGAATTAGAGACAGGCATCAAAACTTTAATCGAGGATAGTAAGAATGCAAGGGCTTTATACACTACTTTGGATGCAACTAGCTCAGCAAACCCTGTACATTGTTCGGTTCCAGTTGAAGAGCCCGTGCAGCAGGGCAACTGGGTGACTGTGAGACGGCATAATCGCGGGTCAAAAAACCACTGTTCCATTCCGATCAGAACATCAAACAGGTTCTCCCCACTCAGTGACGCACCCACTGAGAAACCTGTTGAAAGTACCCTAGTGATTGGCGATTCTATTACTCGGGAATTCTAAAATAGAGACTCCAGCCACCATGGTCCCATGTTTGCTGGGAGCCAGAGCGCCTGACGTCAAGGAAAATTTAAAAGTGCTGGCTAAGGCTAATCGTAAATATTCTAAGATTGTTATTCACGTCGGCGCTAATGATGTCCGACTTCGCCAGTCGGAGATCACTAAAACTAATATTAAAGAGGTGTGTGAACTCGCAAGTACGATGTCAGGCACCGTAATTTGCTCTGGCCCTCTTCCTATGCGCAGGAGTGATGAGATGCTTAGCAGATTATCCTCACTCAATGGCTGGATGTCTAAGTGGTGCCCGCGGAATAACATAGGGTTTATAGACAATTGGAAAAAATTTTGGGGCAGACCTGACCTGTTGAAAAGAGATGGTATTCATCCCACCTGGGATGGCGCCGCTCTTCTCTCTAGTAATTTGGCATATAGTCTCAGAGCTAAACCTTGACTAACTGGGGTCCAGGTCAGGAAGCAGACAAACTGGCTAAACCGACCGTCTGCTAGATGTCTCACGTCACAGAGGTCAGATAAATTCCAACACATAGAGACTCTTTCTCCTAGATATCCTATAGAGACTGTGTCTATTCCCCGAATTAGCAAATACAAAAAACTTTCAAAACCGTTTAAGGGTAAAATTTTTATTTATTTATATTCAAATGATAAAGCTTGGGTTACTGAATATACGATCACTTTCCTCAAAAGCACATATTGTAAATGATATGATTACAGATCATAAACTAGATGTGCTGTGTTTGACAGAAACTTGGCTAAAACCAGACGATTATATTACTTTAAATGAGTCCCCCCCTCAAGATTACTGTTATAAACATGAGCCTCGTCTGAAAGGTAAAGGAGGAGATGTTGCTGTAATTTATAGTAACACGATCAGTACTGCTCAAAGGTCTAATTTGAAATATAATTATTTTGAAGTTATGGTCCTTAATGTAAAATTATCTAGTGCAAGTAATAATTCCTGTTTAACTTTTGTGCTGGCTATTCTATACAGGCCACCAGGTTCTATACAGACATTATCAAAGAATTTGCTGATTTTCTCTCAGAATTAGTAAAGCAGTTACTGTTGTGGCAAATCTGTAGAGTCTAAGTTCTCTCGTTGGGTCAATCAGAGAAAAAAGGCTAAGAGTTGCAGTTTCCAAGTCCGCAGAAGACAACTTTATTGCCGGCAAGAAAGTGAGATGATAGCTCTACACTTGAGCGCAGACCACTATGCATCTGATCTCTTAGACAAATACATGATCTTATATACTTTTCTCTTATCGTTCAATGTCAATCGGTAGATATCAGATCTCTTTTCATATAACTCCACCTGGACCATCTGCAACCATAAATTTCACTTAAAAACATTATAATTGTCATGGTGGCAGCGCATCTTTGTTGATCACGCTTCAGAAGTTGTATTTTGAAGGCCACTGCCTATCTGTGCCGCTGTTTTGGCCCTCTTCCCAGACCTGGTGCTGTCCATCCAAACATAGGTTCTCCTCATTAGCAGGATTTATGTCCTTACTAGCTCTACACATGGGATTTTGAATGACATTTTTTAATTACTTCAGTACAAACTAGCTCGGCACTTAAATGGTTTTCTGAATGATATGAATAGCTTCAACAGACACTAGTTCTACTCTTAAGTTTTCAAAGACATATTAATTTCTCCAACATTACAAAAAGGTAACAGAAGCAAGACAGTGAGTTTAATTGAACTTTATTCCACTATATAACAATACACTCACATTATGTTTTAATCAATCCATCAAAGTCATCTTCTGTGTATGAATTGAACAGCTGGGCAATTTCACCATCAAACATGCAGGTGTTGAACCGAAATCTGACTCCTCTGACAAATCTGACTCCCCCTCGTGTGCATTCATTACTACAAGCTTCCTTGAGCATATTCGCTTATCAATCAATATTTTTTTTCCACACAGCAAACATCCAGCACGTGCAAACACTCACCCATCATGTGAAAAAATCAACAGTTGTCCTGTATGTGTGCGCATCTGTGTCTCATCATGATCCTAAATCTCTTCAGCTGTTTGTGCTGCTTTGTCTTTGTCAGTTATGAACGTTTCTAGGTTCATGTTGCGTGATGAGTGTGGATGTTCCTTCTTTCCACTAAGAAGTGCCAGTTTCTGTTGTATTTCAGGTATTTTGGTTTTCGTGTTTCCTTGAATAAAGCTCTTGCATTAGGAATTTATTCTCAGAGTCCTGCTTCTGCATCGCACTCGTTGGATGACACCTTTATACATATTTCATTATTCAATTTAAATGTACTCAAAACCTGTGCACGTTCAGCGGGGTAAAGTTAGTTTTTTTTCGATATTTGTCACACATTAAACGATAAATGGCAATTATCCCTAACCCTAACTCCAAAACGACTCGCACAAAAAAAAAAATCTTAACGTTATTACAAAAAGGAAATGTATATTAATGTTTCACAAGCTTCCTTTTGTTTGTTTTTTCGCTGGATATAACGAGCACTGAGCCGTAAAGGCCGTCTGAATGTGAGTCTCGCTGGGAAAGCTTGCTCTTTGCCGAGCTGCGAGTAAGGAACCGTAGGAAAAGTGCAAGTTCTTTTCGTTTTCTGCTATAATTTAAGTGTATGTAGATACTAGATACCAGTGGCATTCATTAAAGGGACACAGTGGACAACGTTCAAACCTATCTTTTCAAAAAGGGAATTGCATGTCCAAATTTACCTTTCTTTTACCAATAGCTTTCTCCAGAAGAAAATTGCACTTTTCCCACAGTCTCTTACTCACAGCTCGGCAAAGAGCCGCTTTCCAGGCATTATATCGAGCGAAAATAAGGAAAAAGAAGCTTGTAAAACATCAAGACATATGTATCCATAGGTATACATTGTTAAGATTTTTTTTGGGTGAGTCGTTTTAGAGTTATTAACATTTTATGCTGAATGTGTTATACTGAACAAAATTAACTTTACCCCGCTTGCGCGTTCTGGGTGTTTGCTGTGTGAAAACATCGATTGATAAGGGAATATGCTCCAGGAAGTGCAGAGCGACGGGGAGTCCGATTTCAGGAGGTAAGCATATGGCATTAAGTAATGTTCTGTGATTGGTTTGTCACTGCCAGCGTCCTACTGTCTCTGTGTCAGTGTGAAATGGTCCGACAGTCAAACAAGCTGAGCGCTTATCAAAATCACACAAAAACAATTTTATAGATTTTGAAACTCAGCCCACAGATTAGATGCACCGGATTATAAGGCGCACGGCCGACTTTTGAAAAATTTTAAGGTCTTTTAGGTGCGCCTTATAGTGCGGAAAATACGGTAGTTCTGTCAAACCTGCACTGGCTTCCTATTAAACACCAAATACATTTTAAAATCCTGCGAATTACTTGCAAGGCATTAAATGGTTTAGCTACACAGTACTTGAGCGATCTCTTAACACATTATACTCCTTCACGTCTATTGCGATCCCAAAATACTGACCAGCTTATAATACCTAGAATATCAAAGTCAACTGCTGGCGGTCGATCCTTTTCCTATTTAGCTCCTAAACTCTGGAACAGTCTTCCTATTACAGTTCGGGAAGCAGACACACTCTGTCAGTTTAAATCTAGACTAAAAACACATTTCTTCAACCTGGCATACACATAACACATTATACATGCATTTTTAATCCAAATCATGTAAAATGATTGTTAGGCTGCATAATTGAGGTCAGCCGGAATTACTCGATACTCGATACATCAGAAGAAGAATGGCATCTACGCTGATATTGGTCTCTGTTTATTCCGAGGTTACCGTGGTCAGCCGGATCCGGGCTGTATCCAGATCAGATGAAGGACCTGGACACGAGCACAACACTGCCCTGGGGTGTCTGCGGAGACCGTGACTCTACTGGACCCTCCCCTGTGACGATCATGAACCCATCTCTAACCGGACCAAATTGGACTTAAACTGTAGTCAATATAATAATCATGCACTGTTTGGCTGTTGGCCAGAGGAGAACTGGTCCCCCGACTGAGCCTGGTTTCTCCCAAGGTTTTTTCTCCATTCTGTTCTTCATTCATTACGTCACCTGCTGGAGTTTTGGTTCCTTGCCGCTGTCGCCTATGGCTTGCTCAGTTGGGGAAACTTAACACTTAATATTCATCAATTGTATTAATTTGCCTACTCTTTTAAGGCTGCTGTTCAGCCAAACAAACTTTGTTTATATTGTATTTCCTGTGGCAACTGTAAATATGCTTTGAAATTGTAAAAAGCGCTATATAAATAAAGGTCACTTGACACTTCCTTCTGGCAATAGTGATCACACAAAACTCAGTATAATATGCTCAAAAAGAAATGTTTATTTATTAATACAAATCAATCAACCGAATAAACAAAGTTTCCAATAATATTTTCAGCAAATCCTCTAAACCTCAACACAAACTCAGCTTAATTACACAGAACAATGCAAAATAAAGAATAAACTACATAATTACCCCACAATCAAATCTCACACACACAAAAAAGTATAATACTCAACAAAAACAGTAGGAAATTTCACTACAAATACACCTCATACAATGGAATAGGGCAGGTATTTGAAAACACAATGTGTAAATGAAAGGGCTGGCAGACAATATAAGGCAAACAGCGCGCACATGGCACTGACTAGCTGAGGAAGTTAAACAAACACAAGAGGAACAGACCTATACCTAATAAAAAAACACAAGACACAGTTAACAAACATAACTACAATATTTAAAATTCATTAAAATGATAAAAAGCACAAACACTTTAAAACCCTGCACAGGTACCTTAAAAACAGCACCATTCCACTGATCTCAAGGAGAACGGGTGTAGCATCAGCCTACAACTCCCAGCATCCGAACGTGTGCACAAACATGCAAGGAAGTGTCACAACACCACACTTCAAAACAAAGGATCAGGCCCCATCTCCAGACCTCCCTTCAGATGCCCGCTTAAAAACCTCACCCTAATTATCACCTCACTGGCTACACATGTGATCGATGAAGATATGCTTCTGTCTGTCTGCTCTTGCGTGGGAAATTAATAGTTCTGTACACCTTTCTTTCTTTCTTTCTTTGCCAATCAGAATCATTTAACCTTCAGTAATGACATAGCTAGTACGCTGTGTCAGAGTATGATTGCTGTGACAATGTGATTGTATGTGGGGCGGCCTACGAACTCATTGTGAGACTTGAAGCTTCTGTTGATGAAAATGCAAACTAAACTTCACTAAAATTTCTACAGTTGACTGCACTTCTGGTCTTCATTCATCATATCTGATCCTCGGGTCTTAACTGTAATTGCCCTACAAATGTAAAAGGCTTCCCATGTCATCCAACTCTAGTACTTATAGCTGTACAAAAACAGCCTGTAATGCTTCTCAATATTGCAAACTGTTATTCCTTATCGTACTAGTTTATCATCATAATTTTAATCACACTTATTTACAATGCAACAAGTTTTACGGTTTTCCACACTTTGTCATTCTTATAGTTATCTATTTATAGCGGCTTTGAAAATGCACAGTTTATTCCACATTGCAAAATAAAGTGGAGAGTGTCAATCTCAGACAAATCCACAAAAAAAGGGGCAACACAGGCAGAAATTGTGCAAAGCTGACTTTCAAGACTTTCAACCTGAAGTCCACACTAGTGGAGAAGATGAACTATAATCACAAGGCTAGTTTCCGCAGAGTTTAGCTGGAGTCGGTCCTGACAGCAACAGATCCGGCCCACATCTAATCCACACTGAATCCACATGTATCGGATCTGGGCCGACACTATGATGCTGTCAGGAAATAAACTAGACATGCATAAGAACTCCATATTCCTCTTGGGTTTGTGAAAAAATAATCAGTGTTTTTATGGTGTCCCTAAACGACACTTGAAATCAAATTGGTCAAATTGGAAACTGTGGTTGGTCACTTTATATGTCAATCAGACCGGCACTTCCTGTCTGTGTTGGTGGTTCCTGGCTAGAATAAACTGCACTGAGCACTTCCTGCTGCAAATAAAAGTCTGCTAACTGCTAAACTTAACACTGGCAAATACAAATCTAATGAGAGTTTCACAGAACCGGTTATTTATATAGACGCAAAAGTCCTTCAGGTCAGTGTGGAGAACAGCTTGTGATTAATTCTGGGACAGACAGAAACGCTCCTTTTGCCATCTGAAAGAGAGAATAAGTAGAAAGACTTTGTGAAACTGACTTTGACTTTGTGAACTGTGAAACTGTGTTAATACTGACATGTTTTGCTCACAGCTCAGAAAGGAAATCAATTAATAAAATGTGGGAATAAAGCAATTTGTTATTAATTTCCTTCATTCCCAGAAATGTTTTAAAATAGATTTTTTTCTGGATACATTTTGTTTTTGACAGTCAACTTTAGATATTATATTAACTGTGAATATATTAACTTTGCATGTCAAACTAACAATCATTGGCTTATTAGTAAACTTATTAGTGAATTTAAGTTTATGATTCAGGTTCGGGTTAGTAGAAAACGTGACAGACTTGCAAAGTCATTTATAGTCAGTAGAAGGTCTGTCGGATGAAAATGAAAGTGTTATATTAAGTAGACTGTGAACTAATACTCTGATGACTGATAGACGCCAGTTATAATGTCTAAAGTGATTATAACTATCGAAATATGTAAATCTTGAATAATGTTTCATCAAGCTACTAACCTGTTTCTGTCAAATTCGTCTTTGGTCACAACTGCTGTCAAAGAGAAATAAGACAAGATTTAAATGATTTATGATGAGTTTGTCATAACCACAAATAAGAGTCTGTATTACCTGGCTTTGGTTCAGTGACAGTGGGAACAGAAGCATGTGGATCTTCAAGAGAAACATCAGAAAAAAAGCAGATTTATTTTTTTTCGCGCGCACACACATTAAACCTGAGACATTACAGTAGTGCCAGAGCTCTGCCACAAAACCAAGAAATGACTAGACCGAATGTGGCAGAACCCTGACAGAATGAGTTTTACCAGTGACTGTGAGATGAACAGGAACCTCATGATTTCCAGCAGAGCAGAAGTACCATCCAGAATCACTGAGTCTCAGTCCAGTCATCAACACAGTGAAGCTTCTCCCATCATCACTGACTGAGGAATTCTGGGATGTGTCAGTCCTCCCCACTCCGTAACATCTCTGATCTTTATATCTGCACCACAGTTTGAGTTTATTCTGATATCCAGAACTGTAGAAACACTGAACACTGACATGACCACCTTCATGTCCAGATACACGGCTGTTCTTCACAGACACATCAGGATCTGAACACACAGAAACCAGACATTTGAGATTGTGATTTAATGGGAATTATGAGAATTAAAAGTTCATGTGAAACTCCTCTCATACCTGATTGAACTGTGAGTTGAAGTTGCTCTAACTTATCCCATTCCCATTCTCTTCCAATCTCCACAGCACACCAGTAATATCCAGTGTCTTTATTCTGCAGGTTTCTCATAGTCACAGTGAAGAAACTCTGATCTGGATGATCAATTACTGACACACTTCCTTCGGTTTCATTAGCGTATGCCAGAATAGAGCAGTAAATGTATGTTGACGCAGCATGAAAGCACCAGTATTTCTTGTGTTCGGTGTATTTCCTGTCATAATAACAGGGAATAATGACAGATCCTCCAGTCTGAACCGTTAACACTCTGATTGCTGATGTGCTTTCAGGACCTGAGTGAAGAAAACCTGATTAAACACAATATAGTCAATATAGTCAATGTTTCTTGTTTTAATTTTTGTCAAAGCATATGAATGAATGATTTGGAAATATGTTTTTTTATTGCATGTCTGTAACATTTGTTTCTTTTTATGTTTATAAAAAATACACATTCATAAAGAATATAAATAAATGAAAAACAGAAAGAGAAAACACTTGCCTCTTATGAGCCACAGAAGAATCAAAATGAACTGCATGACGGTGAGATTCTGCTTGTGAAAGCGTTGGGATGTTTGTTCTCTGCACTATAAAATAATCAACTTCCTCTCGTCTGCTCAGAATACACGGTTCTTCGAGTCTAAGAATAGAAGTAACAGAAAACTGGCCTGGGTGCAAAGTCAATCTGAAGGGGTGGGTTTTTTTTAAATTTGTGTTCAGTTGCGGAGCTACATATTTTAAATCTCATAAATCTAAGAGAATGAGGTGGTGTATTGCATATTCTTTGATAAAAATGTTAAAAAACACATATTGGTCTAAAATATTGCCAGATGTGGTGAGAAAATGATATATCGTTTACAGACTATGAACGGCTGTGCAACTTTTGGGTGCTAAAGCAAATGATCAACTATATATGCATTCTGCTCTGTATTCAGTTGTCTGATATAAACTTATACATGCAGTGATTCCTGTGACATCAACCTATGAATGCTGATACGACGGCTAGATTATCTTTACATTACTGAGATCCGATCATATTGCATCCTCGGCTACCTCTGCACCAGAAATCACAGATCAGATCAAATAACTCAAATGCGTTTACACTTGTGTTTTTAATGTGGAGATGGAAACATCAGGACAAAGTTCGCATGTTAATGCAAAGTGCAACAAGCCCTAAATTACACATGCAAACAGCAGTGGAGTGGAGGCTGGAAAATTATTCATCACAGACCATAAAAGTTTTTTAATGTTCATGTTTTTAATGCAATTTAAAATATGCAAATAAATCTGAGAAGAAATATTTCCATACCCTGCATTTTATATATTTTATCCATTTGTAATGACACATTTCTATGCTATTAGATTTCAAAACAGTAACAAAAAAAGACAATTTCAAATAATATAAAAGTAATAAATTGCAATTTTTCAAAAATATTATGAATGCTTTGTTTTTTATAATCAACAATTTACACAGATTTTGATTCACATACAGTTACATTAATCATAATTTCAGAGTAAAACACTTTTTCCATGCAAGTACTGCACTTACTAGACTAGATTTATAGTAAATTATAAACTATGATAATTCAATTCATATATTTTATTATAAATTAGTAACTTTATTAGATTCCACAGCGCTGTAGGTCACCTCGTCCTCCACAGATACTGGACTGCACTGGAGATACGAAACACGATTATGAAGAAAACTGACAATTACATAACAGTAAAAATCACTGCATGTTATTGTGAATTCACTCACTGCTTTAGTTTTAGGCTGTATTGACACGGAGATGTAAGTCAAGTCATTCTCTGCAACGACTAACGATGAACTGACACCGTTTCCCTGTGAATAATTATAAACATTATCTGATTGTTCTGAGTCTATCAGTTATCAATTTGAACTCAAATTGGTTGTCAGCTCAAACCTACTGTGTCACTGCCTCCATCTCTGTTCATCTCTGTGTTATTTCTGTCTGTTATTGAAAGAACAACTGATGTTATCAACCCTTCCATAAGACAGTTCTTAGACATCGGTGTAAAGTCTATAAATATACATGTGGAAATCTTCTGGCTCAAACACAGAGGGTGCTTTCACACTCGCTGACTTTGGAGTGCAAACGGTTTTGATTGATATCATTTGATTCGCTTGGATGACGTGAAAGCTGTTATCTGAACTCTAGTGAAAACTCACGATCAGTATCTGAGTCTGCATAAACAGGGTGGTCTGATGTAAAATTCGCTGCAGATACGCACACAATCATACTAAATGGCGAGAGTGAACCGATTTTGATGGCATTCTTCTTAAAACCATGTGTTTTTGTCCTCACTCACTTTCCTGACGAGATTTACTGAAACACTGTGTCAGGTTTGGTGAAGGGATGAGGCGAGGACTCAACAAAAAAAAAGACGATGGGGATTTTACTAAACAAAAATAAGAAAAAACTCAACAAAAACAACTATGTGAGGGAAAAACAAGACTGGACTAGAAACTAGACTGGACAATAGACAGGTTGACACAGCCAGTAAAACGATTACGAAACAGCACGAGACAGCAAACACAGAGGGAATAAATAGACACAATAGGACGGGTAATAGTAATCGGTAAACAGCTGGGACAAATCAAACTAATGGCAAGGAAACAAAGGAGAAGGAGAAAACAAAGACTAGACATGAATGCGCATCGCCATGTGTTCGCATTAAACAAAGACGGGGCGCAGCTTGTGACAACCAAACTGTGTGCGCAACACCAAATCACAACATGAAAGTACGCGGCCGGCGAAAACACGAACCGTGTGCTTACAACACTACACAAAGACACGAGAGCACGCAGTACAAGCAGAGCTTGAAAGCGCGCTCACTCACATAACATAGCGCTCACGACTAGGACGAACACACAGCCTTAACAACCACTTGTTGCACATTTCTAAACAACTTCATACTTGTCACATTGCAGTTCTGCAAAGCTAAAACAGACACAGGAAACAGCAAATGCAAAAGTGGACATGGGCCTCACTGATGTAGCTTCTGTTTTACTGTAACCTATTATTTGCTAAACCAGTTACTGTCAAAAAATGAAATTCAATCTTGCAGCAGATGATACATTTAAAAAAGGTGTATGTTAAAATGTATGTTACAAAAACAAATATATTATACCAGACTTTATATAAAGAAAAGCGGTGCATTCGTATCACTGTGAAAGGGAGAAAGTGCAATGCACATTATGGATGAATAAGTCCCTCCTCCTAAATAAACGAGTCAATTGTTGATTGGTAAAGTCATCTTATCACTGCAGTTGCTGTTAGAAGCTCCGGGCTGCAATAGAAACCGTGTTCTGAGATGCACGTTTAGGATACAGTTGTCAAATTTCAAAAATGAAATGTAATCGTATGCTTGGTGAACAGTAAATCGAATTAAGAGAATTTGATGTCTCTCCATTCAAAGATACAGGAGCTGCACTTGCATGACTGAAATACCTGCCCGAGAAATGTTTCAAAAATGGCCGCAAAAAAAGGCGACCTGTCTTAAAGGGACTTTGGTTATCATGAGACTTAAGTGATTGTGCATTTTTTCTTAAAAATAAAAAAAAAATTGCCTACTTTGCTCAATATCGCAAAAGAAACCTTTGACCACCAGAGACAAACACAAATACACACTGAAACACTTGTCAAAACTGTTTCAGCAATATGCAATATTAAACTGAGGGTGCTGTTGCTGTCCTTTGCTTTGAGCACCCCTGTGGAACTGGGACTAATATAGCGCTTTTCACACTTTAAAGAGTTAAAGGTAGGGTAGGCAATTTCACAGAGGCTAGCAATAGCATGTTAGCTTTGAATCATGAAATCCCACTCTCTCTTCAGATCATCTCTAAAGCTCATAACATCACAATAATGATGACATGGATAAAAGGTTATACACATCAATGCCTAACATCAAAAAGACTAAAAATAATGAAGTTAAATGAAGAAAATACAGTATACTAGTGCTAGTCTTCACATAAGTGGGAGTGGAGAATAATCAGCAACTGCTAGCAATCTGTCTTGCTGATATTGCGCTTTATATTTTTTAGCTTCACTTTATATTTTTTAACCTTACACATTATTTTACTGGAAAAAGTTTCACATCAAGCCTGATCTCTGTTTCTTTCTTCCTTTCAGCCCGACATACAGTGCTTATTAAATGCTAAACAACTCAGATCTTTGTATAACATAAGTTACAAATATTTTAGTTATTAAGGTCTAATTGTTATGTGGCAGAGTCTCTTGAGGATGTGAGGCCCGGTTCCACAGAGGTGAAAAAGGATCTAAACACCCTCAAATGAGAGCAAGAGCACATTCAGTTGAAGCTGTAATAAACGCATATTGGAAAAACATTTAGCAAACGCTCCAGTGGGAATCTGTGTTTGCACTCTGAACAGTGTCAAATCTGTCTATTTATAACATGCTTTTCAACAAGTTCTCATTAATCATAAAAAGTCGGGTTTAAGCCCATGACAGAAAATATCAATCTTAAATCGAATAGCTACTAACCTGTTTCTCTCAAATTCTTCTGTAATCACAACTGCTGTCAATGAGAAATAAGGAAAATATTTAAATGATTTATTATGAGTTTGTCAAAACCACAAATAAGAGTCTGTATTACCTGGCTTTGGTTCAGTGACAGTGGGAACAGAAGCATGTGGATCTTCATGAGAAACATCAGGAACTGAACACAGAAAAAGATGCAGATTTATTTTTTGCCTTTTCCTCTTAAATTTTCAGCAGGAAAACCCATGATTTAATTAGGGAATGAGTTTTACCAGTGACTGTGAGATGAACAGGAACCTCTTGATTTCCAGCAGAGCAGAAGTACCATCCAGAATCACTGATCTGGACTGAGGAATTCTGGGATGTGTTAGTCCTCCCCACTCCGTAACATCTCTGATCTTTAAATCTGCACCACTGTTTGACTTTATTCTGATATCCAGAACGGTAGAAACACTGAACACTGACATGATCACCTTCATGTCCAGATACACGGCTGTTCATCACAGACACATCAGGATCTGAACACACAGACAGGAATTATGAGAAATTTTCATATTTGAAATTAAGAGTTCATGTGAAACTCCTCTCATACCTGATTGAACTGTGAGTTGAAGTTTCTCTGTCTTATCCCATTCCCATTCTCCTCCAATCTCCTCAGCACACCAGTAAGATCCAGTGTCTTTATTCTGCAGGTTTCTCATAGTCACAGTGAAGAAACTCTGATCTGGATGATCAATTACTGACACACTTCCTTTGGTTTCATTAGCGTATGCCAGAATAGAGCAGTGAATGTATGTTGACGCAGTATTAAAGCACCAGTATTTCTTGTGTTCGGTGTATTTCCTGTCATAATAACAGGGAATAATGACAGATCCTCCAGTCTGAACCGTTAACACTCTGATTGCTGATGTGCTTTCAGGACCTGCGTGAAGAAAAGATCGACTTCAGTTTGACCTATTTGACAGATCAATCATATTTCAATCCAAATGATACACAATTTTCTTTAAGCATCAGTAAATTATTTTTCATAAGTTGTCAACACAAAACATGCACTTGGAGTTTTACTTCTTTCAAAGATTTTTTTCTAATTAATTTCTCTATTAATAAATGAATGAACTGTAAACTTGCCTGTTGTGAAGCAAAGGAAAAACACAATGAAATGTCTGGCAAAAAGTTGCAATGTTTCTTCTCGCTGCATCTTTATCATGTACGTCTTCTTTTTCTCTTTAGCTGATATACAGAAACAGCTCATCAGTCGAGAAGATTTGACTGTTATATGATGCTCTAGCTGTATTAGACTTTCACTTCCTGCATCCGTGTTCTTTGGTTGCTTACGTCATTGAACAATTGTATTTACAATAAAATGTGACAATGCTTCATTGCAAATGTTACAAAAATCATCACTTAGACAAAAAGTCTAAATTTAACCAGAATAAGAATGGTTTACTTCCGTTTCCTTGTGGTATTACTGGGTAGCAGATATGTTTCTTTATCTAGCTCTAATTTTACTGAAAGAAGAAATAGGTTGTGGTCTGTTTTCTGGTCAACATGTGAGCATAAGAATAAACAGTGTTGGTGAGTGTTCCTCTCACAGGGTCTGACATATGAAATTCTCTTCGGTTCTCAATAACCAAATGTCCATTGTTAGCACATGTTTCTATTTAAAAGAGGTTTCTCTCCAGGTCTGAGTATTTAAATAAATGTTTCAAGAGCGATTTATAGTCAGATCAGCCCGTAATGTTGAGTGTCTTTCAGAAACTCTGCATTATGTATTTCTCTAAAGTCAGGTGTGCATCTTTTACTCTATTTCTGAACATTCAATTTTTTTTAATTGATTATTTTTTAATGGATTATGTAAATGGCTAGAATACTCTGAAATGATTAAATCTAGTAGATTACATTATTATTATTCATTGTTGCAGTAAATCTGCATCCAGGGTTAAAGACACTAGATCTCAGGTTAGATGAAGCATGAGGCACATCAGCTGAGATTCTAGATTTCTGACTAACTGCTCGACTTTACTTAAATTGTTATGCAGTCACATTCATTACAGGAGGCAGGATAAAAACACTATTGAGATGATAGCAAGCATTGGGGCGGCATTATCTCAATGGTTCAGGCTTAACCTCTGATTTCTGGTTCAGCTTTATTCAAGTTGTTATGTAGTAATATTAATAACAACAGGGGACTGGGATAAAAACTATTATGATAATAGCAAGCTTCGGGATTGCATTATTTAATGGTTAACCTCTGAGTAATGCGTGAACTTTAACTAATTTGTAATATGGGTGACTGTAGGGGGATAAACGGAGCAGGTATTTAAATAATGGCAATCATGGGAGGTCTATTAGGTAACGTTAGCCATAACCTCTGACTAATGAATGGACTGGAGAGTTTGTGACAGTGAGATCCGCGTAAAAGAACGGCTGGTATGCAAGACGTGGTGGAGCCGATCTGGATGTTGAAGTCGAACTGTAGAGTTGGATCGGCGGGAAAGACTAGAAGCTTCGTCTTTGCCAGGTTGAGTTGCAGATGATGTTCTTTCATCCATGCTGAGATGTCCATTAGCCAGCTTGTGATTCTCGCAGCCACAGTGGGATAATCAGGTTGAATTGATAGGTAGAGCTGTGTGACATCGGCGTAGCAGTGATAGGAGAAGCCGTGTGCCTCACTGAACAGACTGAACACACATTGATCCTTCACCTGCATATTGGAAACAATGTCGTAATTATGGGATGGCATCCTGTGACGTTGTCAGACTCAGAATTATGTGTTTCTATGACAGCACAATCAATGACAAAATTAATCTGAGCTCTCAGAAAATTCAGAGTTTACAAGTTATACTTATGAATTCTACGCCTATTACAAGTATGAATCCTATAATACTGACATGACTTGAATCCATCTTTACTTACAGACAGATAAATGTGAAATACATAACATGAAAATGTACAGAAATGAAAGATTATACTCCATTTAACTGTTAAATGTAAAGAAATGTCAAATATTACCCCAGTCATAACACTGACTTGTTAAAAGACTCAGTAGAGTCCGTCAGTTCACTTTACATTCTCCTGCATCATCAGCACTGAAGTGTTTCCTCTGTTAGAGCGTTTAGAGTCACTGAGCTGGAGAGTTCAGGAAAATCACTGAGGCGTTCTTATAGTCTCCTTCTCTCCATGGACACATCTGCAAACAAGTAAAAGACCATCAAATACAGCGCCACTACTACTACGAATACTACTTACTACCTCGTTTATCAGGGAAAGCAAGAACTGATTAGAATGTCAATGTGTTTCTTGAATGCAATGAAAGTCGCTTAGGATAAAAGCTTCTGTCAAATACATAAATGTAAAACATATGGCTGCACATATGATGATTAACCAAACACAGGAGGAACAATAAGAAAAATTTCCAAATTCTGACATTTCTGATTTATTAGGAAATTTCACTGAAAACAGAACAATTTGAGAGGAAAATGAGAGTTTTAAATACACAGGAATCTTTTATCTTCTGGAAATTTTGTGGGAATCAAAAGATCATCAAGTGATTTGCAATGTTTCTAAAACCATTCTTAGTTGCTTAATTTTACTTGCAACTGTCACGGACGTAGTACGGGGAGGACTCAAATGCAGGGGAAATAAGGATTTATTTACAAAGACATAAAAGAACATAACATGAAAATAAAACCCCACAAGGGAGGAAAACATTAAACTGAAACATTATAACTAGAACAAAACCAGGAAGCACAAACTAACCAGATAAACCGGCATGACAGGAAACAGGAACATGACAACGACACAACACAGGACAGCAAACACAGCAGGATTAAATAGGGACACATGAGGGAAGGTAACGAGCTGAGAACAGCTGACAACACTCAAGGGAATTGAGGTAACAAGATGGGCGGGGTTTACAATCACAAGACACAAACACGGGAGGAAGAGCAGTGCCACGGTTCTGTGACTAGAAACGGAACTGAACCTGAGAGAACCGTGACAGCAACATAAGATTGAAATTGAACATTTATTTGTAATATTCAAAGAACATTAACATTAAGATTCATCAAATATCCATAACATAAGGACGATTTTTTTTCTGTCAGCATCATGAGAACATTCATCAAGTAGAAATAACATTATGAGGATCTGCAAATGTTGCTAAAACCTTCTCTCTCAATGTTATGAGAACATTCAAGTAAAACCATCATGTAGAAGTTCCAAGAACGTTTTCATTATCAACATCATGAGATTCTACACACGCAACTGCACAACAGACAACACTCTGGTTAAACCACTGCATGTTTCTGACCATTCTTTCATTACATTTCATATGCATCTTACTAATTCTGCAACACCAACCCCTCTTCCAGTCACTTTCAGGCGTAACCTGCGCTCTCTCTCTCCTTCTCATTTCTCCTCTATCGTCTCATCCTCTCTTCCCTCTCACAAACAGTTCTCAACTCTGGATGTGAATACTGCAACTGATACCTTATGTTCTACTCTAACGTCTTGCCTAATTAATATCTGTCCACTCTCGTCCAGGTCATCACGTGCTACTCCCTCTAGCCCCTGGCTGACTGACGTTCTTCGTGAACACCGGGCCAAGTTAAGGGCAGCTGAGAGAAAATGGCGGAGGATCCGTCTGACCTGAGTTTGTATAAATCTCTTCTCTCTACCTTTTCTACTGACGTCCATACTGCTAAATCTTTACACTTCCACACCAAGATCAACAGCACTTCCAACATGCATGCATTTTTCAAAACATTCAACTCTCTCCACTTTCAAGAATCACATTGCAAAGACAGCTCGATCATGCAGGTTTGCACTGTACAACATCAGGAGGATCAGGCCATTCCTCACTGAGCAAGCTACGCAACTTCTGGTGCAGGCCATGATCATTTCCAGACTGGACTATTGCAACGCTCTTCTGGTTGGACTCAAGCCCCTGCAACTTTACAAAATGTCAGTGAAAGTTGTGGGAATACTCCCTGTTAGTTAGGCAGATATAAAGACAGACATTGGTATTTTGTGGTTGCACTACTTCTGTGAAATGATTCATTTTTGGATGAATAATCCATTTGACAGCCATTTCATGTAGCTTTAAACAGCGTTAAATGCATCAATTCCAGGAAAAAATAAAATAGACATATAGTAAATGGAAAAGAGAAAGAAAATTCACTGATGCAATTGCAGTTTTATTATATTATTTTGTTACACCACAGTCATAAAATGAAAATAAATATTTTTCTGCAGACAGTAATTAACCTTAAAACCAAAATGTAGAATTACAGTTGCATACATTCTGGTCATTTAAAAGTTATATTATGTTTGCATGATGTTTAAATCATAAAAGAAAAATAAAAGAAAATACATGAAATGTACATTAAATGTATACAAAAATGGTGAATAAAAAATACATTATAGACGTTTAGTAAAAATAGACGTCTAGTACATTACACATGCATATCTTTAGTTTGCTGACTGAATGTAAAATAAAATCATAATCAGCTGTTTTCGAATCATCTGATCTTTGTGGTTGATGTGAAGAAAGTTAGTTCTGTGACAGACAGAAACGCCTGAAAGATAAAAGACAAAAACACACAATAAATTACAACAACTGAGCATGTTCTGAAACTTTATGTATATTTCAGACACATTAATTTTTTTTTTGTTGTTCTAAATGAATATCTGAATTTTTCTAAACAATACAATATAGTACATTTCAAAGCCTTCAGCTTTAATATTATTATTGTTGATTCCTGTTTCACTTCTGCAAAGATAGAAAAAAAGAAAACACAAATCACCAGGGCAATGAAGAAATTATTTTAAAAGCATTCAAGACAAAAGAAATTAGGAAATATAGTGTTAATGACAAAACAGCTAAATATAGAATAATTCTAGCAAGATTATTTTGAGAGGAAGCTTGATTTAATGAAAAATGTTTCAATACTAACGTGTCTGTGCTCCCGTTTACTGTCAAAAGTAGAAAGCAAAGCAATTTTATTTGAGTTTTATTTTAAATATAGTAAGAAAATATGTATTAATATAAAATGTACCTGGTTCTGCCTCAGTGACTGTGAGACGAACAGGAACCTGTTTATCTCCAGCAGAGCAGAAGTACCATCCAGAATCACTGAGTCTCAGTCCAGTCATCAGCACAGTGAAGCTTCTCCCATCATCTCTGATCTGGACTGAGGAATTCTGGGATGTGTTAGTCCTCCCTACTCCATAACATCTCTGATCTTTATATCTGCACCACTGTTTGACTTTATTCTGATATCCAGAACTGTAGAAACACTGAACACTGACATGATCACCTTCATGTCCAGATACACGGCTGTTCTTCACAGACACATCAGGATCTGAACACACAGACACACAGACATTTGAGATTGTGATTTAATGGGAATTATGAGAATTAAAAGATCATATGAAACTCCTCTCATACCTGATTGAACTGTGAGTTGAAGTTGCTCTGTCGCATCCCGTTGAAGTAATCCTCCAATCTCCACAGCACACCAGTAAGATCCAGTGTCTTTATTCTGCAGGTTTCTCATAGTCACAGTGAAGAAACTCTGATCTGGATGATCGATTACTGACACACTTCCTTTGGTTTCATTAGCGTATGCCAGAATAGAGCAGTAAATGTATGCTGACGCAGCATGAAAGCACCAGTGTTTCTTGTCTTCGGTGTATTTCCTGTCATAATAACAGGGAATAATGACAGATCCTCCAGTCTGAACCGTTAACACTCTGATTGCTGATGTGCTTTCAGGACCTGCGTGAAGAAAAGAAAATATAGAGTCATTGTTTCTTGTTTTAATTTTTGTCAAAGCATATGAATGAATGATGTGGAAATATGTTTTTTTATTGCATTTCTGTAACATTTGTTTCTTTTTATGTTTCTAAAAACTACACATTCATAAAGAATATAAATAAATGAAAAACAGAAAGAGAAAACACTTGCCTCTTATGAGCCCCAGAAGAATCAAAATGAACTGCATGACGGTGAGATTCTGCTTGTGAAAGCGTTGGGATGTTTGTTCTCTGCACTATAAAATAATCAACTTCCTCTTGTCTTCGCAGAATACACGGTTCTTCGAGTCTAAGAATAGAAGTAACAGAAAACTGGCCTGGGTGCAAAGTCAGTCTGAAGGGGTGGGTTTTTTTTTTTTAATTTGTGTTCAGTTGCGGAGCTACATATTTCAAATCTCATAAATCTAAGAGAATGAGGTGGTGTATTGCATATTCTTTGATAAAAATGTAAAAAAAAAAAAAAAAAAAAACATATTGGTCTAAAATATTGCCAGATGTGGTGAGAAAATGATATATCGTTTACAGACTATGAACGGCTGTGCAACTTTTGGGTGCTAAAGCAAATTATCAACTATATATGCATTCTGCTCTGTATTCAGTTGTCTGATATAAACTTATACATGCAGTGATTCCTGTGACATCAACCTATGAATGCTGATACGACGGCTAGATTATCTTTACATTACACTGAGATCCGATCATATTGCATCCTCGGCTACCTCTGCACCAGAAATCACAGATCAGATAAAATATCTCAAATGCGTTTACACTTGTGTTTTTAATGTGGAGATGGAAACATCAGGACAAAGTTCGCATGTTAATACAAAGTGCAACAAGCCCTACATTACACATGCAAACAGCAGTGGAGTGGAGGCTGGAAACTTATTCATCACAGACTGTTACGTACGCTGAGCTACGTATGTTTCTTTTCCTTTTGGACATCTGTATGGGTATGCGGTGTCTTGTGTGTGAAACTTATTTGTTGCAGGTGGGAACGTGATTGGATGATTCAACTCTGACGTAGGAGCCAATCGTCTTCCACCGCGACAGTTTAAAGGCCGCCCCAACTTCAAGCAGAGAGGACAGAGGAAAGAGCGAGCACGCTTGATGCTTGATGAGGATGGTTCTCTCGTTCGAGAGACCAATCTGAGAGTTGCTTATGTTTTGAGTTGTAACAACTGCTGTTTGTTTGTTCGTGCTTGTTTCGTTTACCCTTATTTTTGTTAAGTACTTTGGTTGTGTCTTTTGTTTGTTGTATGGTCCGACGTTAACAACTCTGTTTACTGGTGGGAGAGGCGGAGCCAGGCAAGCAGGTCGCGACCTACATTACATCACGTAGTTTCATTTCTGTATTAGACACACTAGGTTTAGGAGGGGTGCTTATTTTGTATGTTTTTGCTTATTAGTTAGTGTAGTTTATTTATGGCGTCTTTTGGACACTGAAGATGTTTATTTTCACATCTTTTGTTGTTAGTTAGTTTATTCTGATTAAACTTAGTTATTGGTGTTTTGTTTTTATTTCGTTTATGATTTAAGCACCTTCTCTTTATTTCTCTTCCTTTCCACCAATATGAATTTATTCTATTTCTTGTTTGTAAATATTATATTCATTTATTCACTGTTTATTTAATTGCACGGATGGACATTAAAATATTTAACGGTGAATTATTTTGCTTTGTGATCCGTTTTTCCGTTCCCTTTTTCCACACTGTTCAGACACACATACACACATACATAAATCCTTCTTTTTGTTGCGTCTTAATCCTAGACACACATAACAACTAAACAAGGGACGTAACACAGACCATAAAAGTGTTTAATGTTCATTTTTTTAATGCGATTTAAAATATAAAAAAATATCTGAGAAGAAATATTTCCATGCATTTTATATATTTTATCCATTTGTAATGACACATTTCTATGCTATTAGATTGTCTGTTTTTTTGTTAATGTTTTGCAACCTCAAATAATATAAAAGTAAAAAATTTGTTTTTTTTATAATCAACAATTTACACAGATTTGAGTCCTCACTAGCAAACAGTTACATTAATCATAATTTCAGAGTAAAACACTTTTTTCCATGCAAGTAATGCACTTAAACTGTGTTAATGTACATTTTCAGATTAGTTTTATAGTAAATTATAAACTATGATAATTCAATTCATATATTTTATTATAAATTAGTAACTTTATTAGATTCCACAGCGCTGTAGGTCACCTCGTCCTCCACAGATACTGGACTGCACTGGAGATACGAAACACGATTATGAAGAAAACTGACAATTACATAACAGTAAAAATCACTGCATGTTATTGTGAATTCACTCACTGCTTTAGTTTTAGGCTGCATTGACACGGAGATGTAAGTCAATTCATTCTCTGCAACGACTAACGATGAACTGACACCGTTTCCCTGTGAAATATAAACATATCTGATTGTTCTGAGTCTCTCAAGTATCAATTTGAACTCAAACTGGTTGTCAGCTCAAACCTACTGTGTCACTGCCTCCATCTCTGTTCATCTCTGTGTTATTTCTGTCTGTTATTGAAAGAACAACTGATGTTATCAACCCTTCCATAAGACAGTTCTTAGACATCGGTATAAAGTCTATAAATATACATGTGGAAATCTTCTGGATCAAACACAGAGGGTGCTTTCACACTCGCTGACTTTGGATTGCAAACGGTTTTGATTGATATCATTTGATTCGCTTGGATGACGTGAAAGCTGTTATCTGAACATTAGTGAACACTCACGATCCGTATCGGAGTCTGCATAAACAGGACGGTCTGATGCAAAATTTGTTGCTGATATGCACACAATCATACTAAATGGCGAGAGTGAACCGATATTGATGGGACAAATCAAACTAATGACAAGGAAACAAAGGAGAAGGAGAACACAAAGACTAGACACGAACACGCAGCCAAAGTGAATGCGCATCGCCACGTGTTCACATTAAACAAAGACGGGCGCAGCTTGTGGCAACCAAACTGTGCGCGCAACACCAAATCACAACATGAAAGTACGCGGCCGACGAAAACACGAACCGCGTGCTTACAACACTGCACAAAGACACAAGAGCACGCGGTACAAGCAGAGCTTGAAACCTCGCTCACTCACATAACATAGCACTCACGACTAGGACGAACACACGGGTCATGAATGTCCGAATCCCGACACATATCCATAACCAGCACAAGACGTTACACAAACAAGAGCGCGCGCGACTCACACCAAACATGAGACATTACGGTAGTGTCAGAGCTCTGCCACAAAACCAAGAAATGACTAGACCGAATGTGGATGAACCCTGACACACTGCAAGAAGAGAGGATGCATTTCTCATCTCTGCTGAACGGCTGCTCACTGCAGAGTCATGTGTGAAGTGTGAAGTCCAGCTTCCCTTTTTCTCAATGTACTTTGGGCCTGATGAGTGTAGCTAGAATATCCCAGCAAACCCTAACCTTACCCGTAACTCTATACCTCCACCCATTAGACTCAATACCTCTCTGAGAGGTGGATCTGGACGTCTTTGACTCTGCACTGAGCACCACTTGTTTCTCCTCGCCTTCAGCTCAAATTGACTCCTGTGATCTTTAGAACATTTGCAGATCAATGCAAGTGCCGTTATGTGCTGACAGTCTGACACTTCGAAGACAAAATATAAAAGTGAGGTGATGTGATGATGCAAACGCACTGCAGTTCACATACAGTAATTTAATGAGAAGTTAAACTGGCTTGGGGAGCAATCGAACTTCGGTTCGGATCAGGCAAGTGTGAGAGCACCATAAATTATTGAGAAAATCTGTCATATATTATAAAAAGTTATCAATACTGACTCCACAGCTTTCTCAAAATGATGGCTGTCACAACCACCATCAGCATCAACAGAACAGCAACTGGAATCCACACCTCCAGATACCTGTGATCAAGAACAAATCATGAATACCATATACACTCACACACACTTAATGCACTGGTTATTTAAAAAGGTTTGTTTTATACAACTGTTTCACATTATTTGCAACGCTATATTTCTAAACTAAATATCTGAATTGATTTAAACTGTTCAAACAGCCTTAACAACCACTTGTTGCATATTTCTAAACAACTTCATACTTGTCACATTGCAGTTCTGCAAAGCTAAAACAGACACAGGAAACAGCAAATGCAAAAGCGGACATGGGCCTCACTGATGTAGCTTCTGTTTTACTGTAGCCTATTATTTACTAGACCAGTTACTGTCAAAAAATGAAATTCAATCTTGCAGCAGATGATTCATTTAAAAAAGGTGTATGTTAAAATTTATGTTACAAAAAGCAAATATATTATACCAGACTTTATATAAAGAAAAGCGGTGCATCCGTATCACTATGAAAGGGAGAAAATGCAACACGCAATATGGATGAATAAGTCCCTCCTTCTAAATAAACGAGTCAATTGTTGATTGGTAAAGTCATCTTATCACTTAGTTGCTGTTAGAAGCTCCGGCTGCCATAGAAACCATGTTCTGAGATGCACGATTACGATGTATTGGCTGTAAAATAAGCTCTTTTTTAATTCTATTTGAGCAGAAACAACATTTATGATACAGTTGTCAAATTTCAAATATGAAATGTAATCGTATGCTTGGTGAAGAGTAAACAGAATTAAGAGAATTAGGAGCTGCACTTGCATGACTGAAAGAGCTGCCCGAGAAATGTTTCAAAGATGAAGCGACTTGTCTTAAAGGGACTTTGGTTATCATAAGAATTATGCGAGTGTGCATTTTTTCTTAAAAAGAAAAAAAAATTGCCTACTTTGCTCAACATCGCAAAAGAAACCTTTGACGCTCTCCAGAGACAAACACAAATACGAAATGAAATGCCTTTCAAAACTGTTTCACCGATATGCAATATTAAACTGAGGGTACTGTTGCTGTCCTTTGCTTTGAGCACCCCTGTGGAACTGGAACTAATATATTGCTTTTCACATTTTAAAGAGTTAAAGGTAGGGTAGGCAATTTCGTAGCGGCTAGCAATAGCTTGTTAGCTTTGAAGCATGAACTCCCACTCTCCCTTCAGAGCCTCTCCAAAGCTCATAACATCCCAATAATAATGACATGGATAAAAGGTTATAAACAGCAATACCTGACATCAAAAAGACTAAAAATAATGAAGTTAAATGAAGAAAATACAGTATACTAGTGCTAGTCTTCACATAAGTGGGAGTGGAGAATAATCAGCAACTGCTAGCAATCTGTCTTGCTGATATTACGCTTTACATTTTTTTTAGCTTTACTTTATATTTTTTACCCTTACACATTATTTTACCGTAATAAGCTTCACATCAAACCTGATCTCTGTTTCTTTCTTCCTTTCAGCCCGACATACAGTGCTTACTAAATGCTAAACAACTCAGATCTTTGTATAACACGAGTCACAAAGATTTTAGTTATTAAGGTCTAATTGTTATGTGGCAGAGTCTCTTGAAGATCGGTCAGACCCGGCCCCGCAGAGGTGAAAAAGGATCTAAACACCGTCAAATGAGAGCAAGAGCACATTCAGTTGAAGCTGTAATAAACACATATTGGAAAAAAAATTTTTAGCAAACACTCCAGTGGGAATCTGTGTTTGCACTCTGAACAGTGTCAAATCTGTCTATTTATAACATGCTTTTCAGCAAGTTCTCATTAATCATAAAAAGTCAGGTTTAAGCCCATGACAGAAAATATCAATCTTAAATTGAATAACTACTAACCTGTTTCTCTCAAATTCTTCATTGGTCACAACTGCTGTCAATGAGAAATTAAGAAAATATTTAAATGATTTATAAGTTTGTCAAAACCACAAATAAGAGTCTGTATTACCTGGCTTTGATTCAGTGACAGTGGGAACAGAAGCATGTGGATCTTCAAGAGAAACATCAGGAACTGAACACAGAAGTTATTTTTTGCCTTTTCCCTTTAATTTTCTAGCAGGAAAACCCATGATTTGATTAGGGAATGAGTTTTACCAGTGACTGTGAGATGAACAGGAACCTCTTGATCTCCAGCAGAGCAGAAGTACCATCCAGAATCACTGAGTCTCAGTCCAGTCATCAGCACAGTGAAGCTTCTCCCATCATCTCTGATCTGGACTGAGGAATTCTGGGATGTGTCAGTCCTCCCCACTCCGTAACATCTCTGATCTTTATATCTGCACCACAGTTTGAGTTTATTCTGATATCCAGAACTGTAGAAACACTGAACACTGACATGATCACCTTCATGTCCAGATACACGGCTGTTCATCACAGACACATCAGGATCTGAACACACAGACACAGACATTTGACATTGTGATTTAATGGGAATTATGAGAAGTTTTCATTTGAATTTCAAAGATCATATGAAACTCCTCTCATACCTGATTGAACTGTGAGTTGAAGTTGCTCTGTCTCATCCCATTCCCATTCTCCTCCAATCTCCTCAACACACCAGTAATATCCAGTGTCTTTATTCTGCAGGTTTCTCATAGTCACAGTGAAGAAACTCTGATCTGGATGATCAATTACTGACACACTTCCTTTGGTTTCATTAGCGTATGCCAGAATATAGCAGTAAATGTATGCTGACGCAGCATGAAAGCACCAGTATTTCTTGTGTTCGGTGTATTTCCTGTCATAATAACAGGGAATAATGACAGATCCTCCAGTCTGAACCGTTAACACTCTGATTGCTGATGTGCTTTCAGGACCTGAGTGAAGAAAAGATCAACTTCAGTTTGACTTATTTGTCAATATTATTTCAATCATAGATCAATCATATTTAGATCCACATGTTACACAATTTCCTTTAAGTATCAGTAAATGATTTTTCATAAGTAGTCAACACAAAACATGCACTTGGATTTTTACTTCTTTCAAGTTCTATTTTTCTAATTAATTTCTCTATTAATAAATAAACTGAAAACTTGCCTGTTGTGAAGCAAAGGAAAAACACAATGAACCTTCTGGAAAAAAGTTGCAATGTTTCTTCTCGCTGCATCTTTATCATGTGCGTCTTCTTTTTCTCTTTAGCTGATATACAGAAACAGCTCATCAGTCGAGAAGATTTGACTGTTATATGATGCTCTAGCTGTATTAGACTTTCACTTCCTGCATCCGTGTTCTTTAGTTGCTTACGTCATTGAACAATTGTATTTACAATGAAATGTTGTAAATGTTACTAAAATTACTAAAATCACAGATGCATCACTTGGACAAGAAGTCTAAAATTATTCAGAATAAGAATGGTTTACTTCCGTTTCCTTGTGGTATTACTGGGTAGCAGATATGTTTCTTTATCTAATTCTAATTTTACTGAAAGAAAAAATACTCTTTTGTGGTCAACATGTGAGCATAAGAATAAACAGCAAGTGACAAACAACTCAATTAAAGATTTTAATAGAGCTTGAAACATGATGTGAATGAAGCGCTATTTCTGTACAAAAGCTTTTCATTATTTATATTTAAAACACATCCACACTACACGACTCACTCATAACAAGACTTGTACAACATGTTGTAAGATTGGAAACCTGAAGATGTCGAGTCACCTGTCTTAGAGAAGATCTGCTCTCCAGAAATAAACATTTCAAATCTCTCTCACAAAATTAGCATCCTCACCCGAGATAAACCACGCTTAGCAGTTCACACCTCACCTTAACTCTCTCCACGACTCTCAGTGCAACTGGTGCAAAAGTCCCACAGAAATAAACCAAGATGTGTTAAAGGTTGAAGAGTTTAGAGATGTTCGGCTTAGTTTGGTGAGTGTTCCTCTCACAGATTCTCACATGAAAATTACATTCTGTTTCAGTAACCCAATGTCCAGTGTTAGCACATGCTTCTATTTCAGAGGTTTCTCTCCTGGTCTGAGTTTAACTGTACTTTCTGAGTCTGTACTTTCAGACACTCTGCATTATGTATTTCTCTAAGGTCAGGTATGCATCTTTTACTCCGAGCATTCAATGTTTTGTATTGATTATCTTTGAATTATGCAAACGGAACAATATATTTACCTGACTAATATTAATACCTATAGGGGGCTGTGTTAAAAGCTATTATGATAATAGCAAGCATCGGGATGGCATTATTTAATGTATCTGGTTGTAATATGGGTGACTGTAGGGGGATAAACGGAGCAGGTATTTAAATAATGGAGATCATGGGAGGTCTATTAGGTAACATTAGCCATAACCTCTGACTAATGAATGGACTGGAGAGTTTGTGACAGTGAGATCCACGTAAAAGAACGGCCGGTGCTTGAGATGCTGAGCAATATTGCTAACCAAATGAACGAGTGCAGAGTTATAATAGACTATAATAGAAGAGTAAAGAGTTATAATAGAATAATCAAGTGTCTACTAGATAAATTATGATACAAATGACCAATAATCAATTCAAGGTCAGGATAAAATAGAGTCAGATAAAGATTTAATTGGAATTAATCTACTTTGCCACAGAGAACAGACTGAACGCGCAGTCATCCTTCTCCGGCTTTTCGGAAAACATCATTGGAGCGATTGGGTGGGACTTACAATGTCATAATTATGGGATGGCATCCTGTGACGTTCTCAGACTCAGAATTATGTGTTTCTATGGCAGCACAATGAAGTGGTCAGATGGTACGAGTCAGACCTCTCAGAAAATTCAGAGTTTACAAGTTATAATTATGAATTCTACAGCTATTACAGTCTGAATCCCATAATATCGACATGGCGGGAATCCATCTTTACTTATAGACAGATGAATGTGGAATACTTCAAATGAAAAATGTACTGAAATGAAAGATTATGCTCCATTTAACTGTTAAATGTAAAGAAATGTCAAATATTACCCCAGTCATAACACTGACTTGTTAAAAGACTCAGTCATGGAGTCCGTCAGTTCACTTTACATTCTCCTGCATCATCAGCACTGAAGTGTTTCCTCTGTTAGAGCGTTTAGAGTCACTGAGCTGGAGAGTTCAGGAAAATCACTGAGGCGTTCTTATAGTCTCCTTCTCTCCATGGACACATCTGCAAACAAGTAAAAGACCATCAAATACAGCAGCCAGAATAACTTGTCATCAATCTTTCATCATTAAACCTACACTGATCTCCACGGAATAAAGCAATCAATAAGAGAGTGAGCAGGTTTGTATGAACTACAGGTGCTGGTCATATAATTATAATATCTTCAAAAAGTTGATTTATTTCACTAATTCCATTCAAAAAGTGAAATTCGTATATTATATTCATTCATTAAACACAGACTGATATATTTCAAATGTTTATTTATTTGGATTCCGTTGTAAAGATTTCATAATAATGATGAATCTTCCACAAAAAGGAACATGCATTGTGAAAGTAAATTGGATAACAGAGACAAATTGCACTAACTGTGAGATTATCGTTCATTTCATTTGTCCGATGATGTTTCTGCCTTTTCTCTGCAAAATAAAGCAAAGAATAATTGTGAAGCATTATGCACAGAAAAATTAGAACACGTTTTTATTCTCAAGCAAAATGAGGTTAAATTAAAGGAAAGAAGTAGTCTACAAATGGAATACAGTTATCCATTAATGCAATGACTTTTTAACACAAAAATAACTTACTACACTGTTTCTGCAACTTCCAAAGTGCCAGAACCGCAGTCATGACCAGCAGAATGACTCCACACACCAAGAGAGGAGACTCCCAAACAGGACGACTGAAACAGACATGATGTGTGAGTCAAATAGCAATACAACTGTTGATCAAATATTAACTCATGGTAAAATAATATTCATTCATACACTCCAAAAAGAACCATTTTTGTGCCATGAAAATCCTTTCAGTTATCAGTTCTTAAAAGAATCGTCATCTTATTTAAAAAATGTCATTCTAAAAATCTAAAATAACCTTTTTCTGCTGTGAAGAACATTTTGAGCATTTGAATGTTTTCATGAATTTTAAGGGTTCTTCATGGAACCATCCAGGGCTTGACATTAACACCTGCAAACCAGTAGGTGGATTTCAGCAGTGGTGCAATCACTCCTGTTAGACACTTTGGTGGGGGGTTTTAAGAAAGAAAAAAAAAATTTGGGGGGGTGGTGGGGTTACATATAATTTCTCAGCTGTAGTGTTTTAAAAAAGCATCTGAAATAACAAACTAAAATTGTTGTTTGTTGTAAAAAATATTGATTTATTTGCTCAGAATTTTGAATTTGGCTTGAATTTCAGCCTTGGATTTTGCACACTGTGGACAATTTTACCATTTCCCACAGATTTTGTGCGCACACTTATAAAGTCACCTCTCAGTTCTAACTTGAGTTTTTTTGTGCTGTGAAATAAGTATTTCACTGACTGATTGCTGTGCTTAAACAGTCAAATACACACAAAACATTGGTAAGTATTCACACAAACATAGTCAGGTATGTTTTAACTGAACTTAACCAGTTGAAAAAGAAACTGAATAATGGATCTGTGCATCAGGTCTTAAAGTGACAGCAGTCTAATATTCCTGCTGCCAAATTAGGCATATAATAATAAAAATATCTATAGGACAGTTTCTCCCCATGGAATCAAAATTGTGTCCACTTTGGAAAAGCACTAGCCACAATGTCTGGTGAGTAAAAAAGCTAATGTCAAGCACTGGAACCATCAATGCCAATAGAGAACAGTTATTGTTAAGAGTGTACAGCATGTGACACGGATCTCAGTGCTCATTTCTGAAAGCTTTTCATGTCTTCATGATAAATCAGCAATGAGGGAATACAAAGAGGTCACCTGTGAGGGTCGTTTGAGCTTAATACAGATGGAGTTCTGACTGATGTCTTCACATTCTGGACGGGAGACGTGGTGGCCACTGGCACAAGGATAGAGATCATATGTGACAAAAAATGTGCAGTTTAATTTCAGATCAGTGACGTATGGAAGCTTGTTTCTACCACATAAAAAATAAATAATAATAAATTATTATATTAATTAAATATATTTAAACTCAGAATTGTGAAATATAAATATAAATTGTCATAAAGTTAGAATTGCAAGAATCTCAGTTAAAGAAAAATGTTTTGTGTCCCTTTAGGGATTCCATAGAATTGTGGATTATAAACTCATAAAAAAAACAAAAATTCTGACGACTTTTTTTCTCAAAGCTGCAAGTTTATATCTTGCAATTTTGACTATTTCTCACAATGCTGTTATTTTAAGCAATTCCGAGTTTATGTGTGGTAATTCTGAATTTATGTCTAAACTCGTAAATTTAAGAAATAGTCAGATTTCTGAAATTAAAAGTCTGATTACCTTTTTATTTTTTATTCCCAAACAAGCTTCCATAGTGATGCAATGCGATAGCAATCATACAGCACTTAATATCATCTCAGCAACTGTATTCCAACACCCTGGCAACAATGTTTCAAGTTTATACTAATAAATGTAAGAATGAAGTTTGTGAGCTGTGTAACATACGTGTCGTTGGCTGTGGTGTGACTGACACATGAACAGTCACACGCTGCTGACCGGCTCCACACCAGTACCAGCCCGAGTCTCTCATCCCCAGCTGTGTTAACGTCACCGTGAACTTGCTGTTCTTGTCATCGTGGACGAGCAGGTTTCTACTGCTGAATGTTCCTTCAGAGTCCGTCACCACGCAGGAGTTCAAGTTCCCACTGCGACACCACCTCTTCTCACTGGACCTGCAGTGAAAACGGTGATCCAAGGATTAAAAAAAAATAAAAAAGGCAATCAGCAAAAAGTAAAATTACAGGCAACATTTCAACTGCATACGATCATGGTCAGAATTATTACCCTTTTGTTACAAATGGGAATTTTACATTTCAGCATTTGGCAGATGCTTTTATCCAAAGTGACTTACAATTTGCATTCAAGAAACACGTTGACATTCTAATCAGTTCTTGATTTTCCTGGGGATCGAAAACAATTCTGGGGGTGGCAATAATTGTGGTCATAACGTGATTATGCAGGAGTCCTTTAGCCTTGAGGGTTAGAGGGGTTATAAAAGTAACAGCCCTCGCCCTTTTTCTGTCACACTCTGCAGGGCAACTCTGAATGTTTCTATGACTGGTGACATTTTCTCATGAGAAATTAAAACTTTGTAAAGTATATGTGATATTCGTGTCTCTTGCACATGTTAGATTTGTCTGTTGATGAGGTGCTGTAGGTCACCTGAGGTTCTTACTGTAGAGACACTGAACTGTGACACTTCCACCTTCATCTGCGCTCACCATGTTTCTCACCGCTGTCACACCTGCAGCAAAACAACCATGAGTTACACTGACTACCACACCTCTAAGACATCTACACAAATGCTTCAGTGGTTTTGTGGAATGAAATATGGATTTCATTTAGGGATACACCACATATCAATATGTGGTGTTCTCAATTTTTTCTATAGAAATATTTCATATTTGTATTGCAAAGTAGTTTTGATGATAAAAAAACAACAATACTTTTTTGATGATGCAAGATTGATTATATATGTGTGCGCCGAAAATACCACTGAGAACAAAGATCATGGGGAAATCCCAGAGCACTTTATGTTTGCATCCTCCTTTATATTCTAAACCGTTTAAATGTACTTTATATTTTTATTCTTACCTTTATTGATGATTTTATTTCTTTTAATTATTTTCATTCCTCCTATGTTAAGCACTTTGCATTACCATTGTGTATGAAATGTGCAGTAGAAATAAACTTGCCTTTCCTTGCTTATTTACATTCAAATGAGTTTCCCTTTTCTTAACTCACCTTGAATGACACTGATATGAAGAGAGGCAGTGCTGTCAGCAGCCCACATCCCTCCGAGCTCCACCCCACACCAGTACCACCCCGAATCCCCCTCCTCCAGGTCCTGCATGCTCACGGCAAACACATGCTGAGTGGGGTCATCGGCGATCGTCACCCTTCCCTTGCTGTGAGGGGCTGATTCAGGGTCATCGGTGCGCGCCAGGCTGGAGCAGAAGTCCTTCATCCGGCCACGGCACCAATACTTCACGTGGCTGATGTACTGCGGGTTGTAGTGACATGGGACAGTGACGGACTGACCCTCCAGCACAGTCAAATCTCCTACAGTGGTCACTGTGCAGTGGGAACCTAAAAAGAGAGAGAACAAGAAAACAAGCAGATGATCAAAAATACCCAGATTCAATGAGAACGCCTTACAATAAGATCTCATTTATTAACATTATTAATGTTGATTCTTGTTTTATTACAAGCTTGTCACGTTCTCTTTTCGCCAGCTGCAAAACAGGTTATTCAATGGATGTTGGAGATGTAGCTGCTCAATATTAAACTTTCTCTCATTCTGCAATATAATTGACTTGATTGCACTGACAATATGCGATAAGATCTGAACTGAGCTGGATGATAACATCACTGTTGTCACTCATTCCACATTTGATGAACCTAAGTTATTGAACTAAATTGAATCAACACTAAACTTAAGTAAATAATGAATTTTTACTATCTTTTTAGAGCTTCTTTAAAACAGAATTAAATTTCTATTTACATCATAGAATCATTATTTTCCTGTTTATCCATGTAAAGTTGGTTAATATGTATAAAGCGTTATATAAATAAAGGTGACGAGACACGCATGGGTGATTGAGAGATGTACGCAATTTCCCAAAAAAAAAATGTAAACACTTATAAGAGGCTTTTCATAGTGAATTGGGATAAGCCAAAATATATTTTGGAAGAATCATCGATAGATCGAAATAAAATGCTATAATCTACACTGTGGTAAAAGTTGACGATTGAGGGTTCTACAGGCAATACTTATTTCATATGAAAAGATGTCAGCCAATCACAGTGTTGGGTCTCACAGTAGACACAACCCTTCAAACAGTGTTCAAATCAGAGGACTAAAAATGCCTTTTAGTTTTACATTATGAGAATTTTTGATGTAAAAATCATACTAATATAAGTTGGACCAGGGGACATTATAAAACAATGCAGTTCATGACCCCTGACCCGATATTACAAATATTAATATTATTATACAGGCTATGTAGTTGCAGAATTCTTTAAATACAAATATATCTTTCCTGTAGCTCAAACAGCAGAGTACATCAAGGTCATGGGTTCGATTCCCAGGGAAAGCAAGAACTGATTAGAATATCAATGTTTCTTGAAAGCAATGCAAGTCGCTTTGGATAAAAGTGTCTGATAAATGTGTTCATGTAAATATTATTACTTGAGGTGTACAAATATTGTTTCTTGACCTTAAAATGTCACATTAACTTATTTATTTGACTATGAAAGCAGATGAAAAGAGTGAACATACATATAAATAAACATATTTAAATTACTTTTGCTTTCGTAATTTATATAATTTTGCATTGGTGGATTGGACATTGACACATGTAAAAACACATTAGTTTGTTCTAAAATTAATCAATGCCAGAATGCACACATTTAAGCAAATAAAATAAATTTACAAATTGAAAATTGTATCAGAACTGCAAGTTGTCTTTATCCAACTAAAACCCTTTAGAAAAACTAAATTATTGAAAAGTATCAATAACTCACAATGACTGCATGAAATGGCCGATTGTAACTCTGGCCAATAGGCCGGTTTTCACGGTCCTGTTATTTACTTTCACTTCATTTAACTGATGAAATGCAAAACGTACACAGGCTATTGTCCATCAATCTTCTAAAAACTACAATTAAGTAACAAAATATTACATTATATTTTCAACAGACTCTTCTTAATATGACAACGTTTGAAATAAAAAAACATTGTTTGGAAAGCTAATAGACTCCAAAGTACTTTGGGTCACAGCTTTTCCCTAAAAATGAAACTCAGCGAGCTGCAGCTAGAAGCTTTTCCATTCGGTTTTTAAAACTACAAACAGTTCAATGTAACCTAATATAATATAAAAATAACATAAGAGAGCAAGTTTGAACCCATGACCAACTTTAGCTGCAGAAAAGCTTTGTAAATGTTTGCCAGATCCATTCCACAAAAATATTTTGGAAAATGGTTAATAACTTTTTAACATGTTTGCGCAAAAGGAACAATAAAAGCTCACCTTGCAGTTCACCAAGAACAAAAATGGTTAGAAGTAGCGGAAGAGTCATCGTTGAGTCCCCCTTTTTCTAATGACAGCTGTTGGGAGAAGGAATACTTCTGCGTTCATTCTCACTTCCTTCTGCCTAAACGATGTCCAGATGTGGGAGTTTAACCATTTGTGCTCCACGCTGCAATTGTGTTCAGTGCAATGCTAACACATAGATTGTGGCCTATAAACCGTTAAACAAAATGTTTTTTTTTTTTATTATTATTCACTTGTTTTCATTGTTTCTGCTGTTTATATGTTATGTTTTCATTGCCATATATAATTATTTATTTTTTTTACAGTTTTATGCATTTGGCAGACGCTTTTATCCAAAGCAACTTGCATTGCATTCAAGAAACACATTGATATTCTAATCAGTTCTTGCTTTCCCTGGGAATCGAACCCATGACCTTGACGTTGCAATCACCACTCTCTACTGATTGATTTACAGAAAAGCTGTATATACACACATATTTTTTCATACAATAACATTTTAAACATTATACAATAAAGCGACAAGATCTTAAAATGGTTTTTAAGGCATTTATTTTCATTCAGTAACTTTCAGATTTACAAAAGTAGAAAATTAAGGAACAAGACGAGAACTGATCATACATGACAATTCTGTCAAAACATATATTAACAGAGATCCACAGACTGTTGAGTTTGTAGTTGTTCTGCAGCATTTGGTCATCATATCTGTGGAAAACAAATATAATTCAACGGTGGTTGCAAACAGTTTATCAAGAGAAAACAAGTTACATATAAAAACAATTAAGAAAAGCAGTGGTGTCAAATCTAACATGAAAACACACAAAAACTTTCCTCTTAGCTGTGATGAATTGTTTGTTTAATTAAACAATATTTTTGGACGATGACTTCACATTTCTCTAATAAACGTATGGTAAGTGAAAGACTTAGATCAAACATGAGCACAAAATGCTGTAAACATGGATTAAAACATGGAATAAACAAATTAAAGGAGGCAATTATCCCCCTTTTCACAAGATCAAGTCTCTGGCATCCCCAGAAGGTGTCTGAAGTTTCAGCTCAAAATACTCCATACATCATTTATTATAGCTTGTCAAATTTGCCCCATTTGGATGAGAGCAAAAAAACATGAATATTTGTGTGTGTCCCTTTAAATGCAAATGAGCTTCTGGCCTTTCCAGCCAGCCTTCAGATCCTCAACAACTAAACTGGAGAATGTCACGTAGAGGCGATCACAAGTCAGACACTAATGAAGAGACCCGGGAAGAAGTTTCAACTGTTAGAATGAAACTGAATGGTTTCCGTTTCTGAATGGATATAGATGTTGTGGAGTTGATTTAACTCGTTATCTAGCACGTACCGTCATGTTAATCTAAAAATATTTCAGAAACAACTTGTACGCAAGTCAACATAAAATGACTGTTGTTAGCACATTTCCGTTAGAAGTTAAAGCACGTGTCCTCAGTTGCGGGGAGTCTAAGGAGACTCTTCTGTTCATTGGTACATCCAATAATAGATGATTAATAATGTTTTTTTGGCACATTGTGTATCTCCAGCGAGGAAACAGAAATGGCGGACTAATGTTACTCGTTCAGGGTGGATCTATGCTAATAGGTCAGATTATCACCAGGCCGGGAACTGGAAACGCATGTTTGGAGAGACTGTTTATAATTTATGAGAATTTATTTATTTTTTTAAGAAAAAGAAGTGGGTGGATTTTTACTATTGTAGGCTGGTTGTATGTAAACAAAAGGTGTGGACACATCAGTGCTCAAACATTTTAAAGGGAATTTTGCTTCCCTTTAAGGCATGTCTCTGTAACTGCACATTTTTTTGTACACAAATCATGAAGCATGTACTGCTATATTAGGTCATTTTCAACATTAGACACCAGAGAGTTCACTGTCTGTCAGCAAGGGAGTTTTTAGAGAAATTATCTCATGCTGCACAAGCAGATTAGAGTTCATTTAAAAAGGATCAGGATACATGTCTGCTTTTTTGTTGCTTTGTTTTCTTTTCTGGTTTGTGAGTTATGAGACGCTTCATCTGCGCACAACAGGAACTCAATGGAACTGAATCACACACAGATTTTACCAAATAGATTGTCAAACAAATTATGCAGAAGAACAGTGATTCTGAAGCACAGGTAAGGTGTTACTGGCACACACACACCTGCTGAAGACGCTCTCATTCAGCCAACAAAATTCACAACCACTAGATGCAGAACAGTGTGAGCGAAGAGGAAGTCGGCGAACGCTCTCTCGGGAGAGACGGTCAGGAAATCTCCTTTATTCTGAGGGTTGATCTGGATGCGAAGACAGACTGAAGAGAGAACAACATAAAGATGCTGATTATAAACATTATAAACAACTACAGACACATACAAAAGCTGGATATTTTACATTTCTGCATTTATCAGATGCTTTTATCCAAAGCGACTTACATTGCATTCAAGAAACACATTGAATCAGTTCTTGCTTTCCCTGGGAATCAAACCCATGACCTTCGCGTTGCAAGCGCCACACTCTACTGAGCTACAGGAAAGCTTTAGCTACATGAACATTGCTTGGTGTTTAAGGATTAGAAAACATGGGATGCTTTCATTTTTGGACTATCTGCTTGGTTGTCTTAATGCAGATATGAGGTTCTTTAAATAATAACATTCAATAAATAAAGATTATAAATACTTATTGTATATTATATGCTATCATATACATATATGTGTGTGACGCTAAAGGCAGAAATGATATGGAATTCCAACTATGCCTAAATAATATATTTGTGACAGGACATTTTAGAGATCCATTTAGAAATGTTTTTTACAGCTTTGTCCGGAGTAATGATTGATCATTATATATACACAACTAGGTTGATATTAAATAACTTGGACTGTGATATGAGATTTTGGTCGCATTTGCCATTTCCAAGTGCTTCATTTCCTGTGTAAGTGGCAAAGGCACGTCAGCGTTTGGTTTGGTCTCGCCACAAGCTGTCACTGCGGTCTCAAAGTTTCAGTGTCTGAGGTTAAACACACCTCACGCATTACCATACAGAGAAAGACCAGTAGAGATGAATTTGTTTAGAAAAAAGTATATATTTTAAAATCAATAAATGTAGATATATATAATACATTTACAAATAAATAAATTGAAAAATACCATTATACATAAAGAAATAAAAATTATAAATCATATATTTTTTCTTTTTTTTTCTTGTATATTTAAGCTTTTTTATGTCCTTTGAACATGTATTTAATTGTTTAATCATTTGGGCAGAGGTAGAATTCTATAAAGTAACAGCAGAACAATTTTCAAGTATATTAAAAACAGAAAACCTATTTTAAATTGTATTCATATTATACAATGTTTATAGTATTTTTGATCAAATAAACCCAGAATTGTTGGGCAGAAGAAACTTCTTTCAAAACGATTGGAAAAAATATTAATATAAACATGCTTAGCCCAAAGTGCATGTGTGCATAATATATTATAAACTGAAATCATAAAAAGACATTTAAAAAAGGAAATCCTAAAAATAAGGTTTTACATGTTTGCATTTTGGGTTCAAGAAAACAAAAGGACAAGCTTGAGTAGCACTATAAACGCATGCATGCATTGGACAAGCATTTTGATTGTAGTTGTATATGATTAAAGGAGTAAATACCAGCCAGAATGAAGGATCCCACGCATGAAATGAATCCAGATAAGAAGCTGTTGAAGGGAAAGGTTCCCACCAGCACACAGTACAGGAACTGAAACACGCCGGTCAGCAGAATATACAGCATATACGCGTCGATCACCTTCAGCTTATTCGGCGTGCTGCTCCGGTACTCCTCCACAAACCGCGACAGCACAGAAAACACCGAGTTAGACATGATTTCTGCTCGAAAAGTGCGCACAGAAACCCCGGAAATCAAGATGCAGAGAAACGAATACGTGTAAAGAGAGAGAGAGAGGCGTGCGTCCGCTAAATCTTCCCCACTGGCGCTGCGGGAGAACTTTAGTTCCGGCCAAAACACACACATTAAACATAGTGTTGCAGACAAGATCAACTAAAACTAAAACTGAGACCGAGACAAGACTAAAAGTGCACTGTAAAAACGCAACATGCAAAAATAAGAAAATAAACCATATATAAATGTAATGTTTTGGCTCCCCAGCCAATGGGATGAGAAAATTCTAGTTGATGAGAGCTCTTAATTAAATGAAAGCTCATTTAAATAAATGTTAAGTACATTGGAACATAATATAAAAAATACAAAGCAACATGCAAAAATAAGTAAATATATAAATAATGAAATTAATTAGATTAAATTAAATATAAGTTATCTTCTAATGTGGTGAGAAAATTCTAGTTGATGAGTGCTCTTAATAGCAATTAGCAAGACAAAAAAACGTATTTAAAAAGTTTATTTTTTTAATTTTTTATTGCATGGGAATTTACAGTTAAGACCCGAGGAGCAGATATGAATGAAGAGCAGGAGTCAGAAGTGCAGTCAATAGAAGAAATTTTAGTGAAGTTTAGTTTGCAGTTTCATCAGCAGAAGCTTCAGGTCTCACAAGGAGTTCGTAGGCCACCCCACATACAATAACATTGTTACATCAATTATACCCTTTTCTAAGGTCACATTAAGTCATTACTTAAAAAAACTTAAATGATTCTGATTGGCTAAGAAAGTAGGCAGAAATTATTAATCTTCCACACAAAGACATAACATCAATAGCATATCTCCATCCATCGAACTGCTGATGTTTAGACTGGATTTAGGCATGAAATGGCCTGTAAGTCTCCATCGAAATCTATGTCTCGCACACTCTTCTCCTAGACCTGCACAGAAAGATTAACGCACACACACACACAAATACACAGTCTCTCCAAGGTTGAAGTTGGTGCTGGCCGAGAAAAACAGACCTATCAACCGGAGACGTCCAAAAACATTCTGATAACTCGTTCTCCTTCCGAGAAAAACACAGAAAATATCAACCCTAACACTTCTAAAATTGAAGGATCGTCACGTATTCCAAGGGTCGTGATGAGCTCTGGGACCCTAGCATAGGCAAATACAATACGGACATCAGAAAATATTAGAGCAATTACACAATATGGTTGTTTATAAATGTAAATCATTTAGAATAATTTAATAATAAAAATAAGTATTCAAGATATTGATTAATGATTTAATACTGAGGTTTTAGTCATATATGTCAATCATTCTAAGAGAAATAAGAGAACGAAAAGAAAAAGAAAAGAAAATATGTATAATGTAAAAAGAGATTTTGATTATCTGCCTTCATTATAATTTGTGGTTGGTCTTAAGTAAATGTTAAGTACATTGAAACATAATATTAAAACTATCTTTGTGACAGAATGTGCTGAGATTGTTATCTAAAAAATAAGAATCATTGTGCTCCTAAAATAGGAAAATACGTCTTAAAAGGTTCTGATTTCAGGATGGACTGTGACAAAATATACCGTAAATTTTAAGAAGATAGTTCATTCATTTAAAGAACGATCTTAAGGTCTTAAAGCCGGTCTTGAGTACTAAAACACTAAAACATAGGTATATATTACAGAAATCAAGAAATTAAATAGGTATAAATAGGTATTATAGGTAAAAAATTACATAACCATATGTGAATTAACTAAAATAAACTATGAACATTGATTTGGATTAAAGAAAATTAACAATTCCTTGTACAATACATATGTTTTGTGACATTTATAAAAGACTGACATATGATTTGATGCCCCCTAGACATATTTATTATATTACATTTTAAACATAAATATTAATTTATGAATATAAAGCATAATATAATTTATCCAAATGATGAGCAAAGTAAAATAAAGCACCAACACAATTTTCCAAATCCACTCAGAATACCTATAGACAAAAATTGTAAGACTAAAAATGAATAGTCACTCTGAAATAATTTTTTTCCAAAACATAATTATCCAGACAAATTCGTTGTACTGAATATTAATTATTTATATAAAGTTTAAAAGTTTCAAATACTGTAAAATATTTTTTTTAAACAGAAAAAAAGGAAATGCATCAGAGCAACGATTATACTCTATACATAAACATTATCAATACAAATATGTTTCTGAATGAAGAGAGCAATGCATGTTTCGCACTTGTTTCATTTATGTGACGCGGCTCCTTTAAATGCGCTTACGTCAGCGTTACAAAACACAACAAACACGGCCTTTAAAGCGTGTGCATGTGACATATCCGGCACGAACACACACATCTCAAGTGTGACAGTCTGTCGTCGTGGATTTTTCTACTATTATGCTTCATAATGAGTCCTGCAAACGCAATGCAAGACGAAACTGACATAGAGTGAGTGCCATAATATTTAATAATACAGTCGTGTTACACAATAGATGTGCTCATGTAACATGGATGTTTCCTTCTGTTGTGTAACAGTGTGTGTTTAACATTTGATTGTTTTCAGGATGCCTGCTGTGAATGTTTGAAATTAAATTATATAATAATTCATACAGGGTCTGGTATGACTTGTCCTAGATCATTTCATAACGTTGTGCGAAGTCATGCTGAGATGTTACGTCACAATAATTGTGTCTCGATTTTTAACCAGATAACAATATACAATCATTTACAGCCTAGTTTTACTCTCGTATTATCTTATAGTTGGATGAATTCTTAAAATTTAAATGTTAGCGGGACATTTTATTCATATGATGT
Organism: Rhodeus uyekii; assembly: GCA_037043235.1. Taxonomy (NCBI): domain Eukaryota; kingdom Metazoa; phylum Chordata; class Actinopteri; order Cypriniformes; family Acheilognathidae; genus Rhodeus; species Rhodeus uyekii. The sequence goes on along the minus strand of JAWRVZ010000011.1, from coordinate 4,379,353 downwards.
ACAGAGCAGAACATAAAAAAAAACTTTCTAATAAACATAATTAACATCTGAATTTAACATCTTTCTTATTTGCTCACAGGAGTATTATTTTTAAACTTAAGACTAAAATGTAAATGTGAAGATTAATGGTACCATTTATTCATGTTATGTCCAGAGCAGAAAATAAGTAAAACATATGTAAAATATATGTATATAAATCATATAATAATATGATGCTCCTAAAATAATTTACTTCTAATTATTCAATATTTTAATAATAGTATTAAGTTTAAATGTAAGAAGGCATATGAAATGTTATCGTCACCTTTTATTCTTATGAAATCCAGAGCAGAACATAAATATAAATATTTAATAATTATTTTAGGAGCATTACATTATTTTCTTCTCATTTTATATAGTATAATTAACGTTTAAATGTAAGACGAAAATTTAAACGTTAATGGCACCTTTTATACATATGATTTCCAGAGCAGAACATAAATACAAATATTTTATAATAATGTGATGCTCCTAAAATAATTTACTTCTAAAGTTTTTGTCTTATTATTTTATATAGTAGAAATAATGTTTAAATGTAAGAAAAATTTTAATGTTATGGGGACTTTTATTCATGTGATGCAAAGAGAAGAACATAAATAAAACATATTTTATAATAATATGATGCTCCTAAAATAATTTACTTTTTTTTTTACAGTGTAATTAATGTTTATATGTAAAACAAAAATGTTAATGTTAATGGCACTTTTTAATCTTATGATGTCCAACATAAATACAAATATTTAATAATAATGTAATGCTCCTAAAATTATTTTCTTATTATTATTTGTATAGTATAATTAATGTTTAAATGTAAAATGAAAATTGAAATGTTAATGGCACCTTTTATTCATATGATGTTCAGAGCAAAACATACATACAAATATTTCTCCTAAAATAATTTACTTCTAAAGTTTTATCATTAGTCTTATTATTTATAATTGTTTAAATTTAAGACGAAAATGTAGGCACCTTTTATTCATATGACGTCCAGTGCAGAATAGACCATAAATAAAAATATTGAATGAAGTGCTTCTATCATGAATTAGCAGTTTCTTTGTGTGTATATATTTATTGTGTGCTTGCGAATGAACTACACCCACTAATGATTATTAATGCTCAGTTTATTGCCAGCAGGTGACAGGCTTGTACTGTGTATAAAGGCCGATGACGTAACGCAGTATGTACACAGACGGATGACATGGACAGTCATAAAGCTTCTATTGCTCTCGCACCCTTTCAGTGACATTATGTGTGTCTGTGTTTTCAGGCCGACCTCTGGGAACTGGTCCTGGTGGCCTTCTTGGAGACCAACATCCATGTCCTTATTGAAATGTGCCGAGGCTAAAATTATTGCCTGTAAGTTCCTCACCGTTCCCTTTTAATATTTAGAATTTGTATAGGATACATGTTTATTCTATTCAATATATCCAGGTATCCAGAATAACGTCTGGTCCAGATTTGTGACTTTGCCCAATCAAAACAGAATATGGACTCTTAAAGTCACCAACAAGACGGCACTCAAACAAAAAGACCAAGGTAGAGTTTCTAATCTTCTACAGTAGTGCAGAAGTATTTAGCATGCATTAAAAAAGTCTGACTCCCGTTCTCCCTCTCTAGCCGCTCAGACGCCCCTTGTGATGATCCACGGGTTTGGAGGGGGTGTCGGCCTCTGGATCCGTAACTTGGACGCATTGTGTCATTCTCGCCCCGTCTACGCCATTGACCTGCTGGGCTTCGGGCGCAGCTCTCGCCCGTCGTTCCCCTCTGACGCCACATTGGCCGAAGAGCAGTTTGTTAATTCAATAGAGCAGTGGAGGCAATCACTGGGGCTGGAACGCATGATCCTATTGGGCCACAGCCTGGGTGGTTACCTAGCAACGTCCTATACCATTCAATATCCAGAAAGGTATGTAGGAAAGCTTGTATAGCAACTTAAAGAACAAGTTTAAACGAGAGCTGTCGGAACCTCACCCTTATTTCATTTTAAAACCATATCAATTCTATTTCTATTGGAACACAAAATGTTACTGATACCTTTATACTGATACTTTGAAATATTTATACATGTTATCCAAAACTAATTTTTGTTTAAAAAGGAACATCTTATTTTTTGGCAGTCTGATCAAATAATGAGACAAAAGGAGGTGAAATCTTTTATATTACTGATGTTACTTTTGGTTAATTCCTCACATTGGAAACGAAAAGTCAGTTATCTATTTATTCACTTAATTAGCAAATGTAAAATAAAATAATAATTAATTAATAAAATACAATAATAATAATAATATATATATATATATATATATATAATCATATTTTTTTATAAAACTCTACAAAAAAAATCAGTAATGAATTAATTATATTTCACTATCATCACAATTATATCTTGTTCAAAATAAGGTCCTCAAAGTTTGAGGGTCATGTTAATTGTTAAAGTTCACCCAATTAATCTTCTGTTTTTATTTATTCACCCTCACGATCCAAACCTGCAAGAATTTTGTTTATCTTCGAAACACAAATTAAGATATTTTTAAAGAGATCAGAGAGATTTATGTCCCTCCATTGACAGTGTACACAACTACCAATATGATGCATCATAAAGTTCATAAAGACATCGTAAAACTAGAGTAGTTCAGTGCAAATATTCTGAAGGGAAACAATCGTTTTATATGATGAACAGAAAGAATTTAGGCTTTTATTCACCTAATTTTTATGAACTTCATTAGTTCATGTTTGAGCTTCTGCTTACGTGTGAGTTGATCAGTGTCTATATGTGAATAAAAGCCTAAATTAAATATTAATATATATATATATATATAGGGATAAACATAATATAAATAACATGAGGGTGAGTAATAAATGTCTGAACTTTAATACAAGGAACTACATGACTTTGAGACCAGTTGTGTGTTTGTCCACTAGAGTCAGTCACCTCATCCTGGTGGACGCCTGGGGTTTCCCTGAGCGACCCCAGCCTCAGGCACAGGGGTCAGAGGGTCAAGGGTCAGAGCTTAAAAGGGTATCGCCACCTCGCTGGGTGAAAGCTCTTGCTTCAGTGTTCAGCCTCTTCAACCCACTGGCCGTGATCAGAGCGGCGGGACCGTGGGGTGAGTACAGACAGCGGCTCTGGCCCAAAGCCTAGTCACCCGCATGGATGTACAGTTCCTGCAGAGACAGCAGGCTAACTGAAATTAATCTCACATTACTGATCTGGAAATATGCATAAGATGAGTATCACGTAAAATGCTCAGGAAATGCAGCTGGATATTGGTTTCAATAGAGTTTGACATTATTAAAGACAAATTTCATTATCAAAGACAATATTTAAAGGCCCATCGAGATGCTATTTCCGATACTATTATGATAAAGCTACTAATTTTCAATCTTTAAAATAAATTATTAATAGTTAAAAAATAAATGAAACAAAATAAATTAAACTTAATATTTAAAACATATAAAACTTATATATAGCTATATATATATATATACACATACACACACACACACATAGCAGACAGAGAGAGAGAGAGTATTGAATGCATGTAATCTTTTCAGTATTGAATGAATTATATTTTATAATCAACGTTTCTCTTGCTGCTTCTGCAATCTTGTTTTTTTTATTTGCACTGTGCTGATTGTAATGCATGAATTTTTGTGACTCAAATATCTCTTAAAATCTTTGTGACTCAAATATGTGATTGCACTTAGGACTTTGACCTTATGAGTCTTAAGCTTCCTTGCTTAAAATGCTGTCTAGGTCGGCTGCATACTAGGCTTTTGACATGAGCCACTTGCTGTGTTTCAAGTTGATGTATATCTGTTCAAGAAAACACTAAAGTGCTTAATTTCCTCTTAAAAAGGAAATCACAAAAACATTTGTTCACATCATGACTTCATCTGCAGGTCCAGGGCTGGTAAACAGATTCCGTCCTGATTTCAAGAGGAAGTTTGAGGATCTGTTTGATGACGACACCATGACACAATACATTTACCACTGTAACGCCCAGAGCCCGAGGTACTGTAAAGTGTATTAAAGAAGAATACACGTCCAACTTTCTTTAGTGTGTATTGTTGTCGTTTGAGCATGAAAATGTTACAAAGTCAGTCCAAAGGGAGTTATTTCAGTTTCTTTGAAATGCCTTCATTGTAGTCTTTTCGTCAAAATATTCCTAATTTAAATTATTCCCGCCCACGGCACACGCAAAATAAAGGCATGAGGCCTGTTTGAGGTATCTGAGGTAAAGGGGCGGGGCATTTCCCAAACAAGCTCAAAAAGGTTAACCAATCACAACACACTGGTCCAGCCGACCAATCAGAGCAAATTGTGCTTTTCAGAAGGAGGGGCTTCATAGAGGCAGAAGCTAAACAGAGTGTTTCTGACAGACTGAGAAGAGAGGTGATGCAACAATATAAAATATGTGAAAAATAATGTCTTTTAAACCAGGGGTGTCAAACTCAATTGCCCAGGGGGCCAAAATCCCAAAAAACGTTAGGTCGCGGGCCGAACAGAATAAACATTTATTGAAAACACTAAAACTAAACTTTTAAAACTTACCTTTTTTTAAATTAGATGTGAATAAAAACAGACAGAAATATTATTCTGGAATAAATCAACTTATACCTTAAATAACTTAAAAATATAAAAATATTTAAAAAATACAAAAAAAATTTAAAATATATCCTGTCTAAATTATACAAGTTAGAAATAAAGTAAACAAGTAAGTAAAGTAAAAGTTAAAAGAACAAACATTCAAATTTATTTACTCTTATGTCATTTTATATAAAACTTAAAAAGATTTATATATAAAAGATTTTGCTCTCCATAAAAATATATCCTGTCAAAATTATACAAATTCAAAATATGGACATGCTGCATAACAAAACCTGGAAATCTAAATACAATTTTTGCTTTTCAGCAATAACAAATCATCAAATCATTCAGTTGAATTTGCTCTCATGTCATTTGTCTTATAGTGCCGTGCTTATCTAGCTCCGCAAATGAGACACACGGGTATACCGGCAGTATGTCAATAAACATATACCGTATTTTCCCGCATATAACCCATGGGTTATAGCAGATTTTACAAACTATATCACATTTTTTTTTACACGTAATAATATTTCAATATATTTGTTACGTCCCTAAGGACGTAATGTATTTTCTTTCTGGCGCTTGTACTATCACTCTGACAGCTGGCGCTGATGTGCTGTCTGACATGTCAATCATGCAAGAAGACGTTCTGCCATGAGGGCGGGCTCTTCTCATCCGATGATCAACACCTGAATTTCGCGCACAAGCAATGTGTACCGAGCCTGAACAGTTATGGATAATTGACAATAACAATCGCGCGGTACTAGCGCGAGCGCGAAGCATCATTAGTCACTTCCTGTTTAATACAGGAAGTGTTCGGCGGGTCAGCTGGAGCGAGGGACATCTCGCGGGCCATTAATAAAATGCTCTCGCGGGCCGGACATAATTACACGCCGGGCCTTGAGTTTGACACCTATGTTTTAAACAGTCAAGCATGAGAACCTATTCTAGTAGAGACCCAAAACAATGTGCATTGCTTAACATGGCTTCATTTAGAGATGCATTCCTTTACAGATGTAAAAGCAATTGCTGTTTTCTTCTCTTTTCCTCTCAGTGGGGAGGTGGGTTTCAAAGCCATGTCTGAGTCTCTCGGCTGGGCCAAAAGGCCAATGGTTCAGCGTGTGAACCTGCTGCCCCCATCGACGCCCGTCAGCATGCTGTACGGCTCGCTCTCATGGGTGGACAGCTCTACTGGAAACAAAGTCGTTCAGATTAGAGGCAAAAGCCCCACCAGTGTCACGGTGAGTAAGAAATGACAGCTGTTGCACTTTTTGAGTTCATGGTTGAGGTTGGAAAAACAAACATGTGTAAATAATGCTGGCTTTTCTCTCCACAGATGATTGAAGACGCCTCCCATCACGTCTACGCCGACCAGCCGGACGAGTTCAACCGAGTGGTTGAGAATATCTGTAATACAGTAGACTAAATATGAAACGGTGCACATTAATTTGTTTGTGGGCATTTGTATCTTTAAAAGAGGTCTGTCCTGTATTTGTGGAATGATCAGATTAATAGAAACATTTAAAGCAAAGCACTTCTCAGACCTTGTCACTTCATAATCAAATTTGACGGTTTGTGGCCTTTGATGTGGAAAAGCTGTACTAAAATCTGTATTGCAGAATTTAATGGAACCTGGTTGTATTTGTATTTTCTAAGCTATATTTTATTCAGATTTCTTTTTAAGCATGCACTGAGGAAGTCATGCAACCTGATAAACCTGTGCCATGAATGCATTGACAATGTTTGGACAGTCATATTGACTAAGAGATGTTTAGCAATTATTCCATTCTGCATTATAAATGCTTGTCTGTATTTTATAACGTGCATATCTCAATACAAGGCTGTAGATTTAATGCAGTGTCTCCATTTGTTTTTCTTTACTTTTTAAAAGCGTTTCTGGAAGCTGTTCTTATTCCTCTTGTGATTAATAACACTAAAAGGTGCTAGATGCAATATTTTCGAATAAAAAGTAGCTCATTACAAACTAAATGGCATGTGAAACAGTATGCAGTGGGCAACAATAGCTAGTAGGATGATCTCACTGTATCGCATATGTAATTTTGTTTTTTAATCCAATCTAAAATAAATGCAAAGACATACACTCACCTAAAGGATTATTAAGAACACCTGTTCAATTTCTCATTACTGCAATTATCTAATCAACCAATCACATGGCAGTTGCTTCAATGCATTTAGGGATTGGTCCTGGTCAAGACAATCTCCTAAACTCCAAACTGAATGTCAGAATGGGAAAGAAAGGTGGTTTAAGCAGTTTTGAGCATGGCATGGTTGTTGGTGCCAGACGGGCCGATCTGAGTGTTTCACAATCTGCTCAGTTACTGGGATTTTCACACACAACCATTTCTTTCCACTACAAATAGGAAAAAGAGGCTACAATTTGCACGAGCTCACCAAAATTGGACAGTTGAAGACTGGAAAAATGTTGCCTGGTCTGATGAGTCTCGATTTCTGTTGAGACATTCAGATGGTAGAGTCAGAATGTGGCGTAAACAGAATGAGAACATGGATCCATCATGTTTTGTTACCACTGTGCAGGCTGGTGGTGGTGGTGTAATGGTGTGGGGGGATGATTTCTTGGCACACTTTAGGACTTTAACACATCGTTTTGATTATGGCTGCATCCAAAATCACTCAAGTATATATTTATTTTAAATAAATACTATGTTTAACAATGATTGTTGATGAAATTAGGAGACATGAATAAAATACGGGTAAAGGACAGTGCCTTACTGTTGCTCTCAAAATTGGTAAAATATATCCAAACAAATAAAAACCTGCGTTGAACACATCAATCGAGATAATACTTTATCACACAGGCAACGAATCAGAGGAGTAACTGACAATGCAATACAAAGAACCAACAGCCACATACGGACGTATAAAGTGACAGCCAGAGCCTCGCTTGCAAATTCTGATCATGTACTTGAGGAAGAAAAACAAACTTTAGAGAATTTGTACCAGCGAAATGAAAAAAAGTGGAGCTGACAGGGGTGATGTTTGTGCCTTAATGAAAGAAACGTACTATTTCCAAAGAAAGCACAACATACGTACAAGGACCTCCTATCAAAGACCTCAAAAGTAATACTCCTTGCAGGAGTATGGGTAAAGTATTCGTTGACTTCTTTAAGAACAAACCCAAAAAATTATGTTGTCAAGACAGTCTTGTCCAGCGAAGAAGAGGTTGGACCCCTTGTGATTAAACTCATGCAAATGTAGCATGTTGCTGAAAATCACTATTTTTTGGGTTGGTTTGTTCTTGCACTAGTTTATATGGACAGGCCTTCCACTTTGTTGCCATGGAAATATATGGGATTGCTGCACAAACGAAATTTCAAACACAAAATATGCCACTAAAGTGTAGTAATTAAGCTGCACAAGTCAAATGAACCGTGATTTAAACCCCGCTTAGCATTAGATGCATGTCAGACCGATATTTTATATGCATATACGAGAGAGATCTGCATCTTTAACACTGCGTAAATTTGCGTTACATTCGAATTAGATTCCGCGCTCACAGTGACGTCATCGTTCTAAAAGTCTCATTGCAACAATTCAGACTCACATCTACTGGCGATCTGCACTGTTTATGCGGTTTATACCTGCGATTCAGTTGAGTTTTTACCGACGATACCGACATTTCTGACGACCCATCACAGCCGTTACCGACTTCTGTGTATCAGCCGTTAGCGCCAAATCGGTAAAACTCGTTTCCAGCTCGCCGTTAACGACTTTGACTCGATTAACTCACCCAGTCGATCAAAAGTCATGGATGTGCAGCTGAAGAAAACCTGCGCTCCTCGGCCGCCGGACAAACCACAAACCCTGAAGCACATTTCAGACTTCAGGAGGAAGCGGGTGCGTCCGGTACCGAATCAGGTATGGAAATGTGATTTACTCTCAAACGGTTTATGAGTTTCAATAAAATTTGTGAACAAACAGCTTGTATGTTGGCTTGAGAAAGCTTAGCTTAAACTATATGTAAGTGTTAAATACAGAGATTCTTAAAAGCTTGACGGATTTAAGTTTTAAAAATATATTCCATTCTTTGTTGTAAACATGAAGTGTTAATGAATTATGTTTTAACAATTGTTTCTGTAACTGGAGTTCATGAAGGAACTGCAGGGATTCTGACTGGATGACAATCTAATAAATCATAAACATGCTAAAGTAAAATAAATGCATTTTACAATAAAAACCATCAAAACAAAATATTTGAACTCTAAACAAAGTTTGGGAATTATGCACAAACATTAATAAACAGGAAAACAGCAATTTATAGCCAATGTTTTCCCAGTTTTGCATTTTTTCCAGAATCCGTGGATATGATAAAGACAGTATTTCCCAGCTTTACATCGGCAGTTTAATAACTTGCTTAATTATTTGTCTCATATTTTGTCATTTAGATTGACAATTTTTTTCAGTTGATGGAAACTCTAGCATTTTTACTGCACAGTATTTTTTTGCATTGTGTCTTCTTAAAAGTGAAATTACTTCTGTAAATTAAAATATTGTATTGCTTCTGCATTTTCTGTGTAATTCATGACCTGGCCAGCAGCTGATTTGTACACACAACAAATAAAAAAAACTGATATATATATCCCTATATATATATATACACACACACACACACATATACATACATACACACACACATATACACACAAGGATTAGGAAAAAATTTAAATGCATAATTTTTGGTATTTGATGATTACAGAACTGGTCATACCTTAACAAGTGCATGATGATGTGTTATTGTGGCTAACCGTGTTTATCTCCTCTTCTTTAGGTGATTCCTGACATTTTTCCAGTTGTTGTGCAGGGAACAAACCCCAAACAACAGAACGGACAACTGTTACACCCTCCCTCCGAGCCTCATCCCAAACTCAGCTCACGCGTCTCTCATAAGAGCGTCTCTGTGAGTTACTTTGCAATAAAGCACTGAATCAGTAGTGATTCCCGTCAGCAGTACAGTCACAAATCTTTAGATAAAACATTCTAGTGAGAGATATGTTAACTCCTTACAAAGCCTTGGTTAATGTAAAATGAAAAAAATATGCAAAAGTATAGCAACTGAATTGTTGTTTCTTCAGAAGGAGCAGAAATCAGGCGCTGATGTCTCTGGAAAGGTGGACACAAAAAAGAAGAAACCTCTTGGTGTCAAAGGTATCGGATTATTGTTTCACCTTTAGTTCATATGCATTTCAAAAGTTCATTTGAAGAGTGTTCAACTAATGTGTATTAAAATGATAAAATCTTGTCAATATTTTTTCCTGAATGTTTTTTGTCACGTTTCTTTGTCAGAGGTCATGAAAAAATATGGCGACCGGTTGACTGAGTTTGAGAAGGAGGAGATTCAGGGATACTCTGAGTTTTGGTATCTCTGCCTGAAAGCCATGAAGATTCAAAACTATGAGGATGAGAAAGGCTATTATATTATGGTATTTGTTTTTATTATTGTAAATTGTTCAATATACTAGGTAAGGGATAATGTGCAGCCTGTTAGATGTTATTGATTAATAATAAGTATGTGGATGTACATTATCCCAAATAATTAATCGTAGACATGAAATATTGATTTGAAATGGTTTTAAAACTATACTTGTGCATTATCTTAAAGCATTGCGCAAAGTGAGAATGGAACTTGGCAACAAAACAGCATTATATTCATATTAAATCTGAAGTCTTGTGATTGCTTTTTCAATACAAACGGTTGATAACTGAGATGCTGTGATCTTCTGGATATTAAATGTTTCTATTGTGTTGTTCGAAGGTTGCTCACGACCACATCGCCTATCGTTACGAGGTGCTTGAAGTGATGGGTCACGGCTCATTCAGTCAGGTGCTCAAATGTCGGGATCACAAGACCAATGAGACGGTGGCAGTTAAAATACTGCGCAGAAGGTAAGAGTCTGTTAAATGTGCAAACATTCTTCTTAATTATTTGTATTTGATTTTATGTACATTTCTGTATTAACTAATGATTGTTTCATTTAAAAGAGACTTAAAACAAAACTGTTGCTGCTGTTTGGCTAGAGCTTCAGGTTTAACCCAGTATATCTCTGTTGCGTAACAGGAAAGATGATCAAATTCCCATGACAGAGGTCAAGATTTTGGAGGCTTTGCTCAAGAAAGAAAAAGACACCAGTGCTAACACAGTCCAAATGAAAGAGCACTTCATCTTCCGAAAACATCTCTGCATCACCTTCGAGCTTCTGGGGTGAGTGTGAATGAGAAGATAGATTTGAGCAGCTTCTGGTTGCAGGACAATCCTTTTTTTTTTAATACTAGTGCATGTAGCAGAAACTCAGATGTTAATCAGTTTCTAAAGGAAATGTGTTTACCTCTGCATAGCACAAACCTGAAAGAGGTTCTTAAAGAGCGAGACCGCCGAGGATTCTCCAAGAAGCTGATCCATCGATATGCCTGCTCAATGCTGGAGTGCCTGCAGGTGCTTCATGATGAGCGGATCGTGCACGGGGACCTCAAGCCTGTAAGTTAACCTACACTCAACGTCCTTTTAACTTCATAAGTTTTCAGATTTGTTTGTCTTTGGTTGGATGTATTGATGGAAGATCTGCAGGGAAATAATCTGCTCTGAAATGCTATTGTTTTATAGGACAACATCCTGACGATTGATGAAGATGAAAACTCTGATGTCAAGGTGGCTGATTTTGGATCCGGCTGCTTTCAGGATGATCAAGGTGAGTTCAGTTTCAGGTGCTTTAAATGTGAGATAATAACTGTTATTCTTGCATTTTCATGACTTTCCCCTCTCTCTGTCTCTTCCCCAACTATAGTTTTCAGCGACAATGGCAATTGTTGTTACCGTGCTCCTGAATCGCTGCTCCATCAGCCCTCCACCACCGCCATGGACATGTGGAGCCTTGGCTGTCTGCTAGTAGAGCTCCACACTGGGCGGCCCATCTTCAGAGGCAAAAATGAGCTGGATCAGCTGTCCTGTATAATGGAGGTTAAGGCAGTATATGAAAGCCTGCTTTCAGAAACACGAATATTCATTTAATTTCTGAGTTTATATTGATTGTGTTGTTGTTAAGGTGCTTGGAATGCCTTCGACTGTTGAAATGGAGAAGTCAGATTTTTGGACTGCATTCTTTGGTGAGCTCAAAACACATGATGAGATTTTCCCAGTTGGTTTTAGGCCATTTGTGCTTACCTGGTATTGTGCGTTTTGTTCTGTTAAAGCTTATAAGTGGAAACACCAGACTGTAGGCAGAACCACAGGCAACAGACACCCTAATTCTAGACCTCTCGTCAGTATTCTGGGGACCACCAACCACGCTTTTTTGGATTTCGTGCAGCGCTGCCTGACGTATGTTCAGTTTGATTACTATAAAAGGGATTTGTGTATTTGTCTGATGAATGTAAATGTACAGACCATGTATACTTGCTTACTTTTCCAGGTGGGACCCGAAGATGCGCATGACGCCACAGGAAGCCATGCAGCACAAATGGATTGTGAAGAGTCGCTCTAAACCTCACAGAGTTTATGACGAGCAGTGGTTTGAGACGAAGGACGGCACTGGGGAACCATCATTTCCCAAACCTGGGCCTGATCCACTGAGGAAAGGAGGACAGAAGCCCTTCTGTGAGGAAAGACTGGGATGCCAGCAAAACATGTACAGGACTAGGAAAATACCAATCCTCAAGCCCCCAGTGAAGCGTGCACCATGAAGTAGGGTTGGAAGGAAGCATTTCTATAGTGCTTTAATTATGTACTGTTGTACACCCAAAGCACTCTTAAATCATGTCTCTCCTCACCCACCCACCAGCAAACTACAAACATGAGAGCTTGTTTTCAGGGCAGAATTATGATCTACGCAGGCCTCCCCTGATCAAGCAGGGTACCAAATACCCGTGAGTACTAATGGGGGTATGTATCAGGCTTTGGTGGGTTCAGGATGCAACCAAACCTTGATTCATCAAAGCCTGATTCAACCAGAAGCATTGGATAAGAGCTACACAAGCTACACATGCCGCTGTCTATCTGGATGACGTCATCCTCTACAGCAATGACTGGCAGTGACACACGGAGCACCTGCGGGCGGTCCTGAGGGCGCTGAGATTGGCTGGACTGATGGCCAACCCGAGGAAGTGTGCAGTTGGGCATTTGGAGGTCAGGTATCTGGGTTTCCACTTGGCTCATGGGCAGGTGTGTCTTCAAATTAATAAAATTGCAGCAATTGCGACCTGCCTGTGACCCAAGACCAAGAAGGAGGTAAAGCAGTTCCTGGGACTGGAGGGATATTAGTTTTGTGCCTAGGTATTTGGACCTCACCAGATCCAGTCCAGTGGACGGAGCCGTGTCAGCAGCCATGGTTAACGTTGCTCTGTGTGGTGGCCCCCTATTACACTCTCTTGACTTTTATCTTCCTTTTATGTTGCTGACTGACCCGTCGGACAGGGGGCTGGGAGCAGTCCTCATCCAGGAGATAGAGGAGGAGGAACAACCAGTGCTGTACATCAGTTCTGCCCCAGGAGATAATAGAGGAAGGTTAGGATGGCCCACCTGATGGCCAGACACTCTTTTTCTATGGTTCTTCAAGAGCTTCCGACTGATGTACAGCACCAGCAATTCCTCCCCCTCTATGTCCTGGGACAGGACCGCTCCCAGCCCCCTGTCCGACGCGTCAGTCTGCAACATCAAAGGTACGAGTATCCGGTACGGATAAAGCACTTTTGCAGAGTATGAGGATTACAAGTCACTATCTGTGCTCAGATTGAATACAAATCCTCATTGGGTAGCTGACTATGTCTGCATTCTGTGATAGGCTAGTCACAGCGCCCCTCCCCTACACATACAGATTTGCTGTGTCCCGCTCTGCTCATTCATACGCAGAACACTGAGAAGAGAATAGCTCCCTTTCTCTCTCTGTCTCTCCCTCAGTCACACAGGTTAGCGGGTCTTTGTTTAGGGTTTCTTCAGCTTCAGGTTTGTTTTTTATTTCGGTTTGTTTGTAATACGTATTTATTAACCAGTATAGTTCTGGTAAATGTGGGGGTTGTGCTTGGTATAATATTTTTTTTTTTACCGTTTGCTGGCTCTAACCAGTTTTTTGACTTCACACAAAAAATAAAGTAGTAGTATAAAAACTATATTACAAATTAATTAGCTACACACGTACACTCTCTCCCTCTCTCTGCCGGTCATCAGAGGGTTTTTGTTGTTTTTTGTTTTTACGGTCTGCTGGCTCCAACCAGTTTTTTGACTTTTTGACACGCACTGAGTGTCTGACACTTTCTTGCCGTATTTCATAAAAAATAAAGGAATTAGTGGTATAAAACTTTAATATTACAAATTGATTAGCTACACACTCTTTTTCTCTCTCTCTAACCAGTTTAACCCATAAACATTGCATGATTAAAAATAACATAAACCATAATTAGGGACCAACCAAATTCACGATTTCACGGCCGTGACATTTTCCGTGAAATCGGCCACTTTCCGTGAAAACACCCAACAAGCGTGAAATAGTGAAATTTTTATTGAAGATAAATATTTTTACTGATAAATAGTATACCAGGAGCAGACGATCGTAGTCTTAGCCGAGTTTGCAGCCTACTAAACAGCAGCAAAAGAAGTTCCGCCGGATACGAGTATAACAGCATTCTGGCGTTCGCACAGCAGTCGGTTTCCTCTGCTGAGCCGGCTAGCATTACGCTACCTTTCTGTACCAACGAACAGCGTTGACGCGGAGAGAAGCGTCAGCCAGTACACAAGCGTCAATGCACCGCAGCGACAGAATATGTTAGCAACCACGTTGGACGGCCAAGTTTTGGCCAAGAAAAACTGTAAACTATTTCATTAATGTCACGTGGCATTACGGAGTGTGTGGCTACGTGCGTTGTAGTTGTATTTTGTTTCCTTTTTGTTTTTTAATGCAGGTGAACAGTCGGAAAGTGGTATTTTAGAATACAAAACAGCGGGTGTGACAGGAGATGGACTGATTGCAGTGATTGGTGCCTAAAAATTGTACCCGCGAATTCTCCGTGAAATCGAATGTTTTTTTAAAAACCTTCCGTGAAATTGCGAATTTTTACCCGTGAATTTGGTTGGTCCCTACCCATAATGCCCCGCCCATTTCAAGAGAATCTGCCCAATTCTGGGTTAAACTCCACCCACTTCCGTGTTAGGCCCCGCCCAGTCCTAGTACAGATACAGATAATTCATATGGTTTACAGATAATGCTGTACTCGCTCATCCCTTACAAAGGGAAGAGAAAAATCAGTAGAGTGTTACAGCGGGGCGCCACACAGAGCACATTAAACTGGGTAAAAGGTAGGGATGTGCGAGTGTGGTCGACTACACGGCACAACTGTGACTAGTCGACACACCTAAGACACTAGTCGACTACACTATAAAACCAAAAACTCACAAATTTTTATAGTTCAAATTACATTAATTTTACATTTAACCCTCTGACGCATACAGTCACACATGTGCGTTTAGAACGTTTGTGCGTCTTGTGATCAACCGCTAAATTCAAACATGTTTTCGCGCGACTGGTGCTAATCTCGAGACAGACGCTCAGAGCTTGTCATTTATCTCAACTATTCTGTGTTTTCAACCACATACCTTTATTTTAGGTTTCAGATGTTTAAATACTCATAAGTACTGGCAAAACAATAAATTTATGGTTTGAAAAATACACACCGATGTCTATAAAAGCAGAAATAGCGATTCATTCAATTATAAATTGGCTAGATGTTTTATTCATATCAGATACACATTACATGGATAACTAAAAAGTTCACTCTTTTCTTCACCCACTTCACCAGACACTTACTGTCATGTATTTCGGGAGAAGTGACTGAATTTACGTTGTAAATCCGACAGATTCTCAGAACTGCGGCGCAAACTAACATGGCGCATCATTGATCAGCTAACATGATCATTATAAAGCTTTTAACTGACAAAACACATTCACTTCCACATATTTGAGAATTGGAATATCAGATTATCAGAATATTTCGAATAATAAGAAAAACTAAAATGCGATATGCTTTTGCGGCGTGTCACGTGACACGCATGACTTGTCACCATGGAAATAATAAGGGAAACTTTCTAAAATAACTGTCACCTATGAATCTGTTGCTGTGAATCAGCAAGAATATTTTAAAATGCGCATCAGAGGGTTAAAAACTATTTTTAAAAATAAAACATTAACTTAAAATGTTTACCTCAGATCTCGCATGTATTTTCTTTCTGTCAGTTGCTGCGGGTTTAAAAATGATCACCGAAATGAGCAGGTGTGGAAGTATTTTAAAGTAGGAGATGGAAAGGTTTTATGTGAAGAGTCATGTCAAACTGGCGTAAAATAACTGCACTGGATGCGAGCGTAACAATATTAATCACAGACATGAGACCCAGATAGTACAGGTACATCTGGTAAACTTCAGATTCGTTTTTTTATAGTCGTATTTTCATCGTCTGTAGAGCGGCTATTTTCAGCTGTTAAATCGATGTTAGGAAAGAAGACTACAATTTACTACAATTGTCCGTCACTGCGATCCCATTCAGCTGAAAGAAGAAATACATATATTTATACAAATATTTTTTTAATTTTATTTACCTGTTCATTGAACACATTGTCATGGGTATCACCATGGAAATCAACAATACGCCTCGCTCCATAAAGCAGCAGTTTTGACAAGCGCGCAACGTTATAGTGACCTTATGGTAAACCTGCGATATAGCGTCGATAATTACCTACTAGCACCAGCAGGGGTAAAGCTCCAATATAGCGTCGGTAAGTAATAACATTAAAATAGATCAAAAACAGCTTTAATAACATGAAAAGACTACCCAACAAAGCTGTTGTTAACACAGTTTCAAGTTTACACACCACTGTAATGCCGAATCAGGTTGAAGCAATTATGGTGAAAGCGTCGACAATCGTAACACTTCATTTAACATGTCGTTCATTTTTTACTCAGTATTTCGTTCGGTGGTACAATAGTCGCTGACGCTCGTGGTCTTCCTGCCATTGTGGATTTAAATGATTAATTTCTGATAAAAAATTTTTTTATAAAAAAACCAAAGTATTTGCTAAAGTACTTCCGACACTATATCGCAGGTTTACCGACCTCATTTCTAGTGGCATTTGTTGTTATTGAACTTGATTCATAGATTCAATATTTTAAATGTATTATTGATGTACAGTAATACCTCGGTTTAAGAGTTTGATTCGTTTCAAGATCTCGTACACCAAAAAATGTTCCCCATAAGAATGCACTAAAAATCACTCGATTCGTTCCACTTGAGCATAAATGCCCATTTTAAAACAAATTTGGTTTTACCCTATTAATTACAGTTAGAATTATAGCCATTAAGATCTCATTTAAATACTAAATAATTTATAGTTAAACTCTAAAAATACTTGACGCGCACTTTAACTTTGAGTAGCGTCGCTGCTGGCATGAAGGAGACCAGAGGACGGGGTGCGGGGTGTTACTGCTTAGAGGGAGGATTTCGTACCTTCTTTCTATATGCTGTACTGTACGCATATATTTCACTACGTGAACAATAGCGATCATAATGTTAACAACACAAGGTAAAACCGCTGTAAATCACTTATTAAAGTATCACTGTGGTGAATGATGCAACCAAACCAAACGACACTGAGAGAATTAACGAGTGAAGGGGTGATAAAGGGGTTGGAACCGCAACTGTTTTATGAGAGGTCGTTAGGATATTTCCAGTAAAAACGCACGCAAAGATGCTGAGCGTTTTGCACACAAAAATGCGCGTGGGCGAAGGAATATTTTTCTCGCACACCAATATAATGCGCGTGCACCGATTTGATCGTATACTAAGTCACTCGTAAACCGAGGTATTACTGTATTTAAATGTTTTTTTTTAAATGTCTTCTGAGCTTTTCTTACTTTTAGACTTGTCAGTTGCTAAACGTTCGTTTAAACAGCTAACAGATTAGTCCACTGGACCGGATCTGGTGCTTCCTTTTTAGTGAGGTCAGTCAGCGGGCTGGTAAGGTCCGAACACCTAGGCACAAAACTATCCCGCCAGTCTCAGTAACTGGCTTGCCTCCTTTCTGGTCTTGGGTCAAGGGCAGGGGCAGTTTTATCAATTTGAAGACGCACCTGCCCATGAGCCAAGTGGAAACCCAGATACCTGACCTCCACACACCCAACTGCACACTTCCTCGGGTTGGCCATCAGTCCAGCCACTCTCAGCGCCCTCAGGTGCTCCGTGTGTCACTGCCAGTCATTACTGTAGATGATGATGTCATCCAGATTGTCAGCGCCATGTGTAGCATGTGTAGCTCTTATCCAATGCCTCTGGTTAAATCAGGCTTTGATGGATTGAGGTTTGGTTGCATCCCGAATCCACCAAATCCTGATACGTACCCCCATTAGTACTCACAGGTACTTGGTGCAACCCTGCTTGATCAGGGGAGGCCTGCGGTGGATCTGGGACCTGTCCGCTAAGTGCATTGTGCCATGAGATTATAATCAATGGAAAGGGAACATGCTGAAGAAAAGAAAGACCAAAGAGGATATCAAACCATTAAGAAACAGCTGTGAAATAAAGTTGTCTTTTGGAAAAGTGTTTATTGTCTTTAGAAAGATTATATGAGCATCTGAAAATGATTTATTGTCAACAAACAGGATTGTTAAGGAGTTAAAGAGAATGATGAGAATAAGATTTTATTGTGATAAAACAGGTCAGATGAATCTTCCAAAAACTTAAATTGCATGGCTATTGCCAAACAGCAGATAAGAATTAGGTGAGTAAAGTTTGAAGTTGGCTTTAGAAAGCCTACCCTGAAAACTTGAAAAGTTTCAAGTATTAAATAGCATGTTCTTAGTACAGTATGTTCTAACATGCTGGTAGGAATAATTATGTTATTTGCATGAATTAGCATGACACTAGCACATGATTTAGCCCGTTTTTAACATGAATTAGCATGCCACTTACTTGATTTAACATGTTGCAAACATATTGCTGGCATTAACTAAAACGTCACCAGGATGATTTAGCATGAAACAGCAGTTTACTTACATGAATTAACATGTCGCTGGCATGACATAACATGAATAAGCACGTTGTTAGCATCATTTAACAGAAGTTAACATGCTGATAGCATAGCATGCCGCTAACATGATTTAACACAAATTAACCGATGAAATTGACCCGATGTCAGAAGAGGCTTAAGGTATGAACCGAGTTTGGTGATGGTAGCGTTAAAGCTCTAAGACTTTATGCAGTCTAAATATGGCTCATAAGAATAATAATACGTTTATAGATAAGTAATTTGGCTTTCTGAAGCCTACTTAAAAATGTATGAGGATAACGCCCTACCCAGACAGATCCAGATGCAGCGGTTCTCATCTCAGCTGTCCAGTAAAATCATATTTTAACTTCTGGATCTCTTCCTCTTAAGCTTCAATTGCAAGAAACGAAAGACTTTCTCCAAGACTCTTTTCATCTACTATAAAGCAGGGAAGTGCACAAATGCATTGAGTTGCTGCCATGTGATTGGATCGTTAATGAGCAGTTTGAACAGGTGATGCACAGGTTTTTTGGTATGATTTGATTGTTTAATAAAACTCTTAAACAGGTTATCACATGAAGACAGATGACATTTGTTCAAATGAGTGTTTTACTTCATCTATCCAAATCAAACACAAAAGACAAATGTTCAAAAAGTACTACAGAAAACAAAATATGCTGTTAATAAAATTTATTTTGTTAAAGAACAATACATTACATATATAAATAATAGAAACATACATAAACGTTATGTCCTTCAAAAAAGCATTGTGTGTCATTAAGAATAAGTAACTTCATATGTCTTCATAGTTTAAGTGTACATGAATAATGTTAAGTTTACAGTCTGTTTAGTAACAAATTTAGTGAAGAAACAACAGCATTTTTCATCAGACCAATGCAACTCAACACTCACTCAGTTCCTTGAAGGCATGTTAAAAGAATTCCTAATACTTGCCATTATTGTGTACAATATACAATATAAGGCAGCAAAGTTAAACAAAATTAAACATATGTTTGGCTACAAAGATTTCTTAATTAAATTTATAATACTCATACACGGTAACACCCCAGGCCTTCGTTTTTCAGTGGTGAACAGTAACATCTGATCAGATAAACTGAACCAACAAAACAGTTTTAAAATAAATAATGTGTAAAATAAAATAAATGAAATAATATCAGGTACATACAGTAGCTATTTCATAAAAGAGTGTATGAAAAAAGAGGGTTATTTCTTTAAGATCTTAAAGAAATAGTTACATGGCTCAGTGTAAACCACTTACGAATGGTTGATGCAGTTTATTCACAGACAGTTACGAATACAGGATCTGATGATACTGAAATAACAGTGTGAAGGAATATGGTCATAACAGCAGACTGAGTTCACTGGCTTTCGTGAACGGTGATGTCGGCCACACCGTGCACCTGTGTGAGCTGTTTGCAGTCCAGAGACGCCACCAGCTTCCTCTTGCCGGCTATCGTCGGGATAAGGTGCTCCGTCACCGTTACATTGGCATGCTTGCCTACATCCCTGAGAAAACATGGAGGAGAGAGATAAATGCAATGCATTCATAAATGGGAAAAAGATTCTAATCAGCAATTCAGACACTCATTATGAGCAGCCAAGACACAAGAGCAGTGAAACTAATCAAGCAAAAAGATATAGTGTTTTATTTCTACGTTCTTAAGACTTTTTTTTAAAAATCTACCGATCCCAAAAAACTGGGCATTCAGATATGCTGCTTAAATTTCGCTTTGATTTATGTACTATTATAGCATTTTCATTTAAATATTTCTATTCAGCTTTAATATAGATTTATTTGTTTACTTTTTTAATTTCTTTATTTCAGTTAGAGGTCAAGGCAACATTTCTAATCTAAAGGGTTAGTTCACCAAAAAATGAACATTGTCCCATAGCATTGTTTAATCACCCTCAAGCCATCCAGGAAAAAAAGAAATATCCTCAGGTCTCATTCACTCCCATTATAAAGATGGGAAGAATCAGGATCATTTTTAATATAACTCTGATTATGTTTGGCTGAAAGAAGAAAGTCACAAACAACAGGATGGCTAGAGGATGAGTAAATTATGGGATAATTTTTGGGTGAATTAACCATTTAATATATACTTTTTCTCTTTACTTTTCTTTTTTGTAATGATTTTATTTCAGTTAGTTGCCACAGCAACATGATAATATATATGATTTTACCTCACTGACAAACTGACACTGACTGACAAAAATGAATTGAAATAGTTTTAGTTGAAGTTTAACAATAATAACACAGGATGCAGTTTTTAACAAGAATTTAGTGGGAAAGAAAAAAAGGTCCTAACAAACATTCTTGCAGAGTTTTATTGCCTTTACAAGTTATACTAGATATTATGTGACAACAAACAAAACTCTACTTGTATTGTATTTTAAATAGGAAAATCATCAGCTGTAGGTGTTTTAATAACCTTTTTCTTAATATCATACAGAGGCATTTTATTCTGTCGATAATCATATCAGCACTATTTACATTTAAATTTCTGCATTCATCAGATGCTTTTATCCAAAGAAACACATTGATATTCTAATCAGTTCTTGCTTTCCCTGGGAATCGAACCCATGACCTTGGCATTGCAAGCACTATACTCTACTGTTTGAACTACAGGAAATCAACTATTGAGAACTAAATGCACGACTACGTGATCTACTCTTTGTTGTGTTTTTTTGGGGGTTGCTAAGAAAATTCCCATTAGAAAAATTGTTTCCAAATGGTGAAGTTGGAATCCAGTGGAATCCTGCACTTGTTCCATTGTACATAGTACATTGTTCCGAGTAATTTTGAGGCTCTTACCCCACTATGATGGGATGGAGGTCTCTAAGCCCCAGTCCTTCCACTCGTATCACCACATTGCGCAGAGTGCAGGGCAGAGGATTTGTGAAGGTGATCTTCGCGGATGTCTCCTTGCCCACATACGCCTCTCCAATAGGCTAAAATGAGAAGCAAAGCATAGTTACAAACCCTCTCATTTGATTTCATATGGAACACATTTTAATATGCAATAAAATATTCTGCAAAAATATTAGTGTGGTCAAATTTGAGGGTAAACACAACTGTAGTTTGTTTGGTTGTGGATGTCTCACCTCAATGTGGAGATCAGGTGTTCTGAGCCTAAAGCTGGTCTGATTGGCCAAAACCTGCTGGGTCTCACTGACCCGTCCAGACAAGGTCAGCATGAGTGCGGCCTGGTCCACCAGTTGATTCTGATACTGCTTGTAAGGCAGAATCCAGTCAAGGATCTTTTCTAAAGGAAAAAAATAAGTGGGATCAGCAATGATCGTGAGCTTTACACATGAGATACCTACTGCCTCATGTTTAAACACTCTCTTGGTTAAATAAATGAATAAAATAATAGATAAAATGTTAATGAATTAAATATTCATAAAAATACAATTATATTTTTAGTTTAATTATCATGCGTGTTAAATAAAAATGTGTTTAATTCATTATTATTTTACAAATTTAACTTAAAATATTTGTAAGAATTCATACAGTAGCAAAACTAATTTATGTTTTTCTAAAGGATGTAAAATAGACTTTTTTCCACTAGACATACTGTACACTGTCTATCTGCTTTGTGGATTGAATGAATAAAATAATCATTAAAATGTTAAGAAATAAAATTATTATTTTACTTTGTTTATTAATTGTACATATTAAAACATTTAATGTGATAGAAATATATAAATATTATTATTACATTATTATATTAATACATTTATCAATATTATAAATTTATTAAAATATGTAAGAATTAATTCATCAAATTTAACAGTAAATTTACAGTAGCAGATATGTATACATTTATTTACAGTAGACTAAAATAATGTCACAATGTAACGATACAGTCACATGACATGCTTAATTCAGCAAGTTGCATCAATGTATTTCAGTTAATTCTTTAAAGAGACAGTTCACCTAAAAATGAAAGTTCTTTCATCATTTACTCACCTTCAAGTTGTTCCAAAACCGTATGAATTTATTTGCTCTGCTGAACACAAAAGACGATATTTTGATGAAACAAACAGTTGATGGGCCCATTGACTTCCATAGTATTGGAAAAAAATGATGGAAGTCGATGGGGTCCATCAATTGTTTGGTTTTGTCAAAATATCTTTTGTGTTCAGCAGAAAAAAGAAATTCATACAGGTTTGGAATAACTTTACGGTGAGTAAATGACAGAATCTTAATTTTTGGATGAACTATCCCAAAAACTGAAATACAAATAAATAAATGAATATTATTAGTGTTCATTTGATCATATAATGAACAGGTTAAATGTGGTTTATGTGCTTTCATGTTAAATGTGTCAGGAAATGCATAGTAGAATGCATTGGTGAATGCAAGTGTTTCATACATACAGAAAGTGTGTGTACTGTGCACACTGTACTTGATTTATGAATGGCAGTGAAGCGACGCAACTGACACTGGTAAGTCAAGATGGCAGATTGAATTGATACTAACTCATACCATACAGAATGTACTTTTTTAGCAGTTGCACAGTAATTACTGCTTTAAAATAAATAACAGAGTATGCAATTTTGGACGCATTCCTCTAGCTCACCTTCCTGTGGCATGAGCTCTACATCCAGTTTCTCCTTCTTCACGGTGTCCTTCAGCACGCCGGTGTAGTACATGACCGCCACCTGGCTGTGAAGGGTGGTTCTGCGGGGCTGAGAGCTTGTGTTCTTCACCACGATCTTCAGCTGAGCGTCTCCTCCCATCCGTGGACCTTCTCCCTCCATCCTCACCTCCACCAGCACGTCCTCAGCAATGGGACTGGAGTAGACATCGGGTTTAGAGCCGTAGCGACAGGCCGTCTCGACTGCGATACGCTCCTCCTCCGAGTCTGAGGGAAAGAAAAATTACAAATGAGATCATGTTTTCAGAGTTTCAGAAGACACTTCCCATAATAAATGACAAAAGCTGCTATTTATACATGTCCATTTCACCGCTCTATACACTTACTTTAATTCAACTGTTTATATTTTGTCTAACTGAGACAATGATGGCATTGTTTCCTGCGGGAGGAACTCGGTTAAGTTTAAACTGCTTGTTTGGAGATAATAACAGATATTTTGGTGAGAAGGCAGTGGAATGTTAAGCCAGTTAAACCGGGCATTATGTGTTCTTGGCTGCATCTGTCCTGTCCTTTGCCAGTAATTCGTGCTCTGTATTGTAGGTTGCTCTGGTAAGACAACATCGACTAAGAACATGAATTTACCGTATGGATAAATCTCTCCTCCGTGAAGTTAGCATCCCATAAAACTAAATGATCCCCAAAACTATGCCATTCCTTTGTGCTACATTCGTGCCTCAACAACGAATGTTTGTGCAGGTTTGGTATTTGAGATATTAAACATTCATTTGTATATTTATTGTCTTATGCTAGCAAACAGGACTTCCAACATGCTACACAAGCTAGCAGTGAATAGTTACATGCTAATAATGATTTGGTATTTCATGTTAAATCATGCTAGTTAATGCTAAATCTTGCTAGCGAAATGCTAGTTAGCGCTAAATCTTACTAGCGACATGTTAATTCACGTTAAATCTTGTTACAGTTAGCGCTAAATCATATTTTCTACTGCATATATGTACATTCAATTATTTATCTATATGTATAATTTACATTAAATAATAATAATAATTTGTATATTTTTTTTAATATAAATAATACATAGAAAGACAGAATAGTGAGATTCTGAATTTATTTACAGGTGCAAGTAATAAATTTGTAGTTTCAAATGTGTTTGCATATATGTATCTAATAGTAATAAAAATTTAGAAGTTTTATTTTCATTAAAATTATGTCCTAATACAAATAAATCTTAAATGATCCAAAATAAAAGTTTAATTTCTTTATGAAGAGTAAATGTTCCTTCTTTTCTTTTTTCTTTTCAAAATGTAATCCTACATAATATGATTTATTTTTCTGGCATTTGGATCTAATACAATTTTCTCTGAGAAACTGAACAAGTTCCAATACAAATATTTATACCTCATGATTTTGATACCACATTCTTTCATCATTATGTTCATATTAACAAGACAAGACATTGATTGATAGTTGTCTGAAAGTGTGCGTGTGTGTGTGTTTCTCACCTTCAGGATGTTTGTAAATGTGTGTGATGTCGACACGCTCATCAGAGCCAACAGCCTTAGTGCTGATGCAGTGACCGACAGCTTTCTTCTCACTGTGGATTTGACTGAAGCTGCCGTCGGGGTTCCTCTGCCAGTAGATCTTATCACTGTTCACCTTCAAAAAACAACAGTGGAGGTTTAGAGCCGAGAATCCTTCAAACACACATGACTGACAAGATAAATGAAGGTTTCAAACAGGATTTTATAGAGAGTTTAAAGAAAATATTTATTATGGATGTCAACATGTCAGGGCCGGCCCGTCCTCTAAGACAGGAGTGAAATGAGAGCAGAACTTGATTCTATTTCTATCAATTTAGAAATGAAAACATTATCTTTCAGTTGTAACAAAAATTATTAAAACCCATTTCCAAGTAAAAAAAAAAAAATAATAATAATAATAATAATAATAACAAAAATAATATACATATTAGATTACTGTACAATGGAACATGCGCAGGATTCCATTGGAACTTTACCATTTGGAGAAAAAAAATTCTAATGGGAAAAAAATCAAATAAATAAAATTAAAATATTTATATAATTTATATTTGAGCTACAGGAAAGTACTTGTGCATATATATGTGTGTGTGTGTGTGTGTGTGTGCACAAGTACTTTCCTGTAGCTCAAACAATAACGTCAAGGTCATGGGTTCGATTCCCAGGGAAAGCAAGACCTGATTAGAATATCAATGTGCTTCTTGAATGAAATGTGAGTCGCTTTGGATAAAAGCATCTGCCAAATGCATAAATGTAAAATGTTCTCAATTTGTGGTGAAACTTAACAATTAATCAGCAAAACACAAGCGTGCCGTATGGTGGAACCTGGTCCACACACATCAACTATGATCTGTTTAACCCCTAATTTATTAACACCCCATCTGGCATGAATTCAAATGTATGCATGTTTTTTTGTGCTTGACGTTAACTACATTATATAAATTGCAGCATGTTTCAGATGATAAATAAACATGACTTATATTCCAGAAAAATGTGCGAGCAACATTGACGAGTCTGGACTCACCTCAGCGAAGACAAAAGGTGTGTCGTGTTTCAAATAGACCTGTCCAGAGCGTACAGCGGCCAGTGATGCCGGACCGCAACGAAATGTGCCATGGCTGGTTTCCTGGGGTGTGGAATCCACCGCCTGCCATCCACCCATTCCAGGAGGCAGATCTGGACGGGCCATCCAGCAATCATTCCAGACATGGAAGTTCCTATAGGAAGAGAACAGAGGAAATCATTACATTTCTATACATATATATAGATCAGTATAAAATACAGTAATACCTCGGTTTACGAGTTTAATTGGTTCCGAGAGCTCGTAACTCAAAATTCTCGCGCAGAAAAACAATTTTCCCCATAAGAATGCAATAAAAATCACTCGATTCGTTCCACATGACCATAAATGCCCATTTTAAATATTTTTTTGGGTTTCACCCTATTAATTAGTTAAAATTATAACCATTAAGATCTCATATAAATTCTAATTAATAATTGACAATTAAACTCTAAAAATACTTGACAATTTACAGTAACGCGCACTTTATCTTTGAGTCGCTGCTGGCGTGAAGGAGACGAGAGGAGGGTTTTACTGCTTACAGGGAGAATTTCATCCCTTCTTTCTTCCTCATCTTGAGCTCATTGTCTATATGCTGTACTGTACGTATATATTTCACTACGTGAACGATAGCGATCACAATTAATGTTAACAACACGAGGTAAAACCGCTGTAAATCACTTATAAAAGTATCACTGTGGTGAATGATGCACCCAAACCGAGCGACGCTGAGAGAATGAACGAGTGAAGGGGTGATGGGCTTTGTGAGAGGCTGTCGTTAGGATATTTCCAGTAAAAATACGCGCAAAGATACTAAGCGACCAACAAAAAAATGCGCGTGGACGAGAGAAAGTCTTTCTCGCACGATACACTGCTCGTACACCGATTTGCTCATATACAAAGTCACTCGTAAACCGAGGTATTACTGTATATAGAAATACTGACCGACCGATACAACAGCAGTATTGGATTTTATACTGATCCAC
Organism: Rhodeus uyekii; assembly: GCA_037043235.1. Taxonomy (NCBI): domain Eukaryota; kingdom Metazoa; phylum Chordata; class Actinopteri; order Cypriniformes; family Acheilognathidae; genus Rhodeus; species Rhodeus uyekii. The sequence continues at coordinate 4,352,439 of JAWRVZ010000011.1, read as the reverse complement.
ACTTAATATAAATTTTTCCATGAAATAACACAAATGCTCACCATACAGAGTCAGAGTTAAGCTCAGGGATCGGTTCCATATTCTCATCGAAATACACATCTGTTGTCAATGAGACATCCGTATCGTGGGCAGACTGGAAATTTGTTACGGAACGTGCAGGAATACCAAGACATCTCAACACTGGGAAAGAGAGAGAGAGAAAAAGAGAGAGAGAGTTATTCATCTGTTTGTGCAGATTCAATATAATAACATTGTTTAAACGTTTGGGGTCATAACCATTTTATTTAAAGAAATTAATATTATTATACAGCAAAGGATGCATTAAACCGATCAAAAGTGACAGTAACAGATATTAATAATATTAAAATAGATAAATACAATAAACATTGTTATTTTAAACATTCTATTAATCTAAGAATCCTGAAACAAATGCATAATTTTTAAGCTGTAATAATATTTCACAGTATTTTACTGCTATTTTAGATCAAATAATGCAGGCTTGGTGAGCTCTTTAATGAAAATTTTTTTGAACGGTAGTGTAAAAGGAAGAATGAGCGAGAACTGAGGCAAAATGATTGACTAACTGAATTAGTGTGAGGAGCAGTAATGAGAGCGAGTCTCACACAGAGTGAAATACTATTAATGTCTGTGTGTGGAATGAACAGAATGCAGACGAGAGTATTTTAAGTTCACTGCAGGGGTGTCACAACTGTTAACGGGGGTCAGCTATGAATGTCACAGCACTCGCACGTAAGATAATGTGCGGCTGGCAACTCCAGACTCCAATGGCTATTTAATCTTGTAAAAAAAAGCATATTTTCTTAGTCGTATGATATCATGTACCCTTCTGAAATTCACTAACATTACAGTTTAACCATGTACTTTTAATGCGTAAAACATCAAAAGATGATTGCAGGAAACAGACTGAAACCTTCAATAAACTAAATAAACTTGGGAAATTTTCAGAACATTTTTAGCTTTTAGTTATTTACTTTAAGGAATCCAGCCATAGATTTTTTTTTGTATCGCTCATAAAATGTCCTCACTACCTGAACGATATCATTTTTATGTGGAATAATGCATTGATAACTTATACACAATAAAACCAAAAACATTCATTAGAAAAGAAAATAATGTACATTTTGATGGTGTGTTGACTTTAAGCATAACACATTTAATTTTACTTTATTTTTCCACATTACTGCAAATAATTGTCACTGAATATTCATGGAAAAATTTTTTAATTGTAGTAAATCTGATTGAATGTGACTAGTCTCAATAAAGAGCAAAAGAAAATAGAGTAAACACCTTTTTAGCCAATCATGTTTGGTTCACAGTTTTGTGATAAGCAAAATATTTATCGCTATTACATACTCAGTTTATCCGCCATTGGCAGCCGATGTAAAAAGTTAAGTTTGGACTTTTAAATCACTTTTTTTCAGGACAACAACCTATTTTGATTTCTGATCACACATTTACATTTTGTGTTTACTTTAAGATTGACACATTTATGTTTACCAAATGCATGGCAATAAAAAGGAAAAATGGTTTAAAGACAAAAGTTTTTAAAAAGTTAAACTTCTTTAAATTTGAATGACGTGTCATCCTGCAAAAGATGCAAACGCAATGGTCAAACATCTACATTTCATTCGGGTTGTTTACGTAGAAAAACTATGACAAAGTAACGGAGTGCAATGGAAAACCACCTTCTGTGTGTTGTGTGGACCCTTACAAAGCGAATCATAAATGCTGATATCAGATTGACTGATGTGTCTTTGGTTTTGACGGGAGTGTTAAGAAATATACGCTTACAGCCCCTGTTTTTATATTTGATTTTTGGCAGTGAAAGTGTAGTTATTTTAGATGTACACAGCTGGAATCCTGAATCATTAACCACAAGCATGTGGCTGTTTCACACACACACACACACACACACACACACACACACACACACACACACACACACACACACACACACACACACACACACACACACACACACACACACACCTGTGGTCGTGATCCCAGAAAACACCCAGCACTGCCCGTATCTGACAGGCGTTCCTCCTTCTTTGTGGTATTGCCTGAGGATTTCCACACTGCCGCTCCAGGCCGTGGGAGACGTCCCACCCGCATAATTCCCAGACCAATTTCCCTCCAGAACGCCACGGTCATCCGGAGAATTGATCTAGAACAGGGAATCGGATAAATTCAAGTGTCTCTGAGATCAAGCGGGAACAGCTCTTTGTAAAGAGTTTCAAAGTAATATGATTATTCTAATATCGTTCTCATAAAGAGATTGTTAGCTCTGATTCATAAGGCACAGGTTTCTACTATAGAAGCTTGGGATAAAGCTATTGATTCACTGATTTAGTATATCACTTAAAGATAGGATAGGTGATTTAATGTTATATGCATGTTATTTTGCACATAATAAAACCTCAGTGTGCATTTTATTTTACAATCGAATGAAAAAAGATGATTTTCAAAAAATAAAGGGAACAATATGACACTTTCTTCTGGATCTGTAACTCACCATGGCAGAAATGACTCGGACCACACTGACAGGATTTCCTCTACCTGACGGAGGAACCTCGCTATTATCCAGCACAAACAGACAGGCCTCCAGAATTCCTTCATCAAACTGGGGGAGAGAGACAATTCTAAGAGATCACTTTCATTTCACTGTTCACTGTTTCAAGTCAACAGCCTAAACATGGTGCAAAAATAAAACTCCTTCTGCTTTCCCATTGTTCCCCATTTTTCATTCATTCATTTTCATTTTGCAATGGTCTTCAATGGTTTCATGCATTCAATGGTATATATTACATCAGATTTACCGTTAATATCACATAAAAACAAAACAAAATAATGCAAAAAAGTTTCACAGCAAGTCATTTTTTTATGGTCAGTCTAAGTTCACCTGCCATTGGCATTTTGTGGTAAAAAAGATAAGTTAGGACTTCATGTGTCACTAATGATTTGCTTTGTGTTTTCTTGATTATGTAAAATATGTTTTGACAAGGATTTTTCAGTATGATGTTATTTCTCAGAGAAAGTGCTCTGTTCTGATCTCCACACCTGTCCGAAGTTCCACGTCCGAGCTCCGATCTGCTTCTCAGTGCCGTAGTAGATTCTTCCAGTATCATTTAAGACGTACTCCTTCAGCTCTTTCTCACTCTCCATGTACACCGTGTCCTCTGAGAAGAGAGACAGAGAGAGAGAGAGAACATAAGGGGTCATGAGAGAGTCATAGGGGAGGATGAACTTCCAGGATTTGATACGGTGGTTTGGTTCATTTTAAAGGAAAGCAGTCGTATAGAGTGACATCATCAACGCCTGGAACCTTTGGAACGTTCCCTGTTTCCGCACCAGGGCGTGAACACAAGGGAGGTGCAAGCGGACGGGAAAAGGGAGAGAATGGAGGCACTATAAAGTAACGGAAATGATAGTAGAGGACTGAAAAGATTACAAAATGAATGGAAAAATCCCTGGAATAAAGAGCAGTGTGATGGAAAGAGGCCTGGGAGAGTGAAGCAGTGAGACGATCAGAAGAAGATCAGCAGGACAGAAAACAAAGCAGGGACATTCAAACTATATTTTGTGTTGGGGTCTTTATATATTGGATAAGATAGTAAACTCACTATTTAAAAAAAAAAAAAAGTAAATCAAATTAGTTTCCTTTAACACTATCACATATGATTTTAAAACTCTGTTATTGCGTTAAGACATTTGAAAAATTTCTTAATTAATGGTTTTTCATTTTTGAACAGTGTTATTGTAGGATTATTTCTATTCGAATTTATGAATATTTTGAATGAGCTTTTTTCTATTTTCAGTTCAGTATTCAAGTAAATTTGTTATGAGAATTGGTCTTTTTTTAAGCTATTTAGAAAAATTAAAATTTAATTTCAAATGTATTTATTTAGGTTTTAGCAATTTTAGTACTTAGAACCTAATCAATTTAATTTAGTTGTCAAGGATTTTAAGCTTAGGATTTTCATCAAATGCTTCTATTTTAGTTTTCCCTTTCTCTAATCAAAATGTTTCAAATAAAACACGTTTGCTTCTTTGTTTTTGGGAGATATTTTGTTTTAAAGGGTCATGAATTGAGAAATCAAATTTTCCTTGATCTTTTGACATAAGAGGTCATTGTACCACAAAATCATCCTGTTTCAGAACTCAACACTTCCTCTTTAGTCCAAAAACTGCTTTTGTCACATTTTTACGTCAAAGTGTGATGAAAGGCAGACTCTGCAAAAGATAGACATCTACTTCTACATCATTGCCTCCTCACCCTCGACCCCCGACTGACACACGTCATAAAGTAGTAAATTCAAGAGATACGCAAACTCAGGATTACTCCAGTAACTAAACTATGGAGATACCTCTGAGAATTAAACCACATCTGAGGATTAAAGATGTGTTACAGTGCCAAGTTGAGGAAAAACACAGTCTTTGCATTGCCTTCCTTGTGATCCTATCATTAAGAGAGGCTGAAAATAAAAGATGATGCACTGCTGACTATATCACATCCGAGAATAATGTTGCAACACGCAAGTAACGTAACACATAAGTGTTTTAAACCTGAGCCACTTGCTTTGTCTGTTGGTTTGATATGTTCGTTATTCTGTCCGTTATACATACTGTGAATAGCTGGGGTTTGCTGTAATGTGCTTTGCCTCTGCATTTACACGGTTAATGCGAGAGTTAAAGAAGACGTACAGAACTCTACTTTTAGTATCATTTGGATCTATTCACTGAATAAAAGCGACACCTGTCACTATGTGAAAACACAACGAAGACTTGACTAAACTGACTGAACTTGACTTAAACGGAACTGGACTGGACTGAAAGACAGGACACGACTACTTATGATGAGCAGCAAGACATGAGACGTAACGATAATGAAGCAGCACAGGACAACAAACAACAGGGGAATAAATAGGGAGCACACAAGGAGGATAATGAGGGAAAACAGCTGGGGTAAATCAAACTATAACAAGGAAACAAGACGGGCGGGGTTACACAATGACAAGGCACAGCTGCATGTCCACATGAAACAAGACAAGACAGCGCGCAGCTAGAAAAACCCAAACTGAACCAAAACACACCAAACACACCATGAAAGCACATGGCCGATGTAAAAACGTGCTAAACACGTGAGACACGTAGAACGCGTGAGAACAAGCAAACACTCGTCTCGTTCACTCACAATAAGGACAAACACACGGGTCATGAATGTCCGAATCCCGACACCAAACCAAGACTGAACAAAACTGAAGTCTTGGGTTCGGACATCATAACCCACACACAAACCGCTACACAGACAAGAGAGCGCGCGACTTGAGACATTCGAATCCACATGCTCCCACAAAGAGACGACAATGGGGCGGTGTCAGAGCTCTGTCACCGAAACACGAGAAAAGAAAAAGACCGAAGTGACAGAACCCTGACAGTTTTCATGAAAAACTCTTGAAAACATTATAAGTTGACTTCAGAGAAGATTATAAATAAAAGAATGCAGTTCATGACCCCTTTAATTGGTCCATTGTTTCCTACGTGTTTTTATAGTGTTTTATATAAAACAATTGGCTGATAAAATAATACTTCCGAAATTGTAACATGGAAGATTCCGAATTTTGAAGTTGTAATGAACACAGTTTCTAGGCTTACCCGAAAATGTATCTGAAACTCAGCTACACCCTGCTATTGAAATACTTCCTTAAATTAAAACATTACGTGCAGAGTTACAGAGTTCAGCAGATTCGAAGTAAGAGGAATGAAGCAGCAGCTTTCAGCAAAAGCACAGGGCATAAACACCGAAGTGAAAGAACCCAGTAAAGAATGACAGGAAGGGGCCTGGAGTGAAAGTGCAGCCAAGGAGGGAGAGAAAGAGAACGGGAGAGGGGAAGATATATTTGACATGTGAATCGCCAGATGAGGTGGGGCCGTAGAAGAAACGTCAGAGAAAAATGCAGAAAGAAAGAAAAATGGAAGGAGAGAGCAAAGATTGCGGTGTTTGGAGTGAAAGGTGATTTGGCAGACCTCTCTCTTTCCTTAATCATCTCAGGCATTCAAGCGCAGGAAGGAGTGAACAGCCTGAACCACCCAACAAAACTTTACAGAGGACTTGTTTTGCTTTTACAAAGTCTTGGTTTTGTTTTTGCACTCTACCAGAGAACGCCAGGGTTTACACTGCAAGTCTTAATGCACAGATCCAACCTTTTTTTCGTCCCGACATTCCCCCACATTCACTTTAGAAACAACTAGTATCCAATATCTGTGCTTACATTAGTTCCCACCCAAAATTATCGTCATAGATTGCTTTACTATGCGTATGGTAGAGCCTCTGGTTTTGAATGGTCGTGCTATTAAACATATTTATATAATCCATGTTGGGTGGCCATGATTGTTTATTTTGACAATTCAAAATCATTCAAAATCATTCAAAATCCTTACTCCATTTTTGTTAATTGTACTTCATAAAATTGTCAATAAAGGTATAATTAAGATTACTTATTGGCAAGAATGGGACAAGCAAAATAGAACATAACCCATATCAAATATTTCCTATTTCAAAATTCAGCGTAAGGAAAGCACCTAGTCTCCCTCGGGCATTATTTAATCTAATTGATGCTTGACAGAGATCATGTAAAACATTTTCATTCCTCCTGAAGGCTGATGTAAGTGACTGGGCCACAAGAGGAAACTTGCACCTTCATGTTATATTGCGTTAACAGTTGCCTGTGCAATATTTTAGGCTAAATACATCAGCGTTTCCCAAACACGCTTCAGTGGAGGTGTACTTCTTCTCGTCAATGAATGAGTTTGGTACAGTCATCAGAGAATGTAATGCAATCATGAATTACGTCATGATTGCATTACATTCTATGTGTTAATGCAAATGGTACTATGGCAATCATTGGTTGGTTTTATTATATCAATTCGATCACGACTCCTCATGCTTTGAAAGTGCATACAAAATTGCATTCCTAGTGCAGAAAACAGTGTCTTCTTGATATGACGACAACATAAAACCAAACTCATCCAATCTACAGTGTTTGAGGGCACGTCAAAGTAGATGTTCACGGCAGCCAATGACAACTATATATGGACATTGAAAATTGTTTACAGTCCTATATGGGTTCATGCCAGAAGCAAGACTGGAATTACGAAAGAAAAAAAAAAAACGTTTCAGGCAGTTCAGAAACGGTTCGTTCTTTTGGGAAACGATAACTCGATAACTTTCATGCACTTTGATTTGAGACTTTGCAGAGCTTTTACTTTCACAAACAGATATATTACACACTAAATGAAAAGTAATATCAACAAAAGCATAATAGATACGCTTTAAGGAATGTGTAAAATAACTAATTAAAACCAAACTTATTTTTAAAAAACGAACACTTGAACTTGATTGTTTACTTTGGTTCACGTCCCTTTGGTTTACACGGAGAGGACAGGGTTTATGAGCTATACACTATCCAGTCACTGATGGCGATTGAAATGCTTTGGCTTCAGTTTTTCAGGACGTGTGCGGCACACCTGTGTATTGCACATAAGATTACATATGTTGAAACAAAGTCTTTTCGTCTTACCTTCACACCAGGGATTGAAGAGCATGTAAACGTCTTTGTCAGGGTCGTGCGTGGCAGTATCACCCGTCTTCAGACATTGCGTTGCGACGGTCAGCTTGTACTTTCCGATGACAGCAGTGGTGGAGGAGTTGATGGACAGCTTGACTCGGTTGATGTTCTGCTCCACGATCTTGGTCTCCCAGCATTCATCTTGGAGTTCGTCCACCAATGGTATGATGATGTGCGTGCCCTTTGACACCAGCGGGTGCGAGCCTGAGTGATGACATGGACATAAAACACATGGTTTGAGAAGAACGTGATTATTTTTGTTCTAAGCTTCAAAATTCCTGGTAAATCATTACACTAGGGAGGACCCCAGCCAAATTCAACTATTCTAAAATACTGTGTTAAAACACAAGTTATCTGGTAATAAAGCATAAGACTTGCACAAATGAAACCTGCTCCTTCCTTTTTAAATTCCTGTTCCTTATGTAGAGGAAATGTCAGATGTGAAACATGACAATAGCTGTATAAGAAAAGCAGTGCACATGACATGGAAAGGAAAAGTCAAGTGATCACTTTTTTAAATTTACTCTCATGATCCAATAAATGTTTTTGGGCATTGAATATCCTGTTTCACCCAGAAATTTGGAAGTAAAATGGATTGTGAACATCCACATCAGACAGTTTGAACAGTTGAGCTCTCTTTTATCAGTGGGATGTGTTTTTATTGCTTATCTTTAACTCCTAACTTCTTGTATCATTTGGTGCGGATGGAAAGAGAGATTTAATCAACAACACAGATGATTAAATCCTTATCAGTGAGAGCAGTTCCAGGCTGAGATGAGCACTCTTGCTGTGTTTGTGAGTCTGAAAAGAACCATTTCAATCTGCGGTCAACAGTAGAAAACAAAGACTATACTTGAAATAATAACAATGTGATATTTTTGTCCACGAGCAAACTTGGACTGGGGCTATTTGTCGCAGATTTTACTCCGGTGAATAGTTTTTAGCTCTGATACCTTGAGGTCATGACAGTAAAAGTTATCGACCAGAAACAAATATACAGTCCAATGAACTCTGATTGACTGGTTGTGGGGCATGTTGTCACAAAGGAAACTCACACTTACTTAAACAAATAATCAGGGATGCAGCGAAAGGAAAATTCTGTACTGAAACCAAAAATCCAGGATGCATTTGTTAGGGTTCTGTAATTTCAGTTTGGGTTTCTAGTGTGTTGATTATTGTGTAACCCCGCCCATCTTGTTCCCTCGTTACCCTTTATTCGTCCCAGCTGTTTCTGCTCGTTACCTTCCTCATGTGTTCCCTATTTAATCCCTGTGTGTTTGTTATCTTGTGTTGCGTTGTTGTCTTCCAAGTTCTATGTTGATGTTTGTTTGTTTGTTTGTTTGTTTGTTTGTTTGTTTGTTTGTTTGTTTGTTTGTTTGTTTGTTTGTTTGTTTGTTTGTTTGTTTGTTTGTTTGTTTGTCCCATTGTGGGCACTTTTCTTTGTGTATTTATTTTGTTATTATAAATGTCCTTTCCCTGCATCCCTGAGTCCTCCGTTAGTTGTATCGTGACAGCATTTGGCCAAAAACTAATTGTGTTAAACTGCACACAAAACACAGATTTTTGTGGCTTCCCTTCACGCTCACCTGTCTTCAGTTCCAGGTGAAGTTTATCTGTGTTTGGGTTGAAAGGTCGTGAGAGCTCGAGCTCTATTTGGAACGTCTGTCCTCTGCGGATGATGAGCTGGTCACCGTAGTATTGATCCGTGTGATGCTCCTTCCTGTTCCAATCAGATTTCTTGCTGAGCAGATCCACAGAACGCACCACTAGAGACAGATCTGATGGGAAACGATTAAGAAGAACGAGTGAGTTTGAGGAACTTCAGATGAGGTTCTTTGTATTTGACTGTCTGAGAATGAGCTTCTCACCTTCTAGCTCTGTATCACCGTCAACTGGAGGCACTGGAGGTGTCGGCTCTTCTTTTCCTCCATCCACAATAACCCCACCATCCGTGTCACTGGTAAAATCATACGAGTTGCTCCGTTGCCGGATGCAGCATGGACAAGCCTTTCGTAACCAACGTCGACATCCGCTCTCGCTTTTCTTCACTTTAGTCTCGGTTTGATTCTCAGGGACGGCCCGTCCGTTGCTTTCAGAAACACCATGGAAACGTCCGACAGCTGAGGTATCTCGGATTGAAAGTCTTTCTCCAGGCATCCTGAAAGACGTCATACATAGTTATTACATGGAAAACTAAAGACTTGATGCAAGTAGAATGAACAGACAATAAAGTTTAATGATGGTATTTCTTGATAATGATTAGTCGGTAAAGCGAATTCAAAAAGAATAAACAAGATCTCATAATTTAAAGAGCCAAGAGTGAAGTAAATATGCAATTCTAAAACTAGCATATGTCTATGGTTAAGCATGAAGCATTTACATACAGCATCGTTTCTTAACTTTAAAACGGGACAAAAACAGGAAATGTAAAGTGTGATGTTTATCTTGCTAAGGTTAACACAACTGCTTAAGTTCTTTAGCAATTTGCATGTAATTAACACTTTGTGAAGGTGAAAAGGACTTTATCATTTGCATAAAACAAGGGTCATATATTTGTATCCAGTATGAATTACACATAAAATAGATGCATAATGCAATAACGCAGAGTACTATTTTCTCATTCAAGACTTGTTTAAAGATCATGCTGGAAGAATTTGCACAAAAGATAAGTACACAATATTGGTTTAAAATAAAAAATAAATAAAAAATAATATATATAAATATATACATTTTTTTTTTTATGATGATAACTGGATGTTGTCACGGTTGTCAGGAGATAAAGAGATGAGGAGGCACAGGAATTCAGGAATATCTTTTAATAATCAGCTTAAACAAACACACATTAAATAGCTAAAACAAAACGGCACTTCTTGTGCAAAAACTAGTGGCATAAACACAGATACCGCAGCCATACATAGACAACTCTCAGCAGGGACTGAATGAAACACTGGGTTTAAATACACAAGGGTGGAAATGAGGGAATCAGACACAGCTGACAAGACTAACGATGTGATTGCTGATGCGACAGGTGCATGGAAACAAACTGGGAGATCAGGAAGTAGACAAAGACACGATTGACACGTAACAGATGCATCTCATGGAATTAAAACATGGCAACAATGTTGCATACTAGCATTAGTGTTTGTGTATGTATACACAGTAAAAGGCTTTCTCCCATGTTACATAATCAAAGTATTGCGTGAGTTAAAGCCGGCCATGAGTAGAGAAGAAATAGTCCTCATATATCTGTGCTGCTGCAGTGTTGTTAAAGTAATTGCCTAAAAGCTGTAAACTTCAACATGCTGCTTAAAGTTACAGGGATTTCCCAGCATTGCTTCCACCACCAAATCGCTCACAGATTGCCATTGCTAAAAAAAACACGTTTTTTTGGTGCAGAATAGATTATATCAAGAGGAACAAAAATGCTGATGTCGCAATGACGCAGAGTAAACAATGAAAATGGGAACCATGTGTTTCCCTTCGAATGGCCTTGGGCTCTCCCTCCATCTCCTCAACATGCTTCTTCTGTTTTCACAAGACATTTCTCACAATTATCAAATTCCTGCATATCTGAAACAAACCAGGCTCGCCTCTGCAGAACTTTCTCTTTAACATCTCAAAGGGTTTCCTCAAAAGCAAAGAGATTAAATGTGCAGCAAATGGAGACTTTTTGTACTATTGTTCTCATCAGATTTTTCACTTAAAACCTCAATAATCTCACTTTTGAAAATCTAAACTAGGCAAAAAAGGTCTGAACAGCTATGTTTCCAATGAGCGCAAATAACATCTACTCTGACATGCTTTATTCACTTAAGAAATATGTACTTGAGGTTGAATTGTGATGCCTTGAGACCTTTCACAAGGCGTGATGAGTCGCCTGCAGCTCTCAGCAAGAGCAATTCCTCATTCAAAGACTGTATTCAAGCAATTCTCTGTGTTCAACCACTGAGCCGCCCAATTTCCTAAACACAAGACTTAAGAGGTCACGACCTCTACGGTCCTGAAGGCACAAAGTGAGACAGGAATGAGAGGGTTAGGAATTACAGAATAGATCAATACAGAATAACTTAATTGTTTGGAATGGACATTCAATGAAAAGACACCAAAAAAAAAAAAATCTAAGAAAAAAGTTTGCACATGTGCACATCATATTGATATTTGATGCATAAGGCTAGTATGAGTGAGAATATGGAGGAAAGACATGCAAAATATGCAATTTAGTGCAGTCTTTCGTATTTATATGGCCCAAAACTCAATGAGATCTTCATAACTACGTAGCAGACTATACGTTCAATATTTCAATATTTTAGAGCAAAAAGACATCTGATCATGACCTTTTGCTTACTAACAAAATCTAAACTACCAATCAAGCAACAGTAAGAATGTAGTAGATTGTGGATAAATTAGTAGATGTGGACAGTTTTGATTATGTTGATAAATTAGAGGCCTTAGAAATCTGTGTGACATTTAATACTTTATTGTTAACAATATTATCTACCAAAAGTTACTAAGGTATCAAAGAGATCTCAAATGATCTGTGCTGTTATCCACATTCCTTACTGTATGTTGTGGTTATTTTTATTCCCCCAAAGCACTTTTAGGAGAAATACAGTATATTTGCTGTGTTTCAGTTATGCATTAGCGGTGACTGAGAACTAATTTAGGTCTCATGCGCTATGAAAGAGCAACCTCTAAGCGCCACATTTTTCCAGTGGGTGTTGTATCATGAGATGCCGAAGGGATTTATGGATGTTTAGAATGTATACAGACACAACTATGTTTAGAATGCTAGAATGTAAACCTCTCAAACGCAGGACAGCCTTTCTCACACATCTGTTACAATATGATTCACTGTGACCTATGACCCCTGCTCGCTTATACGAGTCTTCCGAGAATAAAACTTGTTACACTGTGAATCTTATGTGTGACCACCATATATACCATGTATGTGTCTTTGTGTGCGCGTGCATTTCTTCAAAAAGGACACATTAAAATGAGCCAAAACAAAATACATTTATAATGTTACTAAATATTTCTATTTTAAATAAATAATTTTCTGTTGAACGTTCAATTCATCAAAGAATCCAGACCAAATCTATTATGGTTCTCATAATTTATAATAATAGAACATGTTTATTAAGCAGAAAATCATCATATTAGATTGATTTCTGAAGGATCGAAGGAATAAATTAAAATTTAAAATATTAAGAGTCTATGATTGGATCATCATCACACTGATTATTATGTATCCCAGCATGTGCTATGTCCGAACTGTTTGCATTTTATTTTATGTTTATGTTTTATTTATTTTTGTGTTGTATTTGCCCTTTTTGCCCGTGTGTATGAGGGTTGGTGTAACTCCAGCTGCTGGTCTAAAGCCAAAGATAGAGCAAGCAACTCACAAATATGCGCACATGAGAGGGGCAGCAACAGATCTACTCCACTGAGCTGTATTTAGATCTTAAAGGGACAGTTCACCTGAAAAAGTGAAGTCTCTTGTCCTTTATTCACTCTAATGTGCTGCAAACCATTTATTTCTTGTGTAAATTACAAAAGGAAATGCTAAGCAGAAAGCTGACACTGCTCTTTTTGGTGCAAATGTTAATCCATCAGTTTTGTATAAGGAACAGCCTGAAATTGTAATATTATTCACTGTTCCATACAATAAGGGTTAGAATCTGCAAAAGCTTACAGCTTCAATTATCGGTCTGTCGTTTTGTGCAAAAGAGCCGTGAACTATTTGAGAAAAGCAGTGCAAAAGTGTGTGTGTTTGAGTGGGATCTTAATGTCTCTTAATGTAAGTTTTATATGAAACCCAATTACTTTAATTTCCCACCACAATGCACATATGGAGTGACATCCGGACAAACGCCCAACTCGGTTACTATAGATACGTCCCAGACTGTTACACCTGGCAACGGCGTTATAAACACAACGATAATAAACAAGTGAAGAAATTCGTTCTCACACCTAACGATGTCATCATGTGACACACCTCCATTCACCTTCAAACTTTCATCATTCCCTTGATGCAGAACTTGGGCTGAGGAAGAACACGAATCGACATGCCGTTCTTACATCACCGCAAGCATGTTCTAGTTCATCACAGCTAACAAAGCAAATGTTCCCATTAAGTTATGAAAACATTATTCAAAACGGAAAAAAAAGTTATTTTCTTGGTTATGCGAACGTTCAAAAACATTCCATTATTCCATTCCATATCATTCTGCAAATATTAGAGGGATGTTACTTTTGAAGTTTCTCTGAAGTGGTAATAAAAAAAAAAATGTTATATGAATTTCCAACTAACATGTTTCAGGAAAAACAAAGTATAAACAAATTTTGAGAACATACTGTTATTAAACATTATTAAAATTATTAAAGGCTAGATAGCTTCAAACAAACATTCTATTAACATTACAGGTCGCATGATTGTCATAACGTTGAGAGAACCTTGCCACAACGTTAGCCAAACTTTTGATAACATTCCGATAGATGGCATCACCTAGCAACCAATCAGAACACCCTAGCAACCACCCAAAACAGATTAATTTTGATTCTGCTTTACTTTCACACTTTGTTGCGTCCATCTGTTTGTATGTATTGTGTGTGTGTATGTGTTGATTTTGGCCATCAAAACCAGACCCTTATTGTTGGAATGCAATAGGGCAGGAACGGTGAGGTCAGAATCAGATAAGACTCAAGCCCTCCAAACCTGCCCCTCCAGAAGCTTTAAAAATCTCTTTCGGCTGGTACTAAACGAATATCCTTCTAACTGAAGCTTTAGTTTGAAAGGAGAAGATCTTACCAGAGATTATCTGCTATATGGTTATAAAGAACATTTCATATTCATCAATATTATTGATTGTCCTGCTCAACAAACAAACTCTGTTGCATTATTTTCCTGTCATCTCTGTAAAGCTGCTTTGAAACAGTCTCTATTATAAAAAGCGATAAATTACAAAGGTGAACTACAGCTTAAGGAACACATGCATCACAGTTCACAGAAAACAAATGATAATTATGTCATCTTTTTATCAATTTTTATGAAAAAGAGTGATCAGTAGTGTTGTTTTAGAATTATTGAGATACTATTACAATTTTACAGTATTACCGTTTTATTCATATTTTGGATTTTTATTTTTATATTTTCTTTTTTTCATTTAAAGTATTAGTAATTTTGTTGTGATTTTTTAATTTTGATTATTATTATTATTATTATTAAATATGCCAAGCATACAATTATTTTAGTATCATTAAGATATTATTACATTTTTTTAATTTATTAAAATATTTTTTACATATTTTGAATTATCATTATCTATTACTTTGAATTATAGTTTTCATTTTGAATCTGTCTATATAGTTTTTAATCATTTTCCTTCTAATTTTAGTCTTAGTTATTTTAGTTTTAACCTTTTTTGCCTTGGCTACATTAGTTTTTTGTTTGTTTGTTTGTTTGTTTGTTTGTTTGTTTGTTTGTTTGTTGCCGGTAACATTAATTTTTATTTTATTTTAACATTATTTTTTAATAAATTTAGATTTTTTATGGTTTTAGTTTTAGTTAACCATAATTCTGATTAGTTCATTCTTCAACATTACTTCTTTTGTGTTCCACAGAGTAAATTTCTTCAGGTCTGTAAAAACATGATTGTTTGTCAGTGATAATGAAGATTTCATTTATCAGAGAACTATCCCTTGCTCGACAGATGCTTAAGCACGCAAAGCACAGCCGTCGGTGGAGTCATGAGGACATGAGCACATGATAATCACACTGACCAGTTTATGTGAAATACACAAAATCCTTGTTTGACTTAAATGCATGTTCAAACAAAAATGTCTTGAAAGCAGCAGCCTAAAGAAATTGAATTATAATAAGTAGCAAAAGAAACAGAAACATGTAAAAAAGGAAAACCAGCAGGAAAGGCTTTGAGATCATCAGAATCTGTCTCATTAATTTCTGCAGAAACCAGGGGAGAGTGATGAAGAGTTACAGATGTTTTCAGTTTCTGAAGTATAGTTTTTTGTTTAGTTCCCCACCCTTTTAAATCAAATCTGCAGCTGGAATCCATCAGCAAAACATCTGGAAATCATGCAGCCAGTTTCTGTAGCTTTAACTGTTTCTATCCAAACACTAACATATATCAAAAGTATGTACAGTAGATCCAAAAAAATATTGGCACTCCTAAAAAGTATGAATGTCATTGCATTACTGCATAACGCTATCTGCTCTTTAAATGCTGCAACTTTTCTCAGAACGAACTTCACTTCATCATGTTTTGCAATTAGTTACATTCAGACATTTTAAATGTGGCTTCAGTTCAGGTTCAAATTCAAGATCTATGCACTGCATTTCCTTAAGACTCATTTACATCCATAACGGTGGCTCATAACTGTGGTTTCAGTTCCCACATGATTCGCCCAAACGAGCTTTCAAAGATAGAGTGAAAGTGTCTCGCTTCACTTTATAAACATCGGCACGCGCGGTTCTAGTTTCTAGAATTATGTCGTTTCTGTAATGATAATCAGATGCTCAAACCTCGGAGACGCGAAGTCCAAGCTCGAGTGAATACAAAGTTTTTGACTTACTTTTGTAATCTGGTTTTCTTCACGGGATTCTTCAAATATGCGAGTGCAGTTCCGCGCAAAACTCACAGCAGACTCTGTGACACACCAACACTGAGACAGACCTGCATATATATGCGAGTTATGACGCCCACCCGATCACGTGTCTATCTATCCATCATCTATCTATCTATCTATCTATCTATCTATCTATCTATCTATCTATCTATCTGTCTATCTATCTGTCTATCTATCTGTCTATCTATCTGTCTATCTATCTGTCTATCTATCTGTCTATCTATCTATCTGTCTATCTGTCTGTCTGTCTGTCTGTCTGTCTGTCTATCTGTTGATATCTCTCTCTCTCTCTCTCTCTCTCTCTCTCTATCTATCAGTCTGTCTGTTGATATCTCTATCTATCTATCTATCTATCTATCTATCTATCTATCTATATATCTATCTATCTATCTATCTATATATCTGTCTATCTGTCTATCTGTCTATCTGTCTATCTGTCTGTCTATCTGTCTGTCTATCTGTCTGTCTGTCTGTCTATCTGTCTATCTATCCATCCATCCATTCATCCATCTATCTATCAGTCTGTTGATCTCTCTCTCTCTCTATCTCTTTCTATCTATCAGGCTGTTGATCTCTCTCTCTCTCTCTCTCTCTCTCTCTCTCTCTCTATCTGTCTGTCTGTCTGTTGATCTCTCTCTCTCTCTCTCTCTCTCTCTCTCTATCTATCTATCTATATATCTATCTATCTGTCTGTCTGTCTATCTGTTGATCTCTCTCTCTCTCTCTCTCTCTCTCTCTCTCTCTATCTATCAGTCTGTCTGTTGACATCTCTCTCTCTCTCTCTCTCTCTCTATCTATCTATCTATCAGTCTGTTGATATCTCTCGTTCTCTCTCTCTCTATCTATCTATATATCTTTCCGTCCGTCCGTCCGTCCGTCCGTCTGTCTGTCTGTCTGTCTGTCTGTCTATCTATCTATCTATCTATCTATTAGTGAAAGAATCTAAATATGAATAATACATATTTTCTTCTTTTTATCATCTTTATTGAATATTATGATCTACCATTTCCCAATGTAAATATCTTAATGGTACTGAGTCTAGAATGAGTCTGGAAGCAGTTTTGAATAAAAATAGTTTTCCTCCCTTCCCCTTCTAATTTTTAAATGAATAGTTCAATTTAAGTTGTATTAAAGGGTGCAGTGTGGATGATTCATGGCTCAACATTTGGGATAAGAAACACTTGTTGTATTTGCCAGTCTTGAATCTTAACTATATTCTAAAAGTCCCCATGAGATCAAAATTGAAGCTGTGGCTAAAATCAGTGGCTTGTTCACACATTTACTGTTTTCTACATGTTGAATGGCACATAGTGCACTATATAGGGGATAGGGAACAATTCAGACATATGCTTTCCATTGGGGTGAATGAAGTCTGGTTTCGCATTCAAAGCCTTGTTTGGTAGATTTCTGATCGTTATTTCCCTGTGGTGTTCTGCCGTGTTTGACCCTGCATTGAAGTCCCTTGTATGACTCTTTGCTGCCTGCCTGCCCTTGTGTTTGTCTGGAACATTGCACTTGCTGTTTGCTGCCTGCCCTGATCCTCTTCCTGTTACGAGCACATTTACATCTCACTCAGCCGGAGTCAGCGTTACATTACAAAGTTCAACGGCTCTGGCCAAACTGTGATATTAAGTAAACACTGTTGGCTATCACTGTTTTGCCTTATTTTTCAGGTAAGAACGATCAATTTATCGTTTTAATGTGTCTGACTTCTGGTGTCATTTGCTTCCAGTTCTTTTTCGCTGTACAAAACCAGTCATTAAACTGCTTTATATTTCAAAGTGGTATTTTTTACGACATTATTTTAATGTATTGTCTAAAATAAACATTGGTTTGTAGTGAAACTCAGTTTTTTACTGTTTACTGCACTTTACTGATACATTCTTCTCGTTATTTCCCTATAGCAGGTAAAACATAAGAAGTCTCGCACATTCACAGACAACACCTTACTTCCGCACAGAAAATTAAGGTTGATATCTGCAGCCCGGAGATCTCTAAATAGGATATTTTACCCTGCCCCAACCTTGACAAATGAAATTGTCAGCATGTCAAGATTTGCGCTGAATTTCGTGCAAAAGAAAATGGAAGATGAGGAGATAATCAGTTGGACCTCACTAGACAATGGGACCTTTTACGTTTCAACCAGCGTACATCAATTAGAAACAATGTGCTATTTACAATTTTTAAAAAATGTAAGTCAATGACAATTGGCTGAAACCAGAGCCAATAGCTCAAAGCTTTGCATGTGTAGTTTTGAAGTTCATGCCGCACTTTGGCCCACACTTTGAATCATGCGGTGCCTTTCAAGACACTTCAGTGGGTCTTAAAGAATTATTTGAAAGGACTGGGTTATTTCAAAAAAGCAATTATTTCCCTTTCTGCTCTAATAGTAATTTAGAGGATGTGAAACTGCAAAGTGCAAGCCACACCTTTTGATAAATATCTGTGTTTCGCTGTTCAAAACGTGTTGCATTTGCCTGCACTGGAAAATAAACATTGCTTTAAAGTGCCACTTATTTCTTGCAATATGACCAAAGAAGTGGGTATTGCCTTCTAAATTGAACTTTTGTTTCTCTTAGTGTATGTCACAAAGTTTTGTCTATTAACTAAAATTTGTTCTGACACACACATTTAAAATCCACTTTCTCTTCAATATTGAATATTGATGACATCATCCTGCACTCAGAGGCATAAACACATTTTTGTCCATTCAAAAAGTCTCTAGAATGAGAATACTTCTCTCTCCAATACCAGTGGCCTTCCATACTTTCTGTTTTCATAGAAAGATACCAACACAGAATAATTAATTTAATTTAAGCATGTGAATATGGATTATTTTTGTGGTTGTCATTGTGTCTTTTTTAAGGTTACTTTTGTTTACATAAACACAAAGTGTAACTGATGAGAAAGTTGGCAGAAGTTCATCAGGTCAGAGGGAAATTTTGCAAGTGGTGTATGTGGTTTCCAGTAAATAAAAAGTGCACAGGAAAAGAAAACCACGACAAAGTTCACGGTTACGTAAGTATAAGTGTAAAGACTGAATGAATCTGCAGTCAAATACTTTTGAATAGTGATGTAAATTTTATTTTTGACCGCTGCCATCCCAGACTTTCTGACGCATGTTTCTTATGCCACTATTAACACACTCACCATCTTCCGTATAATAAATGAGAATTTTGCATGATTCATGAAGAGCAGGGTTTGTGTAGCAATGCATGAGAAAAACGATAAAAATAATTACCGGTTGGCAAAGAAACATGACATAGTTTGACGTCAAGTAAAAAAAAAGTAGTGAGTAAAGAGAGACTCAGGAAATGAGTGATAAGCGTGACGGACACAAGCTTTACACTCTCTGGTTCATATGGTTATATTTCATAACATATACAGTACATGAATACTTTCATCAGGTATGACTTCATAGAGTTTGTAGTGGAAAAAAAAGGGTGGCAGCAGGATGAAGCAAAAGAAGGTGTGCCTTATTTTTGTCTTATCTGAACAAAAACTAACTTAGAAATGTCCTAACGTAGCTGTTAGGAAATACATCATCATGATCTGTGTAATTCATCCAGTCTGATTCATCCATGAAACATTCAATTCTCAAACCTTACAATCTAACCAAACCCAATTCAGGTCACAGAGTATCTAACTGAGTTTAGTTAACTAATTTAAAGGGATAGTTCACCCAAATATGAAATTCTGTCATTATTTACTCACCCTCATGTAGTTTCAAACCTGTAAGACTTTCATAGATTGCTTTATATGGCGAACAGATTGAATTTAGGCTTTTATTCACATGCAAACTTTGACCAGCTCAATCAAACCTGCTTGACATGAGAGAACAAACATTGCTTCTTGCTGAAGCTCATTCGTGCTGTGAAACACACCAGAATGAACCTCACTGGTTCTTGAGGAAGCTTAAACATAACCATACTATATTAAAAACAAGAAAAAAAACTCATTGATTCTCGCTGAAGCTCAAATGTGATGCATAATACGAGAATGAACCTGACTGGTTCTCGCTGAAACTCAAAGGTGCTGTGAAACACACAAGAATGAACCTCATTGCTTCTGGCATGTCAAGGAAACATTCTTGAGCTTCCGTTTACCACAACTGATGTGTGCAGTGATGAATGCTTGAATGTGAATCAAAATCTAAGTTCACTGTTTATCATATAGGTCTCTTCAGAAAATTTTGACTAGACCTCTTAATTGATATGGATTAGTTTTACGAGCTCCTTATGAATTTTTTGAACCATCAAAGAGGAAGCTGCATGCGAAAAAGAAGTTTATTCAGTTGTGCAATTCATATACTTTTCACATTCTTTTAAACAAAACCTCAGAAATATACACTGCTCAAAAAAATTGAGGTAGCATTTAATCATCACAGTATAACAGCAAGTCAATTAAACTTCAGGGAGATCAATCTGTCCAATTAGGAAGCATAAGTGATTGTGAAACAGTTCCACCTGCTTTGGTTTAAATGAAAATGACGACAGGTGCACTGGAGAGGAAACAGCAAGAAAAAAGACAAATAAAAATGATTTTGCAGGTGGTGGCCTTAGACAATTTCATCATCCAGCATGACCGGTTTGGCGGTGGGTCAGTAATGGTCAGTAATGGCTATCCAATGGTTCCCTAACTTTTATTTTGTTGTTTATTCGTTTGATTATTAAAAGTCGTTTAAATGTTCGCTGATTCCCGGCTCCTTCTTCCTTAAACTTGATACTTTGTTACAGTTTGATAATCGTATTTTTTTTATTTTTTACATTTTACGTTACAAAGTAGATTTGAAGTAAATAACACACTACCTGTGGACTCTCGCTTTTTTTTTTTTTACAAAACATTCTGTTACTCTCTCCCAACCTTAGACTGGGAGAGCTTGTAACATGCTTTTTAAATAAGATTTAAAATAGTTATATTTCTAGTATAAAAAATTAATTCAATAGAAACGTAGTACACTTAAAGTGAAAATAAATAAATAAATAAATAGTATATAATATATAAATAGTTTACCGAGAGTATAGCCTACTTCAAAGTGTAGTTTCATAAACTAAAAATATTTACCACAAATATACTTATAAGTTCACTTGTGGAAGAGATGCAGAGGCATAGTTAAAGCTAAAACGTGGACCAATTTAATCCCAAGCTGTGTTGAAATATTACTACATAAAATACACTTTAAAAATAATCTTTTTTTTTCAAAAGGGTAGCTGCCAATCACTTAGATTTTATAACACAAAATCTATTGTGTTTTGAAGACGAATGAAAGTCTAGTGGATTTGAAACAACATGAGAGTAATTAATTTCATTTTTGGGTGAACTATCCCTTTTCATACAGGCGTGACTGAATTGTAATGCTGTTTGCTTTGTTGTTTTCTTGTGGAAACCTTTGCAAGCTGTTGCTGCTCCCATGGGCAGGGTTAAGGTGGGGTCTGAGCGACTGTTGGAGATTCACAGAATCATGGTTACCAACCAGAGGCCCAAACTGTCCTGGCGAAAACACTGATCCTGAAACACAGAGTGCCCTCTAGAGGCAGAGGCGATATAGTGCTCTAAATGTCTCTCTTGTCTTGGGTTCTGTAGGCCAGAGGCTTTCAACCCTGCTCATGAAGCCACACTGCCCTGCAAAGTTTATTTCCAACCTGCTAGTGATCCTGACAAGCCTGATTAGCTGGTTCAGGTGTTTGGAGCTAAACTCTAGAAAACATATTTATGTCCAACAGAAATCTCTTTATGAATGGAAACACGTTCTTTTGAACTATTAATTAAAAGAACTGATTAATAAAACTCATTTGTCCCATGATTGAGTTCTGGTTTCTCCCAAGCTTTTTGTCTCCATTTCTGTCACCTGATGGAGATTGGGTTCATTGGCACTGTCACCTCTGGCTTACTTAGTTTTCTCCATGAGTTTAAGTCCACTTTTTTATGCCCTACCCTCACTAACTTCTCTCTGTCTTTTTTATTTGGACGCAAGTCATTGCGTACGTTGCACAAGTGTCTACTGATAGAACCCTTGCAATGGGTTTAAGTGGAGCACCCTAAGCCCTTGATCACATTGGGGAAGTTAATTGTGAGCACTGCGAGTTTCTGTTGTGATGTTATAATCGTGGGACACGGCCACTTCTGCACGACATCCATACTTCAGATCTGGCTACAATGTCCTCTGGCGCAGATTGACTGCAAAATGTTTTGCCTGGTCTCGATTTCTGTTGAGACATTCAGATGGTAGAGTCAGAATTTGGCGTAAACAGAATGAGAATAATTTCTTGTTACCACTGTGCAGGCTGGTGGTGGTGGTGTAATAGTGTGGGGATGTTTTCTTGGCACACTTTAGGCCCCTTAGTTCCAATTGGGCATCGTTTAAATGCCACGGCCTACCTAAGCATTGTTTCTGACCATGTCCATCCCTTTATGACCACCATGTATCCATCCTCTGATGCTGCGTCCAGCAGGATAATGCACCATGTCACAAAGCTCGAATCATTTCATATTGGTTTCTTGAACATGACAGTGAGTTCACTGTATTAAAATGGCCCCACAGTCACCAGATCTCAACCCAATAGAGTATCTTTGGGATCAAATCTCCATCAACTGCAAGATGCAATCCTATCAATATGGGCCAACATTTCTAAAGATTGCTTTCAGCAGCTTGTTGAATTAATGCCACGTAGAATTAAGGCAGTTCTGAGGGCGAATGGGGTCAAACACAGTATTAGTATGCTGTTCCTAATAGTCCTTTAGGTGAGCGTATGTATATCTTAATTTTTATCTATAGATGGAGAAATAGTGGAGAATAGTAATATTAGAGTAGATAGACCAATACTTACAGAATAAATTATTTGTAATTTTCCTTGTTGTTACCCCTTTATTCCCCAAACTTTACATGTTGATCCCTTAAACCTACATGCAAGTACACTATAATTACTGAACGTTTTGATGTAAATTTGCGGTAGTTGTTACGCCCCATCTAGGGGGGAAAGGGTGCAATATGAAAGACTATAAAAATTGTAGTGAAGTTGAATAAATTATAAAAAAAACTTGTCTTAATGTGGGACCTTTATTCAGGAGCCGACTGGGACAAAATAACAAACAAAACTTCTTTGACAAAAAACACTTTCCGAGTTGTAATCTAAAACATTACCAAATTTTGTTTCAATTGTACTTTAGATCCGTGCTTAGTCTGACTCTAATATCAAATGGCTATTAAATTTAGATTTTCAGATTTTCAGTTATTTGTTCATAAGGTACTTGATGCCGTACAGCGTCTCATGTCGGCCGTGTGATGAACTCACAGACACAGCTCTGATCTTCGTCAGAGGATGCAGGGTGATCTCTTTCACCGTAGTGCGCGCCCTGCTTGCTCATAATAAAATGTATCATTTCACAAAACTTGCTATGTCAGTAATGCTCAGAAATCAGAAGGTCCCATATGATGTGACCGATACTCCATATATTCGGTTTTCAGTATGATCTATCCTGAACTGTGATTTACAGTATAACGATATTTGCCAGGAAAAAAAATGTGTGTATACCAGTTATACAATTAAACAATTAGAGACCAATTAAGAAATAATACATAATTTCATAACAACAGCTGCTTAAAGAATGAGAATGTGTTCTGGTTACACAATTCCTGTTTTGCCAGTTTTTCTTAAATACCCTTAAATACCCAGACCAGAACAAAAGAGTCGTAAATATTTGTCAAACTAAAATTTGCCCTAGAGGGTCACAACTGGTTTTAGGGGAGAGGAGCAATGCTCATAATTTATCTTGAAGAGACCAGAATTCTCCTAAGTCTTCAAGCTGAGACATTGAAAATTAGGAAATAACAAGCATGAAAGGGGAAAAAACAATAGTTTCAAAAGATACATCACAGGTATTATACAGACATTGTCAGTGAACGTTCACAAATTTTTTTAGGGTGATTTTTAAGGAGAGGGTGGCTCATAGAAGGGTGGGAAGACAAGTTTGGGTGTCCAATGCTCTGGTCATGGTGTTCGTTGAGCATAAGCTGGTCTATACGTATTTGTGATCTAACTTTAATTCCCCTGCACTTTTATAGACCATCCAGACAGCGACTCTTTTTTGAGGCTTAGCTCCATATGTTCTTACTATCAAAACTCTACAATCTTATGCTTGTCAAGATCTAAAACTCAGCAAACCTTCTTAATAAGAACTGAATTTGACTAATATAATCTGCAATGGTGACATGGCAGTTTATAAACGAACCTTAACTTTAATGCAGAGCTGAAGTTAAGTTACTTCATTCATGTATCTGTCTCTTCTATACTGATCTGTTGCCTGTAATCAATGAATTCTAGGAAATATTAGTCAAGAATTTAGAAAAAGTTCTGAGTAAAAAGGAACTTATAACGGCTCCTGGAGTTTTCTTCTGATTAAAAGAATCACGCTTCAACTGATGTCTCAACGTTTAATTTATTGGCACTGTTGACATCACCTCATCTTGACTTTGACATCACTTGAATATCGTGCACCCCTTATTTAGCATCTGTGACACCGTGAAAAACTGAAATACATAAAATGACTGTGTGAGTGTTTTTCCTGTCCACAGTTTTCAAGTAACAGTTTCAACAAAACACATTAACTTGCAAATTAACATACAAAATAAACATACCGTGTGCACCTTCCAATCAGAAAACCAAGAGACATTAAAAGATATTTGGCAGTATTTCTCCAGCTACAAACTCTTCATGGACCGAACACCTCTTAGTCTGTGCGCATTTCCTCGTGGTTCCGCTTTTGCACACTTCTAGGTAAATCACGTGATCACTTATTACAATATATGTTGTTCACCTGAAGGTGTCGCTTTAACAACCCTTTGTAGACAATTAAATAAAATTTTACATGAACATAAATTTACATAACATTTATAATACACAAATTAACTGAAATATTCAGAAAAGAAAATACACCTTATTCTGCGACAGCTACACTGCCACCAAAATTACAAAGATTGTGTCATCATTATTTTGATCAAATTATATGACTCTTGTAATTTTCCTATAAGCTGTCACTTAACTTCCATTCTTCTTTAAACACTTTCAGAACCGGTGTTACTTTACTACTATTTGAACTTTTATTTGAACAACACTATTTTAGATGTCAAGACTAATTTTTCTAATACCATTTTGTGGTTTCACTCATAGTTTAGGAGTTGTTCTCAACTATTACTACCAATTTTTGGATTGGACGCTCCAAAAGAGATATTTGTGTCAATTGCTTATCCCTTTTTCCTAACTTGGGCTGTCCCATTTGCAGTTTAACCTTTCGCACAAGCCCATCATCATTTGCACTTGTCTCAACAACTCTAGCTAGCCTCCATTCATTTCTGGGGACATTGTCCTCCTTGACAATTACCACATCTCCCACGCGAACATTTCTTCTGGGCATGTACCACTGTTGTCTGAGACTTATGTTGGTTAGGTATTCCTTGCGCCATCTGCTCCAGAACTGTTCCGATAAGTACTGCACTCTCCTCCACCTTTTCCTTGCATACAGATCTTCACGGACAAATTTTCCAGGAGGAGGAAGAGGTACTGAAGTCTTCATCGTGAGCAGATGATTAGGAGTCAAAGGCTCAACACTCTTTGGATCATTTATTGTGTTAGTAGTAAGTGGCCGACTATTCACAATAGACATTGCCTCATAGAAAAATGTCCTTAATGAGGTGTCATCCAGTCTTCCTTTAGCTTGTGCAAGAACAGCATTCATCACACTCCTTACGGTCCTTATTTGACGTTCCCACACGCCTCCCATGTGGCTTGCCTCAGGCACATTCATAAGGAAGTCACATTGTTTGCTTGCTAGATAGGTAGAAATCCTCTCTTGGTCGAGATCTTTTAAACCTTTCTCCAACTCATTCTTTGCACCGATAAAATTTGTGCCTTGGTCAGATCTGATCAGACGTACAGCTCCTCTGATTGCTATGAAGCATCTCAAAGCATTCAAAAATGCATCTGTAGTGAGATCATCTAACATTTCTAAATGTACAGCTCTGGAGCTCAAGCACGTAAACAACAGTCCATACCTCTTGAATTCCTTCCGACCTTGTTTTGTGTAGAAGGGACCGAAACAGTCGATACCAGAGTATGAGAATGGGGGAGAAGGTTCAACTCTGTCAGCTGGAAGATCAGCCATACGTTGTTCTTCAACTGGTCTGCGCAGCTTTCTGCAAGTAACACAATTTCTGATGTACTTGGCCACAACATTGCTTGCACCTAAGATCCAATATCCATTGGCTCTGAGCTCATTCAAGGTTTGACCTCTGCCTTGATGTTGAGTTCTCTTGTGGCAATGTCCAAGTATTAGTTGTGTGATAATACCTTCCTTAGGAAGAATTACTGGATGTTTCAACTCAAATGCTGTGCTAGATTTTCTTAACCGTCCTCCAACCCTGAGCAGTTCATTTTGGAGGAAAGGGTCAAGTTGGTATAACTTGTTGTTCTTTGGCAGCTTAGCTGGGTTTTGACTGAGCCATTTCAGTTCTTCTTCGAAGGCCTCTCTTTGCGCTGCCTTGAAGAGCACATGAGCTGCTTTTTCTCTCTCCTCTACACTAATATACTCTGACCTGTCTCTGTTCACCAATCTTCTAATTCTAGCAACAGTATTGAGGGCTGTATTCCAATCTGAGAATCTTGACAGTCTCTCAAGAAAGTTTTCTCTTACACAGGCATCCGTTTTCAGGACCTTCACTTCAGGGTCACCTACAAGAAGCTCTGGGGAATTTTCATGAGTGATAATATCTCGTTCCCATAAGAACTTTGGACCTGTTAGCCAAGTTGAGTTCATCAGGTCTGCCACCTTGAGACCCCTAGATGCACAGTCTGCAGGATTTTGACTTGTATCCACATAAAACCATCGCTTAGGATCTGCAGAGTCTCTTATCTTTTGGACACGATTGGCTACAAAGACATGAAAACGCCGGGCTTCATTCTTTATGTACCCTAGCACCACCTGGGAATCTGTCCAGAAAAACTCCTCATTGACCTTCAGATCAAGCTCTTCTCTAAGAACATGACTTACTGCTGCAGAAACTGTAGCAGCGGTCAGCTCAAGACGTGGTATGCTGAAAACCTTTGTTGGGGCTACTCTGGCCTTACCCATAACCAGAGTGTCACGGTTCTGTCTCTGTTTCCAGTGTTATTAGTGTTCTAGTGGACAGAACCGTGGCACTGCTCTCTCTCCTGTGTGTGTGTCTCATTAGTGTCTGCCCCGCCTCCTTGTTTCCCTTAATCATCCCAGCTGTGTCTCATCACTACCTTCCTCATGTGTTCCCTATAAATATCCTGGTGTGTTTGCTGTCATTTGTAGTGTCGTTGTCATTCAATGGAGATGTTCCCTGAGACCCTGTTCCGTGTTCCTTGCTCCTTGCCCTCTGGTTTGCTTTATGTTTCTTGAGTTTGTTGTTATTATGTTTAGTCTAGGTTTTTCCCCCTCGTGGGTTTTTCATTTCGTGTGTTATGTTTCTTGGTTATAATAAATCCCTCACCGTTTCCCCTGCATTTGAGTCCTCCCTTTAATCGCCCCGTGACATAACGACACTACCCGTTTGGACTCAGCGGGGAGGGGATTCATTATTTATTATTTATATATTTTTCGATCATGGACCGCACCTCCTGGGCATCCAGACCATCCGCCCTGGATCGGATGATTCAGCGAATCAACGCTGAATATTTTCGTCAGCTGGGGACTGATGTGCGAGATCTGGCTTGCACTTTGCTCATAAAGATGGACGATCTGGATTACACCGAGGCCGATCTCAAGGAGGCATTTAATCTTTGCTTGGATCGGCCTCTAATTTACTGGGACTTTGAAAGACTGGAGAGTCTTAGTTTTTGGGAGTTTGTGGGCCACGTGCATCAAAGGGAACAGGAGACCGCGTCTAAACCAACTTGGTCTCCCATAAACCGCCGCGCTACTCCACCTGTGGTCACTTCCCTCGTGACCCGGAAACAAAGGCGGAGGAGGAACAAGGCCCTCCCAGAGGCCATTGCCCGCCAGGAGGCCATTCCGGAGCCCACTCTCCCAACACCTCGCGGTCGGAGGAGGAGGAAGAAGGGAGCCCCCTTTCCTTCAGAAGGCCCAGAGGCCGCTGTCCCAGAGCCCGCTGCCGGCCCGGAGGCCGCCGTCCCGGAGCCCACCGCCGGCCGTCTGCGCAAGAGGAGGAAAAGGACCTCCTCCGGTCCTTCAGTTCCAGAGGACCCGCCGGTGCTGCTCGCCCTGCCGGCGCCCCCGAGACAGCTCGCCCTGCCGGCGCCCCCGAGACAGCTCGCCCTGCCGGCGCCCCCGAGACAGCTCGCCCTGCCGGCGCCCCCGAGACAGCTCGCCCTGCCGGCGCCCCCGAGACAGCTCGCCCTGCCGGCGCCCCCGAGACAGCTCGCCCTGCCGGCGCCCCCGAGACAGCTCGCCCTGCCGGCGCCCCCGAGACAGCTCGCCCTGCCGGCGCCACCGAGACAGCTCGCCCTGCCGGCGCCCCCGAGACTGCTCGCCCTGCCGGCGCCCCCGAGACTGCTCGCCATGCCGGCGCCCCCGAGACTGCTCGCCCTGCCGGTCCCCCTTGAACTCTTGCGGCCTAACTTTGAACTCTTGGGACCTAAACTTGAACTCTTGCGGCCTGACCCGTCGTCCCTGTCTGAACTCTTACGGCCTGACCCACCGGAGCCAACCTGGCTCAACCCGCCGGTCCTGCCTGATCCGTCGGAACCCGCCTTGCTTATCCCTCCGGTGCCACCTGATTCGCCGGGCATGCCTGAACCCGCCTGGCTCGCTCCGCCGGATCCGCCATTCCTGCCAGAGCCACCTTGGCTCACCCCCCCAGTGCCACCTGACCCGCCGGCCTCAATAGAGCCATCCTGGCTCATCCCACCCGCCCCCTCCTGGACTTTGTATTTTCTGTTGATTTTGCTTCCTAGGTTGTGGACCCTTTGTTTCTCTGGTTTTGAATTGTCTGATTTTTCTCCTTCCCTCCCTTCCCTGGTGTTCTGTATTCCTGTAATCCCCTGTCTTGTGTGTTATGCTTGGTGATGTCGGTGTTGGGTTTTTGTTTCATGTTGGAACGCCAGGTGGCGTTCCTTAGAGGGGGGGTAGTGTCACGGTTCTGTCTCTGTTTCCAGTGTTATTAGTGTTCTAGTGGACAGAACCGTGGCACTGCTCTCTCTCCTGTGTGTGTGTCTCATTAGTGTCTGCCCCGCCTCCTTGTTTCCCTTAATCATCCCAGCTGTGTCTCATCACTACCTTCCTCATGTGTTCCCTATAAATATCCTGGTGTGTTTGCTGTCATTTGTAGTGTCGTTGTCATTCAATGGAGATGTTCCCTGAGACCCTGTTCCGTGTTCCTTGCTCCTTGCCCTCTGGTTTGCTTTATGTTTCTTGAGTTTGTTGTTATTATGTTTAGTCTAGGTTTTTCCCCCTCGTGGGTTTTTCATTTCGTGTGTTATGTTTCTTGGTTATAATAAATCCCTCACCGTTTCCCCTGCATTTGAGTCCTCCCTTTAATCGCCCCGTGACACAGAGTGCAATCGACTTGCTCCTCAGCAACTACCCTAATGTATGAACACTGCCCATAACCCTCATTGCTGGCGTCTGAAAAATGATGTAACTCTATTTTCTGGATTCTGCCCATATTTTCAGGAATGAAGCATCTTGGTATTTGAATCCTTTGTAGATTATTCAAGTCATGGAGCCATGTATCCCACTTTGGCTTCAGATCAGAGGGAAGAGGTTCATCCCATCCTACCCCTTGTTTGCACATCTCTTGAAGCACTCTTTTCCCAATCAAGATATAGGGAGCGAGAAAACCTAATGGGTCGTACACACTAGCAACCACTGATAGAATTCCTCGCCGTGTGGCAGCTCTTTCAGTAAGGTCAACTTTGAATGAGAAAGTATCTGCCTCTATGTTCCACTTTACTCCCAGTACACTCTGCATTGGAAGCTCGTTGTAGTTCAGATCTACAGCTTTCACAAGACTGGCACGTTCACTCTCTGGAATTGCATTCAAGACTTCTCTGTTATTGGACATGAACTTGTGCAAACGCAATTGTCCTTTAGCTAAAACTTCTTGTGCTTCACTAACCAACTTGTTGGCCTTCTCGATGGAATCAATGCTGACAAGTCCATCATCTACATAGAAATTTTTGTGAATGAAGCTTGCTGCCAGTGGGTAGTCCTTTTCGTATTTGCTGGCAAGATATTTCATGCCATAGTTTGCACAACCCGGAGAGGATGCCGCTCCAAAAATATGCACTCGCATACGGTATTCTTTGGGTTCTTTTTCAGTATTCCCTCCTTCCCACCATAGGAATCTCAGGAAATCACGATCAGTTGAACTGACTTGAAAGCGGTGGAACATCTTCTCCACGTCGCAAATGATCGCAATCTGATGCTCACGGAATCTACACAACACTCCAGTCAGAGTGTTTGTTAAGTCTGGACCAGTGAGTAAGTGGTCATTAAGAGACGTACCCTCAAATTTGGCTGAGCAGTCGAATACCACTCTTATTTTTTCTGGCTTCCTGGGATGGTAAACCCCATGGTGTGGAATGTACCATGCATTGCCTTCTTTTGGTGTGGCATCTGCTTTTTCTGCATCACCATCTCTAAAGACACTGTCCATAAATCTCACATAGTCCTCTCTGTACTTGGGACTTCTCTCAAATTTTCTTTTCAAATGTTTTAAACGAACTGTAGCAAGCTGTTTATTGTTTGGTAATTGAGGACGTTCTCTGAAAGGTAAGGACATTTCCACACGTCCTTCTCTGTTGTGTTGAGTTTTTGCTTCCAGATGTTGAATAAATTGAATATCCTCTTGAGATATTGTCTTTTCTCTTGAATCTGTATCCTGAAAGTCTGCTTCTAACGTCCTGATTATAGATGCAGGTGTGATAGCTGGAAGTTCCTTCACAGAAACACGATGACAAAATCCTGCTACATTTCTAGAGCAAGTATTAGGCGTTATAGATCCCACTATACTCCATCCTAAGTCCGTCTTGACTGCATACGGTTCATGATCCTTTCCTGATATCACTTGGGTTGGCTTCAGTGCCCTTGGGCAGTCATAGCCAATCAGAAGACCTACAGGGCAATCCAACAAATCTGGCATCTTGTCTGCAATACTGAGCAGATGTATCCATTTCTGAGCATTTTTTACAGTAGGAATGCTATCCTTTTCCAAGGGAATGTATTCTCGAGTGTATGCAGGTGGTAACTCAATGTACTCTTGCAGACTATAACCTCTAACCCTTAGCCCAACTGTTCTTTGACAATTCTCTATCAAAGCTCTATCAGTCATTGTGGTCAGCTTTAATTTCACAGGTTCTGTGTTTGCTTGAAGTTTGTCACAGACATCCTGACTGATAAATGTATTACTGCTCTGTGTGTCCAGTAATGCGTAGGCTAGAATTTCTGGGCTGTCCTTTGTTGTGCAAGAGAGCCATACTGGAACAATCATTGAAGTGTGATTACCATTGTCCATCTTAACACTGCATAAGCTCGTACAGGCCCTTTCATCAGCATGTTTTAAAGCATGTAGAGAAGAAACGGGATTACATGCAATACGTGCTTCCTCTGCCACAAAATCTGCAAACTCAGTGAAACTTGGGTATGGCTTTTCTTCGTCTAGAGCTTTAGTGACATACCTATTCCAGCGAGCTGTTATCCAATCAGGAAGCTTCTGCAGTAATTTCTGATTTTCTTCACAATCGTCCAAAACACCCAAACCATGGACATGAGGCATTGCGTTTTTGCATGAAACAAGGAAATCACTGAACTCCCGTAATTTTAGTGACTCTTTAGATCCAATTTTTGGCCAGTTACTCAGCTTGGCCCTAAATGCTCTTTGAACTACAAATGGGTGCCCATAGCGTTTGTTCAGGGCATCCCAAGCTTGCAAGTATGCATCCTCATCACTCCTATAAAATGTGCCTTCAAGTACACTAAGCGCATCTCCACTTATGTACCTTTTCAGATAGAACATCCTATGAGCTGGGGTTGAACAATTTGTTTCAATCAGAGCTTTAAAGCAGGTGCGCCATTCAGTGAATTTGAGTGGGTCTCCTGTAAATGTAAATGGCTCTGGAGCTGGAAGTTTAGTTATTGCCAGAGATTCCTTTAGTGCCTTCACTAGCAAGACCTCATCAACCTTTGTCTCTAGCTTGTTTTCAGAGCTAGGTTGAGCTAAAGTTTCTTGGGAAACCTTGTCACATGAAGGATCATTGTGTTGCAGTGGACGCTGACAGTGAGTCAAAATGCTTCTTTCTTTAGCATCTCCTATTTCAGCAACAATTCTTGATTCCTCTTCTGTATACACAATGTATTCAGCTTCCATGACTTCAAGATCCCTTTGCTCCTCCAGCATTTTCAACCTCTCTTGTTGGGCTAGCACTGCCTTTCTTTGATCTGCAATTTCCTTTTCTCTTTTTAGTTCAACACGTTTTGCAGCTATG
Organism: Rhodeus uyekii; assembly: GCA_037043235.1. Classification (NCBI taxonomy): domain Eukaryota; kingdom Metazoa; phylum Chordata; class Actinopteri; order Cypriniformes; family Acheilognathidae; genus Rhodeus; species Rhodeus uyekii. The sequence goes on along the minus strand of JAWRVZ010000011.1, from coordinate 4,319,684 downwards.
CGTGCTGCTGCTTCAGCCCTTTTTACTGACAAATGACTTCCTTGCTGACTATCTCGTTCAGCTCTCGACACAGTTGATCCATAAATGGACCTGGCGTCATCTCTTTGCAGTAGCTGGATGAGTGTTTCCTTTATAGCTACAGCATCAAACTCCTTCGTGCCAACTTCTAGGCAACGTCCTTTCAGTACTGCAGTTAATTCACTAGTAACTGAAGTACAGCTATCCATTCTTCTTCTTACATCTTGAGATGGGACATTCAGCGCACGAATACTGTCATATATTTGTTTTAACTCTGATTCACGTTTCTCTGCAGTCACTACCATATCCTCTAACTCTGCCTTTGTACAATCTTCTTTCAGTTTGGATCTGATAAACTGAGCTTCAGCTTTAAAGTTTAAGTATGTGAACATAAACTTTCGTTCTCTTTTCGCTAAATCATCTTGTCTCAACTCAAGCATTTTTTCTGTTGGGCGTCTTTCTCTTTCTGATCGTCTAACTTCATGCTCAATTCGTGTTGATGATTCCTGTAGCCCTGTCCTATTAACTACCAGATCTGCATTAATTTCAGCTAAACGTTCTTCATATTTTTGTCTGTCAGAGTCATCAATTTCAGATTCTAATTTACACTCTAATTTTGCTTTTTCGTCTTCAAGAGCTTGAATTACTTGGTCCAAGACACAAATGTCCAATCTATTTTGATCCATGTTGGTAGCTTACTTTAAAATCACCCTTTTGTCAAATTTTAAACACTGATAACAAGCTGTAATATAACACAATGCACAGAGAATTATTGAATAAGTCACCCTCTTGTGTTAACTATTTCAACCAATTATCAAATGTATAATTTTGCTTCAATCATTTGCAAACAATTCACAATTTGAACATCAACCATGAAACAAGATTTAAATTTAAAAGATACAGTCTGACCTGTGGATCCAAAAGTTGAAAGCCTTATTGACAGCAAAATTGTTCAAAACTACTCAACGTTGCCACCTTGTGGTTACTGATCGTCATTGCAGGCAATATCTTGAGTTGCTCTTCAGCACTGCACAGAACGCAGTCACAGGAAACTCCCGAGTAGAATTTAACTGCGTGCAATCCTGTTGCTCACTTAAATGACGACGTCTTCACTTCCACCAATGGCTGCAACTTTTCACCGGGGTTGATTGGAGCGTGCTGTACACGTCGAGGCCTGGCGATCTTTCCTTTTCCACGATCAACTCTTTCACTCTTTCAGGGGGGTGTGAATAGACGTTTTTCACTATAACGGCTCCTGGAGTTTTCTTCTGATTAAAAGAATCACGCTTCAACTGATGTCTCAACGTTTAATTTATTGGCACTGTTGACATCACCTCATCTTGACTTTGACATCACTTGAATATCGTGCACCCCTTATTTAGCATCTGTGACACCGTGAAAAACTGAAATACATAAAATGACTGTGTGAGTGTTTTTCCTGTCCACAGTTTTCAAGTAACAGTTTCAACAAAACACATTAACTTGCAAATTAACATACAAAATAAACATACCGTGTGCACCTTCCAATCAGAAAACCAAGAGACATTAAAAGATATTTGGCAGTATTTCTCCAGCTACAAACTCTTCATGGACCGAACACCTCTTAGTCTGTGCGCATTTCCTCGTGGTTCCGCTTTTGCACACTTCTAGGTAAATCACGTGATCACTTATTACAATATATGTTGTTCACCTGAAGGTGTCGCTTTAACAACCCTTTGTAGACAATTAAATAAAATTTTACATGAACATAAATTTACATAACATTTATAATACACAAATTAACTGAAATATTCAGAAAAGAAAATACACCTTATTCTGCGACAGCTACAGAACTTGAATCACATCACTAATGATTGCTTATTTTGTGCTCTTGGCTTAAGTTTCAGATGAAGTTCTGCTGTTATTGGTTTACTTGTTTGTGTAATGAATTGGAGTTCGTTATGGTCTTTTCTCACTCTTCTACAAAAAGGAAAGACAGGATAAATTGAGCATCACAATTTTTCTTCCACGATTCTGAACAGACAGCTAGTGCTGAATAAAATAACATGTAAATTACTACAAGAGGTTCTGACAACATTTCAATTGCTCAGTCTATTAAAACACGAAGCAGGAATTCCTCACACTCATAAACTAATATGTGCCGTAAGGAGTCAGTGTTTCCGAAACAGTATTGGGCAACATTATGACTATGACGAGAAAAAACGTCTCAGGTTACTTATGTAACCCTAGTTCCCTAAAAGGGAACAATGCAAATGGAAATGCCTTAGCGTGATTGTCTCTTGAACCAAAATAAAATGTGTGTGAGTACACATCGCAGAGGTGACGTCATGAGCCAGGAGTATAAAAGGTGCGCCGTGAACCGGAAACAGAAGCTTGACCAGTGTCTGAAACAAGCCTGGCATGTGCAGGAGCTGAGGCCGAAAGATGCAGCGAGTCGTTACCTTTAAGGGAACTAGGGTTATGCTCGCACTGGACAGACCTTATTCTTGGACTCCTGGTCATGATCTAGGAAAGGAGGAGGACATAAGGCCTGCAATACAACATGACGAGCAGAGCTCGAAAGAACCTTAGGCACGTAGCCAGGCCTGGGGTAAAGAAAGGCTTTAGCTAGGCCAGGCGCAAATTTCAGACAGGACAGAGCCACCGAAAGGGCTTGGAGGTCGCCAATCCTCTTGAAGGAGGAAATGGCCAGTAGGAAAACCGTCTTTAAAGTGAGAAGTTTCTCTGAAACGTCCTCCAAAGCTTCAAAAGGTGCCTGGGAGAGAACCTGGAGTACCAGGGACAAATCCCAAGGAGGCACCCTGAAGCGTCCAGAGTGCCACCCAGCCTCAGAGTGCCACGGAGGAAACGCACAATAAGGGGATCCCTACCCAAAGTGGTTCCACTCAAAGGTACATGGTAAGCAGCTATGGCAGCCACGTAAACCTTTAGTGTGGAAGGGGACAACCCTGCAACAAATTTTTCTTGTAGGAACTCCAACGATGCCAACTTGGCAGGTAGCTGGGTCAAAATGCCTTGCTGCACCAAGAAGTGAAGATCCTTCACTTCTGGGTGTAGAGTTTCCTTGTGGACGGGTGTGTAGAGTGTAGAATGGTCTCAACGACCTCTGTCGAGAGACCTGCATCTATAAGTCAGGCCCCCGGGTGAAGATGGAGAATCCTGCCCTGAGCCTGGCACAGAAGGTCCTTCCTGGCGAGGATCTCCCAAGGAGTGCTGTCTATGAGGGACACTAGGTCCGAAAACCACACCCTGCCTGGCAAATGCGGGGCAAATAAGGTGAACTTTCTCTAGAACCCCTTCCAATCGCATCGCGTCCAGCCCAAGGGGACCTGGAAGAAAGAGGGAGAACCAAAGCGGGCAATGGGCCGTCTCCTGGGACGCGAAGAGGTCCACTTGGGCCCGGCCGAACTTCTCCCAAATCTGTTCCATCACCTCGGTGTGGAGTCTCCATTCCCCAGGCCTCGGCCCCTGCCTCGACAGGAAGTCTGCTCCTGCCCTTGGGATAGGAATCAGGGTTTCTTCCACTGATGCAAGGCCCGCAGGCAATGCCTCAAGACCTTGAACAGGCGGGAAGGATTGCCCCTCAGGGAAAACCCCCTGGTTTTGAGCCACCACTGCAGTTGCCTCATATGGAGCAGGCCCAGTGGAACAACGGCGAGAAATTTAGTCCTCTGCACTGGCAAGAGTACGCTCTTCTTGGCGTTCAGTCTTAGTCAAAGCTTCTTCATAAAGCACTTGATAATGATAAGCCTTGCCACCAAAGACGAATCTGAGAAACTTCCGATGTTGGGGAAGGATGGACATATGAAAATATGCGCCCTTCAGATCTATTGTGACAAACCAGTCCTCCCAGGGCCCCCCAGCGCGACCTGAACTTTGGGTTGCAACCGGCAGGTACTGCCTGGGGTTTGCATGACCTGGCCCCCTCGAGGCACCGGACATGCTACCGCGCTTGCAGGGCGCTGACCCACTACTTGAAGTAGGCCCGCGGGGGGTCCCCTGCGAGGCCAAGAGACATTGGCATCAGGGCTTCTTGCTCTTTGCTTTCTGTGCCTGCAGGACAACCCTCAAGTCTGTCCACTTGCCAGAAAGCTGGGGCTGAGCGCAACGACCCGCGTCCCCAATCTGTGGAGGCTGCGGGGTCTCAACGCTCTGCCTCTGAGCAGCGTGGTAGGAGGAGCTGCTGGGCTGCGGCTGGTTCGCAGTCCGAGATACTCGAGAGTGGCGGGGGAGAATCTTTCTGAAAGGTACCTCTTGTTTGGCAGCCTCCTGAAACCTTTCGACAGCCATCTTGACATCGTCGCCGAAAAGGCCAGAGGCATAAGAGGAGCATCGATCAGGATGTTTTTATCTTTCTCTTTTAATGTAGTGAGGTTCAGCCACACTTGCCTCTCTGTGGCTACCAGGGCTGCCATAGAACGGCCGATGAAACTGGCCATCTCCCTGGCAGCACGCAGAGAAAGATCGGTGGCCCTCCGCAGCTCGGCAACCGCCTCAGGGCCAATTCCCTGACACCACGGTGTGGAGGTCTGGAAAGAAAGGCAAACCCCAATGCTGAGGTAGCACTCTTGCGGGCAGGTAACGCTCATTTAATCTGCTTTTAGGACGAGCGTCCCTAGGCTCAGACGGCCACTCGAGACCTAGTCTGGCCGTAGCCTGAGATACCACCTCGAGCAGCTCCTCGAACGCAGGAGAGAAAGATGCCGGCTCTTCCTCTTCTACGTCGATACTGACAACGTCAACGTCCAGATCTTCGGAACTGGACAGTTGCAGTACCGCGTCCTCACCGCAGGGTGTGCTTCCGATTCCTGAGTGAGGACAGGTAAGGGAGGAGATAAGGCAGAGCCCGTCTCCAACCCCACTGCCAGATCCAGCTGCGATCCCCATGAACGCGACCACCACTGAGCCTCAGCTGCAGCGGGACTGGAACCACGGGGACATCGAGCCTGACCAACCTCCTCGAAGACTGCCAAGCGAGATTGGAGTGTTCGCAGCGGCAGCCGCAAGCAATCAGGGCGTGGGCTGAGCGAGGGCGTGTGTAACTAGTGTAGAGCGTGTATCGCTGCTCATGATGAAACGCGGGCAGGGAGTGACACAACACCTAAAAGATGGTTTGTCTGCCATCATATGTGAAATCACAGTCTTTAGAATTCACAGGATCACATAACCAGCAAAATATATTCACACACACACACACGTTAGCTTCGAGCGCTTGTTGAAGACACTAAAGCTTCAGTTTCCGGTTCCTGGCGCGCCTTTTATACTCCTGGCTCATGACGTCATCTCGGCGACGTGCACTCGCACACGTTGGTTTTATTGTGCTTCAAGAGACAATCACGCTAAGGCAGAGGTTTTCAAAGTCTGTGACAGTGGGCCTCCCTTTGACACAACCCACCCAACGCCGCCCCCCCACCCCTGTATCTGTACTCGGACTGGGCGGGGCACAACCCGGAAGTGGGTGGATTTTAACCCGGAAGTGGGCGGGGCTTTAGCCAGCATGTTATTTTTAACCATGCAATTGATACGGGTCCATCAGAAATTGTTATATTTATTGCTGATTTTAAAACAACATCAGCATTGAGCTTCAGATCAATGGTTTTGATCACAAACGAACTATATAGAGAACAAGTTTTGCAACAATTAATCCAACTCATGCGGTTGCAATTATGAAGAAAACTGTAATGAACAAGAGTTTTCATTTAAACATAACTCTTTTTTAACTTTTAATTTTTTTATGATCAGTGTAATTTTTTATTTATTTATTTCCACACCAGGTATGTGTGTGTGTGAGTGAGTGAGAGACAGAGAGAGGGGGGGGGGGGGGGGGGGGGGGGACTGTGTGTTCTACGGCTCAAATAGTCTGACGCTGTTTTTAAGATCTGCATTCCTTTATTTTGTATGAAAAACAGCAAGAAAGCGTCAGACACTCAGTGCGCGAAGTTAAACAACTGAATAGAGCAGGAGACGGTTAAATAAAAATCTCTGACAGGCAGAGACGCAACGCTAGTCGCATTCTATCAAGAACCACGTCTGAACAAAAACCCCACGTTTACCAGAACTATACTGGTTAATAAGTACTACAAACAAACCAAAATAAAAAACAAACCTGAAGCTGAAGAAACCCTAAACGTTAACGGAAGACGCGCGAACCTGAGTGATAGAGAGAGAAAGACACCGTCTCAGTGTTCTGCGCGTGAATGAGCAGGGCGGAGCCGCGCGAGATGAATTAAATCTGCATGTGTAGGGGAGGCGCGCCTATCGCAGAACACAGACACAGTCAGCTACCCAATGAGGATTTTTATGTAATCCGAGCACAGATATTGACTCCTATTACTCGTATGATACTCGTACTCGGCAAAAGTGCTTTATCCGTACCGGATACTCGTTTCAGCCGAGTATCCGGCTCAACTCTAGTTATTAGACTATCATTTTTTACAACTCTCCGCGCCTCCCCTGGCATGCTCTGGCGCCCCCCAGGGGAGGCGCGCCCCACACTTTGAAAACCCCTGCGCTAAGGCATTCCCATTTGCGTTGTCGACAGCAAATATGCCTATACTGCATAATATGTGAAAAACAGTAGTCTAAGTAGTATGCTTGAATTCATCGCATTCATAAAACAGTATGCATAAAGTACCTGACTACTGCACACATTTGTACTATATAGAAAATAATAAATTTCAAACCAAATGAAGTACCTACAGTATGTGATTTCGGACACAGTGTGTGTATACTTGACTGTTGTCCTTTACACGGTTGCATCTTGTGACCTCACATCCTGTTTTTGGTTTGTTTAAATGTCTTTGATCCATGTTGCATGCATACTTAAGTAGAACTGCATTAGAGTTTGTTTGGAATCGGCTCAACCTGTAACGAGGAGTCAGCCGATTGAGAATCCATCTGCAGCTTTATTTCAATGGGTAACCAGAGTACAGATAAGTGGCAAAACAGAATCGGGAACAGAGACAGGCTTGGGTCGAGGCAGGAGGCATACACAAATCCAGATAAACAGGCAAGGTCAGGGCAAGCAGCAAAAGGGTCAAAGTAGTGATAAATAGTGATGTTACGTCTGACACCGACGCTCCGAAGCTTACTTCAAACTCGAACGGTCCTTGCTATGAACCACTGCTTCGGAGCTTGTATCATTACGTCACTAGTCACGTGAAAATGACGTTTGAAGCAAACACACTGCTTCACTCCGGCAGATTGACTGCTTTGACATCCCGATCCAGTGTTGACGGGTTTCAAACCTGGCGGCTGTATTTCTTATAAAAGTGAAACCAAACCATGGGTTGTAGTAGGCGGTGTTTGCATTTGCGTTATTGTTGAGGAGAGTGGATTGAGTTTATTTTAGTGTTGTATATTCAAAGCAATATATCCTCATTTATATCAGCTTTATATCTGGTCCGTGCGAGAGGATATTCTCTAAAGCTGGTGAAATTGTTTAAAAAAAAAAACAGAAATTGCCTTTCACCAAATTTTCTGAATGAAAACCATACTGCCAGGAACACTTTGCCTTCTGAATGTACCCAAAGCACACCCTCTGCCACATGTTTATTTATTTATTTGTATCATTAATTAAAGAACATACGAACATTGTTACATAAAAACATACATCAAAGACAAAAACTCCAAAACCCTCTGCTACATTATACAAGTACACAAAAATATCAGTCCCACCAGATAAAGCTTTCACACATGATACTGCCCTGCAAAAAAACTATAGAAACCATTACAAAATTTCTATTGGATTTAATGGTTTTTATTGGAATTGGAATTTTATTGGTATTGGTTGTAATGAGAATTATAGTGGTCTCTGACATGTGTTGGGTTCTATTGGTGGAGGAATTATATCCTAATAGAATATGTGCCAAACACACTACAAAAAAATAATTCCATAGCGGTTTAAATGGTAAAGGCCAATGGTTCTTATTGGTATTTTAATAGAAATCATTAGAATTTCTGTGATGGTTTCCAACTTTTTTTAAGCTGGTCTTATCTTCTGTCCTTGTCTAAAGAAATAATTACACACACACACACACACACATAATCATGCTTAATGTTTTATTATCAAGGTGAACAAATGAAATTCATGAGTATCTGTAAAATTCACCAACATAAATGAGTTTTATAGCACTAACACTGTTTCAGCTTTGATCGCCTCGGTGAAGACATGATAAACAGGGCGTGAACATAAAACTACAGTACGTACTTCCATTTAATGGTTGTCAGCTTTGTTGCATTACATTTACTTCACCAGGAGATAGTGCTGCAATTTCTATCTGAATGAAGATACAATTGTATCAGAAAGCAATAATGCTTCGAAACGCTTCATTTGGCCATCACTAGTGATAAAAAGTCCAAGGTCAGAAACAGACTAGCAAGCCAGGCATAAACGCTCAGAGATGATCACCATAGCAAATCAGAACTTCACACTGGTGGTGTGTTTGTGGTGTGTTGATATAGTGTGTGTGATGAGATGCAGGTGTGTGCGTAATCAGTATCAGGTATGAGTGTCAGTGGGAATTGTAGTCCAAATGAGAGTCAATATTCTGGTGAGGGCTCCCTCTGGTGATCCGGAGGAAACGGAGAGGAAGCCTGAGCTGTAACACAACCTTTCAGGGTTTTGTCCACTTGTTTGGCACACACACGTGGGCTTCAGATGGCAGCATTCACACTTATTCACTTATTTACACCTATTCAATGTGAACACACTCTTAAAAATAAAGTTTCCCAGAGGTTTTTGCAGGGATGTCATAGAACAATGTTTGGTTCCTGAAAGAATCTTAAAAGAACCGTTTTTTCTTAGTGTGAAGAACATTTTATAAGCTGAAGAACCTCTTTTCACTATAAAGAAACTTTTTATTGCAATGGACAAGTTCCATTAATGTTATATGTTTCATTGATCTTTATGGACCCATATGCAAACTTTATTTTTTTCAACTACCATATTTACAATATATTGTTCACAGTAATCTTATTTCACTACACATGCAACAGTAGAATGAGTTACTGTATAGTAAATGGACATTTATGAATGATTTATTTATTTGACAAATTAACAAAACACATGGACTTAATGCAACATTTTATTCGTACAACATTAGGCCGTGGTATGAATATAGCTAATGAATACAAATATGAAAAGTGCCTACATAATAGCCTACAGATTCACACAAAATAAAATTGACATGTTGTGTAACATCCTGAGATTAAACAGTTTATTATTATTGATCTTGCAATAATAAGTAATTCTACTAATGTAAGGTCAGTTTCCCTTTAAGACGGGATATGTGTGTGTTTAAAAGACAGGGCCATTGCACAAGTCCGTCTGACAGCAACTGGCTTTAATAAAGGGGTTGGACTGAATATTCATGCAATCTGCCATGCTAATGCACTTCCGGAAGTGGGGAACTAGAGGAATGCAAAAGAATTTCAAAGTAAATCTGTGGCCTTGTTCATCTTGTCATGTTTAGCTGTAATAAGACTTTCCAAAATATTTCCACACATGTCAATTTAAGGCAGGTACTCACAGGGATGTACGGTGAATCTGGCAGATACACAGGCATCTTTCTTATCGCCACATGTCTCCTGAGTTGTCCAACAATTTGCTCCAATTGATCGGGGAACACAGTTGTTACATTTCAGAGCAGAGCCTACAACACAGTTCAAGCAATCATGAACTATTGCAAAACATATGACACTATTGCATTAAGATGGATTAGCTTACGCTTTTGATGTGAATGCAGTAAAACATGACAGATTATTGTTTTACACAATCAGTCGTAAGATAAAGGACAGTTACGGCTGAGATCCTGCACTTCTGTCGCACTAAAGCAGTTCAGAAATAGCAGTTTGATTGAAAATCTACCGTTCGCCAACAGCAGGGTGAGAACAAACGCCAGCAGCAGAACCTTCATCTTTCTGTTGGATAAAGAGGAAAATGAATCACTAATCAGTCATATTTGTTATTAAAACAGTGTCAAAGTATCAGCCATTCTTATTCTTTAACAACAGTTATGACTTATTAAATTCACCCTCATCTTTTAATAAGCAATAAATTCTTCAAAGATATATGAAAAGATATGTTCCTATATGTCTTTCAAATCGGAGTTCTTTGACCACACATAGGAATTAAAAAGTTGGAATTATACATGTGTGGACATTATTATATCATTATTAATTGTATAATTATTATGTCATTGGAAAAAAAAACATATTTGATGCATATTTTTGCTATCATTTTGAATTGTTTTTACATTGAGATCATTTTTAGAATAATTTATTTAAAACGTGAACTATTTGTATTGCACAGTAATATTTTTTGTATTTAATTGTGGAATTTATTTTGCTGATTGTAACATATGGCTTTGCTGTTGCTCAAACTGTAGAGTGCAGTGCTTACAACGCCAACGTCATGGGTTTGATTCCCAGGGAAAGCAAGAACTGATTAGATTGTAAATGTGTTTCTTGAATGCAATGCAAGTCGCTTTATTTAAAAGTTAATCAACACAATTCACACACACAAACACACAAACTATTTTCTCTCTCTATTCCCCATGCATGGACTACTTGTGTATAGAATGTTCAAAACTTTGTATTGTAAGCTTATGTATTTTTGTATCCTCACAACAAATCGCTTCTATATGCCTCAAATTGTAAGTCGCTTTGGATAAAAGCGTCTGCTAATTGAATAAAATGTAAAAATGTAAAATGTAAAAGTGTCTGCCATATGCATGAATATGAATGACTCTCATAGATACTGCAATTATTGCAGGAGAATTACAGTTAATACAGCTGTTTTCATGAAAATATGTCACAATGCATGTTAGGATGACCGGCAGATGTAAATCAAAAATGACATCAGGAAAAACTGTTGTTTCCACTTTAAGAGATTTTTATTTTATCAGCAGCTCACACAGCCAAGACAAACTACCATTACCCTTCCCACACTGTGTTACTGGAGCCATTTTATAGGCCTGACTCCTCCCCCTGGATTGTACCATCCTACAGTTAAACATTAAAGACAAACATACTTGACATAAAACCACATAAATAATAATAAACAATATCAACAACAACATGCATATCATAAGCAATACATAATACAGACATACAAAACCAATATAAATCAAAAATAAATATATACATTTTACAAACACAACTAATGGAATCCCCTGTGACATCACACGCAAGTGTGATGCACCACTAAGAAGGCAACAATTTCAGATCTACCAATAAACCAAACTTTAACAAACTTTATAAAAGGTTTGGTAAATGCCTCTTTGCTATTGTCTGAAATTAGTCTCTTTGATACTGGCTCACAACACTTATCAATAAATGCTGGTAGATCAAGTAGACCTGGTAATTTATACAGACAATACACAATACAGTTAAGATTGTCAATGCCAGTGTCAGTTGTGTTAACAGGGCATGGGTGTATGCGTGCTGGTATTGTGTTTGTGTGTGCGTGCGTCAGTCACAAACATAGTCACTGGTTTGCACCGTGACATTTCCTCCCCCTTCCCCAGACACCACTCGTGGTGTCCTGGAGAGGAAATCTGCTGCGCAGTTCTCAGAGCCAGTCCGATACAATACTTCAAAATCAAATGGTTGAACTGCCAGAAACCATCGTGTTATACGGGCATTAGTGTCTTTCATTCGTCCAAGCCACATTAAGGCCCTGTGATCAGTCTCCAACTTAAAAGTCCTACCCATGAGATAGTACCTGAGAGAGTCTAAAGCCCATTTGACTGCCAGGCACTCCTTCTCTACCGTCGAATACCGTGTTTCACGTGGGAGGAGTTTCCTGCTGATAAAAGCAACAGGTCTCAAGTGTCCTTGTTCTCCTTGTAAGAGCACAGCTCCCAGACCATATTGTGAAGCATCAGTCTGAACTGTAAAAGGCTGGTCAAAATCAGGATTTTGCAACACTGGTTTCCTGCACAAAGCATCCTTTAAATCTATAAAGGCACTGTCACATTCTGCCGTCCAGTTAACCTTATTAGGCTTGTTCTTTTTTGTCAGTTCAGTAAGGACTATGGCTCTTTCAGAGAAGTTTGGGATAAAACGTCTATACCACCCCACCAAACCAAGGAAAGATCGCACCTGTTTCTTTGTTGTAGGCTGCTCAGCATGTTTAATGGCCTCGATCTTCCCAACTTGAGGGCGTATGACCCCATGTCCCAGCACATGCCCAAGATAGCAAGTCTCTCTTTTGGCTAAAGTGCACTTGTCTGGGCGAATGGTAAGTCCAGCATTCTTTATTCTGGTTAACACTTCCTTAAGATGTTCCAGATGATCCTGCCAAGTCGTACTATAAACAATGATGTCATCTAAATATGCTGCAGAGTACTTCTCAGTGCCCCGGAGGATCTGATCAATCATTCTCTGAAAGGTAGCAGGGGCCCCATGAAGCCCGAAAGGAAGGACCCGGAATTGATAATGTCCAAACGGAGTCTTGAATGCGGTAAGCTCTTTGCTCTCTGGACTTAAGGGCACTTGCCAATAGCCTTTACACAGATCAAGAGTTGTGAGGAACTTTGCACTACCAAGCTTCTCAATCACATCATCGACTCTGGGCATAGGATAAGGATCAAATTTACTCACAGAGTTAAGTTTCCGAAAATCCAAGCAGAACCTGAGTGAACCATCCTTCTTGGGCACAAGCACGATGGGATTATTCCACTCACTAGATGATGGCTCTATGACCTGCAGTTCTTGCATCATCTCCAGCTCTTGTCTCATGGTGTGCACAAGCCGTTCTGGAACTCTGTAAACTGGTTGTCGAATTGGTTTTAAGTCCTTCAAGTATATGTGATGTTGCACAAGGTCTGTCCTTCCAGGTGTATCCAGGAACAGTTGGTCAGGAATAGGCAAATACTGCTCCTCTACTTCATCCTCCTCCAGTACTGCCCTCACCATGAGATCCTTCTCGATAGCCCCTGCTGGTTCTGAGTGGGAAGACTGTGCATGCCACTTTTTCAACATATTAATGTGGAAGGTTTGCAAGGGTTGGTTTCTGGAAGGTATTTCAATTTCATACGTTACTGGACCAAGTTTCCGCTTCACCTGATAAGGACCTTGCCATTTGGCCAACAGTTTGTTATCCGATGTAGGGAGTAGTAACAGAACTTGCTCTCCTGGCTGGAAGGTTCTGGTTCTGGCCCGCTGATCGTACCATGACTTCTGCTTCGCCTGAGACTGTTGCACATTCTCCTGGGCTAAGGAAGAGGCAAATTGCAACTGTTCTCTCATTTTAAGGACGTAAGAGAGAACGTTCCGCTTAGATTCTTTACCCGTGGTTTCCCAACTGTCTCTCAGGACGTCCAATGGACCTCTAACCTGGTGAGCAAAAAGCAGTTCAAAAGGCGAAAACCCGGTGGATGCTTGAGGAACTTCACGGTAAGCAAACAAGAGGTAAGGAAGCCACTTGTCCCAGTCTTTTCCAGTCTCAGACACAAACTTCTTCAACATGCCTTTTAAGGTCTGATTAAACCTTTCTACCAGACCGTCAGTCTGGGGGTGGTAGGGAGTAGTTCGAACTCTCTTAATGCCCAGTAACTGATAAACCTGATGTAAAGTGTGACTCATGAAATTGGGACCTTGGTCAGTTAACACCACTTTAGGGATGCCTACGTGTGAAAAAAAATGAAGGAATGCAGAAGTGATCTGTTTTGCTGTAACCTCTCTCAGGGGGTATGCCTCGGGATATCTGGTAGCATAATCACAAATTACCAAAATAAACCGGTTCCCTTTTTGACTTCTCTCAACAGGTCCAATAATATCAACTCCTATTCTCTCAAAAGGCGTTTCAACTGCAGGTATCGGAATAAGAGGTGCGCTAGCAGGAGTACGACCAACTGTCAACTGACACTCGGGACAAGTCTTGCAAAATTCCTTCACTTCACTATACATACCAGGCCAATAAAACCTTTTGGAAATTCTCATTAATGTTTTCATGAATCCCATATGGCCTGCCCAGGGAATAGTGTGACCAAGTTCTAAAACCTTCTTACGCTGAGCTTTAGGTACCACTAACTGCATACCTTCCTCACTCTGCCTATAAAGAAGGCCCTGTTTCACAAGGAACATCTCACCATACAATGAACCAACAGTTGCGTCACTGTTAACTTTCTCAAAACATTCAGACAAGGTGACATCATCTTTCTGAAGCTGCTCTAACTCACTTGGAATGACCAAATCTGATCCATCCATCTCAGGTTCCTCCAACTCATACTCTGACTGTACTGAGCTATCAATCAAGTCTGCAACCTTATTTCTGCGTCTCTCCAGTCGATCTACCTTGGAAGATCCTGCCTCACTGATAATTGTTTCTGTGAAAAATGGCATCTCCTGAACTACACTATCAACCAAATCTTGGGGTTGGGACGCCAAAGTTAACTTTTGGGCCTGAGCTCGAGTAACTACCCCACACCAAGCGGTCTCCTGAACCAAGTCTGCTAATACAGGCATGTCGGTACCTAGTAAAACTGGATAGGGCAAATTTGCAGCAACACCTACATTCATCAGATATGGCTGGTTGTTAACTTCAATATATACTTCAGCAGTAGGCAACTCTGACTTGTCTCCATGTACACAACATACAGTTACAGTCTCCTCAGTCCATGACTCTCTGGATATATACTGTGACTGTACTAATGTACGAGCACAACCTGTGTCTACTAGGGCTGTCAGTGGTTTACCATTCAACAACACTGAAATGGTGGGTTCCTTATCTTGCTTAAGTACAACGACAGAATTCGATTGAGGCACATAACACAATCTAGCAGATTTGGGTTTCCTCATGGGGCAGTGTGGGCTAATATGACCAGGTTCACCACAATTATAGCATACAATATCGCCTGTAGCTACTGTCTGACGTGTGACTGCAGGTGATGTTAGCTTAGACTGTGATGGTTTCAAAATTTGGGCTTGATTCTGAGAGAACATACTCCCCCCTGACCCCACAGACATACCTTTTGTAGTCGGAAGGCTGCCTGCATAACGGAAGGTCCCGGAAAATCCCTTCCGTGCTGCAACGTAGGCTTCTACCAGGTTGGCTGCTTCTCCAGCAGTGCTAGGATTTCTCTCCTTTACCCAAGTCCTCACGTCTGGATACAGCACGCGCATGTACTGCTCCAAAACCAGGGTCTCCATCATTTCAGTCTTGCTGCTCACATCAAACTGGACCCATTTTGAAAATAAATCTTGTAAACGGATGTATAACTCAGTCGGGGACTCATCAGAAGGTGTGTTCACTGAACGAAATCTCAGTCTATAAGTCTCTGGGCTAACCTCATACTTCTTGAGAATCACTTCTTTAACTCGCTCATAATCAGAGGTCAAAGAAGGCGACATAGCGACAAAAGCACTCCTTGCTTTCCCAGTGAGCAAAGGAATCAGATGAACAGCCCAATCCTCCTTTGGCCACCTGTACACCTCTGCCAGTCTCTCAAACGTAGTCAGGTAATGTTCAATATCATCATTGTCTTGTAGCTTGGACAACGGAGGTACATGATCAAGCACTCGTGTAACTGGCCGATCTACAGAGCTAGCTCCCAACCTTTTATGCTCCAAGTCCATCTGCATCTGTGTGACCTGATGGTTGATGACTTTATATTGCTGCTCCCGTCGAGCTGACTCTCTCTCTTGCCTTTCGTCCCTCTCCTTCTGGTACTGTAGGAAGGCTTGAAACATTCCCGCCAGAGCTGAAATGGCTGTATCACCTGTGGCAGTAGGAATCTCCGTAGGCAGTGCATTTCCTCCTAGAACTGCACTCGCTGCACCTTGCTCCTCCTCTTCTTCCATATCAGTAGCCAGTTGATTCCTAGTCTTTGGCGGCATTTTAATCCACAATGTCACTTTTGCCGGTGTAAATCCCACTTCTGACACCAATTGTTAGGATGACCGGCAGATGTAAATCAAAAATGACATCAGGAAAAACTGTTGTTTCCACTTTAAGAGATTTTTATTTTATCAGCAGCTCACACAGCCAAGACAAACTACCATTACCCTTCCCACACTGTGTTACTGGAGCCATTTTATAGGCCTGACTCCTCCCCCTGGATTGTACCATCCTACAGTTAAACATTAAAGACAAACATACTTGACATAAAACCACATAAATAATAATAAACAATATCAACAACAACATGCATATCATAAGCAATACATAATACAGACATACAAAACCAATATAAATCAAAAATAAATATATACATTTTACAAACACAACTAATGGAATCCCCTGTGACATCACACGCAAGTGTGATGCACCACTAAGAAGGCAACAATTTCAGATCTACCAATAAACCAAACTTTAACAAACTTTATAAAAGGTTTGGTAAATGCCTCTTTGCTATTGTCTGAAATTAGTCTCTTTGATACTGGCTCACAACACTTATCAATAAATGCTGGTAGATCAAGTAGACCTGGTAATTTATACAGACAATACACAATACAGTTAAGATTGTCAATGCCAGTGTCAGTTGTGTTAACAGGGCATGGGTGTATGCGTGCTGGTATTGTGTTTGTGTGTGCGTGCGTCAGTCACAAACATAGTCACTGGTTTGCACCGTGACAATGCAAAATGCAATTAATTCGATTTTAGGGTGAGAAACGATCATCACCGTTACAGTTTTACAGCGTAAAGAACAATGTTATGCAAAGGTCCAACACTTCCTTTTTCTTAATACTATTCACCCATTAAAAGTACAATCAATCTGAACTGAGTTTAACTTATTACTGTCTAGTGTGCAGCAGAGCTGAATGCAGCTCACACACACCTGTGTGTCCTTTATATACTGTGACGATGATGTCTGTAAAGTTCCAGGAATATTTGTCAAGGAATTTGGAAATTCCATGTTGAGTTCAGGCCAAAAAAAGCTAATCTTATAACACAATAATTTGATCATTGTGTCCTCTTGGCTCAAGTTTCAGATAAAACGTGCCACTTTTACTGGTTTATTGTGTGGTCTGTGTGATTGTGTAACTTTTTGTTTTGTTCTGCTCTGGTTCAAACACAGTATTAGTATGCTGTTCCTAATCATTCCTAATAGGTGAGAATATATATCTCTTATTTTTTTTACATAGGTGGAGAAATAGTGATCAAGCAAATTCAGTGGATGTGTATATTCTTGCTAAATTGTGCCAAAGCCAAATAACCACATAATATTAGAGTAGATAGACCAATACTCACAGTATAAATTATTTGTAATTTTCCTTGTTGTTACCCCTTTATTCCCCAAACGTTACACGTTGTTCCCTTATACCTACACACAAGTATTTTATAGGTACACTATAATCACTGAAAGTTACGCTGTAAATTTGGTGTTGTTGTTACATCAGATATGGGGGAAAAGGGTGCAACATGAAAGACTATAAAAATTGAAGTGAAGTTGAATAAATGATAAAATAATTGACTTAATGTGGGACCTTTTTTCAGGAGCCGACTGGGCCAAAAATAACAAAAAAAACTTCCTTGTCAAAAACCACTTTCCGGGTTGTAAAATAAAACATTACCAAATTTTGTCTCTATTGTACTTTAGATCCGTGTTTAGTCTGGCTCTACTATCAAATGGCTATTAAATTTAGATTGAATGTTACATTTTATTAAATTAAATGTACATTATGTAATGTATGTACATTATGTATGTATGTAAATGTAGATTAAATGTACATTTTCTAATTAGGAACCCTTTCAGTTATTCGTTCATTAGGGACTTCATACAGAGTCTCATGTCGGCCGTGTGATGAACTCACAGACACAGCTCTGATCTTCGTCAGAGGATGCAGGGTGATCTCTTTCACCGTAGTGCGCGCCCTGCTTTCTCATAATAAAATGTGTCATTTCAAAACTTGCTATGTCAGTAATGCACAGAAATCAGAAGGTCCCAGATGATGTGACCCATGCTCCATTCATTGGGCCTTCAGTATGATCTATCCTGAACTGTGATTTACAGTACAATAATATTTGCCAGGAAAAAATGTGTGCATGCCAGTTACAGAATTAAACAATTAGAGACCAATTAAGAAATAGTACATAATTTCATAACAACAGCTGCTCAAAGAATGAAGTTTTCTGGTTACACAATTCCTGTTTTGCCAGTTTTTCTTAAATACCCAGACCAGAACAAAAGAGCCATAAATATTTGTAAACTAAAATTTGCCCTAAAGGGTCACAGTGTCAAAGTCATGTCATGTCAACACTTTCCTCCTGTGTGATCCTTTTGTGTTCCCGTTAATTATCACGTCAGCCACTCCCCATTGTTATTAGTGTCAGGTGTGTGTCATTATTCCAATGTGTATTTAAGCCCGCATGTAATGTCTTGTCCTTGTCAATTGTTAACGATTCTATGTCCGTGTTTCCTAGTTCGGTGTCTCCCTGTTTCATAGTTCCAAGCCCTTCCGAGTTTCTGTTGGTTTTCTGCACAAGTGTGCCGTTTCAGTTTTTATTTAAATTTTTTTTTCGTTTTTGTTATATTAAAGAGTTTTGAGTTGATCCCTGCCGTTCGTGTCTTCCGTGTTTGTCATCCACTGCATTCGTTACACACGGCTGGTTTTAGACATTGAAAATTAGGAAATAACAAGCATGAAAGGGGTAAAAACAAAAGATCCATCACAGGTATTATATAGTCATTGTGAGTGAATGTTCACTGATTTTTTAGGGTGATTTTTAAGGAGCGGGTGGTTCATAGATGGGTGGGAAGACAAGTTTGGGGTAAACCTGTAGTATAGCGTCCTAAATTACCAACTACGACCATCAGGGGGCTAAGCCTAAAAAAAGCCTGCATCTTGCCAGGGACACACATCGTTTCCGATGGCTGGCTGGGCTGCATACGCACACATCGATCAAATCAGACACGGAATATACGAGCATTCTGTTGTCGTTCATGAGCGTAATTTCGTGGATCCTGATGACAGCGATGTGCATACCCAGAACATCGAAAACATGTGGATGAGAGCAAAGCGGAAATTGAGAAGGCAATTTGGAACGAGTCAGGCATTGTTTTCGTAGTATCTGCAGGAATTTGCCTACCGTAACCAGTGTCGGCGCACAGGCATGTTTCCCAACTTCTTGGTTATGCTTGTCGATAACTATCCGTGAATGGTGAAATAAACTTGAAACTGTGTTAACAACAACTTTGTTGGGTGTCTTTTCATGTTATTACAGCGGTTTTGGGACTGTTTTAAAGTCAGAGGTTTAGCCTGCTGGTGGTAGTTGGTAATTTAGGACGCTATACTACAGATTTACCAAGTATGGGTGTTCAATGCTCTTCATTGGAAGTCTTAGCATGGTATTGGTCTTCATTGAGCATAAGCTGGTCTATATTTGTGGTCTAACTTTAATTCCCCTACACTCTTATAGACCATCTGGAGAACATTGACTCTTTTTTTAGGCTTAGATCTACATGTTCTTACTATTGAAAGATACGGTTTGGAAATCCATTGCCGCTTGTATATATATTATTTTATTTTTCTTATTTGTTCCTATATTCTTTTCTTTGTCTTATTTTTCATATGTTCTTTTCCTTCTTATTTGAATGAGTTGTAAAGATTGATTTATAATCAAGTTAGGGCTTTTTATTGGTTAAAACCTTTCCCTACATTTCTGTAGAGTAAGGATGAATATTGTTAGCACTTCTCAACAGTTATCAGAATGTTTCTGTTGATAGTTGGAGCCTGAGCCGAGTTCAGCCTTGGAGAAGCTGTGTATTTGTGTGTGTGTGTGTTAATATGGTCTGTATTGGTGAGGTGATTAACTGGCACCATCAGGAGACGGAATGACTTCTTGTTCTCAATCTGACACCTAGATACGCATTTTTACCACGTGGAAGGTCACTAACCCGTCACCCATGTGATCAACGAAGATATGCTTCAGACTGTTTGCTCTTGTGTGGAAAATTACTAGTTCTGTTTATCTTTCTTTCTGTAATGACAGGGACTCACAGGCAGGGATCCAAACGCAATGTCTTTTAATGATGATAACAGAGGTGGTCGTACAGGCAGGGTTAAACAGGGGCAAACAGGAACAGAAGGGCAGGCAGAATCAGAGACGGTGTCACAGGCAAACAGGTCAGGGTAGGCAGATAACGATCACAGGTAGAGAATCCAGGCAGAGGTCAATAGGCAGGCAGACAGGTTCAGCAACGGGTAAACAGGCAGAATCGGAACAGATAAACAGGATGAAATAACGCTCAGAAATGCTAACCGGGGTACAACAAGACTTCGCTCTGAGCTGTGGGGTGACCGGGTTTACATAGTCTCTGAGAATGGGAAACAGGTGGAGAAACAAACAGACATCATTAAGTTCAGCTGTGTATGTGTAATCAGTGCAGTGTGATGGTTCCTGGGAAATGTAGTGTGTAGTGAAGTGTCAGTATAGGTGTGAGCTCCATCTGGTGGCCATGGAGGGGAGCGCAGAGCTCATAATCATAACACTTTCTTAGCCAATCAGAATCATTTAACCTTCAGTAATGGTGTTTTTAGTAACCTCTGTTAGAGTATAATTGCTGTAACAATGTTATTGTATGTGGGGTGGCCTACGAACTCCTTGTGAGACCTGAAGCTTCTGCTGATGAAACTGCAAACTAAACTTCACTAAAATTTCTTCTATTGACTGCACTTCTGACTCCTGCTCTTCATTCAACATATCTGGTCCTCGGGTCTTAACTGTAATTCCCCTACACCAGGGGTGCTCACACTTTTTCAGCATGGGAGCTACTTTTGAAATGACCAAGTCAAAATGATCTACCCATTATATTTATTGAGAAATATATTGAGGATTCTTACAACTTATGTTGATGTATAACCACATATGTTGCACAACACAACATAATTATGTACATTTTTTGTACATCCCATCAACTGGGATTTTAGCTCCTTCACCTTTGTCTTTCTCAGCTCGCTTTTCGGTGGGAATTCTGTGTCGTATTTTCCATGAAGAGTCCGAAAATGCCGCTCCACATTTCCCTTCTTTGGTATTGCGACGGTAGACTGGCAGACGAGACAAACGCACTTTGAAAATGCCATAGTGAAAAAAAAGTCCTCCTCCTTTCCATATGAAAGTAATACGTTTTTTTCTTCTTACTTGGTCCAGCTCCCCATTCTTATACCCTATCTTACGTTTAAGAGGAAAAAACCGAGCAAAAAATTTGGATGTTGGCTTGTTAGCTTGTTAGCTTTGACCTAATTGTATGGAAAAAAAATCAGATGTCATCGGACTGGCTGTCCTGTGTATCAATCAAGTGACGGGATGGCTGATACGCTGACGTCTAGTTTTTATTCAAAACAACTCAACTTTATTTGTATAGCATCAGTTCATGATAATGTCACCTCACCTTGTCATGCGATCTACCAATAGTACCTTGGAGATCGACTGGTAGATCGCGATCGACGTATTGAGCGTATTGAGCACCCCTGCCCTACACTATCAAAACTTTACAATCTTATGCTTGTCAAGATCTAAAACTTAGCAAACCTTCTTACTCAGAACGTAATTTGGTTTATAAACGAACCTTGACTTTGTTGCAGAGCTGAACTGAAGTTCCCTTTCAGGGAACTCAAGCTGCGTCAAAGCACTAGGGGAAATAGCCTTGCGTCAGTCACGTGAAGATCTGTGCAACCAATGAGAGACGAACGCGTGTGAATGCGTCACCGCCGGCACGTGCCGGTGACGTCATGAGGAAGAGCATAAAGCGCGTCCGAAACCCGGAAGCGCCAGCTCTGAATGTCTTCAGCGTGCTGTGTCTGTGTGAGAGTGATTTGAGACTAAGATAGTTTAAAAATCAGGAATATTGAGTGTGAAGAATGGCGAATGAACAGAATTTCAGACCATGTGTTTATCCTTGTCCGCGTTTTATAACGGATAAGGATACACATGTTATGTGTGTTATCTGTTTGGGAGTGGAGCATGCACGAACGCCGGCTGTAAGGACTGCGAGAGGTTCTCTTTGCATGCTCTCCGCTCCCGCCTGGTGGTCTGTAACGAGGCCGCTCAGGCTAGTGTTCTCCGCGGCTCGGGACCTGCAGCAGCCGAGGCTTTGCGGCGCTCTCAGTCCTGGGGATCACAAGGTGAGGCAGCTGGGATGGGTCCTCCCTTATCTCAGCCCTCATGAGATCAGGCGGGTCCCAGTCACGAGCACTCCCCGAGAGATGTTCGTGCTGGGACTCCAACACTAGCTTTATCGAGTTCAAGAAGTGAGATGGATCTAGCTAGCGTTGACCCGGTCGGGGAGGATTCGCCACCCTCCTCGCCGGCTTTTGAGGAGTTAGTTGAGGTTGTGGCGCGAGCGGTCTCTCGTCTGGAGATTGATTGGCCGGCGGAGACCAGGAGCGCTCGTCCTAGAAAGAGTATTTTAGACAATTTTGTTTTGCTGGATGCCCCTCTGTCCCCTTCGGGCTTGTTCGGCGATGCCGTAAAAAGCGTCGTCGACAAGTTCCAGGAAGCTGCACGACAGCAGGCGGCGTTCAGTAAAGTTCTTCCCCGCCTCTCTCCACGTGAGACCGCCAGTCAAGCGCGGTCTCAAAGCTCCTCACACCGGGCCGCTCAGAAACAGAGTGTCGCTACCCGTCTTCCTCCGGTAAACCCCGGAAGGTCGGGCCGACAAGTTCAAGTCCAGTCCGTTGGTAGAAAGGGTGATTTGAGAGTTGTCCTGAACGCCCTGACGCTAAGCCGCAACATGGTGGTGTCTCCCATGTGCAGCTCCAGAGTTAGCCCGCCATGGGAAAACCACCCCCTCTGAGGAGGGTCCTAGAGCAGTCCACCCGTGTTTCCGGAAGCCCCGGCTCAGTGGTGGATATGTTCACAGTACCAGAGACCAGCCCCGGGAGGCTGGTTCCCTTAGTAGAATTCACGGGCTGCGTGGTCACGACTAACCGGTATCTCTCAGTGGGTCCTGCGCACGGTAACCTCCGGGTATGCCATCCAGTTCGGGGTTTCACCACCCCGGTTCTTGGGGGTCCTACAGTCAGTGGTAGGCCCCCAGCAGGCTCTGGTCATGGAACAAGAAGTAGACACTTTGCTGGCAAAAGGGGCCATCGAGTATGTACCCCTCGCGGAAAGCAAGTCCGGGTTCTACAGCCGGTACTTCATAGTTCCGAAGAAGGATGGAGGGTTGCGGCCCATTCTGGATTTGCGTCTCTGGAATCGTGCGGTCAGACGTCTAAAATTCAAAATGTTGACGCTCAAGCAGATCGTAGTGCAGGTCAGATCCGATGATTGGTTTGTCACAGTCGACATCAAGGACGCATATTTCCACGTCTCCTTCCTTCCACAACACAGGAAGTTCCTGAGGTTCGCCTTTGGGGGAAAGGCGTACCAGTATCGGGTGCTTTCTTTCGGCCTGGCGCTCTCGCCCCGCACGTTCACCTAGGTAGTGGACGCTGCTCTAAGCTCTGCTGCACTTGCAAGGAACTATCGTGTCCTAAACTATGTCAACGACTATGGCTTATCCTGGCCAAGTCGCCGCAGTTAGCAGCACAGCATCGAGATACTGTGCCCGCACATGAAGGAGCTGGGGTTAAGGCTGAACACCAAGAAGAGTGTACTTTCTCCCACTCAGAGAACCACTTTCTTGGGAGTCATTTGGGACTCAGTGTCCATGTCTGCTTGGCTCTTCCCCGAGCGCATCCAGGCTGTTCGTTTAGCCGTTAAGAGCATCAAGCTGGGCCAGCCACTCTACGCTTAGGGCTGAACACCAAGAAGAGTGTACTTTCTCCCACTCAGAGAACCACTTTCTTGGCTCTTCCCCGAGTGCATCCAGGCCGTTCGTTTAGCCATTAAGCGACGAGTTACATCCTTAGGGCTGAACGCCAAGAAGAGTGTACTTTCTCCCACGCAGAGAACCACTTTCTTGGGAGTCATTTGGGACTCAGTGGCCATGTCTGCTTGGCTCTTCCCCGGGCGCATTCAGGCCTTTCATTCAGCCGTCAAGAGTATCAAGGGGCAGCCACTCACGGTGAAACACTTTGGAGGGTGTTAGGGCTCATGCAGCGGCATTCAGCGTTATTCCACTGGGCCGGCTGTGCACGAGCCCCTGCAGTGGTGGCTGAAAACCAGGGGTTCTCCCCGATGGCTAGAACTCTTGGTCCCCTTCTTATCTGGAGCAGATTTGGGTCAGATATGGCAGGGCACAGGTTACCTGTTTGCCTCCGTAAGAATATTCTCTGCCTTCTGTGGCTTTCGTTTAAACATCCAGCGCCTCTGGGGCGGGATGCCATGGTACAGGCGTGATCGAGGCTACGCCGGTACGCATTTTCCCCAGATCACTCGGCTCCCGGGAGTTCTGGCCCAGGCGGAGGGTTGCTGACCCCCGCCCAGAGCTAATGTTGCTGTGGTCTGGCCCCTTAGGGGGTCCAGCTCATAGGATCCGGTCTCTCAGCTGAGGTCGTAGAGACCATTTTTTCAGTCCAGAGCTCCCTACACGAGGAAACTCTACGCCTTGATCTTCATGTCTTGGTGTAGCGAAAAGCAGGTGAACCAAGTAACCTGTCAAGTAAGGCAAACTACTGGAGTTCCTGTAAGAAAGATTTGCGGCAGGGCTGTTCCCCCCCCTCTACCTTGAAGGTCTATGTGGCGGCCATAGCGGCTTGCCACGTACCTCTGGGTGGGGTGTCCTTGGGCAGGGACCCCCTAGTCACTCGTTTCCTCCGTGGCACACTAAGGCTAAGACCTGCGGCACAGACTAGGGTGCCTGCCTGGGACTGGTCTGTGGTACTCCAAGGCCTGTCCCAGGCACCCTTTGAACCTTTAGAGGAGCTCCCTATCAAGCTCCTCTTTCTGAAGACCCTTCTTTTGCTGGCTATTGCCTCGCTTAAGAGGGTCGGGGATCTTCAGACCCTCTCGGTGGCTCCCTCTTGCCTCGAGTTCGGCCCGGGATGGAAAAACCTTTCTCCACCTGAGGTCAGACTATGTCCCCAAGGTTCCCACTAATGTGGCTCGGTCTGTCACGCTGCAGGCCTTCTGCCCTCCACCATTTGACGATCATGAGCAGGAGCACAAGAACAAGGTCTGTCCAGTGTGAGCTCTGGACGCTTACGTTTTCAAGACTGCCACTTGGCGTAAGTCGGACCAACTGTTCGTTTGCTTTGGGGCTCCTGAGGGGGCTCCAGCTTCCAAGCAAACCCTAAGCAGGTGGATAGTCGAGGCTATCTGTCTAGCTTACGAGTCAGCCGGACATGCTTCTCCTTCGAGGGTCCGGGCCCACTCCACTCGGAGCATGGCGGCATCCAAGGCTCTCCTCTCCGAAGTTTTCTTGTCTGATGTTTGTGCTGCGGCTGGCTGGTCCTCGCCGCACACATTCATGAGGTTTTACCTATT
This sequence comes from Rhodeus uyekii, assembly GCA_037043235.1. Lineage (NCBI taxonomy): Eukaryota > Metazoa > Chordata > Actinopteri > Cypriniformes > Acheilognathidae > Rhodeus > Rhodeus uyekii. The sequence continues at coordinate 4,294,348 of JAWRVZ010000011.1, read as the reverse complement.
GGACCTTGATGCCGCCCTAGGAACCAGGGTGCTCTCTCAGTGAGCTGGGACACACCCGGATGCCGGCGTCGCTGAGGTGGCGTTGGTATATCGTTCCCCTAGCGCTTTGACGCAGCTCGAGTTCTCTGAAAGGGAACGTCTCGGGTTACGAATGTAACCCTGGTTCCCTGAGGGGAACGAGACGCTGCGTCTTTGCCTCAGCTCCTTGCGCCTCCGTGCAAGACATTCAGATTCAGACCTTCAGACATTCTTTGCTGGCGCTTCCGGGTTTCGGACGCGCTTTATGCTCTTCCTCATGACGTCACCGGCACGTGCCGGCGGTGACACATTCACACGCGTTCGTCTCTCATTGGTTGCACAGATCTTCACGTGACTGACGCAAGGCTATTTCCCCTAGCGCTTTGACGCAGTGTCTCGTTCCCCTCAGGGAACCAGGGTTACATTCGTAACCCGAGATGTTGGTTCATACCTGCCATACCTGTTCATACCATACCTATCTCTTCTATCCTATCTGTTGCCTGTAATTAACAGTGGTGGACAGTAACGAAGTAAATGTAATTCGTTACTGTACTTAAGTAGCTTTTTTGCGTATCTGTACTTTACTGAAGTATTTCAATTTGGGGAGACTTTTACTTTAACTCCACTACATTTCAAGGTCAAATATCTTACTTTTTACTCTATTACATTTTCAAAATCAGTCGTTCCTTTTTATTTATGAGTGGATAAAAACTTAACTGGTCAAACGAGCCACCAATCACACCACGCGTTTAGTTTTGAACTTGTTTTACTTGCCCCTGTTGTCTCCTTGGCAACAGCGCGAATATAGGGTTCAACGTGAGTGCCGTGACATCACGTCAATGCAACAGGCATAACATTGAGTCCTGATAAATGATGGAAGAAACTAACGTTACTGACTCTAACATGCCACAACACCCATGGCCTTATTTACGCACTTTTTTTGAAATTATTGAAAAGAAGAACGAGTCCTTCATTTTTAAGTGCCTTCTCTGCCTGCCTCGGCCCTGTACAATTTCGTCATACAAGAATTCTCCTTCCAATCTAAGGAAACACATAGAGGTAAGCCATTTTCATTTCACAATTTTTTTTTTAACGAGAAATCTAACAATAGCTTGCAGAAAACAATAGCTTGTGTATGTTAAAATATAGACTATGTGACGTCACCATGGACATTGTACACGTCGTCAGCTAAGTTAGCTGTTTCATCATATTTCATAGTATTTGTTTTTGAAACTTTTCAAGCTGAGGGCTCTGATATTGTGAAATTCGATGTTAACATGTTATGTTGGAATATAAATTCTATTTTGAATAGTTTTACATGCAGCGTATTTGATTCCATTTAGCATTTTTCACAATACATATAGTTTCAAAGTACCTTTACAGAAAGTATGTCTACATTACAATTTAAAGTGATCTGTTATCAGAGGTGACTGTGTCCAAGTTATCTATGTCAGAAATGTACAGTTCTAAGATAATAAAAATCATGCTGTTACTAGCTAACATCTTATTTTAATTTAAAGTAAACAATGAGCTAATTAAAGTAATTATTACAAGTTGGAACATAATGATTACATTATACGAAAATTTAGCATTGGTGCATGCATGATGCTAAAACAGTTGACTGGTGGAGTGCTCCTTTTTAACAGTGATTGTTATTTTCAAAAGTTCAGCTTCCAAAGACTGTGATCTAACTAAGCCTATTCTTAAAATAATGTATACTGTAGCATACATCTATGACATGCTAAAAGCACATGAAATGCTTATTTTATTTAATCAAAGAGAGGAGACTGATCTCTGGTTTAACTTAATGTTTTGAATGTTTCCTTTTTGCAGAGAAAACATGGTAGCCACATGCAGAGATATATTGCCCTAACAGCGCCAAGGAAAAGAAAAATGGAGAGCGAGGAGGCTCCTTCAACCTCCAGACAGTTGAAGTTGAGAGAAACCAAGCTAGTCACACAGAAGAATGTTGATCATGCAGTGTTGAATTTTGTGATCCAGAGTCTACAACCCTTTAGTGTGGTGGACCAGCCATCATTTCAAGCTTTCTTGCATGAACTTCAGCCTAACGCCTCTCTCATGTCAAGGACCACTCTGCGACGTAAGATGGATGAGGCAGTACTTGAAATGAAGAAAAATCTAAAAAAAGCAATGTCAGGGATCGATTTCATAACAACGACAACAGATTGTTGGAGTTCAAGGAGAAGAGGTTTCATCGGTGTCACTGGCCACTGGGTTGATCCTAACAGTCTGGAGAGGTGCTCAGTAGCACTAGCATGCAGGCAGCTCAAAGGTTCGCACACTTTTGATGTTTTGGCTTGCACACTAAATGACATACATTCTGAATTCGGCATACAGAATAAGGTTGTTCGAACTACTACGGACAATGGGTCAAATTTTTTAAAGGCATTTCGTATATATGGACAGCAAGATGAGAACAATAACTCTGCTTCAGGTGAGGCTGAAGATGATGAGATCAGTGACGAGATGTGTGGTGATGATGTGGACGTGGACGTGGATGTGGATGGTGTTGAGGTGGACTTTGTAGAGGTCACAGCTTTTTTAGATGAAGATGATGGCTTACAATTCCAACTTCCGAAACATCATCGATGTGTCTGCCATTTATTAAACTTGGTTTCCACAGTGGATGCAGCAAAAGCCTGTTCAAATGAAGCCTACAAGAAGCTGTCCCGATCAGCATTCGCTAAGTGTCATGCACTATGGAATAAGTGTGGCAGATCTGCTGCTGCTGCAGAAATTATAGAAGACACTTGCAAAATTCAGCTTATCCGCCCCAACGCAACAAGGTGGAATTCCTTATTTCTCGCCATTGAGAGAATTCTTCGTATAATTAAAGATCAGGGAGAGGGGGCTATCAGAACCGTCTGCACTTCATTCAAGCTGCCAATGTAAGTGATGTTTTTTGTTTTGTTTTTGTTTTTCTTCCATTTCTTTAAATTCATGTTCCAGTAAAGATAATGGTAAACACCATGTTTTTTTTTGTTTTTTAACTCATTTAACTCATCTTTGAATAGTTGTTTGACTACTCCATGCTCAGTAAGGATTGGATAGGAGTAGATACTGGGAGAAGTACAAGAATTTATGACTCTTGAGGGCCTAGTAATTCCACTGTTTGTAAAATGACACACACACACACACACACTTAAAATTGTAATGACATGAAATTATTAATTGTTGTTTTTTCAATGTGTGATAGGCTGAGTCCAGTTGAAATTGCCTTTCTGGAGGAGTATGCCAGGACCATGAGCCCCGTTGCCAAAGCCCTCAACATTCTTCAGGCTGAAATCGATGTTCAGATGGGATGGCTTCTGCCTACTCTGACCCTCCTCATCTCGAAACTTGACCGAATTGGCATTACCTCCAGGTACTGCAAACCTCTGGTTGGTGCCCTAAAAGAAGGCCTGCAGCAGCGGTTTGGAAACATGCTGGTAGAGTCAGAGTTTATTGCGGCTGCAATACCCGAAATTTAAAACATCCTGGACATCGGATGAAAGCATTGTCAAACTAGGTAAGATTATTTTATTTTTATTTTTAAAAGTGTCGTTAGTTAAAGATTCTGAGAAACTGAGCAAAATGTTTTTTTTTTAAGATATCCAACTAAAATTTTATCTTGACATTCTCAATTTGTTTAGGTTTGTTTAACTCATTTATCCGCCAGCTGATGGTTCCAGTGGCTCTGAGGAAGAGGACTTCTTTGCGAGCATGAAGCCTACTCATGGTCAGGAAGGTATCAAGCAGTTAGATGGCTACCTTGCCTGCAAAGCTGATGACAAAGACATTCTCAAGTCCTTCCCATCAGTCTGTAAGTTGTCTTTGAAGCTCAATACTGCTTTACCTGCCTCTGCAGCTTGTGAACGTCTTTTCAGCACAGCAGGGCTTATTTTCAGTCCCAGGAGGGCAAGAATGGACTCACACAACTTTGAGAATCAGCTCCTTCTCAAGCTGAATAAAAGATATTGCCACTTTAGTTAGATCTTCAGTGCCATAATGTACTACTAATGTACATAATGTGCTCACCAAAAGTACACTTAATGGAATGCTGATTAATAATGTTTACTGCCACAACTATTGTTCATTGCCATTTGAGGCTTGTTATTTTAGTATGTCACTTGTGATGATAGGTTATGTAATTTGTTTTGAGATTTTCACACTATGCTGAGGTCACCTTAGTTGATATATTTTATTTATTTATTTAATTTAAAATTTTTTTTACCAAGTATCACCAGGTTTCATGTGAAGCAGTATAGAGTTAATAATACACAAATACTGACAATTACATGTAAAAGCATTACTAAATATTGTTCCTGACTGTGTGGGGAAATTCATAACTGAAATAGTATTATATACGCTACTATATGCAGTTGTGACTGGCAAGTGCATTTCTTCTGATCACAAACTCTAGTTCCTATTACAGTGAATCTGATATGGCCAGTTTATATTTATACACAGAGACATTCAGATATGATATAGTAAAGGAAAACTCATGTTAACCTGTGTTTTGCAAGTTTAAGTTTAAATAAAAACTTGGATAACTGTTACAAATAAATGTTAAACTGAAACTATAGACATCAGTGTCTGACTAATTAATGTCATTTTATTAATAGATTGGTGTGCCAAGAGTGACATTAGAGTCTTTATGTAGACTGAGTTAAGCAAGAGTCTTGTGACAAAAATGATAATAGGACATTATAGCCATAAAAAAAAGCATTGTACTTGGATACTTAAGTACATTTGAAGGCAAATACTTTTGTACTTTTACTCAAGTGAATGTTTAAAGGCAGCACTTCTACTTTTACTTGAGTAATATTTTACCTTGGGTATCTATACTTTAACTCAAGTACATGGTATGTGTACTTCGTCCACCACTGGTAATTAATCATTTCCAGGAAATATTAGTCAAATGAGTCCAAAGAAACTTGAATCACATCACTAATGATTACTTATTTTGTGCTCTTGGCTTAAGTTTCAGATGAAGTTCTGCTGTTATTGATTTACTTGTTTGTGTAATGCATTGGGGGTCGTTATGATCTTTTCTCACTCTTCTACAAAAGGGACAGACAGGATAAATTGAGCATCACAATTTTTTTATATACCCTAATTCTCCCACGATTCTGAACAGAATACTAGTTCTGAATAAAATAACATGTAAATTACTACAAGAGGTTCTGACAACATTTCAATTGCTCAGTCTATTAAAACATGAAGCGGGAATTCCTCCGTCACACTCATAAACTAATATGTGCCATAAGGATTCAGTGTTTCCAAAACTGTATTGGGCAACATCATGACTATGATGAGAAAAAACAGCAAATATGCCAATACTGCACAATAAGTGAAAAACAGTAGGTTAAGCAGTATGCTTGAATTCATGGCATTCATAAAACAGTATGCAGAAAGTATCTGAGTACTGCACACATTTCTACTATGTAGAACATATTAAGTTTCAAACCAAATGAAGTATCTACAGTATGTGACAGTTTCGGACACAGTGTGTGAATCTGAAGAACCTCTTTTCACTTTAAAGAAACTTTTTTTGCAAGGAGCAGCTCCCATTAATGTTATGATATGTTTCATTGATCTTTATGGACCCATATGCAAACTTTATTCATATTTACACTATATTGTACACAGTAATCTTATTTTCACTACACATGCAACACTAGAATGATTTACTGTATAGTAAATGGACATTTATGAATGATTTATTTATTTGACAAATTAACAAAACACATGGACTTAATGCAAAATTTTATTCGTGCAACATTAGGCCGTGGTATGAATATAGCTAATGAATACAAATATGAAAAGTGCCTACATAATAGCCTACAGATTCACACAAAATAAAATTGACGTTGTGTAACATACTATGATTAAACAGTCTATTATTATTGATCTTGCAATAATAAGTAATTCTACTAATGTATACAGTGTATGTGTGACATCCATTCCTTTTTTATCTGTAAGTACAAAACTAAATGGATATGGTTTATTTTGAAAGCTGGGGTTCTCTCATTTGCAGTTATGATGCATAAAATAACATAAAAAGGTTATTTGTGTTTATCATAAAATGCTGACAGAAGAATACAAAAGCTGAACAGGTCAATTTCCCTTTAAGGCTGTATATGTGTGTGTTTAAAAGACAGGGCCATTGCACAAGTCCGTCTGACAGCAACTGGCTTTAATATAGGGGCTTGATTGAAGAATCATGCAATCTGCCATGCTAATGCACCTCCGGAAGTAGGAATCTAAAAGAATTTCAAAGTCAATCCGTGGCCTTGTTCATCTTGTCATGTTTAGCTGTAATAAGACTTTCTAAAAGTTCAAAATATTTCCACACATGTCAATTTAAGGCAGGTACTCACAGGGATATACGGTGAATCTGGCAGATACACAGGCATCTTTCCTAAAGCCACATGTCTCCTGAGTTGTCCTACAACTTTTTCCAGGAGTTGGGGGAACACAGTTGTTACATTTCAGAGCAGAGCCTACAACACAGTTCAAGCAATCATGAACTATTGCAAAACATATGACACTATTGCATTAAGATGGATTAGCTTACGCTTTGATGTGAATGCAGTAAAACATGACAGATTATTGTTTTACACAATCAGTTCTAAGATAAAGGACAGTTACGGCTGAGATCCTGCACTTCTGTCGCACTAAAGCAGTTCAGAAATAGCAGTTTGATTGAAAACCTACCGTTCGCCAACAGCAGGGTGAGAACAAACGCCAGCAGCAGAACCTTCATCTTTCTGTTGGATAAAGAGGAAAATGAATCACTAATCAGTCATATTTGTTATTAAAACAGTGTCAAAGTATCAGCCATTCTTATTCTTTAACAACAGTTATGACTCGGAATTAAAAAGTTGGAATTATACATGTGTGGATTTTTTTATATCACTATATAATAAGTCTATGATAAAGCACTATATAAATGTAAAGAATTATTATTATTAAATGTATAGTTATTATGTAATTGGAAAAATACATATTTGCTGTTTCAATAAAATACATATTTTTGCTATCATTGTGAATGGTTTTAGCACTGAAATAATTTTTTATAATAATTTTTTTAAAACGTGAATATTTACTTTGCTGATTGTAACGGATGGCTTTGCTGTAGAGTACGGTGCTTGCAACGCCAAAGTCATGGGTTCGATTCCCAGGGAAAGCAAGAACTGATTAGAATGTCAATGTGTTTTTTGAATGCAATGCAAGTGTCTGCCAAATGCAAAAATTTAAATTACTCTGTAATTGAATTACAGTTAATACAGTTGTTTTCATGAAAATATGTCACAATGCAAAATGCTAATAATTCGATTTTAGGGTGAAAAACAATCAGCGCCGTAACAGTTTTACAGCGTAAAGAACAATGTTATGCAAAGGTTCAACACTCATTTTCTTTTTTTTTCAAACTATTCTCCCATTAAAAGAACAATCAAACTGAACTGAGTTTAACTTATTACTGTCTATATATCTATAAACAAAGTTTCATAATGATGTGTAAACTCACCTTGAGTGTGCAGCAGAGCTGAATGCAGCTCACACACACCTGTGTGTCCTTTATATACTGTGACGATGATGGCTGTAAAGTTTCAGGAATAGTTGTCAAGGAATTTGGAAATTCCATGTTGAGTTCAGGCCAAAAGTTCTTGGCTCAAGTCTCAGATAATACGTGCCACTTTTATTGGTTTATTGTGTGGTCTGTGTGATTGTGTAACTTTTTGTTTTGTTCTGCTCTGGTTCTTTCCGGTTTTGCAACAAAAGATACATTGTTCTTTCCTTATCGTATTAAATGTGCTCAAGCAACATTTACTGAACTAGAACCAATGTTGTCAAAACTCGATACTCAAACTTGCCTGCCTATAAATCTAGTTACTCAGAGTCTGAAGACTGAGATTAGCATATATTCAGGTTTGTTTGACTGGGGTCAGAGATAAACTCCACAGGACAGAGGCCCTCCAGGGCTTCGAGGAACCCTGACTGCTTGTCAATACTCAAATCGATGCTTCCTCGTTTCTTTACTCCGTCCTCCAGCCTGTGATCGAACTCAGCCATCTGAAAGGTCATCTCTATTCTCTAAATGTACTGCAAGGAGGCGAGGAACGAGGAGCTAGAACGCTTTCTGAGGGGTTGTGAGCGAGGATATACAGGAGTATCCGTCCCTCGCACCCTAAGTGGAACTAAGACTTAAGGAAAAGAAACAATGCAAAACTCGCGGCTCCCTACATTTTGTAAACACAATTTGGTTTGGTACAGCAGGGGGGAGAAAAGGAAACATAAAATTGCTTATTTTTATTATCAAACAGTGGTTTACTGAACAAATTGTGCATCTGTTTTTAAATGAATTCAGTTATAACTAAAAGATTCTTAAGGATTCAAATAAAATATCTCTTACTTGCACATTACTATAATATTAAAGGTTCTCAACAGACCACAAACTATTAGCCTAAAATCAGTTGCTATTTATTTTTAGATATAATAATCAATACTCATTTACAAATTGTATGCAAACAGGTAAACTGCACATTTTGCATTAACTTTTAAGTCTATTTAAGTAATGTCTTTACTCCAGTTACAATCATTTACACCAGGGGTGTCAAACGTACGGCCCGCGGGCCGGATCCGGCCCGCCAGGGGGTTCAGTCCGGCCCGGGAGATAAATCTGCAATATGGAAAAAAATATTTTAATTTTCGGCGGAAATAACAGCAGATGGCAGCACTGAGCTTCAGGCTCTGAGTGGCGTTTAGTACCGTCAGTTTACGCGCTTTCCTGTTGGCCGTGGCAACCTCATCGTCGAAATTTCTTTGTCAAAAAAAGAGAAAAGTGGACACAAAGTGTCGGATTTTTCAAGGAAAATTGACCTCTTCCTATCCACGGAGGTGACTGGGAAACTGAGAATACAGAAGGTAAATGAAATGTTGGTAGGTCTGAGGAAAAAGCGATCTGTTTTCACCCGAAGCTGAGAGTTCAGTGAGGCTGCAGTGAAAGCCAGTTACGTGCTGCAAGCGTTAATCCTGACGTGAGGCAGTACAACGACAATATTTCAGAGTTGCTGAGGGAGTTTGAGAAACGATTTCAGGTCTTTAGAAAATTGCAGTTTTCAAATTGCAAATTTTACAAAAAAAATATTTTTTAAAACAGCTGCCACTTAAAATTTTAAGTGTGTGAAGTCAATTCGTTCAATGTGTTCAGAATCAATGTGTTCAGAGTTGGAAAATGAATTTTAAATAATTGATATTTGATTTATGTTAACATGCAGGACAGTGTTTTATTTTAAATTAGACTACATGCTTTGCATCATTGTAAAATAACTGACAATGTTTTTATGCATAATGCACTTAAATGTTAAACTGAGTAATGGTGTTTTTGAAATTGCACATACTACGTAGGTTGTTCATAACATATTTTGTAAAAGGACAATTCATTTAATTTAAAGATTTTTATAATTTATAATATAATGCACTAATACAAAAAGTAGACTTATTGTTAGTTTACTCATAATTTTGCTATGAGTTCACTGGTCTGGCCCCCTTTACATCAGATTAAGCAGTTTGCGGCCCCCCGACCAAAATGAGTTTGACACCCCTGATTTAAAACAACAACAACAACAAAGTGTATATCTTGATATTTTCAAGCAATGATGGGTGATTATACCAGTAGACATGACACTTTTAACCTAATACCTGGTGTTGGGATTTTGTTGGGGATGTAACACTATTTTCTCATTTATTCCGGCTTCTAGAGAATAAACATTTATTTAATTTTTAAATCCATTTAATTTGATGATAAACTAAAATAGCCAAGATTCATACTAACAGCGTAAGATGTTTATACAACTATGTCTTTTGTTTTGAAGGTCAATAACACACTCTGTGCTCTGTAAGATATTCTGTTCCAGTTAAGTCTGTGAAGGGAAAACATATTTTGTTTTATAAAATTTTAACCGGAATTAGAGCAAGGGTGAATATATCAATTTGTAGCGGCATTAATTGATAGCCCAGATGTGTTGTTTCACTACACATTTGGCCTTATAGGAGGGACTGAAAGATACTATTCGGAAATCCATTGCCGCTTATATATATATTCTTTCATTTTTTCTTATTTGTACCTATATTCTTTTCTTTGTTTTATTTTCATAAGTTCTTTTCCCTTTCTTATTTGAATGATTTGTAAAGAGTGATTTATAATCAAGTTAGGGATTTTTATTAGTTAAAACCTTTCTTTACTTTTCTGTAATTTTCCATCGAGTAAGGATGAATATTGTCTGCATGTCTCAACAGATAGAACATGTTATCAGACTGTTTTGGGAAGTTTCTGTTGATTGTTGGAGCCTGAGCCGAGTTCAGCCTTGGAGAATCTGTGTGTGTGTGTGTGTGTGTGTGTGTGTGTTTAATATGGTCTGTATTGGTGAGGTGATTAACTGGCACCATCAGGAGACGGAATGACTTGTTGTTCTCGATAAGCCACGTCACAAACCCGTCAACCATGTGATCAATGAAGATATGCTTCAGACTGTCTGCTCTTGTGTGGAAAATTACTAGTTTTGTTTTTCTTTTTTTCTTTCTTTCTTAGCCAATCAGAATCATTTAACCGTCATCAATGACGTGGTTAGCACCCTCTGTTAGAGTATAATTGGTGTAACAATGTTATTGTATGTGGGGCGGCCTACGAACTCCTTGTGAGACCTGAAGCTTCTGCTGATGAAACTGCAAACTAAACTTCACCAAAATGTCTTCTATTGACTGCACTCCTGACTCCTGCTCTTCATTCAACACATCTGGTCCTCGGGTCTTAACTGTAAATCCCCTACAATAGATAATGAAATTGACCGATGTAGGTGTTCAGCTTCATCTTACACTAATACTATAATACAGCATTTCATTTTTAGATTGAGAATATATTTCAAATGAAATTACTGAAGAAATGCAGCCGTCACGCCACATGGACTTTGTGTTTTGCACCATTCCCGCCTCAGCTGTCATGATTATTAATTTGAGTTTCAGGTGTTGGACTGTATATCGGAGTTGGAAGTAATGAAAAAATGCTATATTTCATTTTCTTTGTCATGTGTTTGTTTACGTGACTGTAGAAAATTGCTGCATTATTCATTTTTGTATTATGCGAGGTCTTGAACTCAAGGTTAACTGTTTTGAAAAGAGTGTGTAATCGTTTGCATGTTGATGTTTTAGGTGATGCTTGTGTCTGAGCAAGAAAATACTTCAGGTAATTTGAACAATGTCGTCATTGAATGCAGTTTGTGGCACGGCAATGGTAAATTATTCACAGTTTAACCCACATAAACTGCTGTTGTTCTCACAGTGTGAAGAGTTTTGAAAAAGTGACCCGAGTATTGAGAAATGTGACCTTGAGATTGTAAGTAGATTAGAGGTGAGAGCGACACCACGTGGACTGGAATGGAAACTGCAGGTTTACAGGGATTCATATTCATGTCATGTTAATGTTTGAGGTAACGTTTAGGAACAAACTGTATCACTGTCTGTATGAATGAAGATCAGAAGACTCGGTCAATGTGTGCAAGATACATTTATTTGTATTGATCCATGAAGTAAAGAACCAATAGATGGTGAAGCATCTGATGGTTTATTAGCAGTTTTATGTTCTGAGTTGATAGATCTCAATCTAAAAGACCACTTTATTGCAGAGATCCGACTGGCAGCAGTTCTTGTTCATGCCGGCGATACTCTGGAAAGTACGACACTCTTTCATACTGCCGCATTTCCAATAGCCCATAATGAAACAGAAAGATAAAAGCAGTTTATGAACATCATGATTTTTTCTCATCACAAAGTGAATTTTTATCTGCATTTCTGTCATCAAACTACAGCTGGTTCTGATCGCTAGTGTCCATGTCAGTGCTATTGGAGTTTGAATGATATATAGTTATAGTTTTTATTTGTATATATTCCAGTTTCATTATTGTTAAAGTTTTAGTAATTTTGTAGAATTTTTGTCTTTAGCTATATGTAAAAAGACAAAAATGCAACAATGACGGTGTATATATAAATATATTGTAAAGGAAATTTAATTTCTTACTTATTAATCCTTATCTTTAGAAGTAGGCAAGCTTATCAAGAAACTGAATGTTCTGCTGTTGTGTGTGTGTTGCATAGAGAGTACAGATCTACCCGTCCCGAACCAAATGCATTATATTGTGTTCAGTCAGCAAGCGTAACGACATGACCCGAGAAACAGGTCGAGAAAGAGTACATAAACTAATGACGGGAAGTGCTCGTCCCCTTCTTATAGCTCAGATGTTGTCTGTGTGTGAGGATGCCTTTATGTGTGTGTATTAAATTAGTTACATTTCAAAAACATTTCAGTTTTATAGTCATTTTCGTACATTAAATTAAACATGAGAATTGTTTCCTTGGCATCCAGCTGAAATATATTTTTTTTTATGTGCTTGATTTCAGTTAACATTTATTTTATCTCAAGGAATCTCAGCAGAAGTAGCAAGTCATCTGTCATACTTACAGTCATGTAAGTCATGCTTTTCACTGATTGTTTTTCACATACTATGTGGAAGGGAGATGCTTGGTTTCCTCCGCTTCTGCTGGGTGTTATGAATTATAAATAAAGACTGTTTGTTTATTACTCCGATGTCTTGTTAGTGCTTGCTCCAATTCACTCGTGACAATTTCAAATAACTAAAAATGTTTTAGTTAATTATAATAATCCTGGGTCAAGTCAAATGTTTGGACACACCTGCTTGTTCTTTATCATTTTACGAATTTTAGGATAATTAAGAAAAATGTACCGTATTTATTCGAGTATAACACACAAAATTTTCTACCAAAAAAATAAATCAAAGTTAGGGTGCGCATTATACACGAGGGCTGGGCTGGTGGTGGGGTGGGGTTTGTTTTGATGGCCGGTCCTTTGAGGGCCCTGGCAAATTGTGAGTTTGCGCTGCGCATTTTAAGGGCTGCAGCCGCTCACTGTACGCCAGGGCGAAGAAAAAAAAAATGTCCAGTACTACATATACAGTACTACCTCCGTTTACGAGTTTAATTCGTTCCAAGAGCGAGCTCGTAAACCAAAATGCTCGTACACCAAAACAAATTCATTTCAGAATGCACTAAAAATCTATTAATTCGTTCCACATGACCACAAATGCCCATTTTAAATATTTTTTTTGGTTTTACCCTATTAATTGCAGTTAAAATTGCCATTAAGCTATTAAGCATTGCCATTAACCATTAAGATCTCATATAAATACTAATTAATAATTGACAATTAAACTCTAAAAAAACTTGACAATTTACTGTAATGCACTTCAGGTTTGAGCAGCCTGCTTGGAGGAAGGAGAGGAGGGGGGAGTGGGGAAAGCAAGGATGAAAGCAAATGAGTGAATTTAGTATAATAGTGCAGAAAACAAACAAAGTGATAATCCAGATGTAGCCAGTGAGGTTGTAATTAGGGTGAGGTGTGGCCAGGCAGGTATCTGAAGGGAGGCCTAGAGATGGGGCCTGATCCTTTGGTGGGAAGTGTGTTGGTGTGACACTTCCCTTGGATGGTTGTACATTTTGTCTGGTCGCGTTGTATGCTGATGCTACTCCCATTCTCCTCGTGATTAGTGATTAAAAGGTAATTGTGCAGGTTTTATAGTGTTTGTGTTTTTTATCATTTTAATGAAATTAAAGTATTGTAGTTATTTGTGTTGATTGTGTTTTGTTTTTCTATTATTTTGTTTAGTTGATTGCTGTTCCTCTTGTGTTTGTTTAATTTTCTCAGCTAGCCAGTGCCCATGTTGGTTGACAGTGCAGGTTGATGGTAAAGTGTGAGGGTGACTGGCTAGCGGAGTGTATTTTTTGTTTGTTTAACACTTCCCAGCCTCGTTTTGTCTGCCAACCTTTCTTTTCTCTACACATTGTACTTTAAGTTATACAAGCTATTCCATTGTATGAAGTGTTTTTGCAGTGGGATTTCTTCCTTTTTTGGTTTGGTATTATACCTTTTGTGTGTGATTTGATTTTGGGAGTATTCATGTAGTTTATTCTTTATTTTTGGATTGTTTTGTGTACTTAAGTTGAGTTTGTGTTTTGGTTTAGAGGGTTGGCTGACTGATTACATCTTTCGAGGGTAAAGGAATGTTTTGTTACTATATGTTTTTAAAAAGCTTATTCTATTGATTTTGTATTAATAACCTTTTTCCGTATGAGAATTGTTTTTCTTTCGAGTATATTATATTGAGTTTTTTTTGTGGTCACCCTTGCCAGAAACAAGCAAGTGGCTAGTTACACAGAGTAAAAGTGGAACATGGGAGCCGCGAGAGAACGAATTCGCGGGAGCCTCGAACGAACAAATTCGCGGGAGCCGCGAGAGAACTAGGGGAGCGCGGGGCACAAAGTAACGCGGGGTAAATAGTAACAGCGAATAAATTATTATTATTTTTTTTTTTTATGTAGCTGCACAGGCATAAATGTGACGTGCTAAAGGGCTTTTCATCACACTGTTTGCACATGTCTTTTGGCCGTTTTTCGAGAAATTTCATCGAAGTTTGGATGAGAACCACAGGAAAACTCTTTTGGCAGCATGTAAATATTTTTTGTTATAGTAGTTGTTTTTCGATTTTCAAAGAATGTGTGAAAGATTGTTAGTCTAATCTTATATTGTTATGATTACCATCTTCTTGGCTAAAAGATGGTACCATTTTGAAAGACGTGAAAAACACATAGTGGCTGCTATCCGGTCCTGAAGTAAACATGACAGCGCGGGGTTAGTTGTAACACTAAGCCGCATTGAACAAGTTGCATCAATAATCCTATATTTTGCATTGTATTAACCTATTAAAACGTTTTTCATGTCATCACATTGTTCAAAACACAACAAATGTAAAAAAATAAAGGGAAAAATAGATTTAATTCATAAGTTATGCTTATGATAATCAAGACACAACTTTTTTAAACAAATAAAAATACGTGAATGAACTTGATAACATGGTGTTACAACTAACCCGCTGTCTGTTACAATGAGCCCCGCTCACGGGGTAAGAAGTCACATTTTACTCCTTGCGCTTTTGCCGATACTGCAGAGAAGATTTCGGTCATACACTTTCCATCTCCAGGCAGAAAAAATTTTTTCAATAGGATTGAGGAATGGAGAATATGGAGGAAGATAAACAACTAAAAAGCGTGGGTGGACAGTGAACCATTTACGAACCAGAGCAGCCCTGTGGAAACGTATGTTGTCCCAAATGACAATGTACCTGAGCTGCTCTGGGCATCTGCCTGATCTGGTGGATTGAGTGTGTTGTGTAGGGTGTCGAGGAATGTGATCAGATGGGCGGTGTTGTAGGGGCCAAGGGTAGCATGGTGGTGGATGACGCCGTGGTCGGTAATCGCTGCACACATTGTGATGTTCCCTCCGCGCTGGCCAGGGACTTCAACAATGGCATGCTGGCTGATGATATTCCTTCCCCTCTTTCGTCTTTTTGCGAGGCTGAACCCAACCTCATCAATGAAGATGAGCTGGTGCTCCACTGCAGCCACCTCTAGCTCAAGGACTCTCTGAAACACATGACAATATCAGAAATAGAGGAGCACAATCATTATGATTACAATATTGAAATATGTATAATTTACTGTACACAGTGTTGAGAGTATGCATCAATTCTGGGACTCACTTGCACATGGTTATATTGCAATTCTTTGACTCTTTCTGAATTGTATTCAAATGGCACCCTGTAGACCTGCTTCATCCGGAGATGATTTCTGCGCAAGACACGGTCCAGTGTCGATAAGCTTACCCTATCAATATTTTGAAACATGTCATTGTTTTCTATTATTTTTCTTTGTATTTGTCGTAATGTTATGGCATTGTTTTCTAGGACCATGTTCATGATTTCAGTTTTCTGTTCGGGAGACAGAACACGTTCCCGACCACCTTGTGTTGGTAATCTTTCAATTCTGCCTAACAAATAGTTAAATACTGTAAATACAAAGTAGGTATACATTTCCTAAATACTTCAAACATACTTTACAGTATTTTTACAGTCCTACAGAACAGTCCACCGGCAATATTGTATTACTGTACTCATTGAGTACTGTATTGATATGCAGTACTGCAATTTTCTTGTGAGAGTAGATTTCTTACCTGTTCTCATTTGGAAAAGTCTGGATAATGGATGCTACAGTGCACCTGCTCAAATGTGGCTGTACTCTTTGCCCAGCCTCCCTCATTGTTAGACGTTGGTTGACCAGATGATCAACCAAAATGGCTCGGATCTCATCAGAGATTACGGTCCTTGGCCTTCCTCGCCCTCGCCCTCATCCTCGTCCTCTCACTCCTCTGGCTCTGCCTCTGTTTCCAATGTTGGCATACATTGCTCCAGAACAGAAGAGCTCACCTGTTGCCCTTTTATGCTAAAGCTCTGATTGCTCATTGTAAAACTGTGTGACGGGTATTTGCCCTTGTGACGAGTCAGTGTGCATATTTGAATGGCAGTGTGTTCATTGTGAAAACAAGAGATTTTCTGCATGAAAATTGTGCCAAAAACAGAGAATTGTGTGTAGTGTATTGAAAAAAGTGTGTTTTAGAACTGCAATTTAAGTGTAAAGCAGGAACTGTGCTTGTAGTTCAGCAGAATTGGTTCAGGGGGTTGGGGAATGAGTTGCATGTTGTGCTCATTGTGTCTCAAGTACCAGAAATTGTGTGTAAACAACTGAGAAAAACTGTATTGTTTTGATTTTTTCCGATTTGTATTCTTTACTTTTGATACATTTTCTTACCTTTTTTCGCCTGACTATCCTCACTTTAACTTTTAACGAAATATCTGTCGATGGAGATCTGCTTCTCCTTTATCCACAACAACAGAATCCTCTCCATCTAATCATTTATATTCGAACATAACTTCGATATAATCATCACGCCCTTGGAAGGATTTACATTCTTTATAGCATCCTTCTGCTTTAGGATGGGACATATCGTGGATGTACTGCGATCATAAGTGCGTGACGAATCAATACTCGCGCGGTATCTCAAATATTTGCTCATAACTTGAAATGTATATCTTAATACGCTCGTATCTCAAGGTATTACTGTACTAGAAAGACTCAGTCCCAACACTGTGAAACAGCTTTTATTTCTTAATAAAAATAATTAAAACCTTTATTACCTTACTGTCATTCCTACAGTTACACAAGCGCTATCACTGCCAAGTGTCATAAGCACAATTAATTACAGATTATCCTATCACACAATCTCCTTAGTGTGTGTGTGTTTGAGAGAGAGAGTAGGCCTGCGTTAGATCTTATTGAATCATATAAGCTCATATTATATTTTGTCACATTTAATTAATTTAATGGACACATTAAACACAAACATATTTAGTTTTCTTTATTTGTACACATAGCACTGAATCGATGGAGTGTGTTGTGGTCGCTTCATCTGACAGAGCTTCTTCCACAGGCTTCTGCCTGCTTTATTTTAAATAAGCACGAGATGGCGCTGTTCATGACACTCACGAAGCTTCGAATCTTTTCCCGAAACAATCAGGGTAAAGCCTCACTGCTTCATGAGGCTTCATTTCCACATCCCTGATAAACAGTCCAAGGTCAGAAACAGACTAGCAAGCCAGGAATAAACGCTCAGAGATGATCACCATAGCAAATCAGAACTTCACACTGGTGGTGTGTTTGTGGTGTGTTGATATAGTGTGTGTGATGAGATGCAGGTGTGTGCGTAATCAGTATCAGGTATGAGTGTCAGTGGGAATTGTAGTCCAAATGAGAGTCAATATTCTGGTGAGGGCTCCCTCTGGTGATCCGGAGGAAACGGAGAGGAAGCCTGAGCTGTAACACAACCTTTCAGGGTTTTGTCCACTTGTTTGGCACACACACTTGGGCTTCAGATGGCAGCATTCACACTTATTCACTTATTTACACCTATTCAATGTGAACACACTCTTAAAAATAAAGTTTCCCAGATGTTTTTACAGGGATGTCATAGAAGAACAATGTTTGGTTCCTGAAAGAATCTTAACAGAACAATTTTTTCTTAGTGTGAAGAACATTTTATAAGCTGAAGAACCTCTTTTCACTATAAAGAAACTTTTTATTGCAATGGACAAGTTCCATTAATGTTATATGTTTCATTGATCTTTATGGACCCATATGCAAACTTTATTCATATTTACACAATATTGTACACAGTAATCTTATTTTCACTACACATGCAACAGTAGAATGATTTACTGTAAAGTAAATTGACATTTATGAATTATTGATTTATTCTGAGTGACAAATGAACAAAACACATGGACTTAATGCAACATTTTATTCGTACAACATTAGGCTGTGGTATGAATATAGCTAATGAATACAAATATGAAAAGTGCCTACATAATAGCCTACAGATTCACACAAAATACAATTGACATGTTGTGTAACATCCTGAGATTAAACAGTCTATTATTGATCTTGCAATAATAAGTAATTCTACTAATGTATACAGTGTATGTGTGACATTCATTCATTCTTAACAACTCTGCCCTACAAGTGGGTCCAAAATCATCAAAACGTTTTATTTTATTTTTTTAATCTAAGTTGTGGAGAACAAAACTAAATGGATATGGTTTATTTTGAAAGCTGGGCTTCTCTCATTTGCATTTATGATGCATAAAAGAACATAAAGTTTTTTGTGCTTATCATAAAATGCTGAAAGAAGAATACAAAAGCTGAACAGGTCAATTTCCCTTTAAGACGATATAGGTGTGTAAAAGACATGGTTATTGCACAAGTCCGTCTGACAGCAACTGGCTGTAATATAGGAGCTGGACTGAAGATTCATGCATTTTGCCATGCTAATGCAACTCCGGAAGTGGGAATCTAGAGGAATGCAAAATAATTTCAAAGTCAATCCGTGGCCTTGTTCATCTTGTCATGTTTAGCTGTAATAAGACTTTCCAAAAGTTCAAAATCCATTCCACACATGTCAATTTAAGGCAGGGACTCACAGGGAGGTATGTTGATTCTGGCAGATCCACAGGCATCTTTCCCAAAGTCACACATCTCCTGAGTTGTCACACATTTTTCTCCAATTGATTGGGGAACACAGTTGTTACATTTCAGAGCAGAGCCTACAACACAGTTCAAGCAATCATGAATTATTGCAAAACATATGACACTATTGCATTAAGATGGATTAGCTTACGCTTTGATGTGAATGCAGTAAAACATGACAGATTATTGTTTTACACAATCAGTTCTAAGATAAAGCACAGTTACGGCTGAGATCCTGCACTTCTGTCGCACTAAAGCAGTTCAGAAATAGCAGTTTGATTGAAAACCTACCGTTCGCCAACAGCAGGGTGAGAACAAACGCCAGCAGCAGAACCTTCATCTTTCTGTTGGATAAAGAGGAAAATGAATCACTAATCAGTCATATTTTTTATTAAAACAGTGTCAAAGTATCAGCCATGCTTATTCTTTAACAACAGTTATGACTTATTTAATTCACCCTCATCTTTTAATAAGCAATTCAAAGCTATATGAAAAGATATGTTCCTACATGTCTTTCAAATCGCAGTTCTTTGACCACAAATGGGAATTAAAAAGTTGGAATTATACATGTGTGGATATTATTATATCATTATTAAGCGCTTTTATTGTCTATGATAAAGCGGTATATAAATGTAATTAATTATTATTATTATTAATTGTATAATTATTATTTCATTGGAAAAATACATATTTGCTGATGCAATAAATGTTTGCTATTATTGTGAATTGTTTTTACATTGAGATTCATTTTTAGAATTTATTTAAAATGTGAACAATTTGTATTGCACAGTAATATTTGTTGTATTTAATTGTGAAATTTATTTTGCTGAAACTGTAGAGTGCATTGCTTGCAACACCAATGTCATGGGTTCGATTCCCAGGGAAAGCAAGAACTGATTAGAATGTCAATGTGTTTCTTAAATGCAATGCAAGTCGCTTAAATTAAAAGTGTCTGCCAAATGCATGAATGTAAATGACGCTGCAGGAGAATTACAGTTAATACAGCTGTTTTCATGAAAATATGTCACAATGCAAAATGCACTTAATTTGATTTTAGGATGAGAAACGATCAGCACCATTACAGTTTTACAGAGTAAAGAAAAATGTTATGCAAAGGTCCAACACTCATTTTCATTTTTTTCATACAATTCTCCCATCAAAACTGAGTTTAACTTATTACTGTCTTATATAAACAAAGTTTCATAATGGTGTGTAAACTTACCTTGAGTGTGCAGCAGAGCTGAATGCAGCTCACACACACCTGTGTGTCCTTTATATACTGTGATGATGATGGCTGTAAAGTTCCAGGAATATTTGTTGAAATCTATTAGAAAAATCTATTAATCTAACTGAAATTTCTGTTCCAGAAATGTTGAGTTCAGGCCAAAAAAGCTAATCTTATAACACAATAATTTGATCATTGTGTCCTCTTGCCTCTTGTAAATTTCAGATAGTACATGCCACTTTTATTGATTTATTGTATGATCTGTGTGATTGTGTATCTTTTTGTTTTGTTCTGCTCTGGTTCTTTCCGGTTTTGCAACAAAAGATACATTGTTCTTTCCTTATCGTATTAAATGTGCTCAAGCAACATTTACTGAACTAGAACCAATGTTGTCAAAACTCGACACTTAAACTCGCCTGCCTATAAATCTAGTTACTCAGAGTCTGAAGACTGAGATTAGCATATATTCAGGTTTGTTTGACTGGGGTCAGAGATAAACTCCACAGGACAGAGGCCCTCCAGGGCTTCGAGGAACCCTGACTGCTTGTCAATACTCAAATCGATGCTTCCTCGTTTCTTTACTCCGTCCTCCAGCCTGTGATCGAACTCAGCCATCTGAAAGGTCATCTCTATTCTCTAAATGTACTGCAAGGAGGCGAGGAACGAGGAGCTAGAACGCTTTCCGAGGGGTCGTGAGCGAGGATATACAGGAGTATCCGTCCCTCGCACCCTAAGTGGAACTAAGACTTAAGGAAAAGAAACAATGCAAAACTCGCGGCTCCCTACATTTTGTAAACACAATTCGGTTTGGTACAGCTGGGGGAGAAAACTAAACATAAAATTGCTTATTTTTATTATCAAACAGTGGTTTACTGAACAAATTGTGCATCTGTTTTTAAATGAATTCAGTTATAACTAAAAGATTCTTAAGGATTACAATAAAATATCTCTTACTTGCACATTACAATAATATTAAAGGTTCTCAACAGACCACAAACTATTAGCCTAAATTCAGTTGCTATTTATTGTTAGATATAATAATCAAAACTCAATTACAAATTGAATGCAAACATGTAAACTGCACGTTTTGCATTAACTTTTAAGTTTATTTCAGTAATGATTTTACTCCAGTTACAATCATTTACACAGTGGATGTCATTTGCATGACAGGTAGATTTAAACATTCAATAATCAAGACGTCACTGACAGGTTAAGTAACGTAATGAATATACAGTAATACCTCGGTTTGCGAGTGACTTGGTATACAAGCAAATCGGTGTACGTGCATTTTTACATGAAATATCCTAAACACAGCCTCTCATAACACAGTCACACGGTTCCAACCCCTTTTATCACCCCTTAACTCGTTCATTCTCTTAGCTTTGCTTGGTTTGGTTGCATCATTCACCACAGTGATACTTTTACAGCGGTTTTACCTCGTGTTGTTAACATTAATTGTGATCGCTATTGTTCACGTAGTGAAATATACACGTACAGCAGTGGCGTAGCCACGGGGGGGCCTGGGTGGGCCTGGCCCCCTCATTTGCATGTCCGGCCCCCTCAGATTTTCAATTGTTTAAAATCGCGACTGTGAAAACTAAAGTGAAAACACATATCGCCCGCTGCACAAGACGATCGCAACGCACCCCCAAAGTCAAGAATAGCGCGCTGCGTGCCATACCACAACCAGTCTTGGCTGAGAGGATAAGGCGATGGACTAGAGATCCATTGGTGTGTCCCCGCGCAGGTTCGAATCTAGCTGACTGCGTTATGCTCAGGCCCCCTCATTTTAAGCTGGGCCCCCTCAAAAATAAATTTCTGGCTACGCCCCTGACGTACAGTACCTCTAAGCAGTAACTGCCACGGTTCATGAATTAATTGTCTCCTAGTTCTGCCTGTGTGTGTGCGTGTGCGTGTGCGTGTGTGTCTGTGTGTGTGTGTGTGTGTGTGGTCACTGAGCACTGACACACCTGATTCTCATATCATCTGCCTATCTCCCCGTTTTCGTTCGCGGCTCCAGTGTGTTCCAGTGTGCTCCCCGTCTCCTGTTTCATGACCTTCACTCTGGATTATCACTTTGTTTGTTTTCTGCACTATTATAATAAATTCACTCATTTGCAGTTGAATCCTTGCTTTTTCCGTCTCTTCCACGCACGCTGCTCAAAGCTGAAGTGTATTACAGTAAACTGTCAAGTATTTTTAGAGTTTAATTGTCAATTATTAATTAGTATTTATATGAGATCTTAATGGTTATAATTTTAACTGCAATTAATAGGGTAAAACCAAAAAAATATTTAAATTGGGCATTTATGGTCGTGTGGAATGAATAGATTGATCTTTAGTGCATTCTTATGGGGAAATCTGTTTTGGTGTACGAGCATTTTGGTTTACGAGCTCGCTCTTGGAACGAATTAAACTCGTAAACCGAGGTATTACTGTATAGGCTAATATTGTGGACAGTGAATGACTGGCCTGAAGTAAATGTAGTGATGTGTGTCATTGTTTACAAGCTGTTTTATTGAGATCTGATTGAGCGATTTTTACAAGATATGATAATGTTCCATCAAGTTGTACAGTATCTTTCAAGTATAAGCATAAACATTATTAGTTTTTCCAGTTTGTATAGATAGAAATGAAATTGACCGGTGTAGGTGTTCAGCTACATCTACTTATACTAATACTACAGTACAGCATTTCATTTTTAGATTGAGAATATATTTCAAAAGACAGAAGAAATGCAGCCGTCACGCCACATGGACTCTGATTGTGTTTGCACCATTCCCGCCTCAGTTGTCATGATTATTCATTTGATTCATCATTTTGAGTTTTATGTGTTGGACTGTTTATCAGAGTCGGAAATTACCCTGTGAATTATGAAAAAATGCTAGATTTCATTTTCTTTGTTGTGTTTGTTAACATGACTAGGAAATTGCTGCCTTATTTGTTTTTGTATTACATGAGGTCTTGACCTTAAGGTTAACCGATTAACAAAAAAGAGTGTGTAATCATGTTCATGTTGGTGTTTTTGGTGATGCTTGTGAAAATAATTCAGGTAATTTGATCAATGTCATGATTGAATGCAGTTTGTGTCAAGGCAATGGTAAATTATTCACAGTTTAACCCACATAAACTGCTGTTGTTCTCACAGTGTGAAGAGTTTTGAAAAAATGACCAGAGTATTGAGAAATATGACCTTGAGATTGTAAGTAGATTAGAGGTGAGAGTGACACCACGTGGTCTGGAATGGAAACTGCAGGTTTACAGGGATTAATATTCATGTCAAGTTAATGTTTGAGGTAAAGTTCAGGAATAAACAGTATCACTGTCTGTATGAATCAAGATCAGAGGACTCTGTCAATGTGTGCAAGATATATTATTTGTATTGATCCATGAAGTAAAGAACCAATAGATATGGTGAAGCATCTGATGGTTTATTAGCAGTTTTATGTTCTGAGTTGATAGAACTCAATCTAAAAGACCACTTTATTGCAGAGATCCGACTGGCAGCAGTTCTTGTTCATGCCGGCGATACTCTGGAAAGTACGACACTCTTTCATACTGCCGCATTTCCAATAGCCCATAACTGGATGAAACAGAAAGATAAAAGCAGTTTATGAACATCATGATTTTTTCTCATCACAAAGTGAACATTTATCTGCATTTCTGTTATCAAACTACAACTACATCTGATTTCTAGTGTCCATGTCAGTGCTATTGGAGTTTGAACGAGATATAGTTATAGTCTTTATTTGTATATATTCCAGTTTCATTATTGTTAAGGTTTTAGTAATTTTGTAGAATTTTTGTCTTTAGCTAGATGTAAAAAGACAAAAATGCAATAATTGCAATACTGTATATATACAGTAGATATACACTGTAAAGGAATTTTAATTTCTTACTTATTAATCCTTATCTTTAGAAGTAGGCAAGCTTATCAAGAAACTGAATGTTCTGCTGTTGTGTGTGTGTTGCATAGAGAGTACAGATCTACCCGTCCCGAACCAAATGCATTATATTGTGTTCAGTCACCAAACGTAACGACCTGACCCGAGAAACAGGTCGAGAAAGAGTATATAAACTAATGACGGGAAGTGCTCGTCCCCTTCTTATAGCTGAGATGTTGTCTGTGTGCGAGGATGCCTTTATTTTGTGCGTGTGTGTGTGTGTGTGTATTAAATTAATTACACTTCAAAAACATTTCGTTTTATAGTTATTTTTGTACATTAAATAAACGTCTCGAGTTTTCGACACACTAGTGCTTCGATACAGTGTTACGGAGCATTGCTTTGAAATGGGGCTGTCACGTGACCTGTGGGAATCAAACACCTGCATGTTTGATGGCGAAATTGCCCTGCTGGTCATTTCAGACACAGAAGATGAAGACTTTGATGGATTTGGATGGATTGATTAAAACATAACGTGAGTGTATTGTTAAACGGTAAAATAAAGTTCAACTAAACTCACTGTTTTGCTTCCGTTACCTATTTTTTTGTAGACCATATGTTTTAGCATGTGCCTTATATAATTACAGTGATACCTCGGTTTACGAGCGACTTGGTATACGAGCAAATCGGTGTACGAGCATGGGGGGTCGAATCGGTGTACGAGAAAAATTTTACCCACACCCACGTGCATGTTTTGTGTGGAAGTTCAGCATGTTCTGCGCATTTTTACAGGAAATATCCTAATGACAGCCTCTCATAACACAGTCACGGGGTTCCAACCCCTTTTATCACCCCTTAACTCATTCATTTTCTCAGCGTTGCCTGGTTTGGCTGCATCATTCACCACAGTGATACTTTTACAAGTGATTTACAGCGGTTTTACCTCCTGTTGTAACATTAATTAATTGTGATCGCTAATTGTGATTTGTCACGTAGTGAAATATACACGTACAGTACCTCTAAGCAGTAACTGTCACAGTTCATGAATTCATTGTCTAGTTCTACCTGTGTGTGTGTGTGTGTGTGTCAGAGAGAGAGAAAGAAAGATAAAACACACACCTCATTCTCATATCATCTGCCTATTTAGTTCACTTCTCTCCACTCTTCTCTTGTCCAGTCTTTCGTTCACGGCTCCAGCGCGCGTTCATTCGCGGCCGTGGCTCCAGCGCACGTTCTTTCGCAGCTCCAGCGCGCGTTCATTCGCGGCCGCAGCTCCCGCGCATGTACATTCGCAGCTCCAGGGCGCGTTCATTCGCAGCCATGGCTCCAGCGCGCGTTCGTTCGCTGCCGCGGCTCCAGCGCACGTTCGTTCGCGGCCGCGGCTCCAGCGCGCGTTCGTTCACTGCCGCGGCTCCAGCGCACGTTCATTTGCAGCTCCAGCGCGCGTTCATTCGCGGCCGCAGCTCCAGTGCACGTTCATTCGCAGCTCCAGTGCGCGTTCATTCGCGGCCGCAGCTCCAGCGCACGTTCATTCGCGGGTCCAGTGCGCGTTCATTCGCAGCTCCAACGCGCGTTCATTCGCGGCTGCGGCTCCAGCGCATATTCATTCGCAGCTCCAGCGCACGTTCAATCACATCTCCAGCGCGCGTTCATTCGCGGCCGTGGCTCCAGCGTGCATTCATGAGCGCGTTTGATCGCGGCTGCGGCTCCCATGTGTGATACACCTCTGGATTATCACTTCTTTTGTTTTCTACATTATTATAATAAATTCAATAATTTGCTAGTTTAATCGTCAATTATGAATTAGTATTTATGAGATCTTAATGGTTATAATTTTAACTGTAATAGGGTACAACCAAATTTTTTTTTTAAATGAGCATTTATGGTCGTGTGGAACGAATTAATTTATTTTTAGTGCATTCTTATGGGAAAACTTGTTTTGGTGTACAAGCATTTTGGTTTACGAGCTCGCTCTTGGAACGAATTAAACTCGTAAACCGAGGTATTACTGTATAATTATAATTTTTAAGTACAGAAATAGAACTATAATTGAAACTGTACTTTATAATCCTTTTGCCTTATGGTGCGGAAAATACTACTGTAAATGCATTTGTAATTGTGTAGTAGTTGTGTGCTTGTTTTTTTACAAAAAAATGCATGTGTTGTTTTGTAAGGAATACACACACACACACACACACACACAAAAGTTGGACAATACAATTAAACTTATTAAATATACAAATAAACCTTCCCAATGAACAAAGCATTTGAATGACACAGTTGGTGTAGAAAGTTTTATTGACCACGTCAGATGGCAGAGAAGAGCACTGTGTCAAATTCTCCCATTAAAAGTACAATCAATCTGAACTGAGTTGAACTTATTACTGTCTATATATAAACAAAGTTCCATAATGCTGTGTAAACTTACCTTGAGTGTGCCGAAATGCTTCCTTTTGAAATGGTGCGCAGGACCCATTGAGAGATACCTGGCAGACGTAACCATGTGGCCATGGAATCTACTAAGGGTATCAGCCTCTCAAGACTGACCTCTGGGAAAACATGAGTCTCCTAGAGCAGCCACTCCAGGTGCTCCCTGGTACCTCCCAGGGCCCCGGAGTGGCTGCTCTAGGAACCTCCTTGGAGGGGGCGACCCGCTCAACACAACCTGAACTTCGGGTTGCAACTGGCAGGTACTGCCTGGGGTTTGCATGACCCGGCCCATTCGAGACACCGGGCATGCTACCGCGCTTGCAGGGCGGTGACCCACTACTTGACGTGGGCCAGCAGGGGTTCCCCTGCGAGGCCAAGAGACATTGATGTCAGGGCCTCTTGCTCTTTGCTTTCTTTGCCTGCAGGACAATCCTCAAGTCTGTCCGCTTGCCTGAAAGCTGGGGCTGAGCGCGATGACCCGTGCCCCCAATCTGCCTCTGAGCAGCGTGGTAGGAGGAGCTGCTAGGCTGCGGCTGGTTCGCAGTCTGAGATACTCGAGAGCATGGAGGAGAATCTTTCTGAAAGCTACCTCTTGTTTGGCAGCCTCCTGAAACCTTGACATCGTCGCCTAAAAGGCCAGGAGGCGTAAGAGGAGCATCGATCAGCATCTTTCTTTTAATGTAGTGAGGTTCAGCCACACATGCCTCTCTGTGGCTACTAGGGCTGCCATAGAACTGCCATAGAACGGCCTTTGTACTATATAGAAAATAATAGGTTTCAAACCATGGAACTGGCCATCTCCCTGGCAGCACGCAGAGAAAGATCGGTGGCCCTGCGCAGCTCAGCAACCGCCTCAGGGCCAATTCCCCCGCCCTCATTGAGATCCGAGACCATCTCCGCCTTGTAGGTCTGCAGCAGCGAAGATAAATGTAGGCATGGTGCAGCCTGACCAGCCGCGCAGTATGCCCTGCCCACCATAGAAGAAGTTACCCTCAAAGGTTTGGTGGGCAGCATCAGGGTTTTCAGGGGCGGCGATGAGTGGGGGGCAAGATAGTTCGCCAATGACTCCTCCACTCTAGGCATCGCCCTGTAACTGGCCATCTCCCTGGCAGCATGCAGAGAAAGATCGGTGGCCCTGCGCAGCTCAGCAACCGCCTCAGGGTTCACAGTCTTTAGAATTCACAGGATCAGATAACCAGCAAAATATCTTCACACACACACACACACACACACGTTAGCTTCGAGCGCTTGTTGAAGACAGTAAAGCTTCAGTTTCCGGTTCTCGGCACGCCTTTTATACTCCTGGCTCATGACGTCACCTCGGCGACGTGCACTCGCACACGTTGGTTTTATTGTGCTTCAAGAGACAATCACGCTAGGGCGTTCAAATGAAGTACCTACAGTATGTGATTTCGGACACAGTGTGTGTATGCTTGACTGTTGTCCTTTACTCAGTTGCATCTTGTGACCTCACATCCTGTTTTTGGTTCGTTTAAATGTCTTTGATCCATGTTGCATGCATATTTAAGTAGAACTGCATTAGAGTTTGTTTGGAATCGGCCCAACCTGTAACGAGGAGTCAGCCGATTGAGAATCCATCTGCAGCTTTATTTCAATGGGTAACCAGAGTACAGATAAGTGGCAAAACAGAATCGGGAACAGAGACAGGCTTGGGTCGAAGCAGGAGGCATACATACACAAATCCAGATAAACAGTCCAAGGTCAGAAACAGACTAGCAAGCCAGGAATAAACGCTCAGCGATGGTCTTCATGGCAAATCAAAACTTCACACTGGTGGTGTGCTTGTGGTGTGTTGATATAGTGTATGTGATGAGATGCAGGTGTGTGCGTAATCAGTATCAGGTATGATTCTCAGTGGGAATTGTAGTCCAAATGAGAGTCAATATTCTGGTGAGGGCTCCCTCTGGTGATCCGGAGGAAACGGAGAGGAAGCCTGAGCTGTAACACAACCTTTCAGGGTTTTGTCCACTTGTTTGGCACACACACTTGGGCTTCAGATGGCAGCATTCACACTTATTCACTTATTTACACCTATTCAATGTGAACACGCGCTTAAAAATAAATTTTCCAGGAAAGTTTTAGTAAATGTACATTTATGAATTATTCATTTATTCTGAGTGACAAATGAACAAAACACATGGACTTAATGCAACATTTTATTCGTACAACATTAGGCCGTGGTATGAATATAGCTAATGAATACAAATATGAAAATAGCCTACAGATTCACACAAAATACAATTGACATGTTGTGTAACATCCTATGATTAAACGGTCTATTATTGATCTTGCAATAATAAGTAATTCTACTAATGTATAAAGTGTATGTGTGACATTCATTCCTTAACAACTCTGCCCTACAAGTGGGTCCAAAATCATCAAAACATTTTTTTTTTTTTTATCTAAGTTGTGGAGCACAAAACTAAATGGATATGGTTTATTTTGAAAGCTGGGCTTCTCTCATTTGCATTTATGATGCATAAAATAACATAAAACATTTTTTTTTGTGTTTATCATAAAATGCTGAAAGAAGAATACAAAAGCTGAACTGGTTAATTTCCCTTTAAGACGGTATAGGTGTGGAAAAGACATGGTTATTGCACAAGTCCGTCTGACAGCAACTGGATTCAGAGGAGCTGGACTGAAGAATCATGCAATCTGCCATGCTAATGCAACTCCGGAAGTAGGGATCTAGAGGAATGCAAAATAATTTCAAGGTCAATCCGTGGCCTTGTTCATCTTGTCATGTTTAGCTGTAATAAGACTTTCCAAAAGTTCAAAATCCATTCCACACATGTCAATTTAAGGCAGGGACTCACAGGGAGGTATGTTGAATCTGGCAGAAACACAGGCGTCTTTCCCAAAGTCACACGTCTCCTGAGTTGTCACACATTTTTCTCCAGATTTTGGGGGAACACATTTGTTACATTTCAGACCAGAGCCTACAACACAGTTCAAGCAATCATGAACTATTGCAAAACATATGACACTATTGCATTAAGATGGATTAGCTTACGCTTTGATGTGAATGCAGTAAAACATGACAGATTATTGTTTTACACAATCAGTTCTAAGATAAAGCACAGTTACGGCTGAGATCCTGCACTTCTGTCGCACTAAAGCAGTTCAGAAATAGCAGTTTGATTGAAAAACTACCGTTCGTCAACAGCAGGGTGAGAACAAACGCCAGCAGCAGAACCTTCATCTTTCTGTTGGATAAAGAGGAAAATGAATCACTAATCAGTCATATTTGTTATTAAAACAGTGTCAAAGTATCAGCCATGCTTATTCTTTAACAACAGTTATGACTTATTTAATTCACCCTCATCTTTTAATAAGCAATTCAAAGCTATATGAAAAGATATATTCCTACATGTCTTTCAAATCGCAGTTCTTTGACCACGAATAGGAATTAAAAAGTTGGAATTATACATGTGTGGATATTATTATATCATTATTAAGCGCTTTGTCTATGATAAAGCGGTATATAAATGTAATGAATTATTATAATTGTATAATTATTATGTCATTGGAAAAATACATATTTGCTGCTGCAATAAATGTTTGCTGTCATTGTGAATTGTTTTTACATTGAAATCATTTTTAGAATAATTTATTTGAAACGTGAACTATTTTTATTGCACAGTAATATTTGGTGTATTTAATTGTGAAATTTATTTTGCTGATTGTAACATATGGCTTTGCTGTTGCTGAAACTGTAGAGTGCATTGCTTGCAACACCAATGTCATGGGTTCGATTCCCAGGGAAAGCAAGAACTGATTAGAATGTCAATGTGTTTCTTAAATGCAATGCAAGTCGCTTAAATTAAAAGTGTCTGCCAAATGCATGAATGTAAATGACGCTGCAGGAGAATTACAGTTAATACAGCTGTTTTCATGAAAATATGTCACAATGCAAAATGCACTTAATTTGATTTTAGGATGAGAAACGATCAGCACCATTACAGTTTTACAGAGTAAAGAACAATGTTATGCAAAGGTCCAACACTCATTTTCATTTTTTTCATACAATTCTCCCATCAAAACTGAGTTTAACTTATTACTGTCTTATATAAACAAAGTTTCATAATGGTGTGTAAACTCACCTTGAGTGTGCAGCAGAGCTGAATGCAGCTCACACACACCTGTGTGTCCTTTATATACTGTGATGATGATGGCTGTAATGTTTCAGGAATATTTGTCAAGGAATTTGTAAATTCCATGTTGAGTTCAGGCCAAAAAAACGAATCTTATAACACAATAATTTGATCATTGTGTCCTTTTGGCTCAAATTTCAGATAGTACATGCCACTTTTATTGGTTTATTGTATGATCTGTGTGATTGTGTAACTTTTTGTTTTGTTCTGCTCTGGTTCTTTCTGGTTTTGCAAGAAAAGATACATTGTTCTTTCCTTATCGTATTAAATGTGCTCAAGCAACATTTACTGGACTAGAACCAATGTTGTCAAAACTCGACACTTAATCTTTACTCCGTCCTCCAGCCTGTGATCGACCTGGCTTTAAATATGGAAGATCTCTATTCTCAATTCTGTAGGTGAGGAACGAGGAGCTAGAACGCTTTCCGAGGGGTCGTGAGCGAGGATATACAGGTGTATCCGTCCCTCGCACCCTAAGTGGAACTAAGACTTAAGGAAAAGAAACAATGCAAAACTCGCGGCTCCCTACATTTTGTAAACACAATTCGGTTTGGTACAGCTGGGGGAGAAAACTAAACATAAAATTGCTTATTTTTATTATCAAACAGTGGTTTACTGAACAAATTGTGCATCTGTTTTTAAATGAATTCAGTTATAACTAAAAGATTCTTAAGGATTACAATAAAATATCTCTTACTTGCACATTACAATAATATTAAAGGTTCTCAACAGACCACAAACTATTAGCCTAAATTCAATAGCTATTTATTTTTAGATATAATATTCAATACTCAATTACAAATTGTATGCAAACATGTAAACTGCACATTTTGCATTAACTTTTAAGTCTATTTAAGTAATGATTTTACTCCAGTTACAATCATTTACACAGTGGATGTCATTTGCGTGACAGGTATATTTAAACATTCAATAATCAAGACGTCACTGACAGGTTAAGTAACGTAATTATAACACTGTTCCTGTCTGTCTGGGTCTTCTTTGTCACTTCCTGTCAGTCTTGTCTTTGTTTCACTTCCT
The DNA here is from genome assembly GCA_037043235.1 of Rhodeus uyekii. Classification (NCBI taxonomy): domain Eukaryota; kingdom Metazoa; phylum Chordata; class Actinopteri; order Cypriniformes; family Acheilognathidae; genus Rhodeus; species Rhodeus uyekii. The sequence continues at coordinate 4,262,528 of JAWRVZ010000011.1, read as the reverse complement.
GTCCATCGGGTTATTGTTTCACTCCCTGCACCTGTCTTGTAATCACTTGCTCGTTAGTCTCCCAGGTGTTGTTTATTCCTCTTGTGTATATATAAATCTTGCATTTCCCTTATGTTTGTCAGTTGTTAATGAAGTTTACGGTCAAGTGTGTGGATGTTCTACCTGTCTTCCTGAGTTCCCAAGTTTTGTCTAAGTTTAGTTTTTGCACAAGTGTGCTTATTTGTTTTGTTATTTAAAGTGTTTTGTTTTCGTTTATTATTATTAAATGAGTTTTCTGATTGAATCCAGCTCCTGCCTCGTTCTCCCGCATCGCACACCAACCCCATCGTAACAGTAATGAATATACAGTAATACCTCCGTTTGGGAGCGACTTGGTGTACGAGCATTGTATCGGTGTACGAGAAAAATGTTCCCTCACCCACGCGAAGTTTTGTGCGGAAAAAGTCCTAATGCTCAGCATCATCGCGTGCATTTTTACTGGAAATATCCTAAACACAGCCTCTCATAACAGTCACACGGTTCCAACCCCTTTTATCACCCCTTAACTCGTTCATTCTCTCAGCGTCGCTTGGTTTGGTTGCATCATTCACCACAGTGATACTTTTATAAGTGATTTACAGCGGTTTTACCTCGTATTGTTAACATTAATTGCGATCGCTATTGTTCACTTAGTTTAATATACACGTACAGTACCTCTAAGCAGTAACTGTCACGGTTCATGAATTAATTGTCTCCTAGTTCTGCCTGTGTGTGTGTTTTGCACCATTCCCGCCTCAGTTGTCATGATTATTCATTTGATTCATCATTTTGAGTTTTATGTGTTGGACTGTTTATCAGAGATTGGAGATTGGAAATTACCCTGTGAATTATGATAAACTGCTATATTTCATTTTCTTTGTCGTGTTTGTTAACATGACTAGGAAATTGCTGCCTTATTTGTTTTTGTATTACATGAGGTCTTGACCTTAAGGTTAACAATTTAAAAAAAAAGAGTGTGTAATCATGTTCATGTTGGTGTTTTTGGTGATGCTTGTGGAAATAATTCAGGTAATTTGATCAATGTCATGATTGAATGCAGTTTGTGTCAAGGCAATGGTAAATTATTCACAGTTTAACCCACATAAACTGCTGTTGTTCTCACAGTGTGAAGAGTTTTGAAAAAATGACCCTAGTATTGAGAAATATGACCTTGAGATTGTAAGTAGATTAGAGGTGAGAGCGACACCACGTGGTCTGGAATGGAAACTGCAGGTTTACAGGGATTAATATTCATGTCATGTTAATGTTTGAGGTAAAGTTCAGGAACAAACTGCATCACTGTCTGTATGAATCAAGATCAGAGGACTCTGTCAATGTGTGCAAGATACATTTATTTGTATTGATCCATGAAGTAAAGAACCAATAGATATGGTGAAGCATCTGATGGTTTATTAGCAGTTTTATGTTCTGAGTTGATAGAACTCAATCTAAAAGACCACTTTATTGCAGAGATCCGACTGGCAGCAGTTCTTGTACATGCCGGCGATACTCTGGAAAGTACGACACTCTTTCATACTGCCGCATTTCCAATAGCCCATAATGAAACAGAAAGATAAAAGCAGTTTATGAACATCATGATTTTTTCTCATCACAAAGTGAACATTTATCTAAATTTCTGTCATCAAACTACAGCTGCATCTAATTGTTAGTGTCCATGTCAGTGCTATTGGAGTTTGAATTATATATAGTTATAGTTTTTATTTGTATATATTCCAGTTTCATTATTGTTAAAGTTTTAGTAATTTTGTAGAATTTTTGTCTTTAGCTAGATGTAAAAAGACAAAAATGCAATAATTGCAATATATATACAGTGGTACCGCGAGATACGAAATTAATCCGTTTCGAGGTGGCCTTCGTATAATGAGTTTTTCGTATCTTGGAACACATTTTACATGTAAAATGGCTAATCCGTTCCAAGCCCTCCAAAAACACCCCATTAAATTTCATAATAAAGCTAAATTGACCTATAAACAATGAAATAATGTAAAATGTCGAAGCTTACCTTTCGAGTGAGGCTATCTCCGAAAGTGGCGGCAGAGGAGGAGGACAAACGGCAGATAAAGTAAAGTTTGGGGTGCGGAATGGCTGAGGTAAAGCACGCCAGCACGTACATATAGAAGATGCATGATGGGAGGAATGTTGTCCAATTAGAGAGAAGGATCTCATGGCTTGGCTAGCATCAGGAACCAATGGGAGAGCAGGAGGATGGTGGCGAGTTACTATAACTAAGATGGCGGCGTGCGGCGCGAGTTTCAAAATTGTTATGGGGCGAATCTCGGATTTTCAGAAATCTTTCGTATCTTGAAAACTTTTCGTATGTAGAGCAGTAAAATTATTCGTCTTTGCTTTAGTAACTTGGATTTTTCGTAAGTTGAGCCTTTCGTATCTTGAGGTACTACTGTATATATACACTGTAAAGGAAATTTAATTTCTTACTTATTAATCCTTATCTTTAGAAGTAGGCAAGCTTATCTAGAAACTGAATGTTCTGCTGTTGTGTGTGTGTTGCATAGAGAGTACAGATCTACCCGTCCTGAACCAAATGCATTATATTGTGTTCAGTCAGCAAGCGTAACGACCTGACCCGAGAAACAGGTCGAGAAAGAGTACATAAACTAATGACGGGAAGTGCTCGTCCCCTTCTTATAGCTCAGATGTTGTCTGTGTGTGAGGATGCCTTTATATGTGTGTGATATCAAGTCATATTTTTTTACATAATCATAAGTCATGCTTTTCACTGATTGTTTTTCACATACTATATGGAAGGGAAATGCTTGGTTTCCTCCGCTTCTGCTGGGTGTTATGGATTATAAATAAAGACTGTTTGTTTATTACTCCGATGTCTTGTTAGTGCTTGCTGCAAATTCACTCGTGACTATTTCAAATAACTAAAAATGTTTTAGTTAATTATAATAATCCTGGATCAAGTCAAATGTTTGGGCACACCTGCTTGTTCTTTATCATTTTACGAATTTTAGGATAATTAAGAAAAATGTATTGAATGTAATTCAAAACATTTAAATTCACTTCTTAGCTTGCTATAGTGTGAAACTGACAGAAAGTTTAAACTCACATGGAGAAAAATTGAATCTGACTGATATACAGGCATCTTTTCCAAAGCCGCACGTCTCTTGAGACTGAATGCAGCGGGTTCCAGACTGAGGAACGCAGTGGTTGCACTTCAGAGCACATCCTGCAACAGACATACATCTATAAATCAGCACTGATGTCAAACTTTCACACCTCTCAGATAACAAACAGTAACCATATTGCATAATAATACTATGGATTTTTCAGCCACAACATGATTATTTTGTATTAGTTTGCACAGTCAGATTCTTTAGATTCTGAACATTGTTTATATGACCTGTAGAACAGAAACAGGTCTAACCAGAGTCGTTTGGAGCCAGCAATGAAAATGTTGTTTCAGAGGCTTTATCTTATTGTTCAATAATGTTTTTGAAGCACTTATGCATCATGCACATTTTGACCAGAAACATTGAGAAAATCAGGTACATTTATGTTGTTTAATGCAATTATTAAACTTTGAATCAGAAGTTTAAACTCACCATAGTTCAACACCAGAGCAAGAACAAGAGCCACCAGCAAAGTCTTCATTTTCTGATGATTAGAGCTGAGAAAAGAAAATAATAATCTATCTATATCTGCGATAAGTGACAAGCACAACCAGCAGGAACTGAACTGTTTTGACCATGTGATTGGGATGGGTAGCTCGACACACATCTCGAGTTTTCGACACACTAGTGCTTCGATACAGTGTTACGGAGCATTGCTTTGAAATGGGGCTGTCACGTGACCTGTGGGAACGAAGCTTCGTTACCTGCCTAACACGTCACGACAGACTCACAGAGCGCATAGATTGAGTACAAAAATTAATACATAGAAAATGAAATAATGTGTATAAAGGATGCAAAAAACATGTCAGATGGATTGCACCAACAAAAAAAAACTGTTGATTTCACACTGAAATTATGTTCCTTCTGCATGAAAATTTGAAAATATTCTATTACTCTCCTCTTTGTACTTGTGCATGAATTATATTAAATATAACAATATTTAATAATTTTTTTCACATGATGGGTGGGTGTTTGCACGTTGTGGTTGTTTGCTGATTAGAAAAAAAATATTAAGTGAATATAAGCGAATATGCTCAAGGAAGCGCGTATTAATGAATGCACGCGAGGGGGGAGTCAGATTTCGGTACAACACCTGCATGTTTGATGGCGAAATTGCCCAGCTGTTCATTTCAGACACAGAATATGAAGACTTTGATGGATTTGGATGGATTGATTAAAACATAATGTGAGTGTATTGTTAAACTGTAGAATAAAGTTAAACTAAACTCACTGTTTTGCTTCCGTTACCTATTTTTTGTAGACAATATGTTTTAGTATGCGACTAATAATATATAATTATAATTATAATTTTTAAGTACAGAAATAGAACTATAATTGAAACTGCGCCTTATAATCCTCTTGCCTTATGGTGCGGAAAATACTACGGTAAATGTATTTGTAATTGTGTAGTAGTTATTTTGCTTGTTTTTTTTACCAATATGCATGTGTGTGTTGTTTTGTAAGGAATACACACACACACACACACACACAAAGGTGCACAATACAATTAAACTTATTAAATATACAAATAAACCTTCCCAATGAACAAAACATCTGAATGACACAGTTGGTGTAGGAATTTTTAGTGAGCACCAGACGGCAGAGCACTGTGTGAAAAGCTTCGAAGCACCAACACAGTTTCATGTAAAAGCTTCACTGCTTCAGAAGCTTCGTTTGGCACATCCCTACCATGTGAAGACTCACTGTCTATATACTGTATTATCAAGGGTTCTTTAATGAACTTAAAAAAGTTCTTCCATGACATTAAATTGGAACAAATTCATCTAATACAATCTTGTTGATCAATACAAATTTTGAAATGAAATTAAATGAATTTTTTACTAGAAAAAATGTCCACCTGATGTCCCAGGCAGCAAATGAACTTTGTTTTTAAGTATAATCAAACTGGCTGAATAGTCATTTCAACTCGTTTTTTAAAAATCTTTCCTAGTTGAGTCTTATACAACTTTAAAAAAATACGTTGAAATTGGTCAGATTATTTTGATGAATTGATGGCTTACTGATCACAAAAATTGTTTTTTACAGTTAAAATATTCTTATAACCTGATGGGGATTTATGTTAAATTAGTGCCCTTTTTCTTTAAACTTTCATCTTTTACTATGTAATTAATTACTGAATGATCGTCAGCATCAGCTCCCCTTCAAAGGTCAGAAAGGTGGATTAAACAATGTTTTCCAGTGAGTCTCATTAAACATGACGAGCAGCTTCCCATCACGTGTGTTGGAGCTGCTGGTGGACAAATGACAAATGCTTTCTTCTCATGAGGACGTGGCAGTAAAGTTTAATGTTGAGGGACATGGGAATGAATATCAGATTTGAGACTAAGAGATGTATTTTATGTCTTTCAGAGGTTTGTTCATGAGCCTTTAGCAGGATTCTTGGGTCTTGGATGATTGTGTGGTGTCTGAATCTGTTCTGCAAGCCTTTACTGGATTTGAAACGTTCCAGAAAGTGTGAGTAACTGTTTATTTCAGGTCCGAGGTTCATGTGTACACAATGTTTCAATATCTGTTGGATTTAGCTCTGTGTCACGCCTCCTTTTTTGATGTGCTTTCTTTCCCCTTTATGTCTGTGTGACTGTCGCCACGCACGTGGCTGTGATTACATTAGTCTGCTGTCAGTGTGTCATGATTGTGGCCTGGATAATGATGTGCTGAGAGACATGATTAATAAGTTTGTCTTTGTGTACCTAGATGATATTCTGATATTTTCTCCTTCTCAGGTTTACACTCAGCATGTTCGCCAGGTTCTCCAACGGCTTCTTGAGAATCAGTTATTTGTTAAGGCGGAGAAGTGCGAGTTCCACTCCAAGTCTGTCACGTTCCTGGGATATGTCAAATCAGATGGTGGGGTGGAAGCAGATCCCGCTAAGGTAAGGGCCGTCGCCGAGTGGCCAGTCCCCAACCCAGTCCCAGTTCCTGGGATTTGCCAACTTGCTGCTCCTTTAATTGCTCTAACCTCCACCAAGGTACCGTTTGGCTGGAATAATGAGGCTCAGAGGTCCTTTGACGAATTAAAGTCACATTTCATCTCTGCCCCTGTTCTCTCCTTTCCAGATCCAGAATGACAGTTTATTGTTGAGGTTGATGCATTCGATGTCGGGGTAGGCGCGGTCCTGTCTCAGCGGTCCCCTAAGGATGGGAGGGTACATCCCTGTGCCTACTTCTCCCACCGACTGAGCCCAGCTGAGCGTAACTACGACATAGGTAACAGGGAGCTGTTGGCGGTCAGGTTGGCTTTGGCGGAGTGGCGCCACTGGTTGGAGGGTGAAGCGCAGCCCTTTTTGGTTTGGACGGACCACAAAAACCTGGAATATTTTCATTCAGCCAAAAGACTGAACTCACGTCAGGCTCGTTGGGCACTCTTTTTTGGCCGTTTTACCTTTACACTGTCGTACCGCCCGGGATCCAAAAATGTCAAACCTGATGCCCTCTCTCGACTGTTCGGTACCTCTGAGGATTTGCCTGACACCGAAACCATCCTTCCTAGGGGGGTTGTGGAGGGGTCTCTCTCCTGGGATATTGAGCGGCTTGTAGAGGAGGCTGGTCGTCAGTGTGAGGTGCCAGAGCGGTTTCCCAATGGTTTAGTGTTTGTGCCTGCTGCGCTGCACCCTGAGGTCCTCCAATGGGGACGCGCGTATAGGCTGACCGGTCACCGGCCTGCGAACTCCTTGTGAGACCTGAAGCTTCTGCTGATGAAACTGCAAACTAAACTTCACTAAAATGTCTTCTATTGACTGCACTTCTGACTCCTGCTCTTCATTCAACATATCTGGTCCTCGGGTCTTAACTGTAATTCCCCTACACTATCAAAACTTTACAATCTTATGCTTGTCAAGATCTAAAACTTAGCAAACCTTCTTACTCAGAACGTAATTTGGTTTATAAACGAACCTTGACTTTAATGCAGAGCTGAACTGAAGTTAGTTCATACCTGCTTCTGTCTCTTCTATACTGATCTGTTGCCTGTAATTAATCATTTCCAGGAAATATTAGTCAAGAATTTGCATAGTCCTGAGTCCAAAGAAACTTGAATCACATCACTAATGATTGCTTATCTTGTGCTCTTGGCTTAAGTTTCAGATGAAGTTCTGCTGGTATTGGTTTACTTGTTTGTGTAATGAATTGGGGGTCGTTATGATCTTTTCTCACTCTTCTACAAAAGGGACAGACAGGATAAATTGAGCATCACAATTTTTTATATATCCTAATTCTCCCACGATTCTGAACAGAATACTAGTTCTGAATAAAATAACATGTAAATTACTACAAGAGGTTCTGACAACATTTCAATTGCTCAGTCTATTAAAACACGAAGCAGGAATTCCTCCGTCACACTCATAAACTAATATGTGCCATAAGGATTCAGTGTTTCCAAAACTGTATTGGGCAACATCATGACTATGATGAGAAAAAACAGCAAATATGCCAATACTGCACAATAAGTGAAAAACAGTAGGCTAAGCAGTATGCTTGAATTCATGGCATTCATAAAACAGTATGCAGAAAGTATCTGAGTACTGCACACATTTCTACTATGTAGAACATATTAAGTTTCAAACCAAATGAAGTATCTACAGTATGTGACAGTTTCGGACACAGTGTGTGAATCTGAAGAACCTCTTTTCACTTTAAAGAAACTTTTATTGCAAGGAGCAGCTCCCATTAATGTTATGATATGTTTCATTGATCTTTATGGACCCATATGAAAACTATTTTTTTTTTTTTTACCATTTTTGCACTATATTGTACACAGTAATCTTATTTTCACTACACATGCAACACTAGAATGATTTACTGTATAGTAAATGGACAGTTATGAATTATTGATTTATTCTGAGTGACAAATGAACAAAACACATGGACTTAATGCAACATTTTATTCGTACAACATTAGGCTGTGGTATGAATATAGCTAATGAATACAAATATGAAAAGTGCTTACATAATAGCCTACAGATTCACATAAAATAAAATTGACATGTTGTGTAACATCCTATGATTAAACGGTCTATTATTGATCTTGCAATAATAAGTAATTCTACTAATGTATACAGTGTATGTGTGACATTCATTCCTTAACAACTCTGCCCTACAGGTGGGTCCAAAATCATCAAAACTTTTTATTTTAATCTAAGTTGTGGAAAACAAAACTAAATGGATATGGTTTATTTTGAAAGCTGGGCTTCTCTCATTTGCATTTATGATGCATAAAAGAACATAAAAAGGTTATTTGTGTTTATCATAAAATGCTGAAAGAAGAATACAAAAGCTGAACTGGTTAATTTCCCTTTAAGACGGTATATATATGTAAAAGGCTTCTCTATTGCACGAGTCCGTCTGACAGCAACTGACGTAAATTTTGGGGTTGGACTGAAAAATCATGCAATCTGCCATGCTAATGCAACTCCGGAAGAAGGAATCTAGAGGAATGCAAAATAATTTCAAAGTCAATCCGTGGCCTTGTTCATCTTGTCATGTTTAGCTGTAATAAGACTTTCCAAAAGTTCAAAATCCATTGTCAATTTAAGGCAGGGACTCACAGGGACTTTTGGCGAATCTGGCAGATCCACAGGCATCTTTCCCAAAGTCACACGTCTCCTGAGTTGTCACACATTGTGCTCCAGAGGTTGGGGGAACACAGTTGTAACATTTCAGAGCAGAGCCTACAACACAGTTCAAGCAATCATGAACTATTGCAAAACATATGACACTATTGCATTAAGATGGATTAGCTTACTCTTTTGATGTGAATGCAGTAAAACATGACAGATTATTGTTTTACACAATCAGTCGTAAGATAAAGGACAGTTACGGCTGAGATCCTGCACTTCTGTCGCACTAAAGCAGTTCAGAAATAGCAGTTTGATTGAAAACCTACCGTTCGCCAACAGCAGGGTGAGAACAAACGCCAGCAGCAGAACCTTCATCTTTCTGTTGGATAAAGAGGAAAATGAATCACTAATCAGTCATATTTGTCATTAAAACAGTGTCAAAGTATCAGCCATGGTTATTCTTTAACAACAGTTATGACTTATTTAATTCACCCTCATCTTTTAATAAACAATAAATTCTTCAAAGCTATATGAAAAGATATATTCCTATATGTCTTTCAAATCGCAGTTCTTCGACCACAAATAGGAATTAAAATGTTGGAATTATACATGTGTGGATATTATTATATCATTATTACAGTTTTTTTGGATTGCTTAAGAACGATTTGCAAAACAGGGCCCGTGTTTTCAAAACACTACACACTATTAGCACAACCACACACACAATTAGCAAAACACTACAGATCCTTTGCATAATTAAACGCTCTTGTAAAAACTATACACTTCTGTTTAAAAAACACACTTTGTTACCGTATGAAACACACACGTTTCACATTACTATACTCTGTTTGCACGAGTTACACTCTGCTGTGATAAACTGAAAACACTTTTAGCACTTCTACTTCCTTATGATTAGAGTCGGCTACCTTCAACAAAGTACAAATATAATGTAAATCCACCAAACACTACAGAAGACCAATGTTGAAGACTGAAGAAACTAATTTATTTCTCAACACGCCCAAAATATTGACATGGACATTCATAATACTGTAACAAAATGCCACTTTACGTATAGTACTGCAAGTTTACTGTAAAAAACAAACACAAAACTAGACATTGTCTCTTCGTCTAGCTAGATCTGGCCAGAGATTTTTATCAACATCGCAGGCAATGTTGTCATTAGCAAGACACATTGGAAAGAAATGTCTTGAATGACGAATCCATCCTTGCATTGCTGCTTCCTCCATCTGGTCAAAGGCTCCTCCATGGCATCTCACTTATTTGCACTGTCCATGCTCATTGCACTACCTAAAATCTACTGCTTACCTTACAGTAAGCTAACAATTGTATACATCTTCCTGTAAAATTCTGTTTATAGTTAGACATCTGTATATACATTTACATTTATAGCACATATTCACCTGTAAATGCTGTTTATAGACACCTGTAATTATATTTATAGCACACACTCACCTGTTATAGTAATAACCATCTGTATATTTATATTCATTGTACATATTACCTGTAAATCCTGTACATCTCCATATCCTGCACTTATGCAACCATTGTATATATCCTGCACTTGCTGCTATTGCACTTCTGGTTAGACCTAAACTGCATTTCGTTGCCTTGTACCTGTACTTGTGATTGAATCTAATCTAATCTAATCTTATCCTCCTCGTTCTCCTCCTCGTCTTATTCTTTCCATTGTGCTTGAAGACCGATGGACTCACCTGCTGCTTTTTATAGTGCTTATACACCTGATTGGTGTGTCTACAAATAAGCAAACAAGTGTTTGCACACCTGATGACTGTGTTGAACCAGTTGGTTGGATGGTGTGGTAATTTGACAGTCAGTGCTTTGGTATTGCAAGGAAGTGACTTCATCGTAGATTGTTGTGTGTAATGTATGTTAAGTGTGTTTAGTGTTTTGCAACAAGTGTGAGGTTGACAATGTTCTTATAGTTGTGCAAATATGGGCTGATGTTTTGCTTCTTGAGTGTAAGGTTTTGCTAATAGTGTACTACTTTTAATTTTAGTGTGTAAGCAATCCAAAAAACTGTAATTTAAGCGACTTGCATTGCATTCAAGAAACACATTGATATTCTAATCAGTTCTTGCTTTCCCTGGGAATCAAACCCATGACATTGGTGTTGCAAGCACCGCACTCTACAGTTTCAGCAACAGCAAAGCCATCTGTTACAATCAGCAAAATAAATTACAAAATTAAATACAACAAATATTACTGTGCAATACAAATAGTTCACGTTTTGAAATAAATTATTCTAAAAATGATCTCAATGTAAAAACAATTCTCAATGATAGCAAAAATATGTACCCTATTGCATCAGCAAATATGTATTTTTCCAATGACAAAAGACTTACAATTAATAATAATAATAATTCATTACATTTATATAGCGTTTTATCATAGACAATCAAAGCGCTTACAGTTTTTTTGGATTGCTTACACACTAAAATTAAAAGTAGTACACTATTAGCAAAACCTTACACTCAAGAAGCAAAACATCAGCCCATATTTGCACAACTATAAGAACATTGTCAACCTCACACTTGTTGCAAAACTCTACACACAGTGATTTGCAAAACACTAAACACACTTAACATACATTACACACAACAATCTACGATGAAGTCACTTCCTTGCAATACCAAAGCACTGACTGTCAAATTACCACACCATCCAACCAACTGGTTCAACACAGTCATCAGGTGTGCAAACACTTGTTTGCTTATTTGTAGACACACCAATCAGGTGTATAAGCACTATAAAAAGCAGCAGGTGAGTCCATCGGTCTTCAAGCACAATGGAAAGAATAAGACGAGGAGGAGAACGAGGAGGATAAGGAGGAGAAGGAAAGGGAGGAGGAATCAACAGAGCAAGATGAAGCGATGGAGGCCGTGCAGGAGGTAGAGGTAGAGGAAGAGGAACAGGAAGACAAAAAGGTGCTCAGAGGACCAAATCTGACAAATGAGATCCGTGCAACACTGGTTGACCACGTTGTCAACTACGGCCTGACAATGATGGAGGCTGGACTGCGAGCACAGCCACACTTACTGTAAGCCGATACACAGTGGCAAGTGTGATAAGAATATTTAGACTGGAAAATAGGTATTGTAAAAATACCATCATATCAAAAACATCTTCACGGTTTCAGTAACTGCTTACAGTACTGTATTATATTCTATATACTAGATCTACACTGAACTACACAATTTTACCTGACATTGTTCTTCAGTGAGTTTTACGAATGGATGGAGAGGAGATCCAGCATGAGTTCATTTACGTAGATAAGGCTGGGTTCAACCTGACGAGAACACGAAGGAGGGGAAGAAACATCATTGGCCACAGGACCATAGTCAGTGTCCCAGGGCGGTGTGGGGGTAAAATAACACTCTGTGCAGCTGTTACACAGAATGGGGTCCTCCATCGCCATGCCCATATGGGCCCTTACAGCACAGCACTCATACTTGCATTCTTGGTCCAACTGCAGAACATAACAGCATCATATGGAATACATTGTGGTCTGGTATAAGGTGTCTTTCCACCGCTCTGCTCTGGTTCAGAACTGGTTTCAGCAACATCCACCATTTCACCATCCTATATCTTCCACCATACTCTCCATTCCTTAACCCTATAGAAGAGTTTTTCTTGGCATGGCGGTGGAAGGAATATGATCTCCGTCTCCAGGCTGAGTTTCCCCTCATCCAAGCCATGGAGGAGCCTTTGACCAGATGGAGGAAGCAGCAATGCAAGGATGGATTCGTCATTCAAGACATTTCTTTCCAATGTGTCTTGCTAATGACAACATTGCCTGCGATGTTGATAAAAATCTCTGGCCAGATCTAGCTAGACGAAGAGACAATGTCTAGTTTTGTGTTTGTTTTTTACAGTAAACTTGCAGTACTATACGTAAAGTGGCATTTTGTTACAGTATTATGAATGTCCATGTCAATATTTTGGGCGTGTTGAGAAATAAATTAGTTTCTTCAGTCTTCAACATTGGTCTTCTGTAGTGTTTGGTGGATTTACATTATATTTGTACTTTGTTGAAGGTAGCCGACTCTAATCATAAGGAAGTAGAAGTGCTAAAAGTGTTTTCAGTTTATCACAGCAGAGTGTAACTCGTGCAAACAGAGTATAGTAATGTGAAACATGTGTGTTTCATACGGTAACAAAGTGTGTTTTTTAAACAGAAGTGTATAGTTTTTACAAGAGCGTTTAATTATGCAAAGGATCTGTAGTGTTTTGCTAATTGTGTGTGTGGTTGTGCTAATAGTGTGTAGTGTTTTGAAAACACGGGCCCTGTTTTGCAAATCGTTCTTAAGCAATCCAAAAAAACTGTAAAAGTGTCTGCCAAATGCATGAATGTAAATGACGCTGCAGGAGAATTACAGTTAATACAGCTGTTTTCATGAAAATATGTCACAATGCAAAATGCAATTAATACGATTTTAGAGTGAGAAACGATCAGCCCTGTAACAGTTTTACAGCGTTAAGAACAATGTTATACAAAGGTCCAACACTTATTTTCTTTTTTTTCATACTATTCACCCATTAAAAGTACAATCAGTCTGAACTGAGTTTAACTTATTACTGTCTTATATAAACAAAGTTCCATAATGATGTGTAAACTCACCTTGAGTGTGCAGCAGAGCTGAATGCAGCTCACACACACCTGTGTGTCCTTTATATACTGTGATGATGATGATGGCTGTAAAGTTTCAGGAATATTTGTCAAGGAACTTGGAAATTTCATGTTGAGTTCAGGCCAAAAGTTCTTGGCTCAAGTTTCAGATAATATGTGCCACTTTTATTGGTTTATTGTATGATCTGTGTGATTGTGTAACTTTTTGATTAGTTCTGCTCTGGTTCTTTCCGGTTTTGCAACAAAAGATACATTGTTCTTTCCTTATCGTATTAAATGTGCTCAAGCAACATTTACTGAACTAGAACCAATGTTGTCAAAACTCGATACTCAAACTCGCCTGCCTATAAATCTAGTTACTCAGAGTCTGAAGACTGAGATTAGCATATATTCAGGTTTGTTTGACTGGGGTCAGAGATAAACTCCACAGGACAGAGGCCCTCCAGTGCTTCGAGGAACCCTGACTGCTTGTCAATACTCAAATCGATGCTTCCTCGTTTCTTTACTCCGTCCTCCAGCCTGTGATCGAACTCAGCCATCTGAAAGGTCATCTCTATTCTCTAAATGTACTGCAAGGAGGCGAGGAACGAGGAGCTAGAACGCTTTCCGAGGGGTCGTGAGCGAGGATATACAGGAGTATCCGTCCCTCGCACCCTAAGTGGAACTAAGACTTAAGGAAAAGAAACAATGCAAAACTCACGGCTCTCTGCATTTTGTAAACACAATTCGGTTTGGTACAGCAGGGGGGAGAAAACTAAACATAAAATTGCTTATTTTTATTATCAAACAGTGGTTTACTGAACAAATTGTGCATCTGTTTTTAAATGAATTCAGTTATAACTAAAAGATTCTTAAGGATTAAAATAAAATATCTCTTACTTGCACATTACAATAATATTAAAGGTTCTCAACAGACCACAAACTATTAGCCTAAATTCAATTGCTATTTATTTTTAGATATAATAATCAATACTCATTTACAAATTGTATGCAAACATGTAAACTGCACGTTTTGCATTAACTTTTAAGTTTATTTAAGTAATGATTTTACTCCAGTTACAATCATTTACACAGTGGATGTCATTTGCATGACAGGTATATTTACAGTTTTTTTGGATTGCTTAAGAACGATTTGCAAAACAGGGCCCGTGTTTTCAAAACACTACACACTATTAGCACAACCACACACACAATTAGCAAAACACTACAGATCCTTTGCATAATTAAACGCTCTTGTAAAAACTATACACTTCTGTTTAAAAAACACACTTTGTTACCGTATGAAACACACATGTTTCACATTACTATACTCTGTTTGCACGAGTTACACTCTGCTGTGATAAACTGAAAACACTTTTAGCACTTCTACTTCCTTATGATTAGAGTCGGCTACCTTCAACAAAGTACAAATATAATGTAAATCCACCAAACACTACAGAAGACCAATGTTGAAGACTGAAGAAACTAATTTATTTCTCAACACGCCCAAAATATTGACATGGACATTCATAATACTGTAACAAAATGCCACTTTACGTATAGTACTGCAAGTTTACTGTAAAAAACAAACACAAAACTAGACATTGTCTCTTCGTCTAGCTAGATCTGGCCAGAGATTTTTATCAACATCGCAGGCAATGTTGTCATTAGCAAGACACATTGGAAAGAAATGTCTTGAATGACGAATCCATCCTTGCATTGCTGCTTCCTCCATCTGGTCAAAGGCTCCTCCATGGCTTGGATGAGGGGAAACTCAGCCTGGAGACGGAGATCATATTCCTTCCACCGCCATGCCAAGAAAAACTCTTCTATAGGGTTAAGGAATGGAGAGTATGGTGGAAGATATAGGATGGTGAAATGGTGGATGTTGCTGAAACCAGTTCTGAACCAGAGCAGAGCGGTGGAAAGACACCTTATACCAGACCACAATGTATTCCATATGATGCTGTTATGTTCTGCAGTTGGACCAAGAATGCAAGTATGAGTGCTGTGCTGTAAGGGCCCATATGGGCATGGCGATGGAGGACCCCATTCTGTGTAACAGCTGCACAGAGTGTTATTTTACCCCCACACCGCCCTGGGACACTGACTATGGTCCTGTGGCCAATGATGTTTCTTCCCCTCCTTCGTGTTCTCGTCAGGTTGAACCCAGCCTTATCTACGTAAATGAACTCATGCTGGATCTCCTCTCCATCCATTCGTAAAACTCACTGAAGAACAATGTCAGGTAAAATTGTGTAGTTCAGTGTAGATCTAGTATATAGAATATAATACAGTACTGTAAGCAGTTACTGAAACCGTGAAGATGTTTTTGATATGATGGTATTTTTACAATACCTATTTTCCAGTCTAAATATTCTTATCACACTTGCCACTGTGTATCGGCTTACAGTAAGTGTGGCTGTGCTCGCAGTCCAGCCTCCATCATTGTCAGGCCGTAGTTGACAACGTGGTCAACCAGTGTTGCACGGATCTCATTTGTCAGATTTGGTCCTCTGAGCACCTTTTTGTCTTCCTGTTCCTCTTCCTCTACCTCTACCTCCTGCACGGCCTCCATCGCTTCATCTTGCTCTGTTGATTCCTCCTCCCTTTCCTTCTCCTCCTTATCCTCCTCGTTCTCCTCCTCGTCTTATTCTTTCCATTGTGCTTGAAGACCGATGGACTCACCTGCTGCTTTTTATAGTGCTTATACACCTGATTGGTGTGTCTACAAATAAGCAAACAAGTGTTTGCACACCTGATGACTGTGTTGAACCAGTTGGTTGGATGGTGTGGTAATTTGACAGTCAGTGCTTTGGTATTGCAAGGAAGTGACTTCATCGTAGATTGTTGTGTGTAATGTATATTAAGTGTGTTTAGTGTTTTGCAAATCACTGTGTGTAGAGTTTTGCAACAAGTGTGAGGTTGACAATGTTCTTATAGTTGTGCAAATATGGGCTGATGTTTTGCTTCTTGAGTGTAAGGTTTTGCTAATAGGCAAGGCAAGGCAAGGCAAGTTTATTTGTATAGCACATTTCATACACAATGGTAATTCAAAGTGCTTTACATAAAGAAGAATGATAAAAATAAAACATTAAAAATGATTAAAAGAATAAAAAGATAATACGTATAAAATAAAATGCAAACAGTTCGGACATAGCACAGTGCTCAATCTGCAAATGCATAGGTAAAAAGATGTGTTTTGAGTCTTGATTTGAATGTGGCTACTGTTGGAGCACACCTGATCTCTTCTGGAAGCTGGTTCCAGCTGCGGCTGGCGTAACAGCTAAAAGCAGACTCTCCTTGCTTTGAGTGAACCCTGGGTATTACTAAGTGACTTGATCCTGATGATCTTAGTGATCTGTTAGGTTTATATTCTATGAGCATATCTGCCATGTATTGAGGTCCTAGGCCATTGAGTGATTTATAAACAAGTAACAGTACTTCAAAATCAATTCTAAATGTAACTGGAAGCCAGTGCAAGGACCTAAGGACTGGTGTGATGTGTTCATATTTTCTGGTTCTGCTCAGAATCCTGGCAGCAGCGTTCTGTACGAGCTGCAGCTGTCTTATGGTCTTTTTGGGAAGGCCGGTGAGGAGCCCATTACAATAATCCACCCTGCTGGTGATGAAAGCATGAACAAGTTTCTCTAAGTCTTGATTGGAGACAAAGCATCTAATTCTTGCAATATTTTTGAGATGATAAAATGCTGATTTAGGTATTGTTTTTACATGGCTACTGAAACTCAGGTCTGACTCCAAAATCACACCAAGATTCCTGACCTGATTTTTAGTTGTTTGACCCCTAGAGTGAAGGTATGCGTTCACTTTGAGAACTTCATCTTTGTTTCCAAATGCAATGACTTCAGTTTTGTCTTTGTTTAACTGAAGGAAGTTTAGGCACATCCAGTTTTTAATTTCATCAATGCATTGACACAGGGAGTCAATGGGGCTGTAATCATTAGGTGATAACGCAAGGTAAATCTGGGTGTCATCTGCATAGCTGTGATATGCAATTTGGTTCTTTCTCATTATTTGGCTCAGTGGCAGCATATATAAGTTGAACAGGAGGGGTGCAAGTATTGAACCTTGAGGGACTCCGCATGTCATGGATGTCCACTCAGACTTATGGTCACCGATACTCACATAATAACCTCTCCCTTCTAAGTATGACCTGAACCATTTAAGAACCATCTCAGAAAGCCCAACCCAGTTTTCCAGCCTGTCAAGGAGAATGTTGTGATCTATAGTGTCAAACGCAGCACTGAGGTCGAGTAAAACCAGCACTGATAATTTACCTGAATCTGTGTTAAGACGAATATCATTTGTTATCTTTATGAGTGCTGTCTCTGTGCTGTGATGTGGTCGGAAACCAGATTGAAAGTTGTCAAAGTATCCATTCAAGCTTAAGAACTTGTTCAGCTGATTGAAAACAACTTTTTCAATGATCTTGCCTATGAAAGGTAGATTTGAGATTGGTCTGTAATTGCTCAATATGATGTTGTCCAGATTGCTCTTTTTCAGAAGGGGCTTAACAACTGCAGTTTTTAGGGAATTTGGAAAAGTCCCAGAAAGAAGTGAGGCATTTACCACTTCTAGGATATCTGCTTCTAAACAGTTAAACACGCTTTTGAAAAAAGATGTGGGAAGTATGTCAAGGGCGCAGGTTGATGTTTTATGGTGCTGTACTGTTTCTTCCAAAATTTTACCATCAATTGCTTCGAAAACAGACATAATAGCTACTTTCTGAGATTGTGGTCTGATCTGTTTTACCCCAGTGCAGCTCAAGGATGTGCTGATCGCCTTTCTGATATTATTTATTTTCTCAGAGAAGGAAGCAAACTCACAGCATTTGCTGTCTGAGAGCATTTCACTGGGAATCTGACTTGGGGGATTTGTTAGTCTCTCTACAGTAGCAAAAAGAGTGTGGGTGTTGTCTAAGTTTCTGTTTATAATATTTGAGAAGAAGGTCTGTCTAGCTTTGCCTAGTTCCACATTGAAAGCATGAAGGTTATCTTTATAGATGTTATAGTGGATTTCAAGATTTGTCTTTCGCCACATGCACTCAGCTTTTCTGCGTTGTCTTTTCATATTTTGCACTGCTGTTGAATTTCTCCAGGGTGCTTTTTGTCTGCCACTCTTCTTCCTGACTGCTGAGTCAGATCAAAAGTATTCAAAACTGTTAGAATTTCTTTTGCCATTTTGGATTCTGCATTTTCTATGTGGATGTTAAAGTCCCCAGTAATAGCAAGACAGTCAAACTCTGAGGAAGTTGCTGATAACAGTTCTGTAAAGTCCTCCACAAAGGCTGGAGAGTATTTTGGAGGCCTGTAAATGACTAAAAGTAGAATGCGAGGAGCACCTTTTAACACAATACCCAAATATTCAAAAGACAAGTAATCACCAAATGACACTTGCTTGCATTGATAGACATCTTTAAATAGAGCAGCTTCACCTCCACCTCTCCTAACAGCTCTGCAGACACTCATAAAAGTAAAGTTAGGAGGGGCTGTTTCATTCAGGATTGTTGAACTGCAACTGTCTTCAAGCCATGTTTCATTTAGAAGCATAAAATCTAGATTGTTTGTGGTTATTAAATCATTGACTAGAAGTGATTTATTTTTAAGTGAACGGATGTTTAAAAGTGCTAACTTAACAGTCTTACTTTCTGTCTCTACAGTAATCTTAGTTTGGCGTGTAATATGCAACAGATTAAGTGGGTTTGCCAAACGGTTTGAGAAGGCCTTTGGCTTTCTATCACGTAATAAAACTGAAATAGCGAAAGCAACAGGCACACTGGGTTCCCGCTTGTTCTGTAAACATTTGACAAAGTCACTGTTATCATAGCGGGGACCCGACACACATCACTGAGAGCTTTTATCAGTTGTTTTTGGTTCACCTAGAACAGATGGAGGAGGGTGAGGGCCCTGGCGTTGTGGTAGCGGCCGAAGAGCTCTCGCAGGAGGAATGGGAGGTCGAGCTGGGCCCACAGGCTTTGGTGGTTGTGGAGCTCGCCGCTTTTTTGTTGATGTCTGGGGGCTCGCAGCAAAAGAGTGGGCGAGTTTGGTTCCAGCATACACCAGTTCCTCCATTTTCTCAGAGAAACACAGCAGGGGGGATGCTGAGGAGAGGGATAGCGTATCCGGTGAGAGAGGCTGTTGCTCTGGTGTTACTGGTGGCTCTAATATGTTGTCCTGGCCCTGGCTGTTTTCCCAAAAGTCGTCCTTGGCTGCTGAAACTTGGAGCAGTTCTAACACGTCACTGTCTATCGGGGAGCTCTCTGGGCAGGGCTCAGTCAGGATTGTGTCCGTGAACAGTGGTTGTTGTGGCTGCGTGGTGTTATCGCTGTCCTTGTGGGATGTGTCAGCCGCATGTCCATTCAGGTGCTGAAATGAAGTCCTGTGGTCAGCTGTACTCTGTCCAGGTGTGTTTGTGCCATTCAGATTAGGTGGATTTGCACACACTGCTGAAGGATGATGGAGGGAGAAGTAGATATTGTCCTTTAGCACTCTTGAGCCCAGTTTGTTTGGGCGCAGGCCATCATGTGTGAACAACTGTCTCTGACTCCAGAACAGATTGAAGTTGTCGATGAAATTCAGTCCCTTTAAGTTGCAGGTTTTTTGCAGCCATGTATTAAGTCCAAGCAAACGTGTAAATCTATTTGTTCCTCTTGCTGGGAGTGGTCCACTGAAACTTTCAAAAAGTTCATTGAAATCCCTTTTAAGGAGTTCTGACTGCTCCTTCCGAATATCATTCTTTCCCACATGGATGATTAGTCGGTTTGCAGTTTTATATTTCATCAGAATGCTCTTAAGTTCCCTGTTTACATCAGAAACTGTTGTTTGTGGAAGGCAGCATGTAGTTTTATCCCTGCTGCTAATATTTCTGATAATAGAGTCACCCACTATCAGAGTCCTGGGCTCGGCTGCTCTAAGAGCTGAGTGTCGCTGTCTGCTCCACCTTGAGCGGCAGTTAGCATCGGTGTTAGCTGCTGGCTGATTTGATCTGTGTCCGATCATGTTTGGGGATTCCTCAACCACATTCATCATGTCTGGAGATTCCTCACTCACATTCATAAACACTTCAAATCTGTTTTCCAGATGTATTGGCGGTGGTAGGGAGCTAGTGTTTGGGGTAGAGGACGCTACAAAATGCGATACTCGTGACAATCTGATGTCTCGAGTGCCTTTGGGTCTCGCTCCCTGTTTGTGCCATCGATTAGTATGTTGATCAATTTCGGCACTCAGTATGGGCTGTTTAGGAGCATTAGATTCATGGGACTCACCGGCTGTGTGCGGAGGACGTCCATGATGAAGCTCTGTTGTGTGTTCCGTCTGGTTTGGTAGTCCCACAAGTAGCTTTGTTTGAAGAACTGCAATCCTTTGTAGAAGTCTGTGGCAGTTTGTGCAGCAGGTAGATTCTTCAACCAGAGGAGGCATATTATTTCTAATCTTTTGAGTGTAGGCAGCTGTGTTTTCCCTTCTCCGGAATGTAAGCTGATGGCTGCCGTCAATGGGAGGCTGGTTGGAAAAAATTCCCCTTTTTTGTTGCAATTCTTCCAGTTAGAAACTTTGTTGGTGCCAATATTTGTCGTTTGAGCACTGTGCTGATTTGCTGAAGTTAAAATTAGGAGATAAAATATAAAAGCAATAGAGCAAAGCGCAGAGCTGTAAGCAAGAGCGTCCGAACAGTAGCGAAGCAGGAAAAATAAGTGAAAAACAGTAGGCTAAGTAGTATGCTTGAATTCATGGCATTCATAAAACAGTATGCATAAAGTATCTGAGTACTGCACACATTTGTACTATATAGAAAATAAGTTTCAAACCAAATGAAGTACCTACAGTATGTGATTTCGGACACAGTGCGTGTATGCTTGACTGTTGTGAGGATGTGACCTCACATCCTGTTTTTGGTTTGTGTAAATGTCTTTGATCCATGTTGCAGAGTACAGATAAGTGGCAAAACAGAATCATGAACATTGACAGGCTTGGGTCGAGGCAGGAGGCATACATACACAAATCCAGATAAAAAGGCAAGGTCAGGGCAGGCAGCAAAAGGGTCAAAGTAGTGATAAACAGTCCAAGGTCAGAAACAGACTAGCAAGCCAGTAATAAACGCTCAGAGATGATCACCATAGCAAATCAAAACTTCACACTGGTGGTGTGTTTGTGGTGTGTTGATATAGTGTATGTGATGAGATGCAGGTGTGTGCGTAATCAGTATCAGGTATGAGTGTCAGGGGGAATTGTAGTCCAAATGAGAGTCAATATTCTGGTGAGGGCTCCCTCTGGTGATCCGGAGGAAACGGAGAGGAAGCCTGACCTGTAACACAACCTTTCAGGGTTTTGTCCACTTGTTTGGCACACACACTTGGGCTTCAGATGGCAGCATTCACACCTATTCACTTATTCACACTTATTCAATGTGAACACACTCTTAAAAATAAAGTTTCCCAGAGGTTTTTGCAGGGATGTCATAGAAGAACAATGTTTGGTTCCTGAAAGAATCTTAAAAGAACCATTTTTTCTTAGTCTGAAAAACATTTTATAAGCTGAAGAACCTCTTTTCACTATAAAGAAACTTTTATTGCAATGAGCAAGTTCCATTAATGTTATTTGTTTCATTGATCTTTATGGACCCATATGCAAACTTTATTTTTTTCAACTAACATTTTTACACTATATTGTACACAATAATCTTATTTTCACTACACATGCAACACTAGAATGATTTACTGTATAGTAAATGGACATTTATGAATTATTGATTTATTCTGAGTGACAAATGAACAAAACACATGGACTTAATGCAACATTTTATTCGTACAACATTAGGCCGTGGTATGAATATAGCTAATGAATACAAATATGAAAAGTGCTTACATAATAGCCTACAGATTCACATAAAATAAAATTGACATGTTGTGTAACATCCTATGATTAAACAGTCTATTATTGATCTTGCAATAATAAGTAATTCTACTAATGTATACAGTGTATGTGTGACATCCATTCCTTAACAACTCTGCCCTACAAGTGGGTCCAAAATCATCAAAACTTTTAATTTTTATTTTAATCTAAGTTGTGGAGCACAAAACTAAATGGATATGGTTTATTTTGAAAGCTGGGGTTCTCTCATTTGCATTTATGATGCATAAAAGAACATAAAAAAGTTTTTTGTGTTTATCATAAAATGCTGAAAGAAGAATACAAAAGCTGAACTGGTCAATTTCCCTTTAAGACGGTATATGTGTGTGTTTAAAAGACATGGTTATTGCACAAGTCCGTCTGACAGCAACTGCTTTGAATATAGGGGTTGGACTGAAGATCCATGCATTTTACCATTCTAATGCAACCCCGGACATAGGGATCTAGAGGAATGCAAAATAATTTCAAAGTCAATCCGTGGCCTTGTTCATCTTGTCATGTTTAGCTGTAATACGACTTTCCAAAAGTCCACACATGTCAATTTAAGGCAGGGACTCACAGGGAATTATGTTGATTCTGGCAGATCCACAGGCGTCTTTCCCAAAGTCACACGTCTCCTGAGTTGTCACACATTTTTCTCCAGAGGTTTGAGGAACACATTTGTTACATTTCAGGGCAGAGCCTACAACACAGTTCAAGCAATCATGAACTATTGCAAAACATATGACACTATTGCATTAAAATGGAAAGCTGTAGCTTTTGATGTGAATGCAGTAAAACATGACAGATTATTGTTTTACACAATCAGTCGTAAGATAAAGCACAGTTACGGCTGAGATCCTGCACTTCTGTCGCACTAAAGCAGTTCAGAAATAGCAGTTTGATTGAAAATCTACTGTTCGACAACAGCAGGGTGAGAACAAACGCCAGCAGCAGAACCTTCATCTTTCTGTTGGATAAAGAGGAAAATGAATCACTAATCAGTCATATTTGTCATTAAAACAGTGTAAAAGTATCAGCCATGGTTATTCTTTAACAACAGTTATGACTGTTGACAGTTATATAAATTCACCCTCATCTTTTAATAAGCAATTCAAAGCTATATGAAAAGATATATTCCTATATGTCTTTCAAATCGCAGTTCTTTGACCACAAATAGGAATTAAAATGTTGGAATTATACATGTGTGGATATTATTATATCATTATTAAGCGCTTTGATTGTCTATGATAAAACGCTATATAAATGTAATTAATTATTATTATTATTAATTGTATAATTATTATTTCATTGGAAAAATACATATTTGCTGATGCAATAAATGTTTGCTATCATTCTGAATCGTTTTTACATTGAGATCATTTTTAGAATAATTTATTTCAAAACGTGAACTATTTGTATTGCACAGTAATAATTATAGTTAATAAAACTGTTTTCATGAAAATATATCACTATAAAATAAATGCAATTAATACGATTTTAGAGTGAGAAACGATCAGCATCGTAACAGTTTTACCTCATTTTCATTTTTTTCATACAATTCTCCCATCAAAACTGATTTTAACTTATTACTGTCTTATATAAACAAAGTTCCATAATGATGTGTAAACTCACCTTGAGTGTGCAGCAGAGCTGAATGCAGCTCACACACACCTGTGTGTCCTTTATATACTGTGATGATGATGGCTGTAAAGTTTCAGGAATATTTGTAAATTCCATGTTGAGTTCAGGCCAAAAAAGCTAATCTAATAACACAATAATTTGATCATTGTATCCTCTTGGCTCAAGTTTCAGATAATACGTGCCACTTTTATTGGTTTATTGTGTGGTCTGTGTGATTGTGTAACTTTTTGATTAGTTCTGCTCTGGTTCTGGTTCTGGTTTTGCAACAAAAGATACATTGTTCTTTCCTTTCCTTATCGTATTGAACGTGCTCATGCAACATTTACTGAACTAGAACCAATGTTGTCAAAACTCGACACTTAAACTCGCCTGCCTATAAATCTAGTTACTCAGAGTCTGAAGACTGAGATTAGCATATATTCAGGTTTGTTTGACTGGGGTCAGAGATAAACTCCACAGGACAGAGGCCCTCCAGGGCTTCGAGGAACCCTGACTGCTTGTCAATACTCAAATCGATGCTTCCTCGTTTCTTTATTCCGTCCTCCAGCCTGTGATCGAACTGGCTTTAAATATGGAAGATCTCTATTCTCAATTCTGTAGGCGAGGAATGAAGAGCTAGAACGCTTTCCGAGGGGTCGTGAGCGAGGATATACAGGAGTATCCGTCCCTCGCACCCTAAGTGGAACTAAGACTTAAGGAAAAGAAACAATGCAAAACTCACGGCTCCCTACATTTTGTAAACACAATTTGGTTTGGTACATCGGGGGGAGAAAACGATATATAAAATTGCTTATTTTTATTATCAAACAGTGGTTTACTGAACAAATAGTTCCTCTGTTTTAAATGAATTCAGTTATAACTAAAAGATTCTTAAGGATTAAAATAAAATATCTCTTACTTGCACATTACTATAATATTAAAGGTTCTCAACAGACCACAAACTATTAGCCTAAATTCAATTGCTATTTATTTTTAGATATAATAATCAACACTCAATTACAAATTGTATGCAAACATGTAAACTGCATGCAAGACAGTTTTTGCATTAACTTTTAAGTCTATTTAAGTAATGACTTTACGCCAGTTACAATCATTTACACAGTGGATGTCATTTTCATGACAGTTATATTTAAACATTCAATAATAAAGACGTCACTGACAGGTTAAGTAACGTAATAAATATACAGTAATACCTCGGTTTACGAGCGACTTGGTATACGAGCAAACCGGTGTACGAGCATTGTATCGGTGTACGAGAAAAAATTTCCCTCACCCATGCGCAGTTTTGTGTGGAAAAAGTCCTAACGCTCAGCATCCTTGTGTGCATTTTTACATGAAATATCCTAATGACAGCCTCTCATAACACAGTCAGGAGGTTCCAACCCCTTTATAACCCCTTAACTCATTCATTGGCTGCATCATTCACAACAGTGATACTTTTATAAGTGATTTACAGAAGTTTTTACCTCATATTCTAAACCAGTGGTCGCCATCCGGTCGATCACGATCGATTGGTCGTCCTTTATCACCATCCCGGAAGCTCCCGAAAATAAGAACGTTTCAGTTGCCAAATTAGCCAGTCTGTCACGCACCGCGCTCTGCAAGCTCCGATAGGACGACAACTCCGCTCCGCACGCGCGCAACCCCCCCAAACTCCCCCCCCCCCCCCCAACAGGACGCGCGCACTCCCCCCCCACCTCACAAGTCGATCTTGCCTCTCATTTAAGCAGAGGAGGGTGATCTCCAGTTTCAAAAAGTTGGTGATCACTGTTCTAAACATTAATTAATTTTGATCGCTATTGTTCGTAGTGAAATATACACGGTTTTAGCCAAATAATAATCAAAGTAATAGGGTTAGACAAACCATATTTTTATACAAACAACATATACCGTATTTATTCGAGTATAACGCGCAAAATTTTCTACCAAAAAAATAACTCAAAGTTAGGGACGCGAAGAAAGCGGAGAAATAGATGTTCCTGCCAACTGAGACACTGATGAAAAATTAACTCCAGAAGAATGGGAGCAACTCTTTAGTGTCTCTGATGAGGAATCTGACGTCGAAGGATTTTAAATAAATATTTTTACTGGTAATTCTCTTTCGGTATTGTGTTCATTAGTTTATGTTGTCAATAAATATATGTTATATAAGTTATACCTGTTATATAAGTATATGTTATACAATAAATAAATGTTTTTTTTATCATGGCTGCACGTGTTCAACAACGTTTTTTGTCAATTACAATGCTTGGTGTGAAACAAAATTTTATACCGATTTTTAATCGAAAAATAGGGGTGCGCGTTATACACGTGTGCGCGATATACTCGAATAAATACGGTAAGCCTCTCCTACAAATGAGCACTGCTTTCATGTTCGTCGGACCTGCCGTTTCTCTGCAGTATCGGCAAAAGCGCAAGGATTAAAATGTGACTTCTTACCCTGTGAGCGGGGCTCGTTTTACAGGACGGCGGGTTAGTTGTTACACCATGTTATCCAATGCAAGTTCATTCACGTATTTTTATTTGTTTAAAAAAGTTGCGTCTTGATGATCATAAGCATAACTTATGAATTAAATAGATTTTTTTCCCTTTATGTTTTACATTTGTTGTGTTTTGAACAATGTAATGACATGAAAAACGTTTTAATAGGTTAATAAAATGCAAAATATATGATTATTGATGCAACTTGTTCAATGCGGCTTAGTGTTACAACTAACCCCGCGCTGTCTTGTTTACTTCAGGACCGGATAGCAGCCACTATGTGTTTTTCACGTCTTTCAAAATGGTACCATCTTTTAGCCAAGAAGATGGTAATCATAACAATATAAGATTAGACTAACAATCTTTCACACATTCTTTGAAAATCGAAAAACAACTACTATAACAAAAAATATTCATATACTGCCAATAGAGTTTTTCCTGTGGTTCTCATCCAAACTTCGATGAAATTTCTCGAAAGATGGCCAGAAGACATGTGCAAACAGTGTGATGAAAAGCCCTTTAGCACGTCACATTTATGCCCGTGCAACTATCTAAAAAATCGCTGTTACTATTTACCCCGCGTTACTTTGTGCCCCGCGCTCCCCTAGTTCTCTCGCGGCTCCCGCGAATTCTTTCATTTGCGGCTCCGTGAATTCGTTCTTTCGCGGCTCCCATGTTCCACGACTTTAACTCTGGATTATCACTTTGTTTGGTTTCTGCACTATTATAATAAATTCACTTGCTTTCATCCTTGCTTTCCCCGCTCCCACCTCCTCCCTCCTCTCTCTCCTCCACGCACGCTGCTCAAACCTGAAGTGCATTACAGTAAATTGTCAAGTATTTTTAGAGTTTAATTGTCAATTATTAATTAGTATTTATATGAGATCTTAATGGTTACAATTGTAACTGCAATTAATAGGGTAAACCCAAAAAATATTTAAAATGGGCATTTGTGGTCATGTGGAACGAATTAATTGACTTTTAGTGCATTCTTATGGGGAAATTTGTTTTGGTGTACGAGCATTTTGGTTTACGAGCTCGCTCTTGGAACGAATTAAACTCGTAAACCGAGGTATTACTGTATAGGCTAATATAGTGGACAGTGAATGACTGGCCTGAAGTAAATGTAGTGATGTGTGTCATTGTTTACAAGCTGTTTTATTGAGATCTGATTGAGCGATTTTTACAAGATATGATAATGTTTCATTAAGTTGTACAGTATCTTTCAAGTACAAGCACAAACGTTATAAGTTTTTCCAGTTTGTATAGATAATGAAATTGACCGGTGTAGGTGTTCAGCTACATCTATTTATACTAATACTACAGTACAGCATTTCAGTTTTAGATTGAGAATATATTTCAAATGACATTACTGAAGAAATGCAGCCGTCACGCCACATGGACTCTGTGTTTTGCACCATTCCCGCCTCAGCTGTCATGATTATTCATTTGAGTTTCATGTGTTGGACTGTATATCG
The DNA here is from genome assembly GCA_037043235.1 of Rhodeus uyekii. Classification (NCBI taxonomy): domain Eukaryota; kingdom Metazoa; phylum Chordata; class Actinopteri; order Cypriniformes; family Acheilognathidae; genus Rhodeus; species Rhodeus uyekii. Next base: position 4,234,619 of record JAWRVZ010000011.1, on the reverse strand, counting down.
GAGTTGGAAATTACCTTGTGAATTGATAGTTCCCACATGGCGTCACACATACGGGCACTTTACAGCCGTCCGCCATCTCGATAGGCAGAAGCAGCATAATGGTAGTTTCTTGTTGGGTGAAAGGCTGTACTAATCGTGGATCAGGGACAACGAAGCGTAGCTCAGGTTCAAATCCCTGTTAGGGAAAGGATTTTTGTCTCACCTTAGATGAATTAAATCATGGTGTCAGAAGTAAACAGAAGCCTGGTGTGATTGGTGAGAAGCATGACGCGTCGCCATGGAAACAACAAACAGAAACTAAATCTTTACAGCAGATTTCCCATGCGTTTTGTTTATATCAGTCACGGTGGGTTTAATAATGACCACTGAAAGACGAGCGAGGTGTGGGAGTATTTTAAAGTACGAGGAGACAGAAAAGTGTTTTATAAACTGTTCCACTGGACAGACACGGAAATGTTTGGAGAGACGAGCCGAAACAGCCAAATCATCGCGTCATTTACTACAACTGTCCGCCACTGTGATCACGTTCAGTTTAAATAAATATATAGATATATACTTTATTCTTTACCTGTTTATTGAACTCATTGTCACGGGTTTCACCATGGAAACCGACACACACGCCTCTCGCTACATACAGCTGCAGAAGGTAAAGCGCGCCGCAGAAACGTGACCTTATTTCTAACGGCATTACTTTTAGACTAGTCGGTTACAAAATTTTCGTTTAAATGACTAACAAATTAGTCAAAAAGCACATCCCTAATATTAACACTGGTTTACTTACTCGGCCTGTCACTAGTACTTTGTTGTTGACTCTCATCGACGAAACATCTTTTCCCCATCCAGTGAAGCATTGATTGTACGATTCCATTGCTTTCAAACTTCTAAGTTCTTCTGATGAGTAAGCACTTTTTGTTTGTACCAAATAGTTTACAATGTCATAGTACGAAATTGCCGGGAGCAAATCTACGTCGCTAGACATCTCCTTGCTTGACACTTCATATGGATTGATTCCAATACACGCGATCTTCTGGTCGTATCTAAGCCTTGTCTGCTCATCTAATCCATCCCTGTATTTCTCCTTTAGTGGTGGTTTGGATGCCATTTTCCTTGTAATGAAATTTTTTTTAGTCTTTTGTCCGCAGAACGATTTCCTTTAGCGTTACCAGCAGCAGCTGCTTTAAACTTTGCGCTTACTGCCTATCAAGATGGCGTCACGGGCACCTGCCGAGGCTTGTGGGAACTATCAATTATGAAAAACTGCTATATTTCATTTTCTTTGTCATATGTTTCTTCACGTGACTGTAGAAAATTGCTGCCTTATTCATTTTTGTATTATGTGAGGTCTTGAACTCAAGGTAACGGTTTTGAAAAGAGTGTGTAATCATGTTCATGTTGGTGTTTTTGGTGATGCTTCTGAAAATAATTCAGGTAATTTGAACAATGTCATCAGTGAATGCATTTTGTGCCACAGCAATGGTAAATTATTCACAGTTTAACCCACATAAACTGCTGTTGTTCTCACAGTGTGAAGAGTTTTGAAAAAGTGACCCAAGTATTGAGAAATGTGACCTTGAGATTGTAAGTAGATTTGAGGTGAGAGCGACACCACGTGGACTGGAATGGAAACTGCAGGTTTACAGGGATTAATATTCATGTCAATGTAACAGGGTTAAAAAGAGTATTTAATTTAAAAAGGTTGTGTGTGAATTACCTAAAATAAGGTTTTTGGTTAAATTAATGAGTGTTCGTGGGCTCCCCTCTTGTGGCTATTAATGGTACTGCAGGCATTGTATTTTGTCCGTGCTCTCTTGCCGTACGGCAGCAAATTCGAGAATTGCGTTTGCTGGTATGTACGGTTTTTCGCGCTCTGACTTATAAAAGTAATTGCAATGATTAATGAGAGTCTTTTCGACATAATTAATTTTATACATGTATTTGAACTTGTACACAATGTGTCTAACACTTTAACGATTGACCAGATTGTGATAAAAGTACAGAATTTCCTTGTGCGTCACACAAAGTGGAACGAGTCTATTTCTAGTATTAACGGTCTGACAATTGTATCATGAGTTTAGTGAATGTGCAATTTCTATTTTCCTAGTGTTTTACGAGTGCCTGCAGTATCTACTCAGCCAGAGTAAATTGTACTTTTCTGTCTTTTCAAAAAGGTATGTGTTTTTTTTAGTTTCTTTATAGTACTTAATGAGTTATGACACTTTCCTTTCTTCTTCCCTTTATTGTACTACTACATTGTCAATATTCAGTCTCAGTGTCAGGGTTCTGCCACATTCGGTCTAGTAGTCATTTCTTGGTTGTGGCAGAGCTCTGACACTACCGTTATGTCTCGTGTTTGATGTGTGTGCGCACGGCGTCGAGGATTCGAGCCGCGCGCGCGCTTGTCTGTGTAACGTCTTATGTGCGGGTTATGATGTCTGATCCCGAGACTGGTCTTGTCTAGTTTCGGTTTTGGATCGGGATTCGGGCATTCATTGCCCGATTGAGCTCATGAGAACAGGTGTTTACACCTGGTCTTGCGAGCTCAACGTTATGTGAGTGGGCGCGGTTTCAAGCGTTGCGCGAGCCACGCCTCCTCTTGTCCGTGTGTTTATGTTTGGCACGCGGTTCGCATTCCATCGGCCGCGTGCTTGTGTTTTGTCACGCGCAGTGGTTGTCAACAGCTGCGCGTCGTCTTTGGTTAATTGTCTGCATGTTCATGTATTGTCTGTTACCCCGCCCGTCTTGTTTCTTTGTCATTAGGTTGATTTTTCCCAGCTGTTTTTCCTTGTTAGCTTCCCCATGTCCTCCCTATATATTCCGTCTTTGTCTACTGTTCTGTGTTGCGTCGTTGTCATGTCTGTTCCTGTCCTGAGTTTTTCCTGTGAGTCCCTTCAAGTCAAGTCAAGTCAAGTCAAGTCAAGTCAAGTCAAGTCAAGTCAAGTCTGTAGTTTAGTCTAGTCTATTCAAGTCAAGTTTTAGCCCAGTCTTAGTTCTGTCTTGTTTTTCCCCCTCGGGGTGGTTTATGTTTGCATTTTGTTTTGTTTTGTATTAAAAGTCCTTTTCACCCGCATCTCTGAGTCCTCGCTCTCTCAAACCTGACACTCAGGTACATTAAGGTTTGTATTTTGTATGCATTTACTGTGTGTTTAATGAGTTTGACTGTAGAGCAAATTCGAGAATTGCTGTTGCTGTGTTTTACGAGTGCCTGCAGTATCTACTCAGCCAGAGTAACTTTTGTACTTTTCTGTCTTTTCAAAAAGGTCACAGATAAAGTGTTGTGAAAGGAAGCCCGAGTGTAAGTGTGTCTGTCCACATCCGTTACATCAAGTTAATGTTTGAGGTAAAGTTTAGGAACAAACTGCATCACTGTCTGTATGAATGAAGATCAGAGGACTCTGTCAATGTGTGCAAGATATATTATTTGTATTGATCCATGAAGTAAAGAACCAATAGATGGTGAAGCATCTGATGGTTTATTAGCAGTTTTATGTTCTGAGTTGATAGAACTCAATCTAAAAGACCACTTTATTGCAGAGATCCGACTGGCAGCAGTTCTTGTTCATGCCGGCGATACTCTGGAAAGTACGACACTCTTTCATACTGCCGCATTTCCAATAGCCCATAATGAAACAGAAAGATAAAAGCAGTTTATGAACATCATGATTTTTTCTCATCACAAAGTGAACATTTATCTGCATTTCTGTCATCAAACTACAACTACATCTGATTTCTAGTGTCCATGTCAGTGCTATTGGAGTTTGAATCAGATATAGTTATAGTTTTTTTTTGTATATATTCCAGTTTCATTATTGTTAAAGTTTTAGTAATTTTGTAGAATTTTTGTCTTTAGCTAGATGTAAAAAGACAATAAAAAATGCAATAATTACGATATATATATATACATATACATACGCACTGTGAAGGAAATTTAATTTCTTACTTATTAATCCTTATCTTTAGAAGTAGGCAAGCTTATCTAGAAACTGAATGTTCTGCTGTTGTGTGTGTGTTGCATAGAGAGTACAGATCTACCCGTCCCGAACCAAATGCATTATATTGTGTTCAGTCAGCAAGCGTAACGACCTGACCCGAGAAACAGGTCGAGAAAGAGTATATAAACTAATGACGGGAAGTGCTCGTCCCCTTCTTATAGCTCAGATGTTGTGTGTGTGTGAGGATGCCTTTATATGTGTGCGTATTAAATTAGTTACATTTCAGTTTTACAGTTATTTTCATACATTAAATTAAACATGAGAATTGTTTCCTTGGCATCCAGCTGAAATATAAATTTTTTATATACTTGATTTGAGTTAAGATTTATTTTATCTCAAGGAATCTCAGCAGAAGTAGTAAGTAATCTGTCATACTCAAGTCATATTTTTATACATAATCATAATTCATGCTTTTCACTGATTGTTTTTCACATACTAAATGGAAGGGAAATGCTTGGTTTCCTCCACTTCTGCTGGGTGTTATAGATTATAAATAAAGACTGTTTGTTTATTTCTCCGATGTCTTGTTAGTGCTTGCTGCAATTCACTCGTGACAATTTCAAATAACTAAAAATGTTTTAGTTAATTATAATAATCCTGGGTCAAGTCAAATGTTTGGACACACCTGCTTGTTCTTTATGATTTTCCACATTTTAGGATAATTAAGAAAAATGTATTTATCTTTCTTCAGAACATTTAAATGCATTTCTTGGCTTGCTATAGTGTGAAACTGACAGAAAGTTTAAACTCACAGGGAGGAAAGCTGATTCTGACTGATATACAGGCATCTTTTCCAAAGCCGCACGTCTCTTGAGACTGAATGCAGCGGGTTCCAGACTGAGGAACGCAGTGGTTGCACTTCAGAGCACATCCTGCAACAGACATACATCTATAAATCAGCACTGATGTCAAACTTTCACACCTCTCAAATAACAAACAGTAACCATATTGCATAATAATACTATGGATTTTTCAGCCACAACATGATTATTTTGTATTAGTTTGCACAGTCAGATTCTTTAGATTCTGAACATTGTTTATATGACCTGTAGAACAGAAACAGGTCTAACCAGAGTCATTTGGAGCCAGCAATGAAAATGTTGTTTCAGAGGATTTATCTTGTTCAATAATGTTTTTGAAGCACTTATGCATCATGCACATTTTGACCAGAAACATTGAGAAAACCAGGTACATTTATATTGTTTAATGCAATTATTAAACTTTGAATCAGAAGTTTAAACTCACCGTTGTTCAACACCAGAGCAAGAACAAGAGCCACCAGCAAAGTCTACATTTTCAGATGATTAGAGCTGAGAAAAAAAAAAGAATAATGTATCAATATCTGCGATAAGTGACAAGCGCAACCAGCAGTAACTGAACTGTTTTGACCATGTGATTGGGATGGGTAGCTTAACACACACATCTTGAGTTTTCGACACACTAGTGCTTCGATACAGTGTTACGGAGCATTGCTGTGAAATGGGGCTGTCACGTGACCTGTGGGAACGAAGCTTCGTTACCTGCCTAACACGTCACGACAGACTCACAGAGCGCATAGATTGAGTACACAAATTAATACATAGAAAATGAAATAATGTGTATAAAGGATGCAAAAAAACATGTCAGATGGATTGCAGCAGCAAAACTGTTGATTTCACACTGAAATTATGTTCCTGCTGCATGAAAATTAGAAAATATTGTGTTACTCTTCTCATTGTACTTGTGAATGAATTATATTAAATATAATAATATTTAATTATTTTTTTAACATGACGGGTGGGTGTTTGCACATTCAGACACAGGAGATGAAGACTTTGATGGATTTGGATGGATTGATTAAAACATAACGTGAGTGTATTGTTAAAGGTAAAATAAAGTTCAACAAAACTCACTGTTTTGCTTCCGTTACCTATTTTTTGTAGACCATATGTTTTAGCATGTGCCTTATAATATATAATTACAGTGATACCTCGGTTTACGAGCGACTTGTTATACGAGAAAATCGGTGTACAAGCATGGGGGGTCGAATTGGTGTACGAGAAAAATTTTACCCACACCCACGCGCATGTTTTGTGTGGAAGCTCAGCATGTTCTGCACATTTTTACAGGAAATATCCTAATGACAGCCTTTCATAACACAGTCACGGGGTTCCAACCCCTTTTATCACCCCTTAACTCATTCATTCTCTCAGCATTGCTTGGTTTGGCTGCATCATTCACCACAGTGATACTTTTATAAGTGATTTACAGCAGTTTTACCTCCTGTTGTAACATTAATTAATTGTGATCGCTATTGTTCACGTAGTGAAATATACACGTACAGTACCTATAAGCAGTAACTGTCACAGTTCATGAATTCATTGTCTAGTTCTACCTGTGTGTGTGTGTGTGTGTGTGTGTGTGTGTGAGAGAGAGACACACACCTCGTTCTCATGTCATCTGCCTATTTAGTTCACTTCTCTCCACTCTTCTCTTGTCCAGTCTTTCGTTCGCGGCTCCAGCGCGCGTTCATTCGCAGCTCCAGCGCGCGTTCATTCGCAGCTCCAGCGCGCGTTCATTCACAGCCGTGGCTCCAGCGCGCATTCATGAGCGCGTTTGTTCGCGGCTGTGGCTCCCATGTGTGATACACCTCTGGATTATCACTTCTTTTGTTTTCTACACTATTATAATTAATTCACTCATTTGCACTTGAATCTTTGCTTTCCCCGCTCCCCCCTCCTCTCTCCTCTCATCTCCTCCATGCAGGCTGCTCAAACCTGAAGTGCATTACAGTAAATTGTCAAGTATTTGTATAGTTTAATCGTCAATTATTAATTAGTATTTATATGAGATCTTAATGGTTACAATTTTAACTGTAATTAATAGGGTACAACCAAAAAAATATTTAAAAGGGGCATATATGGTCGTGTGGAACGAATTAATTGATTTTTAGTGCATTCTTATGGGGAAAATTGTTTTGGTGTACGAGCATTTTGGTTTACGAGCTCGCTCTTGGAACGAATTAAAGTCATAAACCGAGGTATTACTGTATAATTATAATTTTTAAGTACAGAAATAGAACTATAATTGAAACTGTACCTTATAATCATTTTGCCTTATGGTGCAGAAAATAGTAAGGTAAATGCATTTGTAATTGTGTAGTAGTTGTTTGATTGTTTTATTACCAATATGCATGTTTGTGTTGTTTTGTAAGGAATACACACAGAAACACACACACACACACACACAAAAGTTGGACAATACAATTAAACTTATTAAATATACAAATAAACCTTCCCAATGAACAAAACATTTGAATGACACAGTTGGTGTAGAAAGTTTTATTGACCACGTCAGATGGCAGAGAAGAGCACTGTGTCAAATTCTCCCATTAAAAGTACAATCAATCTGAATTGAGTTTAACTTATTACTGTCTATATATGGGCCATTCTACAGAATTGGTGACATTTGGTGTCCCCCATCCAAAAAACACATTTGACAAGCATTTAAAATTTCAAATCTTAGATGTTTACTAAGATCCTTAAATTATTTATTGAAACGCACAATAATATTTAAAATATTTAAAAGCTTTATATTTCTAATATCATCATGTATTGGGTACTTTCAATTAGGAGGTGTCTGTCCCAAACCCTTACATGTAAATTTCAACTTGTGAAAATGATATTTAAATATTTTTTGCAAATTTTTCCATTCTTGTTTTTAAACGCATCTTTTTGTTTTGTTTTAAAAAATGAAGATTTTTTATTTTATTTTTAAATCATGAATCTTTATGTAAAAAAACATGTCCCGTATTTTCATGTCACTACCAAAACACTGAATGTTTTAGTCCATTGGGTGAGCAAATTTTTGATCAGGAAATATTCCTATGTCCCTCTCTCTCATATGCTATATGGTGAGTAGATTGATCCCATCATTTTGAGGTAAATGTGTTCTAAAGTCTTAAAATCTGTGTGTAACTTTAAGGAATGTCACTACCAAACACATTTTTTCTGCTATTAAGAAAACTTTTTTGGATGTTATTCCATAAAATTTAGTTTTTATATGTGTACCACTGTTCTGACCAGTGATTGCTAACCATGTGCAAATTTGCATCTTCGAACTAGGCTCAAAATTATCTAAAATTGTCACTACCAAAACAGTCACGACCGAAACATGTCTTGAAGTTTCGGTTGTGACATCATTGTTTTGGTAGTGACAAAAGGGAACACATAATTGTTGCACTTTTAAGAATGAACTGATGTCCGTTCTTGGGGCAACACATTTATTTTCTGTAAACAGACAAAAACACAGTTTATTACGGAGCAACACCACGTTGTGTGCACACTGTAACTCATAACCTACCAACACTGCTTCTGTGTTGTTCGTTACTCACTACTTTCTCATAACACAATTGCACAAATCACAACAAATCTAACAGTACACATATTTAGGCAGGTGTGTAGCAGTAAACAGGTCACTAGGTGATCATACTATTTTCTCAGTCAGACCTGCTCTAAATAAATTAACATTACAAATAACTTCAAACTTGTTCTGTGCCCACTCTCACATTAAAGTATAGGGGAGCGCGGGGCACAAAGTAACGCGGGGTAAATAGTAACACAGACTTTTTAGATAGTTGCACGGTCTTAAATGTGACGTGCTAACGGGCTTTTCATCACACTGTTTGCATGCGTCTTCTGGCCATCTTTCGAGAAATTTCAGCGAAATTTGGATGAGAACCACAGGAAAACCTCTTTTGAAAGCATGAAAATATTTTTTGCTATAGTAGTTGTTTTTCGATTTTCAAAGAATGTGCGAAAGTATGTTAGTCTAATCTTATATTGTTATGATTACCATCTTCCTGGCTAAAAGATGGTACCATTTTGAAAGATGTGAAAAACACACAGTGGCTGCTAGCCGGTCCTGAAGTGAACACGACACCGCGAGGTTAGTTGTAACGCGGTGTTACAATTAAGCCGCATTGAATAGGCTGCATCAATAATCATATATTTTGCATTGTATTAACCTATTAAAACGTTTTTCATGTCATTACAATGTTCAAAGCATAACAATGTAATAAATAAAATAAAATAAATATATTCCATTCATAAGTTATGCTTATAATCATTAAGACTCAACTTTTATTAAGAAATAAAAATAAGCCAATGAACACCCATTGGATAACATGGTGTTACAACGAGCCCCGCACACGGGGTAAGTTGTCACATTTCACTCCTTGCGCTTTTGGTGATACTGCGCAGAAACTGTAGGTCCGAAAAACATCAAAACAGTGCTCATTTGTAGGAGAGGCTTGTGTGTTGTTTGTATAAAAATATGGTTTGTCTAACCCTATTACTTTGTTCATTATTTGGCTAAAACCAAAAAGTGTTACGTTTGTCCCCGCGCTCCCCTACATACACAAATAACAAAGTATGAAAAACACTTTCAACATGAACATACAAATACTGCATACACTTAACCATAACACTGGAAATAACTATTTATACCATTCCCATTGCTTACTGACTGAATTGATTATTGTACGAACCTGGATTAATTATATTTTTGAATTGTTTGTAATTTTTGTTTTATTCTCGGATGAAATATACTGGTGATGCAAATTTGTCATGCACTATCTTTGAACTAAACACCTCTGCTTATAAATTTCACTACACTGTAGCGTTGCTTCTTTTAATAACCAGACAGGTTCCTTCTCATTTAGAGATTTTATTGAGAACTATCGGATTGCGGTTCTGGCTTCAACCCACGCCGTACATAACAGAAGAATCAAAACTATCTCTGCTTCGGAGCTCTCTCTCAAATCCCTCAGAACTCCACTCTCTCTAGCGCCGACTGAAACCCTGCCCTCTTAAAGTGACAAGACTGTTAACTTAACACTTATTGACACATCAGATTAACTAGTTCCTTCAACATTTGTAACGATATTACAACGTGAAGAATAGCGATCACAATTAATGCAACAACACGAGGTAAAACCGCTGTAAATCACTTATGTATATGATCTGTTATAGTATGCTGTTCTCTAAAAGTGTATGGCCCTTTAAGAACGTCATTGGGTGCGTTGGACTGTGAACACACGTGAGTCTCATTAGTATGCAATGTGTGGTGTTGGTAACATGCTCCATTAATAAAGTTTCATCATATTCACATGTAATCATATTCACAACAACTTATAAAATAATGCACTGTGGTGAATGATGCACCCATACTGAGAGACACTGAGAGAATGAACGAGTTAAGGGGTGATAAAGGGATCTTTTCGACGCAAAACTGCGCATGGGTGAGGGAAATTTTTCTCGTACACCGAGACAATGCTCGTACACCGATACTACCCTCCATGCTCGTACACCGATTTGCTCGTATACCAAGTCGCTCGTAAACCGAGGTATTACTGTAGTTGCAGAGTGAACAGCATGGTCACAGTCAGAATTCAGGTGAAGGCTCCCTCTGCTGGCGTGGCGTTACACAGGTGTCACTGATCATGAACACACACACTTTTACTCAGACTGCATATCACCACACACATTCAACCCATGTTCAGTATGTTCGTACAATTCACAATCATTCACTATTATCCCCCCACAAACCCATTGCTAGATGCTAACTTACTCACTTAACTAATATAGAACTTTACTATTTTTATTTCGGACTTGAACTCTCGTCCGCCATTTTATGAATGACATTTCTCAAATCAAACAGGTTCAACAACCCTTCATGACTCGGGTATGAGCTATCACTTTAAGACACTACACTACAGTTTAATATTATTAGTGTAATCATCGTTTCACGCCAGCTTACCTGTTAACAGACAAAAACACAGTTTATTACGGAGCAACACCACGTTGTGTGCACACTGTAACTCATAACCTACCAACACTGCTTCTGTGTTGTTCGTTACTGACACGTTGTATGCACTCGGTTGCCCCCTGCTGGCGAAACCCATTATTAACGCCATTAACCCACTATTCAGTTAACAAAATAAATGCTCATGGCTACATAATGCTTTATTAATCCGTAATAAACAAAAATTTTGTACACTGTAAAAAATCCAACTTATGTTTTGTATGACAAATTCAGCTTTTAAAGTTTAATCAACTATTTAAAAGGAAAAAAAGTTGAGATAACTCGACAAAGTTTGTACAACTATTGGCTCTAAGTTGAGAAAACTCAAAAATGTTCTGCAGCTGGTTGCCTTTAACTTTTAAGTGCCTTTCAACTTTTTTTTTTTATAGTTATGCAAATCATTACTACTGCAGTATTTTTTGTAGTGTTTTAGTATGCAAGTTAAAATTATGTAATGTGATAAGGTTACAATTAAGGGTGCAGTCAATGATATGTAACAGTCTGACTCTTATACCAGCGGTCCAGGGTTTGAGTCCTGCTTGGAGCAGGCGATTCGAACAGGAGGGGTTATAGATAGGATGATAGCGTTGGATTGTTAGGTTGTTGTCAATAATGTTAATTTCTATGATATTAATGCCTAGAAAGACTACAAGAGAGAGACAGAGTGTGTCTCTATGTGGTTCTGGATAATTATCTGAATGAATATATTATACACTCACCTAAAGGATTATTAGGAACACCTGTTCAATTTCTCATTAATGCAATTTTCTAATCAATCTAATCAACATGGCAGTTGCTTCAATGCATTTAGGTGTCAAGACAATCTCCTGAACTCCAAACTGAATGTCAGAATGGGAAAGAAAGGTGATTTAAGAAATTTTTAACGTAGCATGGTTGTTGGTGCCAGACGGGCCAGTATTTCACAATCTGCTCAGTTACTGGGATTTTCACGCACAACCACTTCTAGGGTTTACAAAGAATGCTGTGAAAAGGGAAAAACATCCAGTATGTGGCAGTCCTGTGGGTGAAAATGCCTTGTTGATGCTAGAAGTCAGAGGAGAACGGGCCGACTGATTCAAGCTGATAGAAGAGCAACTTTGACTGAAATAACCACTCATTACAACTGAGGTTTGCAGCAAAGCATTTGTGAAGCCACAACCTTGAGGCGGATGGGCTACAACAGCAGAAGACCCCACCGGGTACCACTCATCTCCACTACAAATAGGAAAAAGAGGCTACAATTTACACAAGCTCATCAAAATTGGACAGTTGAATACTGGAAAAATGTTGCCTGGTCTGATGAGTCTCGATTTCTGTTGAGACATTCAGATGGTAAACTTTAGGTGCCTTTAGTGCCAATTGGGCATCATTTAAATGCCACGACCTGCTTGAGCATTGTTTTTGACCATGTCCATCCCTTTATGACCACCATGTGCCCATCCTCTGATGCTGCTTCCAGCAGGATAATGCACCATGTCACAAAGCTCGAATCATTTCAAATTGGTTTCTTGAACATGACAATGAGTTCACTGCACTAAAATGGCCCCACAGTCACCAGATCTCAACCCAATAGAGCATCTTTGGGATGTGGTGGAACGGGAGCTTTTTGTGCCCTGGATGTGCATCCCACAAATCTCCATCAACATTGATATTTGATATTTCTGCATTGATAACTATCAGTATGGGCCAAAATTTCAAAAGAATGCTTTCAGCACCTTGTTGAATCAATGCCACGTAGAATTAAGGCAGTTCTGAAAGTGAAAGGGGGTCAAACACAGTATTAGTATGGTGTTCCTAATAATCCTTTAGGTGAGTGTACGTGCCGACTGCATATGTGCAATATAATTAGTTATTTGTATTAACATAAAATGTTGAATGTCTGATTCAACTATGGCAAACTAAGTATTGGGGTCACTACCAAAATATTACTGTCACTACCGAAAATGTGCTGTCACTACCAAAACATGGAAAGTTTTGTCAAAAATAAAGTATATTGAATTATCAACTAAGACGTTATTGTCACAGTCATGTCATGATCCTTATGTTTGTCCCTCATGTGTTTCCGTAGATGTCTAGTTAGTTTGATTACCCATTTAGTTCGCCACCTGTTTGTTATTTCCTCGTGTATTTAAACCCCTCATGTGCATCATGTCTTGGTCAGTTGTTAACGTTATCTTTGAGTTGGATGTTCTACGTGTGGATGCTTCCCTGTTTTGCACTCCTACGTGCTGTTTCGTTTCCCTTTTATTATTAAAGTGTTTTGTTTCCTGACTCCGTGCTCCGCGCCTCTCTCTCTCCGCATCGCACGCCAGCGCTTCACAGCTACTTACGTAACAGAACAACTGACCGGGTTAGTTACCCAAAAACAACTTCCCATGGATTACCACGCTTTATTCATCGCGGTCGCGGAGAGGAACCAGGATTTTTTCCGGTTTGCCCTTGAATTCAGCGTGCTCGCTGCCGTCGCTCCCCTTGACGATGACTCATTGAACTCGCTGTTCTGGATCGGGGCGAACTTTCACCATCCTAGAGCTCTCCCAGACATCGCTGGACTGAGTTGGCGGGAAGCCGTTTCGCGGTGTTTGGAGAGAACGTATCCCCGGTCCAGACAGCCAGCCCAACCAGCCACCACTCCTGCGCCTGAGCCTGCCGCGACAGCCTCGACACTCCCGAGCTTCGCGTCAGCGCCTGTTCCCGCGCCTCGACGCCCATCTGCGCCTGTTCCCGCGCATGAACTGAGTTTTCCCCAAGCGGCTGAGCAGCCGTGGCCCGAACCGTCAGAGCCGGAGCTGCCGTGGCCCGAACCGTCAGAGCCGGAGCTGCCGTGGCCCGAACCGTCAGAGCCGGAGCTGCCGTGGCCCGAACCGTCAGAGCCGGAGCTGCCGTGGCCCGAACCGTCAGAGCCGGAGCTGCCGTGGCCCGAACCGTCAGAGCCGGAGCTGCCGTGGCCCGAACCGTCAGAGCCGGAGCTGCCGTGGCCCGAACCGTCAGAGCCGGAGCTGCCGTGGCCCGAACCGTCAGAGCCGGAGCTGCCGTGGCCCGAGCCGCCATCAGACCTCCTAGACCTCCTAGACCTCCCAGACCGCCCAGACCTTCCAGACCTCCCAGACCTCCAAGACCTCCCCGAACCTCCGCCAGCCTTCCAAGACCTCCCCGAACCCGAGCCACCAGAACTCCCACCCAGCCTCCCTCTCCCACCACCTCTACCCAGCCTGCACCCGTCCCCATCTCTGCCTGTGCCCCGCTTCCCCACTCTGGCTCCACCCAACACTGTGGAGCGGTCATGCGTCGGCGGTACACCGGCATCGTGGGGCACTGAGGTTCCACCTCCGACCTCGGTGCCCCTCATTCCACCTCGGCCCGTCGACGCATCGTCAGCGCCTCCACTCCTCACCCCCTCAGCCCCAGCGACGTCCCTCAGCCTCTCCTCTCCTGCGGGCTCCCTCGTCCTACCGGTGTCCCCTTGGTCGGTCGTCGCCTGGCCTCCTCCTGTGGCGTCGGCCGGCTCCTCCCTCCCTTCAGTTCCCCCTACGTCCTCTGTCCCTCCGCCTCCGAGTCAGTCCTCGGGCCTCCCGCTGGTTCTTCGGAGGTTCGTCACTCCAGCCCTTCCTCGGCCTCCGGAGCCAGCGGCGTCACTCAGGGACCTTGGCCCGTCGGCTCCACCATGGACTGACTCGGGTGCCTGGCCCCTGACCCCGCCTGCTCCCCCCTGGACACTTCCCTCAGCCTGGCCCCTGATCCCTCCTGCACCCCCATGGACTTGATTATTTTTTGGACTCTATGTTGTATTGTGTTCAGTCCTCCCCCTGGTCCCCCTCCCTCCCTCCGCTGTAGACCTGTTTAGGCGCGAGGTCGCGCCTTTCGGGAGGGGGAGCTACTGTCACAGTCATGTCATGATCCTTATGTTTGTCCCTCATGTGTTTCCGTAGATGTCTAGTTAGTTTGATTACCCATTTAGTTCGCCACCTGTTTGTTATTTCCTCGTGTATTTAAACCCCTCATGTGCATCATGTCTTGGTCAGTTGTTAACGTTATCTTTGAGTTGGATGTTCTACGTGTGGATGCTTCCCTGTTTTGCACTCCTACGTGCTGTTTCGTTTCCCTTTTATTATTAAAGTGTTTTGTTTCCTGACTCCGTGCTCCGCGCCTCTCTCTCTCCGCATCGCACGCCAGCGCTTCACAGCTACTTACGTAACAGTTATGATAGTGTTTAGTTTAATGCATATTCAACCTAATGAATCCTTAACTTTGAAATCAGTATGATAAACTTTCTGCCTTCTACAAAGAAAGATTGGGTTCAAAATACAACAAATCTCATAAATGACACTTAAAATATTATTAAATTTGTCATTTTTATTGATTTAACCTGTAAAAAAAAAATTTAAATAGAGAAAAAAATATATTTACAAGGTTGATGTAAACAAAATCTTAATAGATCATTATAAGCCTGCTTAATTTATGATATATTGTTGTGTTTTGGTAGTGACAAATTTGGGGTGTATGAAAATATTCCAGCATTTTCTGAAAATACAATTTGAGAACTAACTGCACAATTACTAGAAATGTATACCTTGGATATTGTACAATTTGCATACGTGCAAAATTTGTGTGGGGAAAAATAAAAAAATTCAAGATGGTTCCAACTCTGTTTTATCACCAATTCTGTAGAATGGCCCATATAAACAAAGTTCCATAATGCTGTGTAAACTTACCTTGAGTGTGCAGAAATGCTTCCTTCTGAAATGGTGCGCAGGACCCATTGAGATATACCTGGCAGACGTAACCATGTGGCCATGGAATCTACTAAGGGTATCAGCCTCTCAAGACTGACCTCTGGGAAAACATGAGTCTCCTAGAGCAGCCACTCCAGGTGCTTCCTGGTACCTCCCAGGGCCCCGGAGTGGCTGCTCTAGGAACTTCCTTGGAGGGGGCGACCCGCACAACACAACCTGAACTTTGGGTTGCAACTGGCAGGTACTGCCTGGGGTTTGCATGACCCGGCCAATTTGAGACACCGGGCATGCTACCGCACTTGCAGGGCGGTGACCCACTACTTGACGTGGGCCAGCAGGGGTTCCCCTGCGAGGCCAAGAGACATTGACGTCAGGGCCTCTTGCTCTTTGCTTTCTTTGCCTGCAGGACAACCCTCAAGTCTGTCCGCTTGCCTGAAAGCTGGGGCTGAGCGCTATGACCCGTACCCCCAATCTGTGGAGGCTGCGGGGTTTCTACCACGCTCTGCCTCTGAGCAGCGTGGTAGGAGGAGTTGCTGGGCTGCAGCTGGTTCGCAGTCTGAGATACTCGAGAGCGGTGGGGGAGAATCTTTCTGAAAGCTACCTCTTGTTTGGCAGCCTGCTGAAACCTTTAGACGGCCATCTTGACATCGTTGCCGAAAAGGCCAGGAGGCGTAAGAGGAGCATCGATCAGGATGCTTTCATCTTTCTCTTTTAATGTAGTGAGGTTCAGCCACATATGCCTCTCTGTGGCTACCAGGGCTGCCATACAACGGCCGATGGAACTGGCCGTCTCCCTGGCAGCACGCAGAGAAAGATCGGTGGCCCTGCGCAGCTCAGCAACCGCCTCAGGGTCAATTCCCCCGCCCTCATTGAGATCCGAGACCATCTCCGCCTGGTAGGCCTGCAGCAGCGAAGATGTATGTAGGCATGCTGCAGCCTGACCAGCCGCGCAGTATGCCCTGCCCACCATAGAAGAAGTTACCCTCAAAGGTTTGGTGGGCAGCATCAGGGTTTTCAGGGGCGGCGATGAGTGGGGGGCGAGATAGTTCGCCAATGACTTCTCCACTCTAGTTATCGCCATGTAACTGCATTCTTTGGCTCCACTAAGGCAGCATAGTTAGCAGAAACGCTGCTATGCACCCTGTGGGAGGCTGGCCTCTTGCAGGACCTTGACACCACAGTGTGGAGGTCTGGAAAGAAAGGCAAACCCCAACGCTGAGGTAGCACTCTTGCAGGCAGGTAACGCTCATCTAATCTGCTTTTAGGACGAGTGTCCCTAGGCTCAGACGGCCACTCGAGACCTAGTCTGGCCGTAGCCTGAGTTACCACCTCGAGCAGCTCCTCGAACGCAGGAGAGAAAGATGGTGGCTCTTCCTCTTCTACGTCGATACTGACAACGTCAACGTCCAGATCTTCGGAACTGGACAGTTGCAGTACCGCGTCCTCACCCAGGTCAGAAGAAACCACCGCAGGGTGTGCTTCCGATTCCTGAGTGAGGACAGATAAGGGAGCAGATAAGGCAGAGCCCGTCTCCAACCCCGCTACCAGATCCAGCTGCGATCCCCATGAACGCCACCGCCAAAGAGCCTCAGCTGCAGCTGGACCGGAACCACGGGGACCGTGAGCCTCCTCGAAGACTGCCGGGCGGGATCGGAGTGTTCGCAGCGGCAGCCGCAAGCAATCAGGGTGTGGGCCGAGCGAGGACGTGTGTATCGCTGCCCGTGATGAAAAGCGGGAGTGACACAACACCTAAAAGATGGTTTGTCTTTCATCATACGTGAAATCAGTCTTTAGAATTCACAGGATCAGATAACCAGCAAAATATCTTCACACACACACACACGTTATCTTCGAGTGCTTGTTGAAGACAGTAAAGCTTCAGTTTCCGGTTCCCGGTGCGCCTTTTATACTCCTGGCTCATGACGTCACCTCGGCCAGGAATAAACGCTCAGAGATGATCACCATAGCAAATCAAAACTTCACACTGGTAGTGTGTTTGTGGTGTGTTGATATAGTGTATGTGATGAGATGATGTGCAGGTGTGTGCGTAATCAGTCACAGGTATGCGTGTCAGGGGGAATTGTAGTCCAAATGAGAGTCAATATTCTGGTGAGGGCTCCCTCTGGTGATCCGGAGGAAGCGGAGAGGGAGCCTGACCTGTAACACAACCTTTCAGGGTTTTGTCCACGTGTTTGGCACACACACTTGGGCTTCAGATGGCAGCATTCACACTTATTCACACCTATTCAATGTGAACACACGCTTAAAAATAAGGTTTTTGCAGGGATGTCATGGAAGAACACAGGGATGTCAGTTTGGTTCCTGAAAGAATCTTAAAAGAACCATTTTTTCTTAGTGTGAAAAACATTTTATAAGCTGAAGAACCTCTTTTCACTATAAAGAAACTTTTATTGCAATAGACAAGTTCCATTAATGTTATGATATGTCCATTAATGTCCATTAATGTTATGATCATGATATCTTTATGGACCCATAAGCAAACGTAATTTTTTTCAACTAACATATTTGCACTATTTTGTACACAGTAATCTTATTTTCACTATACATGCAACACTAGAATAATTTACTGTATAGTAAATGGACATTTATGAATGATTTATTTATTTGACAAATGAACAAAACACATGGACTTAATGCAACATTTTATTCGTACAACATTAGGCCGTGGTATGAATATAGCTAATGAATACAAATATGAAAAGTGCTTACAGATTCACACAAAATAAAATTGACATGTTGTGTAACATCCTATGATTAAATGGTCTATTATTGATCTTGCAATAATAAGTAATTCTACTAATGTAAGGTCAGTTTTCCTTTAAGTCTGTATATGTGTGTGTTTAAAAGATAGGGCCATTGCACAAGTCCGTCTGACAGCAACTGGCTTTAATATAGATGTTGGACTGAAGATTCATGCAATCTGCCATGCTAATGCACCTCCGGAAGTAGGGATCTAGAGGAATGTAAAATAATTTCAAAGTCAATCCGTGGCCTTGTTCATCTTGTCATGTTTAGCTGTAATAAGACTTTCCAAAATATTTCCACACATGTCAATTTAAGGCAGAGACTCACAGAGAGGTACGGTGAATCACACGTCTCCTGAGTTGTCCAACAATTTGCTCCAATTGATTGGGGAACACAGTTGTTACATTTCAGGGCAGAGCCTACAACACAGTTCAAGCAATCATGAACTATTGCAAAACATATGACACTATTGCATTAAGATGGAACGCTGTAGCTTTTGATGTGAATGCAGTAAAACATGACAGATTATTGTTTTACACAATCAGTCGTAAGATAAAGGACAGTTACGGCTGAGATCCTGCACTTCTGTTGCACTAACACAATTCGAGCAATCATGAACTATTGCAAAACATATGACACTGAACTATAAGACTATACGTATTTTTTCTTAAATACCCTGACCAGAAAAAAAGAGTCGTAAATATTCATTAATAATTGTAAACTAAAATTTGCCCTAAAGGGTCACAACCTGTTTTAGGGGAGAGGAGCAATGCTCATAATTTATCTTGAAGAGACCAGAATTTTTTCTAGATGTTTTCACGCTGAGGCATTGGAAGATTAAAAAAACAGTTAGAAGAAGAAGAATCGTTACATTTACACAAAGCGCTTTACATAGTAGGGGGGAATCTCCTCAACCACCACCAATGTGTAGCATCCACCTGGATGATGCGATGGCAGCCATTTAGCGCCAGAACGCTCACCACACATCAGCTTATTGGTGGAAAGGAGATACGTATATGACATAGTGTGGGGGGGATTAGGAGGCCATGATGGACCAAGGCCAAT
Source organism: Rhodeus uyekii (assembly GCA_037043235.1). Classification (NCBI taxonomy): domain Eukaryota; kingdom Metazoa; phylum Chordata; class Actinopteri; order Cypriniformes; family Acheilognathidae; genus Rhodeus; species Rhodeus uyekii. Next base: position 4,215,223 of record JAWRVZ010000011.1, on the reverse strand, counting down.
GGGCAGATTGGGCCAGGATGCCGGGGTTAATCCCCTACTCTTACAAAGGACATCCTGGGATTTTTAATGACCATCGAGAGTCAGGACCTTGGTTTGACGTCTCATCCGAAAGACGGTGCTTGTTGCAGTACAGTGTCCCCATCACTATACTGGGGCATTAGGACCCACACAGACCGGGCCTCCTAACACCACTTCCAGCAGCAATCTAGTTTTTCCAAGGTAAATTCACTCAGAGTAGGAACAGAAAGCCTGATGTGAGAGCCAAGTCAGCTCTAGAGCTGATACACACTGATTTGGCAGGCCCCATTGACCCAAAGTCAAGAGAAGGGCACTAATTCCCTGTATTTCACTCAATAAACTATATACAATCTTCAGCCGATCTCTTTTACCTTAATCATCCATCAACTCTCTTCTGTCACGACACTTCCTGAACTCCGAGGGAAGATTGGAATAGTCCATTTTGCACTGAATGACAGGGATGGCTGGAATAGTCCATGTAAGAAGGGGAACACTTTTTACAATCCTGCTCTCCTATTGGTCAGCATCGCTCCCACCAGCCTCTTCTGTTAGCATAAACCTTTTTCTAATCAGTAACCATGGATGTGAAGATTGTTGCTGAACTCAAATGGAAGAAGAGGGTGCTTTTCATTGAGTCGAAAAGGGAGATTATTGAGAAGTATGAGAAGTATGATGCGCTTCATCTCATGCTAAATATGGTGCTTTTGTAGGGCTTGGAGCGGATTAGGCAATTAATATGTTAAAGTCTGACTGACGTACGAAAAGTTCGACATACGAAACCAACCTCGGAACGGATTAATTTCGTAAATCGGGGTTCTACTGTAAATGAAATCGCGCTATTATATTATATATATATTATATATGTATGTGAATAAAATAGAGTCAAAAGTGAAATTAAAGATGATTTTTGTATTGAGGGTTACAATCACCATAACATACAGGGAAACAATTGGATAGCAAAACAACATTTAAGGACATTAAATGTAAATAGAATATAGGAAACAAATAAGCGGAGAGCTAAATCAAATAAATAAATAAACCCAAAACATCTGCTAACTACAAACAAAAGTATTTCTAATCTAAAAAGAAACAAACAGATCTTCGGCGCAACGCCGGCTAACTACTCTAAGAAAACCAAAAATACAATATAGCTCCCACTTCTAAACTGGTGTGTCTAAACAAACAAAAACCTGCGTGTGGCAATGTATGTCACGTGACCTGATAACCTCGTCTTCTTAAGTCAGATGTAGTAAACTCTAAGGCATACGAAGGTAAACAGTATACCAAATGACATGAACAGGTATAACTCTCAAAATACTCAATTCACAGACCGAACAAACAGCTAGCATCAAAGAAGGACAGACGCAAACAGGCATAAAGCAGAGAGCAACGCCGAAATGACACGCTGCCATTACTCGTCACTTCCGGATCTTTATAGTCCATTTGTTCCTTCTGAAGAGGCGTGACTTCATCGTTAACCCTGATTGACGGGGGGGAGCTGTTCAATCGCGGGACCTGAGAGGTGTAAGAGCAAGATAAACAAAAGGGGTGGACAGAAAACAAACACTATGAACACTCTGGAACGTAACAATAAGGTGAGGTTGAAGTAGTGGCATGAGGTGTCGCACAATACACTTGAAGCCAGTTGGTCACAGCTTCCTTCCAAGGCTGAGACTGCAAGATGGGTGTCTGTATGCAACCCTTCAGAGAAAGGTGGAACCTCTCAATAGCTCCATTGGCTGCAGGGTAGTACACAGATGTCCTGTTATGGTGTATACCCCTGGTCTTAAGAAATTCAGCAAAGGCTGATGTAAACTGCGTCCCATTATCAGTGACAATGCTTTCCGGATTTCCATGACGACTGAAAACGGTGGTCAGAAAATCTATGACACCGTCAGTTGTGGCGGATGGGCAAAAGGCAAGTTCAGGCCACTTTGAATAGTAGTCGATCAACGTCACAGCATACTAGAAGGAATGGCAGTCTCGCATACAAGAAGGAATGGCAGTCTCGAATGGCCCAACCATATCTAGGCCTAATTTCTTCCAAGGTCCGTCAGGGAGTGAAATAGGTTGTAGAGGAGCTGGATGAGTGAGAGCTGTTTTGTCATTAGACTGACAAGGGGCACAGGCAGATATACAGGTCTGAACCTGAGAGTCCATACAAGGCCACCAGTAAAGGTCACGCAGCCGCTGTTTAGTGCGTACAATCCCCTGGTGGCTTTCATGGGCCAGGGTGATCAGTGTGTGACGCAATGAGACAGGCACCACTAATCTGTTCACGAAGAGCCACCATTTCTAAGCATGAGGAACAAGCACTGTCAAAGTCAGAGACCGGAAGGGAACTCAGTGTGGAAGAAATAAGAGCCACAAGTTCAGGTTCCACATCTGTAGAAGGATCCACTGGCACATGCAGAGGAAGACGTGAAAGGCAGTCTGCAGTATGGTTTTGCGAACCTGGTTTGTAAATGACATCATAGGCAAAACAAAGCAGACATGCCGACCAGCGGGCAATGCGCAATCCAGCCCTGTTCGTTCCTTTGGGAGTGAGTAAGGTTGTGAGTGCCTGGTTGTCCGTGCGCAAGGTAAAGTGCCTGCCCCACAAATACCTGCGCCACTTTTCTGTAGCCCACACTCAAGCAAGTGCCTCTTTTTCCACAATTGAGTATTTACGCTCTGCCATTGTAAGTGTACATGAAGCAAAAGCTACTGGTTTCTCTGTACCATCAGGCTGAATTTGGGCGAACACAGCACCCAGTTCATAATCACAGGCATCGGTCGAAATCACTGAACGTAGGGAGGGGTCGAACAGAGCTAGGGCAGAGCTGGACACCAAGAGCAGCTTAACCTCATCAAAACTGGTCTGAGCAGTTGCAGACCATGTAAAGTCTCTTAATCTTTGACACATTCACCAATGGGAGCCCCCACCGTTGCAAAATACGGAATAAACTTAGAGTACCGTGAAGCAAGGCCCAAGAAGGATCGTAAGGCAGTGGCATCAGATGGTGCGGGAGCTTGAAGTATTGCATTAACATGCTCTTGGTCAGGCAAAGTACCATCTACGGTAATAATATGGCCAAGGAAGCGGAGTGTGGTCTTTCTGAAATGGCACTTTTCATCATTCAGAACCAGTCCAGCCTCTTTGAGTTTTAGCAGGACAGTATGGAGAGTCTGATCGTGTTCATCAGTAGTGGCACCGTAAACTATTAAATCGTCCAAATAGTTCTGGACACCAGGTACTCCTTCCAGAATGGTTGCCATCATCTTTTGAAAAGCAGACGGAGCCGATGCCAGGCCATATGGATCCCGGCAAAATCTAAATAGGCCCTTTGTGCCCTTATGTCTCTACTGTCCTTGTGAAGTGGCACCTGGTAGTATGCATTGGCCAGGTCGAAAGTAGAGAAAAGAGTAGCACCTCACAGGCTGGAGAGAAGCTCATCGACATGTGGTAGAGGATAACAGTCGGTGACCACAGCCTTGTTTGGTTCACGAAGGTCTGTGCACATTCGCATGCCTCCATTCTTTTTTCTTGTAACTACAATTGGAGAAACCCAAGCAGATGGATCAATTTCTTCTATAATGCCAGCCTGCAGAGACGATCGAGTTCAGTCAAGACAGCATCCCTAACTGTGAATGGTAAACGCTGCAGTTTCAGGCGCACAGGTTGGACTGTAGGATCAACTTTGACCTTATGTACGAACTGTTTCACACACCCAAACTCAGGTGGAGGAGTAATGAGAGGTTCAGTAGTGGTTGTGGACAGAACAGGAGTAGCTGGTGTCGCATCTGAAGTAGTAATCATATCAGCATTTATGCAGAGATGCAAGCTACTAATTAAGTCCATACCTAACAATGCAGTACCTTCCTCTACCACAAAGAATGTGCCTGGAGTGCTCCATTCCGCTACACACACTTGGGCATGGAGACATCCAAGTACTGGAATGTGTGTCTATGTGTAGGTCACCAGTCTAGCAGAAGGTGGAGACATAGAGACAGCAGAGCCTGTATCTACAGTAAGTCATATCTCCTGGGCAGCAGAGGCAGGTGTATGAATGGTGGCATTGCAAAACAGTCTCTTTGGAGCATGTTCATCCGTGTTGCCAGTATACAATATAGTCACGTCAGGTAACTGCACCTCGTGCACTTTACTGGTCGGAACAGAACGACATACACGAGCAAAATGACCCCTTTTTATTACAGGACTTGCAGCAGGGCATTGAGTGGAGTTGGCTAAATGCTTGTTTAGAGCCACACCTAAAGCAAGTTCTATGTAGAGAAGAAGTGGCTGCAGAATGTGGCTTAGATGAGCGGTGGTACTGTTTGTTCGCAGTTTTGTATGATCTAGAGTGCACAGTCTGTACTGGAAGTCCCTTGTCCGAAACACCTCTGTCTGAAATTATTTTTTGGCTTGATCAGCAGCAGCTTCCATCTGTGTTGCAAGAGTTACGGCTGTGTCCAGTGTTAGGTCTGACTCCAGTAACAGCCTTTCTCTAATACTGTCACTCAACAAGTGTTCCTGTAGTTGATCACGAATCATGTCATCAGATTTGTCCTCAAAACCACAGGTAGCTGCAAGAGCACGTAAGGCAGCTACATATTGTGCAATAGTCTCATGTGGAAATTGAGTTCGCTTTCTGAATGCATAGCGTTCAACAACTACGTTCACTTTTGGAGTTAAATGTTTCTCTAGTGCACTGACAGCAGAAGCATAAGTGTCACCTGTTTCTGGTAGAGCGTAAAATATCCGCTGTCTCTTTTGCGGACATCCGGCCAAGCATGCCCTGTCGCATTAATCACTAGCAAGTAGTTGTTAAAAATATGCAGCCACATGTCAAAAGGCATTGCTGGTTCCCCTGGACAGGGCAAAAACATTGCTGGTGCAGGAACATTAACAGACATTCTGAGAGCAACAGTAAAACAAAACTGCTTTGCGGGGTATCCTCGTCGCCAATTTGTGATGTTGCAAGTTGTATAAAAAAATGAAAACAAAAGCTAACTCCAAACGGTCGACTTTAATGTAGGAAACATCAGTAACATTGCCATAGCAAATCAACAACTCAACTTCTTCGTCACCTTTCTCGGTTTCTTATTATGTTTTTACTGCCCTCTAGCGACCATACTTAGTATCACAATTATTCATAGAACACAACATGACTTCATCCAATTCAAGGGAGTGGGTAGATGCAATGGATGAAGAGATGAAATCACTGAGGGATAACACCACATTTACTTTGACCACCCTACCTGAGGGCAAGAAAGCAGTTGGGGGTAGATGGGTGTATGCTATCAAAACCAATGCTGATGGATCGGACAAGTATAAGGCTCGTTATGTTGCCACGGGGTATAGTCAGAAGATGACTTTTTCTCCTACTGCCAATCTTACCAGTGTGAGAGTGTTAATGCAGAAAGTTGCTCAGGAGAATTTGATCCTTCATCAGATGGATGTTAAAACTGCCTACCTACATGCACCGATTGATTATGAAATTTACAGCCAGAGGGGTATGAAGTAAAATCTCAGACAAATGAAAAAATGGTGTGTAAACTGGAGAAATCATTGTATGGGCTAAAGCAATCAGGTCGAAACTGGAACAAAATGTTACATGACTATCTGTATGAAAATAGTTTTGTACAAAATCCAGTTGATCATTGTGTTTACAAGAGAGAAATAGCACATAAGAAAGTGATAATACTGATATGGGTTGATGACTTGGTTATTGCTGCCAGTGATGAGAGATTTTTAAAAACTGTCAAAGAGATGCTTACTGGGAAATTCCAGATGAAAGATTTGGGAAGACTGAAGAATTTTCTAGGTATCACTTTTGATCAGTGTGATTTGCGTGTGAATATGTCACAGCAGAGTTATGTTTGCAAACTGCTGGAAAGATTTGACATGCAAGATTGTAAACCCAGGTCAACACCTTGTGAACCAACGTTGAATGGATAGTGATGGAAAGTTGATTGACCCCAGGAAATACAGAGAGGCAGTGGGTAGCCTAATCTACCTAACCTCATGCACTAGACCTGATCTGAGTTATGTTGTAAGCAAATTGTCCCAGTATTTCAGTGAGCCAACAGAAGACCAGTGGACAACTGTAAAGCATGTACTGAAATATCTGAAAGGTACAAATGACAAGATGCTCTGTTACAGGAAATGTGATGAAGGGTTAAGGTTGGTGACTTATAGTGATGCAGATTGGGCAGGTGATGCAAATGACCGATGTAGTTCATCTGGTTATCGTGTTAGCCTATGTAAGAATGGTCCTCTGATTTCTTGGAAGACTAAAAAGCAGCCAACTGTAGCATTATCAACATGTGAGGCTGAGTACATTGCATTAGCTGCCACTATACAAGAGTGTTTGTGCTTGACACAATTGCTTGAACATCTTGATGATTATCAGTATGGTGTACCTATAATCTATGAAGACAACCATGGTACAATTGCATTGACAAAGACTCCTGTTAGCAGGCAGAGATGTAAGCATATTGAGATTAAATACCATTTTGTGAGATCAACTATAAACAATGGTAAAGTGTGTTTGGAGTATTGCCCAACAGATCAGATGGTTGCTGACCTAATGACTAAACCAGCTACAAAAGTGAAGTTATTTGCCTTTTCTAGCCAAGACGTAGTGCAGTTGTTTTCCATGATGTTTTTTGTTGTTGTTGTTTGTTTTTGTTTTCCTTTGTGAATAATGTGTGAGCAAGTGGGGGGTGTTAATTGATTGATTGATCAAGTGTGCTCCCAATTATTGTGGATTCCTTTGATGTGTGTTTGTCATGTGTCCATGCCATGTGATGTTCTATGTAAGCTGAAACTTGTGTGAAGCATGTTTATTCTCCGTCTTTAACCAGTATCTAGTCAGCTCTGCTTAACACATTCTTTTACTACATTCAATTACTACACAAGGTTTTGACAACATTTCAATTGCTCAGTCTATTAAAACACAAAGCAATTACTCCGTCACACTCATGAACAAATATGTGCCGTAAGGAGTCGTGTTTCCGAAACTCTATTGGGCAACATCATGACTATGACGATTTTTGCAGGGATGTCATAGAAGAACAATGTTTGGTGAAAGAATCCTAAAAAAAAAACAAAAAACATGTTTTCTTAGTGTGAAAAACATTTTATAATCTGAATAACCTCTTTTTACTATAAATAAACTTTTATTGCAATGGACAAGTTCCATTAATGGATATTTTTCACTAATATTTATGGAACCATATGCAAACTTTATTTTTTTTTCACCGTTCTGCAAACTACCATACTTTGCACTATATTGTACACAGTAATCTTATTTTCACTACACATGCAAAGCTAGAATTATTTACTGTTTAGTAAATGAACATTTATGAATGATTTATTTATTTTGTGACAAATGAACAAAACACATGGACTTAATGCAACATTTTATTCGTACAACATTAGGCTGTGGTATGAATATAGCTTACATGAAAGTAGCCTACATAATAGCCTACAGATTTACACACATTAAAATGAACTATGATTAAACAGTCTATTATTGATCTTGCAAAAATAAATCATTCTACTAATGTAAGGTCAGTTTCCCTTTAAGTCTGTATATGTGTGTGTTTAAAAGATAGAGCTATTGCACAAGTCCGTCTGACAGCAACTGGCTTTAATATTGGGGTTGGACTGAAGAATCATACAATCTGCCATGCTAATGTAACTCCGGAAGTAGGAATCTAGAGGAATGTAAAATAATTTCAAAGTCAATCTGTGCGGCTGTGGTATGAATATAGCTAATGAATACAAATATGAAAAGTGCTTACATAATAGCCTATAGATCTACACAAATAAAAATTGACATGTTGTGTAACATCTTATGATTAAACAGTCTATTATTGATCTTGCAATGATAAGTAATTCTACTAATATAAGGTTAATTTCCCTTTAAGACTGTATGTGTGTGTGTTTAAAAGACAGGGTCATTGCACAAGTCCGCCTGACAGCAAATGGCTTTAATAAAGGGTATGGACTTAATCCTCATGCAATGTGACATGCCAATGCACCTCTGGGAGAAGGAATCTAGAGGAATGTAAAAGATTTTCAAAGTAAATCCATGGCCTTGTTCATCTTGTAATGTTTAGCTGTAATAAGACTTTCCAAAAGTTCAAAATTCATTCCACACATGTCAATTTAAGGCAGGGACTCACGGAGACTTTTGCTGAATTTGACAGATAAACAGGCGTCTTTCCTAAAGCCACACTTCTCCTGAGTTGTCACACATTTTTCTTCAGATTTTGAGGGAACACATTTGTTACATTTCAGGGCAGAGCCTACAACACAGTTCAAGCAATCATGAATTATTGCAAAACATATGACACTATTGCATTAAGATGGAACGCTGTAGCTTTTGATGTGAATGCAGTAAAACATGACAGATTATTGTTTTACACAATCAGTCGTAAGATAAAGCACAGTTACGGCTGAGATCCTGCACTTCTGTCGCACTAAAGCAGTTCAGAAATAGCAGTTTGATTGAAAACCTACCGTTCGCCAACAGCAGGGTGAGAACAAACGCCAGCAGCAGAACCTTCATCTTTCTGTTGGATAAAGAGGAAAATGAATCACTAATCAGTCATATTTGTTATTAAAACAGTGTCAAAGTATCAGCCATGCTTATTCTTTAACAACAGTTATGACTTATTAAATTCACCCTCATCTTTTAATAAGCAATTCAAAGCTATATGAAAAGATATATTCATACATGTCTTTCAAATCGCAGTTCTTCGACCACAAATAGGAATTAAAAAGTTGGAATTATACATGTTATTATATCATTATAAAATTGTATAATCATTATGTCATTGGAGAAATACATATTTGCTGATGCAATAAAATACATATTTTTGCTATCATTGTGAATGGTTTTTACATTGAGATCAATTTTAGAATAATTCATTTAAAACGTGAACTATTCGTATTGCAGAGTAATATTTGTTGTATTTAATTGTGGAATTTGTTTTGCTGATTGTAACATATGGCTTTGCTGTTGCTCAAACTGTAGAGTGCGTTGCTTGCAACACCAAAGTCATGGGTTCGATTCCCAGGGAAAGCAAGAACTGATTAGAATGTCAATGTGTTTCTTGAATGCAATGCAAGTCGCTTAAATTAAAAGTTAATTAACACAATACACTTACACACACACACAAACTCTTTTCTCTCTCTATTCCCCATGCTTGTACTACTTGTGTATAGAATGTTTGCAAATTTGTATTGTAAGCACTCTTGTGTATTTTTGTATCCTCAGGACAAATCGCTTCTATACTCCTCAAATTGTAAGTCGCTTTGGATAAAAGCGTCTGCTAAATGAATAAAATGTAAAAATGTAAAATGTAAAAGTGTCTGCGAAATGCATGAATGACTCTGAGAGCTACTGCAATTATTGCAGGAGAATTACAGTTAATACAGCTGTTTTCATGAAAATATGTCACAATGCAAAATGCACTTAATTTGATTTTAGGGTGAGAAACGATCAGCATCGTAACAGTTTTACAGCACAAAGAACAATGTTATTTTTTTCATACAATTCTCCCATTAAAAGTACAATCAATCTGAACTGAATTTAACTTATTACTGTCTATATATATATATATATATATATATATATATATATATATATAAACAAAGTTCCATAATGGTGTGTAAACTCACCTTGACTGTGCGCAGAGCTGAATGCAGCTCACACACACCTGTGTGTCCTTTATATACTGTGATGATGATGGCTGTAAAGTTCCAGGAATATTTGTCAAGAAATTTGGAAATTCCATGTTGAGTTCAGGCCAAAAAAGCTAATCTTATAACACAATAACTTGATCATTGTGTCCTCTTGGCTCAAGTTTCTGATAATACGTGCCACTTTTATTGGTTTATTGTGTGGTCTGTGTGATTGTGTAACTTTTTGTTTTGTTCTGCTCTGGTTCAAACACAGTATTAGTATGCTGTTCCTAATAATCCTTTAGGTGAGTGTATGTGTCATGGTTCTGTCTTCCTTGTTCCCATTTACTCCCTGATTGTGCGCTCCTCTTGTCATCTGTCTCACCTGTGTTCTCATCAATTCCCTTATCAGTCTCGTTTGCTATCCCCGCCTTCCTATTATCCTCTATGTATTTAAGCCTTGTGTTAGTCTTAGTCTGTGTTCGTTCTCGTCAATACTGTGGGTTATATCTCCTTCCGTGCTCTTTGTTGTGAATAAATCCTTCAGTTATTGGATCTCTTCGTCCTCGTGCCTTCATTCAAACACACGTGTGACAGAAGAACGAACCTGGTTTAGTCACCACTAAGACTATTTTGCTGGGATGGAACTAGCCAGCTTGTTTATTGACGTCGCGCGTCGCAACCCGGACCTAATCGGGTTCTCCAGAGAGTTCTGCATGCTTGCCGCCCTCTCAGGAATGGATGACGCTGCCCTCAAGACTTTGTACTGGATCGGGGCCAACTACCACCATCTACGGGAGCTTCCAGATACCACGGGCCTTAGTTGGCGCGAGGCCGTCGACAGGTGTCTGGAGAGCGTCTGTCCCCGATCCAGCCCATCCCACAAGCCGGCCGATCCTCCAGCCACTGCAGCGCGTCCCTCTGCCTCAACGCCCGCTCCTCGCGGGGATGATCCTGTGCCCGTTGGAGTGCAGCCCGGACCAGTCTATCTCGCTGGTCGGGCTGCGCTCGCGCCCCCAGCGTGTCAGCCCCTTCCTGCGCCCGTTGATTGCCCGAGAGCGCCTGCAGCATCGGCGGAAGCATCGCCAGCTCCCGCACCTCGACGCCCGTCAGCGCCAGCTCCCGCGCCTCGATGCCCGTCAGCGCCAGCGTTCCCGAGCCTCGCGGCCCCGCCGGCTGCAGATGGTTCTTCCCGAGCGGCCGAAACTGAACAGAGTTCTTCCCGAGCGGCCGAAACCGAACAGAGTTCATCCCGAGCGGCCGAAACCGAACAGAGTTCATCCCGAGCGGCCGAAACCGAACAGAGTTCATCCCGAGCGGCCGAAACCGAACAGAGTTCATCCCGAGCGGCCGAAACCGAACAGAGTTCATCCCGAGCGGCCGAAACCGAACAGAGTTCATCCCGAGCGGCCGAAACCGAACAGAGTTCATCCCGAGCGGCCGAAACCGAACAGAGTTCATCCCGAGCGGCCGAAACCGAACAGAGTTCATCCCGAGCGGCCGAAACCGAACAGAGTTCATCCCGAGCGGCCGAAACCGAACAGAGTTCATCCCGAGCGGCCGAAACCGAACAGAGTTCATCCCGAGCGGCCGAAACCGAACAGAGTTCATCCCGAGCGGCCGAAACCGAACAGAGTTCATCCCGAGCGGCCGAAACCGAACAGAGTTCATCCCGAGCGGCCGAAACCGAACAGAGTTCATCCCGAGCGGCCGAAACCGAACAGAGTTCATCCCGAGCGGCCGAAACCGAACAGAGTTCATCCCGAGCGGCCGAAACCGAACAGAGTTCATCCCGAGCGGCCGACCACCTTGAACAGAGTTCATCCCGAGCGGCCGACCACCTTGAACAGAGTTCATCCCGAGCGGCCGAAACCGAACAGAGTTCATCCCGAGCGGCCGAAACCGAACAGAGTTCATCCCGAGCGGCCGACCACCTTGAACAGAGTTCATCCCGAGCGGCCGACCACCTTGAACAGAGTTCATCCCGAGCGGCCGACCACCTTGAACAGAGTTCATCCCGAGCGGCCGACCACCTTGAACAGAGTTCATCCCGAGCGGCCGACCACCTTGAACAGAGTTCATCCCGAGCGGCCGACCACCTTGAACAGAGTTCATCCCGAGCGGCCGACCACCTTGAACAGAGTTCATCCCGAGCGGCCGACCAGAGCCTGAGCTGCCGTGGCCCGACCCGCCGACCAGAGCCTGAGCTGCCGTGGCCCGACCCGCCGACCAGAGCCTGAGCTGCCGTGGCCCGACCCGCCAGAGACTGAGCTGCCGTGGCCCGACCCGCCAGAGACTGAGCTGCCGTGGCCCGACCCGCCAGAGACTGAGCTGCCGTGGCCCGACCCGCCAGAGACTGAGCTGCCGTGGCCCGACCCGCCAGAGACTGAGCTGCCGTGGCCCGACCCGCCAGAGACTGAGCTGCCGTGGCCCGACCCGCCAGAGACTGAGCTCCCACCGCCGGCACTCCAGCCCGACCCGCCAGAGACTGAGCTCCCACCGCCGGCACTCCAGCCGGCCCCGCCAGAGCCACCACCGGCCCCGCCTGCTCCACCGCCGGCGCCCCAGCCGGCCCCGCCTGCTCCACCGCCGGCGCCCCAGCCGGCACCGCCGGCACTCCAGCCGGCCCCGCCAGAGCCTCCGCCGGCCGTCCAGCCGGCACTCCAGCCGGCCCCGCCAGAGCCTCCGCCGGCCGTCCAGCCGACACTCCAGCCGGCCCCGCCAGAGCCACCGCCGGCGCCCCAGCCGGCACCGCCTGCGCCCCAGCCGGCACCGCCTGCTCCACCGCCGGCGCCCCAGCCGGCACCGCCTGCTCCACCGCCGGCGCCCCAGCCGGCACCGCCTGCTCCACCGCCGGCGCCACCGCCGGCCATCCAGCCGGCACTCCAGCCGGCCCTGCCAGAGCCACCGCCGGCACTCCAGCCGGCCCCGCCTGAGCCTCCGCCGGCCGTCCAGCCGGCCCCGCCAGAGCCACCGCCGGTACTCCAGCCGGCCCCGCCAGAGCCACCGCCGGCCGTCCAGCCGGCACTCCAGCCGGCCCCGCCAGAGCCACCGCCGGCCGTCCAGCCGGCACTCCAGCCGGCCCCGCCTGAGCCTCCGCCGGCCGTCCAGCCGGCACTCCAGCCGGCCCCGCCAGAGCCACCGCCGGCCGTCCAGCCGGCACTCCAGCCGGCCCCGCCTGAGCCTCCGCCGGCCGTCCAGCCGGCACTCCAGCCGGCCCCGCCAGAGCCACCGCCGGCCGTCCAGACGGCCTTCCAGCCGGCACCGCCAGAGGCACCGCCAGAGCCACCGCCGGCCCTCCAGCCGGCACCGCCAGAGCCACCGCCGGCCCTCCAGCCGGCACCGCCAGAGCCACCGCCGGCCCTCCAGCCGGTCCCGCCAGAGCTACCACCGGCACCGCCCTGGAGGGTTGCACCACCCTGGAAACCCCCCTGATTCTGGACTCCTCAGCCTCCAGGGTCCCCACCCTCCCGCCCTTTTCTGGTCCTTCGTGTTTGTCTAGTCCCCTGCCCCTCCCTCCGCAAGGTGTTCCTCTTATGCCGTGAGGTCACGCCTTGTCGGAGGGGGTGTACTGTCATGGTTCTGTCTTCCTTGTTCCCATTTACTCCCTGATTGTGCGCTCCTCTTGTCATCTGTCTCACCTGTGTTCTCATCAATTCCCTTATCAGTCTCGTTTGCTATCCCCGCCTTCCTATTATCCTCTATGTATTTAAGCCTTGTGTTAGTCTTAGTCTGTGTTCGTTCTCGTCAATACTGTGGGTTATATCTCCTTCCGTGCTCTTTGTTGTGAATAAATCCTTCAGTTATTGGATCTCTTCGTCCTCGTGCCTTCATTCAAACACACGTGTGACAGTATGTATATCTTAATTTTTTTCTATAGGTGGAGAAATAGTGATCAAGCAAATTCGGTGGATGTGTATATTCTTGCTAAATTGTGCCTAATTCAGTGGTTCTCAAATAGTGGGGCGTGCGTTACCCTGGGGAACATGCTTTTTTTTGACAGGGAGTAGGTTTTCTTGCACTGAACAAGAGCAGCAGATATAAAGTTCAGATAACCATGTGTACATGTGTATGATCACACCGGTGTTCATATGTGTCACGTGATCAACCACTAAATTCACACGTTTTTTCACGCGATATCTGGCACTGATCCAAAAAAAGATGTGCTCAGAGCTTGTTATTTATCACAACAATTCAGTGTTTTCAACCACATAAGGTTTCTTTTAAGTTGAGCCAACAAATTGGTGACTAATTTTAATAAAAAAAGAGAAAAACAAATAAATGTGATCTATCTATTATACAGCGCATTTTGTGACTACGGTATGTCACGTGACAAGCATGACACGTTGCCATGGAAACAATAAAGCGAAAGCTCCAAAATGGGGGGGAGGGGGGGTGCGCGAAATGTTTACCTCTTTCTCTTTACCATATAATATTAGAGTAATTAGACCAATACTTACAGAATAAATTATTTGTAATTGTCCTTGTTGTTACCCCTTTATTCCCCAAAACTTTACATGTTGTTCCCTTATTGTCAGGGTTCTGCCACATTCGGTCTAGTCATTTCTTGGTTTTGTGGCAGAGCTCTGACACTACCGTTATGTCTCTAGTTGCGTGTGCTTCGAGTCCTCGAGTCGCATGCGCTCGTGTCTTTCCCGATACTTTGGTCTGGTTCAGTTTCGGTTTTGGATCGGGATTCGGGCATTCATATCTCGTGTGTTCGTCTTTAGCGTGTGAGAACAGGTGTTTACACTCGTTCTTGCGCGTTCTATGTCTTGTGAGTGGGAGCGGTTTCAAGCTTTGCGCGAGCCGCGCTCTCTCTAGTCTGTGTGCAGTGATGTGAGCATGCGGTTGGTGTTTACATCAGCCGAGTGCTTTCATGTTGTGTTTTCTGTCACGCGCAGTTTGGATGTTACCAGCTGCGCGTCATCTTTCTTAAATGTGAACACGCGGCGATTCACATTAGCTGCGTGTTTATGTCTCGTCAATGTGTAACCTTCCCACCTTGTTTCACTGCTTAACTTTGATTTGCCTCGGCTGGTTCCCTATCAATTACCGTTCCTCCTGTGTGCTTATATTCTCCCAGTGTCTGCTGTCTTGTGCTGTCTCGTCGTCATTTCATGGCTGTGCCTCCTGTGTTAGTCTAGTGTCCAGTCATGCTCAAATCTAGTCCTAGTCCTAATCCTAGTCATAGTCATGTTCCTAGTCTTGTTTTCCCCCCTCGGGGTGGTTTTTGTTGTGGTTTTTGTTGTTGTTTGTTGCGCCTCTGCATCTGTGAGTCCTCGTACTTTCCTCACCATCCCTGACACTTATACCTACATGCAAGTACTTTATAGGTACACCATAATTACTGAAAGTTACGCTGTAAATTTGGTGTAGTTGTTACGCCCCGTTTAGATGAAAAAGGGTGTAAGAAACATGAAAGACTATAAAATTAAAGTGAAGTTGAATAAATGATCAAATAATTGTCTTAATTTGGGACCTTTTTTCAGGAGCCGACTGGGCCAAAATAACAAACAAAACTTCCTTGTCAAAAAACACTTTCCGGATTTTAATCTAAAACATTACCAAATTTTGTTTCAATTTTACTTTAGATCCGTGCTTAGTCTGGCTCTAATATCAAATGGCTATTAAATTTAGATTGAATGAAAATGTACATTTTCTGATTAGGAACCCTTTCACTTATTCGTTCATCAGGGACTTCGTACAGAGTCTCATGTCGGCCATGTCATGGACACACAGACACAGTTCTGATCTTCGTCAGAGGTTGCAGGGTGATCTCTTTCACCGTAATGCGCACCCTGCTTGCTCATAATAAAATGTCATTTCACAAAACTGCAACTTGCTATGTCAGTAATGCTCAGAAATCAGAAGGTCCCAGACCCGTGCTCTATTTATTGGGCTTTCAGTATGATCTATCCCAGGGGTGGGCAAACTATGGCCCGCGGGCCATATCCGGCCCGTTGGTCTTTTTAATCCGGCCCGCCTAACTTGCCAAACCTGTATTAAACCTGTATTAAATCTCTGTGCTGGAGAGTAGGCGTGTGTCGCAAAACCCTCTACAACCCCCTTTATGGCGTTAATTCCGCTAAAAAGGAACGAGCGCAAAACTAATGTTTGCGCGCGCGTAAATTACATCCGCGAGCGGAAAACAGAGCAACACGTAAATACGGGTACCCGCGAGCTCATTTTAATCACTCGCGTGCGCGAACATTCACCCGCTCTCGACTGCTGTTTTTGCTCGCTGTTTTGTCAGTCGTGGGGCGGGACTTGCTCTTGTAATAGTAACATCAAACGTCATTGGTTAGTTCCCTTTTTTCCAGAGGTCAGTTGTGATTGGACGCCTGTGATTGTCAATCTAGAGCTGAGGCAAATATATGATTCAGTCACTTTGCATATTATGTTTTTTCTGTCGATTAAATTGTATTAATATTGTTTTGTTGTAATTTCATGTGTCCCAGTCGAGTGATTTAAGACCAAACTATACAGGTTTTTCTATGATTTCTTATAAGTAAATGCACAAGTACGACCTTCACCCCGGCCCCTCTGTCAATTTTAAGAAACCAATGTGGCCCGTGAGACAAATAGTTTGCCCACCCCTGATCTATCCTGAACAGCGATTTACAGTATAATGATATTTGCCAGGAAAAAATGTGTGCATGCCAGTTATACAATTAAACAAATAGAGCCCAATTAAGAAATAGTACATAATTTCATAACATCAGCTGCTCAAAGAATGAGAATGTTTTCTGGTTAAACAAATCCTGTTTTGACAGTTTTTCTTAAATACCCTTAAATACCCAGACCAGAACAAAAGAGTCATAAATATTTGTAAGTGAACATTGTGAGTGAACATTCACTGATTTTTTAGGGTAATTTTTAAGGAGCGGGTGGCTCATAGATGGGTGGGAAGACAAATTTGGGTGTTCAATGCTCTTCATTGGAAGTCTTAGCATGGTATTGGTCTTCGTTGAGCATAAGCTTGTCAATATTTGTGGTCTAACTTTAATTCCCCTACACTCTTATAGACCATCTGGAGAACATTGACTCTTTTTTTAGGCTTAGATCTACATGTTCTTATCATTGAAAGATACGATTTGGAAATCCATTGCCGCTTGTATATATATATTGTTTTATTTTTCTTATTTGTACCTATATTCTTTTCTTTGTCTTATTAGTGGTGCTCGTTGGCGAGCACTACTATTACTATCTTACCAAGCCTATAATAATGATGCTGAAATCTTCGGCGCGCTACTGCTCCTAGAGCGTTTGTCTCAGACCCATGAATGAGGCATCAAAACGTGCGGCCGATTGAGGAGAGGGGTGCTCCATCTTCACTAAGCGATCGGGGGTACGATGTTCGCCCCAGGGGACGGAACAAAAAACACCCCCATAGATGTCCCATTGAAACGAAATTTTGACGATTAATAACTCAAAGCGAGGAATTTGTAAAACGATGAAACTCGCCACATCTGAAGAGGGTGGCTGGCTCTGTGAGAACATACCACAAAATGGGGTAAAAGTTGCACCCCTGGGGTGCTAGAGCTCCCCAAATTTTCCCCATTGAAATGAATGGTTAAGGCCGTCCCATGAAACACCATCAAATTGCATTGGGATTTTTAATTGAACATAGCTCTACAGCAGAGCGTCACAGAGACAAGGGGGAGGGCTCATTTTACTCAGGCGACCAATGAGTGTCTCAGGATCACTGGGAAGCTATTAAGCCACGCCCTAGCAACCATTTAGAGCACCTTAGCAACCCATCCCATAGACTTCCATTCAAATAGATTGACTTCTATCTCTGGATAGAAAAGTCATATAAATTTGAGGGTGGGCCCGTTTTACTCGGGGCAGCAAACTGCCAATTACCAACGTCTTTAACACTTCCTAGCCACGCCCTAGCAACCATTATGGAGCACCTTAGCAACCAAATACAAAGTGAGATATCTTCAGTTCTGAATGTCGTAGAGGCATTCTGGTTGGTTTATGTCGTTCATACTCACAAGGAGCCTTTGGAGTGACATCACTGGCAGACGCTAAGCCACTCCTTAGCAACCAAAAAGAGTATCCTAGCAACCATTTAGCCAGTCCTATATCTCTGCATCAGAAAGTCGTAGAGACATGGGAGTTGGGTCAATTAGACAATCAGCCTTTGGAGTAACATGACTGGCAGGTACCAAGCCACTCCTTAGCAACCAAACAGAGTACCCTAGCAACCGTTTAGCCAGACCCATATCTCTGCTTCTGAGTATCGTAGAGACATGGGGGTTGGCTCTATTGGCTCATGCTAGCAAACAGGACTTCCAACATGCTACATATGCTAGCAGTGAATAGCTACATGCTAATAGTGATTAACTAAGTGTTAAATTATGCTAATAATGCCATAGAAACCCCCCATAACACCTAATAACCACCTAGAAACAGCCCAGGACACCCTAGATGAGCCATAACAACCACCTAGCATAACCCTAGTAACCAACCAGTTAGCCTAGTGACACCTTAGCAATCGCCTAGGAACCACTCTGATTACCCTAGCAACCACCTAGCAACCATCCCCGGTTACCCCAGCAACTGCCTAGCAACCGCCTGGCAACCACTCTGGTTACCCTAGCAACCACCTAGCAACACCCTGGCAACCACTCAGTTTACCCTAGCAACCACCTAGCAACACCATAGCAACCACTCTGATTACCCTAGCAACAGCCTAGCAACCACTCTGGTTACCCTAGCAACCACCTAGCAACCGCCTAGCGACGACTCCGGTTATCCTAGCAACCAACTAGCAACACCCTAGCAACCACCCTGGTTACCCTAGCAACCACTTAGCAACACCTTAGCAACCATCCCAGTTACCCTAACAAACACCTAGCAACCACCCTGGTTACCCTAGCAACTGCTTAGCAACATCATGGTTACCCTAGCTACTGCCTCACCTGGCCCGGGCGGATTTTGCCACTGCGAGCACCACTCACATTTTCTTCAGGAAATGTACATTCTAGTTTTTCATATGTTCTTTTCCTTTTTCTTATTTGAATGAGTTGTAAAGAGTGATTTATAATCAAGTTAGGCATTTTTATTTGTTAAAACCTTTCTTTACTTTTCTGTAGAGTAAGGATGAATATTGTTAGCACTTCTCAACTGTTATCAGAATGTTTCTGTTGATTGTTGGAGCCTGAACCGAGCTCAGCCTTGGAGAAGCTGTGTGTGTGTGTGTGTGTGTGTGTGTGTGTGTGTGTGTGTGTGTGTGTGTGTGTGTGTGTGTGTGTGTGTGTGTGTGTGTGTGTGTGTGTGTGTGTGTGTGTGTGTGTGTGTGTGTGTGTGTGTGTGTGTGTGTGTGTGTGTGTGTGTGTGTGTGTGTGTGTGTGTGTTAATATGGTCTGTATTGGTGAGGTGATTAACTGGCACCATCAGGAGACGGAATGACTTGTTGTTTTCGACAATCCACGTCACATACCCGTCAACCATGTGATCAACGAAGATATGCTTCAGACTGTCTGCTCTTGTGTGGAAAATTAAGTCAAGTCAAGTCACCTTTATTTATATAGCGCTTTTTACAATGTAGATTGTTTCAAAGCAGCTTTACAGGAAAAACAATACAAACAAAGTTTGTTTGGCTGAACAGAAGCCCCAAAAGAGCAGGTGAATCAATATAATTGATGAATTTTAAGTGTTAAGTTTCCCCAACTGAGCAAGCCATAGGCGACAGCGGCAAGGAACCAAAACTCCGGCAGGTGACGTAACGAATGAAGAATAGAATGGAGAAAAAACCTTGGGAGAAACCAGGCTCAGTTGGGGGACCAGTTCTCCTCTGGCCAACAGCCAAACAGTGCATGATTATTATATTAACAACAATTCAAGTCCAATATGAAGTCCAATTTGGTCCGGTTAGAGATGGGTTCATGATCGTCACAAGGGAGGGTCTAGTAGAGTCACGATCTCCGCAGACACTTCAGGGCAGTGTTGTGCTCGTGTCCAGGTCCTTCATCTGATCTGGATACGGCCCGGATCCAGCTGACCACGGTAACCTCGGAATAAACAGAGACCAATATCAGCGTAGATTCCATTCTTCTTCTGATGTATCGAGTACATCAGGTGTTATGGGAATGTTCCCGGTTCCGGCTTATATAAATTATGCAGCCTAACAATCATTTTACATGATTTGGATTAAAAATGTATGTATAATGTGTTATGTGTATGCCAGGTTGAAGAGATGTGTTTTTAGTCTACATTTAAACTGACAGAGTGTGTCTGCTTCCCGAACTGTAATAGGAAGACTGTTCCAGAGTTTAGGAGCTAAATAGGAAAAGGATCGACCGCCAGCAGTTGACTTTGATTTTCTAGGTATTATAAGCTGGTCAGTATTTTGGGATCGCAATAGACGTGAAGGACTATAATGTGTTAGGAGATCGCTCAAGTACTGTGGAGCTAAACCATTTAATGCTTTGTAAGTCATTAGCAAGATTTTAAAATGTATTCGGTGATTAATAGGAAGCCAGTGCAGGTTTGACAGAACTGGGGTAATATGCTCATACTTCCTGGTTCTAGTAAGAACTCGAGCTGCTGCATTTTGGACCAGCTGGAATTTGTTTATTAAGCGTGCAGGGCAACCACCAAGTAAAGCATTACAATAATCTAGCCTTGAACTCATGAACGCATGAACTAACTTTTCCGCATTTGTCTTAGATAGCATATGTCGCAATTTAGATATATTTTTAAGATGGAAGAACGCCGTTTTACAGATGCTAGAAACATGGCTTGCAAATGAAAGATTGGTATCAAAGAGCATACTATTACTAGTTTTTACTAGTTAATTACTAGTTTTTGTTTCTCTTTCGTTCTTTCTTTCTTTCTTTCTTAGAATCATGTAAACGTCAGAATCATGAATCATGTAAACGTCATCATTGACGTAGTTAGTACCCTCTGTCAGAGTATAATTGCAGTAACAATGTTATTGTATGTGGGGCGGCCTACGAACTCCTTGTGAGACCTGAAGCTTCTGCTGATGAAACTGCAAACTAAACTTCACTAAAATGTCTTCTATTGACTGCACTTCTGACTCCTGACTGACTTCAACATATCTGGTCCTTGAGTCTTAACTGTAAATTCCCCTTCACTATCAAAACTTTACAATCTTATTCTTGTCAAGATCTAAAACTTAGCAAACCTTCTTACTCAGAACGTAATTTGGTTTATAAATGAACCTTGACTTTAATGCAGAGCTGAAGTTACTTCATTGATGTATCTATCTCTTCTATACTGATCTGTTGCCTGTAATTAGTAATTTCCAGGAAATATTAGTCAAGAATTTGTATAGTCCTGAGTCCAAAGAAACTTGAATCACATCACTAATGATTGCTTATTTTGTGCTCTTGGCTTAAGTTTTAGATGATATGTTCTGCTTTTATTGGTTTACTTGTTTGTGTAATGCATTTGGGTTTCGTTATGGTCTTTTCTCGCTCTTCTACAAAAGGGACAGACAGGATAAATTGAGCATCACAATTTTTTATTACTGTTATGAATATGAGCTCTGCGCTCCCCTCCCTGGCCACCAGAGGGAGCTCACACTTATACTGACACTACACTACACACTACATTACCCAGATACCCTCACATTGGACTGATTGTACACACCAGCTGAACACCATCAGGACTGTTTTTCACTCCACCTGTTTCACATTCACAGAGACTATTTAAACCCGGTTTCCCCACAGCTCAGGGCGAAGTCTTGATTAGCTGTGGTTATCATTTCTGAGCGTTATTATTCCTGTCTGTTTAGGCCGTTGCTGATTCTGCCTGTTTGCGCGTGTTTGATCCTGTTCTACCTGCCCTGACCTGTGCCTGGAGTAACGTTTGTGATTGATATCTGCCTGTCTTGACTACCCGCCTGGATTACCATACCTGAATCTGTCTGCCTGCCTTTCTGACCCCTGCCTGGATTACCGTTTATGTATGATCTCTGTTTGCCCTGACCTTCTGCCCGTACGACCATTCTTAATAAAGACAAAGCACGTGGATCCCTGCCTGTGAGTCACCCTTTGTTACAGAAGACTTCGCCACCAAAAGATCCAGCTGTCTTTCCCACCTGTGTGCAAACATGTCTCAGTCCGTCACCCAAGAAGGACGTTGTGGCACCTTAGAAAATCTGGGGAAGATCCTCCAGATAGCCAGGGAGAACCCAGACTTCCATGACTTTGCCGCCAAGTTCAGGATGTTTGCCATCTTCTTGTCCCTAAATGATGAGATGCTGTCAGCCAGAGCCGCCAGCGCCTGCCACGACCCGTCAGCCAGAGCCGCCAGCGCCTGCCACGACCCATCAGCCAGAGCCGCCAGCGCCTGCCATGACCCGTCCGCCACAGCCGCCAGCGCCTGCCACGACCCGTCAGCCAGAGCCATCAAAACTGAGTTTAACTTATTACTGTCTATATATAAACAAAGTTCCATAATGCTGTGTAAACTCACCTTGAGTGTGCAGCAGAGCTGAATGCAGCTCACACACACGTGTGTCCTTTATATACTTTGACGATGATGGCTGTAAAATTCCAGGAATAGTTGTCAAGGAATTTGGAAATTCCATGTTGAGTTCAGGCCAAAAAAAGAAATCTAATAACACAATAATTTGATCATTGTGTCCTCTTGGCTCAAGTTTCAGATAATATGTGCCACTTTTACTGGTTTATTGTATGATCTGTGTGATTGTGTAACTGGTGTGCTCTGGTTCTTTCCGGTTTTGCAAAAAAAGATTTTTCCTTTTCCTTTTTTATCGTTTTTTTTTTAGATTTTTCCTTATCGTATTAAATGTGCTCAAGCAACATTTACTGGACTAGAACCAATGTTGTCAAAACTCGATACTCAAACTCGCCTGCCTATAAATCTAGTTACTCAGAGTCTGAAAACTGTGATTAGCATATATTCAGGTTTGTTTGACTGGGGTCAGAGATAAACTCCACAGGACAGAGGCCCTCCAGGGCTTCAAGGAACCCTGATCGATGCTTCCTCGTTTCTTTACTCCGTCCTCCAGCCTGTGATCGAACTCAGACATCTGAAAGGTCATCTCTATTCTCTAAATGTACTGCAAGGAGGCGAGGAACGAGGAGCTAGAACGCTTTCCGAGGGGTCGTGAGCGAGGATATACAGCAGTATCCGTCCCTCGCACCCTAAGTGGAACTAAGACTTAAGGAAAAGAAACAATGCAAAACTCGCGGCTCCCTACATTTTGTAAACACAATTTGCTTTGGTACATCGGGGGGAGAAAACGATATATAAAATTGCTTATTTTTTATCAAACAGTGGTATACTGAACAAATTGTGCATCTGTTTTTAAATGAATTCAGTTATAACTAAAAGATTCTTAAGGATTAAAATAAAATATCTCCTACTTGCACATTACTATAATATTAAAGGTTCTCAACAGACCACAAACTATTAGCCTAAATTCAATTGCTATTTCTTTTTAGATAAAATAATCAACACTTAATTACAAATTGTATGCAAACATGTAAACTGCACGTTTTGCATTAACTTTTAAGTCTATTTAAGTAATGATTTTACTCCAGTTACAATAATTTACACAGTGGATGTCATTTGCGTGACAGGTATATTTAAATATTCAATAATCAAGACGTCACTCACAGGTTAAGTAACGTAATTTTAACACTGTTCCTGTCTGTCTGGGTCTTCTTTGTCACTTCCTGTCAGTCTTGTCTTTGTTTCACTTCCTGTCCATCGGGTTATTGTTTCACTCCCTGCACCTGTCTTGTAATCACTTGCTCGTTAGTCTCCCAGGTGTTGTTTATTCCTCTTGTGTATATATAAATCTTGCATTTCCCTTATGTTTGTCAGTTGTTAATGAAGTTTACGGTCAAGTGTGTGGATGTTCTACCTGTCTTCCTGAGTTCCCGGGTTTTGTCTAAGTTTAGTTTTTGCACAAGTGTGCTTATTTGTTTTGTTATTTAAAGTGTTTTGTTTTCGTTTATTATTATTAAATGACTTTTCTGATTGAATCCAGCTCCTGCCTCGTTCTCCCGCATCGCACACCAACCCCATCGTAACAGTAATGAATATACAGTAATACCTCAGTTTGCGAGCAACTTGGTATACGAGCAAATCGGTGTACGAGCATTGTATCGGTGTACGAGAAAAATGTTCTCTCACCCATGCGCAGTTTTGTGTGGAAAAAGTCCTAACGCTCAGCATCATCGCGCGCAATTTTACTGGAAATATCCTAAACACAGCCTCTCATAACACAGTCACACGGTTCCAACCCCTTTATCACCCCTTAACTCGTTCATTCTCTCAGAGTTGCTTGGTTTGGTTGCATCATTCACCACAGTGATACTTTTATAAGTGATTTACAGCAGTTTTACCTCATGTTGTTAACATTAATTGCGATCGCTATTGTTCACGTAGTGAAATATACACGTACAGTACCTCTAAGCAGTAACTGTCACGGTTCATGAATTAATTGTCTCCTAGTTCTGCCTGTGTGTGTGTTTTGCACCATTCCCGCCTCAGTTGTCATGGTTATTCATTTGATTCATCATTTTGAGTTTTATGTGTTGGACTGTTTATCAGAGATTGGAGATCGGAAATTATCCTGTGAATTATGATAAACTGCTATATTTCATTTTCTTTGTCGTGTTTGTTAACATAACTAGGAAATTGCTGCCTTATTTGTTTTTGTATTACATGAGGTCTTGACCTTAAGGTTAACAATTTAAAAAAAAGAGTGTGTAATCATGTTCATGTTGGTGTTTTTGGTGATGCTTGTGAAAATAATTCAGGTAATTTGAACAATGTCATGATTGAATGCAGTTTGTGCCAAGGCAATGGCAAATTATTCACAGTTTAACCCACATAAACTGCTGTTGCTCTCACAGTGTGAAGAGTTTTGTAAAAGTGACCCGAGTATTGAGAAATGTGACCTTGAGATTGTAAGTAAATTAGAGGTGAGAGCGACACCACGTGGTCTGGAATTGAAACTGCAGGTTTACAGGGATTAATATTCATGTCATGTTAATGTTTGTGGTAAAGTTCAGGAACAAACTGCATCACTGTCTGTATGAATCAAGATCAGAGGACATTCTGTCAATGTGTGCAAGATGTATTATTTGTATTGATCCATGAAGTAAAGAACCAATAGATATGGTGAAGCATATGATGGTTTATTAGCAGTTCCCTGTCAAGGGAACTCAACACTGCGTCGAACGCATATGGGAACGCATTAGTGTAATTGTCTCTTGAAGCGCAATTGAAACCAGGTGTGCGAGTGCACGTAGCCGAATGTGACGTAATGAGCCAGGAGTATAACTGCTCGCAGCAGACTAGCAGCCTCAGCTTAGTGTCTTCAACAGCGCTCGAAGCTAACGTGTGTTTGAGTTGCTCTGCTGGCTGTAAGTCGATATATTTCACTTACCTCTGAAGAAATGGCGGATTCACAGTCTTTCAGGCGTTGTGTCACTCCTTGCCCGCGTTTTATCACGGGTAAGGACACACACGCTCTCTGTGTGTTTTGTTTGGGCGAAGCTCATGCACGCTCAGCGCTCGAGGGCACTGAGTGTGCAGAGTGTTTGCAGCTGCCGCTGCGCACTCTTCGCTCACGCCTGGCAGTCTTCGAGGGGACTGCTCAGGCTCGCGTTCCTCGTGGGTCTGGTCCCGCTGCAGCTGAGGCTCAGCGACGGCTGCACTCATGGGGATCGCAGCTGGATTTAGCAGCGGGGTCGGAGACGGGCGAGCCCTTTTCTCCTCCCTTACCTGCTGAATCCGCGCTCACTCAGGATTCGGAAGCGCACCATGCGGTGATTACTTCCGACCTGGGTGATGACGCTCTGCTGAACCTCTCTAGTTCCGAGGAATTAGAGGTGGACGTAGTCAGCATTGATGTGGATGAAGCTGAACCGCCATCAGCTTCACCCGCGTTTGAGGAGCTGCTTGAGGTTGTCACTCGGGCAACGGCGAGGCTCGGTCTCGAGTGGCCAGCTGAGCCCAGGGACGCTCGTCCTAAGAGTCGGTTAGACGAGCGTTACCTGCCTGCTCGAGTGCAACCTCAGCGTCGGGGTTTGCCGTTTTTTTCCCGGACCTCCACACCGAGGTGTCGAGGTCTTGGAAGCGGCCCGCCTCCCATAGGGTGCATAGCAGCGTTTCTGCTAACTATGCTACCATTATGGGAGCCAAAGAGCGCGGCTATGGGGCGATGCCTAGAGTGGAGGAGGCGCTGGCTAACTACCTCGCCCCCCATTCATCGCCACCCCTTAAAACCCCGACGCTTCCCACCATGGTGGAAGTAACCCGGAGGGGTTTGGTGGGCAGCGTCGGGGTTCATACTCCGCAGCTGGTCAGGCTGCAGCGTGTTTGCACACGTCTTCACTGCTGCAGGCCTACCAGGCGGAGCTGCTCGCAGACCTCGATGAGGGCGGGGGAATCGGCCCTGAGGCAGTAGCCGAGCTGCGCAGGGCCACCGATCTTTCTCTGAGGGCTGCTAGGGAAACGGTCGGTTCTATCGGTCGCTCCATGGCAGCCCTGGTGGCCACAGAGAGACATCTCTGGCTCAACCTGACTTCTCTCAGAGAAAAAGATAAGAATGTTCTCATCGACGCTCCTCTTACGCCTCCTGGTCTCTTCGGCGACGCCGTCAAGATGGCCGTCGAGAGATTTCAGGAGGCTGCTAAGCAGGAAGTAGCGTTCCGGAAGATTCTTCCCCGCCGCTCTCGGGCAGCTGGGCCTGCGAGCCAGCCGCAGCCCAGCAGCAGCTCCTCGCACCGCGCTGCTCAGCGGCAGAGTGTGGCTTCTCGCCAGCCTCCCCAGTCGGGTGGCGGCGCTGGTCGCCGCACTCAGCCGCAGCCCTCTGGCAGAAGGACAGATCTGAGGGCTGTCCTTCAGGCCAAGAAGGCTAAGAGCAAGAGGCCCTGACACACTCTGGTCGCGGCCTCGCAGCGCTGGTCCTCCTCGAGGGGTGGACCAGTGCTCGCCAAGCGCGGTGTACGGCTCAGGGTCTCGAGGGACCCGGGCCGTGCTCTACGCGGGCAGTTTTGTCCAGTCACGCTCCTCTCGGGCCGTGCTGGGCAGGTTGCCCCCTCTGAGGAGGGTCCTAGAGCATCCGCCCCGGCGGCTCTCTGGTTTCGGCCGGGGCCCCGGGGTCGCAAAATATTTATGTCCAGAGGTCGGTCTCGAGAGACTGATACCCTTAGTAGATTTCCTGGCGGCGTGGCAGCGCCTCCCAGGTATCTCTCGATGGGTCCTGCGTACCGTATCAGAAGGATACGCTGTTCAGTTCCGGGTTCATCCTCCCGGCTTCACGGGTGTGTTACCAACAGTGGTGAACCCCGAGCAGGCTCTGGTCATGGAACGAGAAGTAGACTCACTGCTGAGGAAAGAGGCCATAGAATATGTACCCCTCTCAGCCAGAGAATCAGGTTTCTACAGCCGGTACTTCATAGTTCCCAAGAAGGGTGGAGGCTTACACCCTATCTTAGATCTTCGCACTCTGAACGATTCTGTCAGGCGACTGAAATTCAGAATGTTAACTCTGAAGCAGATCGTAGCTCAGATCAGGTCCGAGGACTGGTTTGTCTCGATAGATCTCAAGGACGCGTATTTCCATGTCTCCATCCTTCCTCAGCATCGGAAGTTCCTCAGATTCGCCTTTGGTGGGAAGGCTTATCAGTATCGGGTTCTTCCGTTCGGCCTGGCTTTGTCTCCTCGCACTTTCACCAAGTGCGTGGATGCAGCTCTAGCTCCGCTCCGATCCCGAGGGATCCGGATCTTGAATTACATAGACGACTGGCTCATTTTGGCCCAGTCTCGAGATTTGGCGGTTCGGCATCGAGATGTCGTTCTCGCGCACATGAAGGAGCTCGGGCTGAGACTAAATGCCCAAAAGAGTGTACTCTGGCCGAGGCAGAGCACTACTTTCCTAGGCGTTGTATGGGAATCTTCAGTCAACGACATAAAGCTAGGCCAGCTGGTCACTGTCAGACATTTCCAGAGAGTTCTGGGGCTCATGGCAGCAGCCTCTTGCGTGATACCGCTAGGTTTGCTTTACATGAGACGTCTACAGTGGTGGCTCAAGACCAGGGGGTTTTCCCCAAGGGGGAACCCTTCCCGCCTGATCAAGGTTTCAAGGCGCTGCCTGCGAGCCTTGAGTCAGTGGAAGAATCCCTGGTTTCTTGCCCAAGGACCCGTACTGGGACCAGTCTGTCACCGCGTGATGCTGTCAACAGACGCTTCCTGCTCGGGTTGGGGGGCGGTCCTGAGGGACCGCTCAGCTCAAGGTTTATGGAGCGAGGCCTGCCTCTCTCTGCATATCAATGCGTTAGAGATGTTGGCAGTCTGGAGGGCGCTTCAAGCCTTTCTCCCAGACCTCCGGGGCCACCATGTGTTAGTCCAGTCCGACAACATGACGGTGGTATCCTACATAAACCATCAGGGGGGTCTCCGCTCCCTTCGGCTTTCCAAGCTGGCCGGGCGGATCCTCCTCTGGGCTCGGAACAAACTTTGCTCCCTTTGGGCAGCTTTTATTCCGGGATCCCAGAACACGGAAGCAGACTTCCTGTCGAGGCAGGGGCCGAGGCCCGGGGAATGGATGCTCCACACCGAGGTGATGGAGCAGATATGGGAGAAATTCGGTCGAGCCCAGGTGGACCTCTTTGCGTCCCACGAGGCGACCCACTGCCCTCTGTGGTACTCCCTCTCTCCTCCAGCTCCGTTGGGACTGGATGCGATGCAACAGGAGTGGCCGAGGCTACCCCTGTACGCTTTTCCCCCAGTAGCTCTGCTCCCGGGGGTTCTAGAGAAAGTTCGCCAGGACAGGGTCCGTCTCACCTTAGTTGCCCCGCGGTGGCCGGGCAGGGTGTGGTTCTCGGACTTGGTGTCCCTCCTAGACGGCACTCCTTGGAGGATTCCCGTCAGAGTGGACCTTCTGTCTCAGGCTCAGGGCAGGATCCTTCATCCTCGCCCGGAACTGTGGAATCTGTGGGTCTGGCCTCTGAGGGGGCCCGACTCATAGGCTCGGGTCTCTCGACTGAGGTCGTTGAGACCATTCTCCACTCTAGAGCCCCATCCACGAGGAAACTCTATGCTCGGAAGTGGGCTCTCTTCACTTCCTGGTGCGGTAACAAACCTGTAGACCCAGTGACCTGCCAGGTCGGTATCGTCCTGGAGTTCTTACAGGAGAGGTTCGCCGCCGGGCTGTCCCCCTCCACGCTTAAGGTGTACGTGGCTGCCATTGCGGCTTACCACGTACCCCCGAGTGGTATACCTCTGGGTCGGGACCCCCTAGTAGTTCGTTTTCTCCGTGGCACTCTCAGGCTGAGGCCTGCGGTACGATCCCGGGTTCCTTCCTGGGACCTGTCCCTGGTACTCCAGGCCTTGTCCCAGGAACCCTTTGAACCGCTTGAGGACATCTCAGAGAAATTTCTCACTCTTAAAACGGTGTTCCTCCTAGCCATTTCCTCATTCAAGAGGGTTGGTGACCTTCAGGCCCTGTCAGTGGCCCCCTCCTGTCTGGAGTTTGCTCCTGGTCTGGCGAAAGCCTTTCTCTCTCCCAGACCAGGTTATGTTCCGAAGGTCCTTTCGAGCCCAGCTCGTCACATCGTACTGCAGGCCTTATGTCCTCCCCCCTTTGATGATCATGACCAGGAGTTCAAGAACAAGGTCTGTCCAGTGCGAGCACTGGACGCCTACGTCCGCAGAGCGACCCCATGGCGTAGGTCGGACCAACTCTTTGTATGCTTCGGGGCTCCTAAGGGAGCTCCAGCATCTAAACCTACTTTAAGCAGGTGGATAGTCGAGACTATCTCACTAGCTTATGAACTGGCGGGTCAGCAGTGTCCTCTGCATGTCCGCGCCCATTCTACTCGGAGCATGGCTACCTCTAAAGCTTTTTGCGCAGGGGCTCCCCTTGCCGATATTTGTGATGCGGCTGGCTGGTCCTCACCGCATACCTTTATCAGGATCTACCAGTTAGACCTCAACCCCGCTTTGGGAACCTTGGCCCTTTCGTAGTGAGCTACGTTAGCTTGGCGTACTCCGTTCGCTGAGGCGGCGTGGGTATTCTCGTTCCCATATGCGTTCGACGCAGTGTTGAGTTCCCTTGACAGGGAACGTCTCAGGTTACTTACGTAACCCTAGTTCCCTTAGAGGGAACGAGACACTGCGTCTCGTAGCCTCAGCTCCATCGCACGCCGGCTGTTTCAGACACTAGTTAAGCTGAGGCTGCTAGTCTGCTGCGTGCAGTTATACTCCTGGCTCATGACGTCACATTCGGCTACGTGCACTCGCACACCTGGTTTCAATTGCGCTTCAAGAGACAATTACACAAATGCATTCCCATATGCGTTCGACGCAGTGTCTCGTTCCCTCTAAGGGAACTAGGGTTACGTAAGTAACCTGAGACGTTTTATGTTCTGAGTTGATAGAACTCAATCTAAAAGACCACTTTATTGCAGAGATCCGACTGGCAGCAGTTCTTGTTCATGCCGGCGATACTCTGGAAAGTACGACACTCTTTCATATTGCCGCATTTCCAATAGCCCATAACTGGATGAAACAGAAAGATAAAAGTAGTTTATGAACATCATGATTTTCTCTCATCACAAAGTGAATATTTATCTGCATTTCTGATATCAAACTACAGCTGGTTCTGATTGCTAGTGTCCATGTCAGTGCTATTGGAGTTTGAATGAGATATAGTTATAGTTTTTATTTGTATATATTCCAGTTTCATTATTGTTAAAGTTTTAGTAATTTTGTAGAATTTTTGTCTTTAGCTAGATGTAAAAAGACAAAAATGCAATAATTGCAATATATATACAGTGGTACCGCGAGATACGAAATTAATCCGTTTCGAGGTGGCCTTCGTATAATGAGTTTTTCGTATCTTGGAACACATTTTACATGTAAAATGGCTAATCCGTTCCAAGCCCTCCAAAAACACCCCATTAAATTTCATAATTTAAATTATTCATAAATTGACCTATAAACAATGAAATAATGTAAAATGTCGAAGCTTACCTTTCGAGTGAGGCTATCTCCGAAAGTGGCGGCAGAGGAGGAGGACAAACGGCAGATAAAGTAAAGTTTGGGGTGCGGAGTGGCTGAGCTAAAGCACGCCAGCACGTACGTATAGAAGATGCATGATGGGAGGGATGCTGTCCAATTAGAGAGAAGGATCTCATGGCTTGGCTAGTGTTACGTCCTCTAATTGATGTTAATCTAGGAGGATAGGAACGTAACACCAAGAGTAAAGAAAAGGTAAATATAAATAATGTCGCGCTAATTCAACGTAAGAACTGTCGATCTGTAACATTAGGAAGGGATAAATGAAACGGAGTCAAGATGAAATCAAAAATTAGTTTTAGTGTAAAAAAAATAATCACCAATAAATAATCACCAATAAAACATGGAGTGAAATGATTAAATGAAAATAAACAATATTTACAAACATTAAACATGACAAAGAATATGGGAGACAATAAGCGGGGCAAAAGCAAAGAAATAAACAGAACAAAACATCTGCTAACTACAAACAAAAGTATTTCTGATCTAAAAAGAAACAAAACAGATCTTCGGCGCAACGCCCGCTAACTGCTCTAACTAAAAACCAAAAATACAAATGATAGCTCCCGCTTTCTAAACTAGTGAAACTTAACAAGTCAAACCTCTACGTGTTGCGATGTATGTCACGTGACTTACTGAACTCGTCTTCCCACTTGTGTCGGATGTTGTAAACTCTGAATGATGGTAACCCTATACACAATGGCACAAACTCTGAATGGTGGTGAGCACTTACGTAACACAAAACGATACACCAAAGAAGGCTTTTAACCAAAAACACAACACTAACAACTAACAGAATTCAAGAATCAATCAAACAGACAATACACAGCAAGGGTCAAGAGCTACGTCCAAAGGACGCGCTCCCGTGATGCGTCACTTCCTAGCCTTTTATAGTTGGCTAATTCCTTTGCGGAGAGGCGTGGCTTCGTCAATGAAGTTGATTGACAGGAGAGTTATCCAATGACAGGACCTGAGAAATATGATAGGGTAGACAAAAAAGGGGGGAGTGGACAAAAACACACTACGACACACTAAGGGACGTAACAGCTAGCATCAGGAACCAATGGGAGAGCAGGAGGATGGTGGCGAGTCTACTATAACTAAGATGGTGGCGTGCGGCGCGAGTTTCAAAATTGTTATGGGGCGAATCTCGGACTTTTCTGAAATCTTTCGTATCTTGAAAACTTTTCGTATGTAGAGCAGTAAAATTATTCGTCTTTGCTTTAGTAACTTGGATTTTTCGTAAGTTGAGCCTTTCGTATCTTGAGGTACTACTGTATATATACACTGTAAACGAATTTTAATTTCTTACTTATTAATCCTTATCTTTAGAAGTAAGCAAGCTTATCAAGAAACTGAATGTTCTGCTGTTGTGTGTGTGTTGCATAAAGAGTACAGATCTACCCGTCCCGAACTAAACGCATTATATTGTGTTCAGTCAGCAAGCGTAACGACCTGACCCGAGAAACAGGTCGAGAAAGAGTATATAAACTAATGACGGGAAGTGCTCGTCGCCTTCTTATAGCTCATATGTTGTCTGTGTGTGAGGATGCCTTTATATGTGTGTGATATCAAGTCATATTTTTTTACATAATCATAAGTCATGCTTTTCACTGATTGTTTTTCACATACTAAATGGAAGGGAAATGCTTGGTTTCCTCCGCTTCTGCTGGGTGTTATGAATTATAAATAAAGACTGTTTGTTTATTACTCCGATGTCTTGTTAGTGCTTGCTGCAAATTCACTCGTGACTATTTCAAATAACTAAAAATGTTTTAGTTAATTATAATAATCCTGGGTCAAGTCAAATGTTTGGACACACCTGCTTGTTCTTTATCATTTTACGAATTTTAGGATAATTAAGAAAAATGTATTTATCTTTCTTCAGAACATTTAAATGCATTTCTTAGCTTGCTATAGTGTGAAACTGACAGAAAGTTTAAACTCACAGGGAGGAAAGCTGATTCTGACTGATATCCTGTGGGAACAAAGCTTCGTTACCTCACTAACACGTCACGACAGACTCACAGAGCACATAGATTGAGTACACAAATTAGTACATAGAAAATGAAATAATGTGTATAAAGGATACAAAAAACATGTCAGATGGATTGCACCAGCAAAAAAAACCTGTTGATTTCACACTGAAATTATGTTCCTTCTGCATGAAAATTTGAAAATATTCTATTACTCTCCTCTTTGTACTTGTGCATGAATTATATTAAATATAACAATATTTAATTATTTTTTTCACATGATGGGTGGGTGTTTGCACGTTGTGGTTGTTTGCTGATTAGAAAAAAAATATTGAGTGAATATAAGCGAATATGCTCAAGGAAGCGCGTATTAATGAATGCACGCGAGGGGGGAGTCAGATTTCGGTACAACACCTGTATGTTTGATGGCGAAATTGCCCAGCTGTTCATTTCAGACACAGAAGATGAAGACTTTAATGGATTTGGATGGATTGATTAAAACATAATGTGAGTGTATTGTTAAACTGTAGAATAAAGTTAAACTAAACTCACTGTTTTGCTTCCGTTACCTATTTTTTGTAGACAATATGTTTTAGTATGCGACTAATAATATATAATTATAATTATAATTTTTAAGTACAGAAATAGAACTATAATTGAAACTGCGCCTTATAATCCTTTTGCCTTATGGTGCGGAAAATACAACGGTAAATGTATTTGTAATTGTGTAGTTGTTATTTTGCTTGTTTTTTTACCAATATGCATGTGTGTGTTGTTTTATAAGGAGTACACACACACACAAACACAAACGTGCACAATACAATTAAACTTATTAAATATACAAATAAACCTTCCCAATGAACAAAACATCTGAATGACACAGTTGGTGTAGGAATTTTTATGGAGCACCAGACGGCAGAGCACTGTGTCAAAAGCTTCGAAGCACCAACACAGTTTCATGTAAAAGCTTCACTGCTTCAGAAGCTTCGTTTGGCACATCCCTACCATGTGAAGACTCACTGTCTATATACTGTATTATCAAGGGTTCTTTAATGAACTTAAAAAAGTTCTTCCATGACATTAAATTGGAACATCTAATACAATCTTGTTGATCAATACAAATTTTGAAATGAAATTAAATGAATTATTTACTTAAATCAAATAGAAAAAAATGTCCACCTGATGTCCCAGGCAGCAAATGAACTTTGTTTTTAAATATAATCAAACTGGCTGAATAGTCATTTCAACTCGTTTTTTAAAAATCTTTCCTAGTTGAGTCTTATATAACTTTAAAAAAATACGTTGAAATTGGTCAGATTATTTTGATGAATTGATGGCTTACTGATCACAAAAATTGTTTTTTACAGTTAAAATATTCTTATAACCTGATGGGGATTTATGTTAAATTAGTGCCCTTTTTCTTTAAACTTTCATCTTTTACTATGTAATTAATTACTGAATGATCGTCAGCATCAGCTCCCCTTCAAAGGTCAGAAAGGTGGATTAAACAATATGTTTTCCAGTGAGTCTCATTAAACATGACGAGCAGCTTCCCATCACGTGTGTTGGAGCTGCTGGTGGACAAATGACAAATGCTTTCTTCTCATGAGGACGTGGCAGTAAAGTTTAATGTTGAGGGACATGGGAATGAATATCAGAGTTGAGACTAAGAGATGTATTTTATGTCTTTCAGAGGTTTGTTCATGAGCCTTTAGCAGGATTCTTGGGTCTTGGATGATTGTGTGGTGTCTGAATCTGTTCTGCAAGCCTTTACTGGATTTGAAACGTTCCAGAAAGTGTGAGTAACTGTTTATTTCAGGTCCGAGGTTCATGTGTACACAATGTTTCAATATCTGTTGGATTTAGCTCTGTGTCACGCCTCCTGTTTGATGTGCTTTCTTTCCCCTTTATGTCCTGTGTTCGTTGTCTGTGTGACTGTCGCCACGCACGTGGCTGTGATTACATTAGTCTGCTGTCAGTGTGTCATGATTGTGGCCTGGATAATGATGTGCTGAGAGACATGATTAATAAGTTTGTCTTTGTGTACCTAGATGATATTCTGATCTTTTCTCCTTCTTCTCAGGTTTACACTCAGCATGTTCGCCAGGTTCTCCAACGGCTTCTTGAGAATCAGTTATTTGTTAAGGCGGAGAAGTGCGAGTTCCACTCCAAGTCTGTCACGTTCCTGGGATATGTCAAATCAGATGGTGGGGTGGAAGCTGATCCCGCTAAGGTAAGGGCCGTCGCCGAGTGGCCAGTCCCCAACCCAGTCCCAGTTCCTGGGATTTGCCAACTTGCTGCTCCTTTAATTGCTCTAACCTCCACCAAGGTACCGTTTGGCTGGAATAATGAGGCTCAGAGGTCCTTTGACGAATTAAAGTCCCATTTCATCTCTGCCCCTGTTCTCTCCTTTCCAGATCCAGAATGACAGTTTATTGTTGAGGTTGATGCATTCGATGTCGGGGTAGGCGCGGTCCTGTCTCAGCGGTCCCCTAAGGATGGGAGGGTACATCCCTGTGCCTACTTCTCCCACCGACTGAGCCCAGCTGAGCGTAACTACGACATAGGTAACAGGGAGCTGTTGGCGGTCAGGTTGGCTTTGGCGGAGTGGCGCCACTGGTTGGAGGGTGAAGCGCAGCCCTTTTTGGTTTGGACGGACCACAAAACCTGGAATATTTTCATTCAGCCAAAAGACTGAACTCACGTCAGGCTCGTTGGGCACTCTTTTTTGGCCGTTTTACCTTTACACTGTCGTACCGCCCGGGATCCAAAAATGTCAAACCTGATGCCCTCTCTCGACTGTTCGGTACCTCTGGGGATTTGCCTGACACCGAAACCATCCTTCCTAGGGGGGTTGTGGAGGGGTCTCTCTCCTGGGATATTGAGCGGCTTGTAGAGGAGGCTGGTCGTCAGTGTGAGGTGCCAGAGCGGTTTCCCAATGGTTTATTGTTTGTGCCTG
This sequence comes from Rhodeus uyekii, assembly GCA_037043235.1. Taxonomy (NCBI): domain Eukaryota; kingdom Metazoa; phylum Chordata; class Actinopteri; order Cypriniformes; family Acheilognathidae; genus Rhodeus; species Rhodeus uyekii. The sequence goes on along the minus strand of JAWRVZ010000011.1, from coordinate 4,179,540 downwards.
CTGCGCTGCACAATGAGGTCCTCCAATGGGGACGCGCGTATAGGCTGACCGGTTACCGGCCTACGAACTCCTTGTGAGACCTGAAGCTTCTGCTGATGAAACTGCAAACTAAACTTCACTAAAATGTCTTCTATTGACTGCACTTCTGACTCCTGCTCTTCATTCAACATATCTGGTCCTCGGGTCTTAACTGTAAATTCCCCTTCACTATCAAAACTTTACAATCTTATGCTTGTCAAGATCTAAAACTTAGCAAACCTTCTTACTCAGAACGTAATTTGGTTTATAAACGAACCTTGACTTTGATGCAGAGCTGAACTGAAGTTAGTTCATACCTGCTTCTGTCTCTTCTGTACTGATCTTTTGCCTGTAATTAATCATTTCCAGGAAATATTAGTCAAGAATTTGCATAGTCCTGAGTCCAAAGAAACTTGAATCACATCACTAATGATTGCTTATTTTGTTCTCTTGGCTTAAGTTTCAGATGAAGTTCTGCTGTTATTGGTTTACTTGTTTGTGTAATGCATTGGGGTTCATTATGGTCTTTTCTCGCTCTTCTACAAAAGGGACAGAGAGGATTAATTGAGCATCACAGCATTTTTGTATATATCCTAATTCTCCCACGATTCTGAACAGAATACTAGTTCTGAATAAAATAACATGTAAATTACTACAAGAGGTTCTGACAACATTTCAATTGCTCAGTCTATTAAAACACGAAGCAGGAATTCCTCCGTCACACTCATAAACTAATATGTGTCGTAAGGATTCAGTGTTTCCGAAACTGTATTGGGCAACATCATGACTATGACCAGAAAAAACAGCAAATATGCCTATACTGCACAATAAGTGAAAAACAGTAGGTTAAGCAGTATGCTTGAATTCATGGCATTCATAAAACAGTATGCATAAAGTATCTGAGTACTGCACACATTTCTACTATGTAGAACATATTAAGTTTCAAACCAAATGAAGTATCTACAGTATGTGACAGTTTCGGACACAGTGTGTGAATCTGAAGAACCTCTTTTCACTTTAAAGAAACTTTTATTGCAAGGAGCAGCTCCCATTAATGTTATGATATGTTTCATTGATCTTTATGGAACCATATGAAAACTAAAAAAATTTACAATTTTTGCACAATATTGTACACAGTAATCTTATTTTCACTACACATGCAACACTAGAATGAGTTACTGTATAGTAAATGGACAGTTATGAATTATTGATTTATTCTGAGTGACAAATGAACAAAACACATGGACTTAATGCAACATTTTATTCGTGCAACATTAGGCTGTGGTATGAATATAGCTAATGAATACAAATATGAAAAGTGCCTACATAATAGCCTACAGATTCACACAAAATAAAATTGACATGTTGTGTAACATACTATGATTAAACAGTCTATTATTGATCTTGCAATAATAAGTAATTCTACTAATGTATACAGTGTATGTGTGACATTCATTCCTTTTTTATCTATAAGTACAAAACTAAACGGATATGGTATATTTTGAAAGCTGGAGTTCTCTCATTTGCATTTATGATGCAGAAAAGAACATAAAAAAAGTTTTTTGTGTTTATCATTAAATGCTGAAAGAAGAATACAAAAGCTGAACAGGTTAATTTCCCTTTAAGACGGTATATGTGTGTGTTTAAAAGATAGGGCCATTGCACAAGTCCGTCTGACAGCAACTGGCTTTAAGATAGGAGCTGGACTGAAGATACTTGCAATCTGCCATGCTAATGCAACTCCGGTAGTAGGGAACTAGAGGAATGCAAAAGAATTTCAAAGTAAATCCGTGGCCTTGTTCATCTTGTCATGTTTAGCTGTAATAAGACTTTCCAAAATATTTCCACACATGTCAATTTAAGGCAGGGACTCACAGGGATGTACGGTGTATCTGGCAGATATACAGGCGTCTATCTTAAAGGGACACCACTGCTGAGTTATCAAACATCTTTTTCCAGGACTTGGAGAATCACAGTGGTAACATTTCAGAGCAGAGCCTACAACACAGTTCAAGCAATCATGAACTATTGCAAAACATATGACACTATTGCATTAAGATGGATTAGCTTACGCTTTTGATGTGAATGCAGTAAAACATGACAGATTATTGTTTTACACAATCAGTCGTAAGATAAAGGACAGTTACGGCTGAGATCCTGCACTTCTGTCGCACTAAAGCAGTTCAGAAATAGCAGTTTGATTGAAAACCTACCGTTCGCCAACAGCAGGGTGAGAACAAACGCCAGCAGCAGAACCTTCATCTTTCTGTTGGATAAAGAGGAAAATGAATCACTAATCAGTCATATTTTTTATTAAAAGAGTGTCAAATTATCAGCCATGCTTATTCTTTAACAACAGTTATGACTCTGAATTAAAAAGTTGGAATTATATATGTGTGGACATTATTCTATCATTATTAAGCGCTTTGAGTGTCTATGATAAAGCGCTATATAAATGTAATGAATTATTATTATCATTAATTGTATAGTTATTATGTAATTGGAAAAATATATATTTGCTGTTTCACTAAAATACATATTTTTGCTATCATTGTGAATGGTTTTAACACTGAAATAATTTTTTAGAAAAATTTATTTAAAACGTGAATATTTACTTTGCTGATTGTAACGGATGGCTTTGCTGTTGTTCAAACTGTAGAGTGCGGTGCTTGCAACACCAATGTCATGGTGTTATGAATATGAGCTCTGCGCTCCCCTCCATGGCCACCAGAGGGAGCTCACACATATACTGACACTACACTACACACTACATTTCCCATCATGCAGTACACTGGACTGATTACACACACCAGCTGAAAACCATGACTGTTTGTTCACTCCAGCTGTTTTCCATCATATGGACTATAAAAGACTCCTTCACCCAAACACTCTGCGAAGTCTTGATTTAGCCCTGGTTATCATTCTGAGCATTTACATCCCTGTCTGTTTACCTGTTACCGTTTCTGCTTGTTACCTGCTATCTGATTCTGTTCCGCCTGCCCCGACCTGTGCCTGGATTTGTGCTTATGATTGATAACTGCCTGCCTTTCTGACCCCTGCTTGGATTACCGTTTATAATTGATCTCTCTGTTTGCCCTGACCATTCTGCCTGTACGACTACTCTTATTAAAGACACAGCAATTGGATCCCTGCCTGTGAGTCCTTTGTTACACATGGGTTCGATTCCAAGGAAAAGCAAGAACTGATTAGATTGTAAATGTGTTTCTTGAATGCAATGCAAGTTGCTTTAATTAAAAGCGTCTGCCAAATGCATGAATGTGAATGACTCTGTAAATGAGTTACAGTTAATACAGTTGTTTTCATGAAAATATGTCACAATGCAAAATGCTAATAATTCGATTTTAGAGTGAGAAAGCGCCGTAACAGTTTTACAGCATAAAGAACAATGTTATGCAAAGGTTCAACACTAATTTTTTTTTTTTTTCATACAATTCTCCCATTAAAAGTACAATTATCTGAACTGAGTTTAACTTATTACTGTCTATACATATATATATATATATATATATATATATATATAAATAAACAAAGTTTCATAATGCTGTGTAAACTTACCTTGAGTGTGCAGCAGAGCTGAATGCAGCTCACACACACCTGTGTGTCCTTTATATACTGTGATGATGATGGCTGTAAAGTTTCAGGAATATTTGTCAAGAAATTCCATGTTGAGTTCAGGCCAAAAGTTCTTGGCTCAAGTTTCAGATAATATGTCCCACTTTTATTGGTTTATTGTATGATCTGTGTGATTGTGTAACTTTTTGTTTTGTTCTGCTCTGGTTCTTTCTGGTTTTGCAACAAAAGATACATTGTTCCTTCCTTATCGTATTAAATGTGCTCAAGCAACATTTACTGGACTAGAACCAATGTTGTCAAAACTCGATACTCAAACTCGCCTGCCTATAAATCTAGTTACTCAGAGTCTGAAGACTGAGATTAGCATATATTCAGGTTTGTTTGACTGGGGTCAGAGATAAACTCCACAGGACAGAGGCCCTCCAGGGCTTCGAGGAACCCTGACTGCTTGTCAATACTCAAATCGATGCTTCCTCGTTTCTTTACTCCATCCTCCAGCCTGTGATCGAACTGGCTTTAAATATGGAAGATCTCTATTCTCAATTCTGTAGGCGAGGAACGAGGAGCTAGAACAGTTTCCGAGGCGTTGTGAGCGAGGATATACAGGAGTATCCGTCCCTCGCACCCTAAGTGGAACTAAGACTTAAGGAAAAGAAACATTTTGTAAACACAATTCGGTTTGGTACAGCAGGGGGAAGAAAACTACACATAAAATTGCTTATTTTTATTATCAAACAGTGGTTTACTGAACAAATTGTGCATCTATTTTTAAATGAATTCAGTTATAACTGAAAGATTCTTAAGGATTAAAATAAATTATCTCTTACTTGCACATTACTATAATATTAAAGGTTCTCAACAGACCACAAACTATTAGCCTAAATTCAATTGCTATTTATTTTTAGATATAATAATCAACACTCAATTACACATTGTATGCAAACATGTAAACTGCAGTAAATCCTGAAGTAAAAGTAGTGATGTGTGTCATTGTTTACAAGCTGTTTTATTGAGAGATTTTTACAAGTTATGATAATGTTTCATTGTACAGTATATTTGTACATAAAGTTGTACAGTATATTTCATGTACAAGCACAAACGTTATAATTTTTTCCAGTTTGCATAAATAATGAAATTGACCGATGTAGGTGTTCAGCTTCATCTTACACTAATACTATAATACAGCATTTCATTTTTAGATTGAGAATATATTTCAAATATATTTCAGCCGTCACGCCACATGGACTCTGTGTTTTGCACCATTCCCGCCTCAGCTGTCATGATTATTCATTTGAGTTTCAGGTGTTGGACTGTATATCGGAGTTGGAAGTAATGAAAAAATGCTATATTTCATTTTCTTTGTCGTGTGTTTGTTTACGTGACTGTAGAAAATTGCTGCATTATTCATTTTTGTATTATGCGAGGTCTTGAACTCAAGATTAACAGTTTTGAAAAGATTGTGTAATCGTTTGCATGTTGGTGTTTTTGGTGATGCTTGTGAAAATAATTCAAGTAATTTGATCAATGTCATGATTGAATGCAGTTTGTGCCAAGGCAATGGTAAATTATTCACAGTTTAACCCACATAAACTGCTGTTGTTCTCACAGTGTGAAGAGTTTTGAAAAAGTGACCAGAGTATTGAGAAATATGACCTTGAGATTGTAAGTAGATTAGAGGTGAGAGCGACACCACGTGGTCTGGAATGGAAACTGCAGGTTTACAGGGATTAATATTCATGTCATATTAATGTTTGAGGTAAAGTTTAGGAACAAACTGCATCACTGTCTGTATGAATGAAGATCAGAGGACTCTGTCAATGTGTGCAAGATACATTTATTTGTATTGATCCATGAAGTAAAGAACCAATAGATATGGTGAAGCATCTGATGGTTTATTAGCAGTTTTATGTTCTGAGTTGATAGAACTCAATCTAAAAGACCACTTTATTGCAGAGATCCGACTGGCAGCAGTTCTTGTTCATGCCGGCGATACTCTGGAAAGTACGACACTCTTTCATACTGCCGCATTTCCAATAGCCCATAACTGGATGAAACAGAAAGATAAAAGCAGTTTATGAACATCATGATTTTTTCTCATCACAAAGTGAACATTTATCTGCATTTCTGTTATCAAACTAGCTGGTTCTGATCGCTAGTGTCCATGTCAGTGCTATTGGAGTTTGAATGAGATTGTTATAGTTTTTATTTGTATATATTCCAGTTTCATTATTGTTCAAGTTTCAGTAATTTTGTAGAATTTTTGTCTTTAGCTATATGTAAAAAGGCAAAAATGCAACAATTACGGTATATATATATATATATTGTAAAGGAAATTTAATTTCTTACTTATTAATCCTTATCTTTAGAAGTAGGCAAGCTTATCTAGAAACTGAATGTTCTGCTGTTGTGTGTGTGTTGCATAAAGAGTACAGATCTACCCGTCCCGAACCAAATGCATTATATTGTGTTCAGTCAGCAAGCGTAACGACCTGACCCGAGAAACAGGTCGAGAAAGAGTATATAAACTAATGACGGGAAGTGCTCGTCCCCTTCTTATAGCTCAGATGTTGTCTGTGTGTGAGGATGCCTATATATGTGTGTGTATTAAATTATGACTTTCACTCTGGATTATCACTTCATTTGTTTTCTGCACTATTATAATAAATTCACTCATTTGCACTTGAATCCTTGCTTTCCCTGCTCCCCCCTTCTCCCTCCTCCCTCCTTTCTCCTCTCTCCTCAGCTGGAGTGCATTACAGTAAATTGTCAAGTGTTTTTAGAGTTTAATTGTCAATTATTAATTAGTATTTATATGTGATCTTAATGGTTATAATTTTAATTGCAATTAATAGGGTAAAACCCCAAAAATATTTAAAATGGGCGTTTGTGGTGGTGTGGAACGAATAAATTGATTTTTAGTGCATTCCTATGGGGACATTTGTTTTGGTGTACTAGCATTTTGGTTTACGAGCTCGCTCTTGGAACGAATTAAACTCTTAAACCGAGGTATTACTGTATAAGTATATGTTATACAATAAATAAATGTTTTTTATCATGGCTGCACATGTTGAGACTGAATGCAGCGGGTTCCAGACTGAGGAACGCAGCGGTTGCACTTCAGAGCACATCCTGCAACAGACATACATCTATAAATCAGCACTGATGTCAAACTTTCACACCTCTCAGATAACAAACAGTAAACATATTGCAAAATAATACTATGGATTTTTCAGCCACAACATGATTATTTTGTATTAGTTTGCACAGTCAGATTCTTTAGATTCTGAACATTGTTTATATGACCTTTAGAACAGAAACAGGTCTAACCAGAGTCGTTTGGAGCCAGCATTGAAAATGTTGTTTCAGAGGCTTTATCTTGTTCAATAATGTTTTTGAAGCACTTATGCATCATGCACATTTTGACCAGAAACATATTGAGAAAACCAGGTACATTTATATTGTTTAATGCAATTATTAAACTTTGAATCAGAAGTTTAAACTCACCAGAGTTCAACATCAGATTTCGGTACAACACCTGCATGTTTGATGGCGAAATTGCCCTGCTGTTCAATTCAGACACAGAAGATGAAGACTTTGATGGATTTGGATGGATTGATTAAAACATAACGTGAGTGTATTGTTAATCGGTAAAATAAAGTTCAACTAAACTAACTGTTTTGCTTCCGTTACCTATTTTTTGTGGACCATTTAGTATGCACCTTACAATATATAATTATAATTTTTAAGTACGGAAATAGAACCATAATTGAAACTGCGCCTTATAAGGTGGGGGGTGCGCACGTGAGATTGTTTAAACACACCTCCTCACCATCACAGCCGCTTGCAGCCGCTCGCAGAATTCGATACGCCACCCGGTACCATTTGATCCATGGACCGATACCGGGCTGCGGGTGCTTCCTGGTACCTCCCAGGGCCCCGGAGTGGCTGCTCTAGGAACCTCCTTGGAGGGGGCGACCCGCCAACCACAACCTGAACTTCGGGTTGCAACTGGCAGGTACTGCCTGCATGACCCGGCCCCCTCGAGACACCAGGCATGCTACCGCGCTTGCGGGGCGATGAAACACTACTCGAAGTGGGCCAGTGGGGGGTCCAAATGCATTTCTGTGGCTACCAGGGCTGCCATAGAACGGCCAATGGAACTGTCCGTCTCCCTGGCAGCACGCAGAGAAAGATCGGTGGCCCTGTGCAGCTTGGCAACCGCCTCAGGGCCAATTCCCGCGCCCTCATCAAGATCTGAGAGCAACTCCGCCTGGTAGGCCTGCCGCAGCGAAGATGTATGTAGGCATGCTGCAGACTGACCAGCCGCACAGTATGACCTGTCCACCATGGAAGTTACCCTCAAAGGTTTGGTGGGCAGCTTCGGGGTTTTCAGGGGCGGCGATGAGTGGGGGGCGAGATAGTTCGCCAATGACTCCTCCACTCGAGGCATCGCCCCGTACCTGCATTCTTTGGCTCCCACTAGAGTAGCATACTTAGCACAGAAACACTGCTAGACACCTCGGTGTGGAGGTCTGGAAAGAAAGGCAAACCTCGACACTGAGGTAGCACTCTTGCGGGCAGGTAACGCTTGTCTAATTAGACGGCCACTCGAGACCTAGTCTGGCCTTAGCCCGAGTTACCACCTCGAGCAGCTCCACGAACGCAGGAGAGAAAGATGGCGGCTCTTCCTCTTCTACATCGATACTGACAACGTCAACGTCCAGATCTTTGGAACTGGACAGTTGCAGTACCGCGTCCTCACCCAGGTAAGAAGAAACCACCGCAGGGTGTGCTTCCGATTCCTAAGTGAGGGCAGATCCGCCAGGTAAGGGAGGAGATAAGGCAGAGCTTTCCAACCCTGCTGCCAGATCCAGCTGCGATCCCCATGAACACGACCACCACTGAGCCTCGCCTGCAGCAGGACCAATCAATCAATCAATCAATCAAATTTATTTATATAGCGCCTTAAAACAGCCAAAAGGTGCACAAGGCGCTTTCCAAAAGAACAAAAACAAACATCAAACGACAACAAAGAAAAGAAAAGAAAACAAATTAAAGAAATGAAACCAGAATCAAGTCCAATGCTATGTGTTAAAAACTTGATTAAAAAAGTGGGTTTTCAGGTGTGCTTTGAAAACACTCAGCACCGTGATGCTTCGGAGGTGCACAGGGAGAGCATTCCACAACTTTGGTCCCTGAACACTAAATGACCGGCCTCCAAACTTTTTATATCTGTATGTTGGAGTCACCAGAGAAATGTGATCAGAGGAGCGGAGTGTTCTGGCTGGCTGATAGACTTTTACTAAGTCAGTGAGGTATACTGGGGCCAAGCCATGAATGGCCTTGAAGACAAACAACAGGACTTTATACTCCACCCTAAACTGCACTGGGAGCCAGTGAAGCGTGCGGAGGACAGGGGTAATGTGAGACCTCTTTGATGTGTTTGAGAGAAGACGTGCGGCAGCGTTTTGCACCAGTTGAAGGCGACTGATGAGTGATGTATTTAGTCCAGTGTATAGGGCATTACAGTAGTCGATCCTCGAACTAATGAATGCATGGATTGCTTTTTCAAGGTCGGCTCTTGACAAAAAATATTTGACCTTACTAAGAAGTCTTAACTGGTAAAAACTCGCCTTCACTACTGCACCAATCTGTTTATCAAACTTCAAGTTTTTGTCCAAAATAACACCCAGGTTACGCACAGACTGAGCAAACTGAGGTGTCATTTGACCAGAGCTAAAAACACTGTTGAGTGAATCCGGGCTGAACAGGATGTACTCTTATTTTCATTTAAATGAAGGAAATTCTGTGAAAGCCACTGTTTGATGTCCTGAAGACAATTATGGAGAGGGTCCAGTGCCAAACGATTACTCAGAATCACAGGAAGGTAGATCTGGAGGTCGTCGGCATAGAAATGAAAATGAACATTGTGTTTGGAGATAAGTTGACCAAGTGGCAGCATATAGAGCGAAAACAAAATAGGACCAAGAATGGAACCCCGTGGTACTCCAGATGACAAAGGGGCAACTGAGGAAGAGAAGTCATTGAGCATTACTGAAAAGGTTCTATTAGTGAGGTATGAGGAGAACCAATTCAGCACCGCTTTCTGCAGACCAGCAACATGTTGTAGACGAGAGATGAGAATAGCATGATCCACAGTGTCAAATGCAGCGGTAAGGTCCAGTAAAACCAGAACCATAGAGCTTTTTCTGTCCATTGCTTCAAGAATGTCATTATGCACCCTCAGTAATGCAGATTCAGTGCTGTGCCTGGTCCTGAAACCAGACTGGAATGTATCACCGATGCTGTTCAGTTGGAGATGAGCCTGGAGCTGAGCGTAAACAAGCTTCTCCATCAGCTTTGACAGAAATGATAGATGAGAGATAGGGCGGAAGTTTGATATAATGGAGGGGTCTAGGTTGCGTTTCTTAAGCAACGGTCTAATAATGGCATGTTTGAGAGCAGTAGGAACAGTACCCAAAATAAGACAGTTGTTTATGAAGGAGACAAGGCAGGGACCAACGATGTCAACAGCCTCCTTCAGAATCCTTGCAGGAACAACGTCTAAAGGGCAGGTGGTAGACTTCAACTCGAGGACAGCTTTTTTGAGGTCCACAAGAGAAACAGCCTCAAAGTTCTCTAGCACACAATGCACCGCACTAGACGGCATGACAACAGTAGAGTGTTGAGTAATAGTTTGCCTGACAGACAAAACCTTGTCTACAAAATATTGCTTGAATGCATTACATGTATTTTCAGAAACATCATTCAAGACAACAGACACTGGATTAATAACAGAATTAATAGTGTTAAATAAAATTCCAGGACGGTGGCTATTGCTGTTGATGAGATAGGAGAGGTATTGTCCTTTAGCATCCTTCAGTGCTCTCTGATATGTGGCCAGACTGTCTCTAAACATCTCCAACGACACCCGCAACCTATCCTTCTTCCATTTTTGCTCAGCCTGTCTACATTGGCGCTTAAGGGCCCTAGTTGTGTCATTGAGCCAGGGGTCCAGAGGACCATTAGTCGACTTCACCTTGTAGGGTGCAACAGAGTCCATAATCTGGGAGCAGATGTTGTTGAAGGAAGAAATGAAAACGTCCGGGCAAAGAGGTGATGATAGCTCGATGGAAGCAAGATCAGAAACAGAGAATGAAGCAACAAAATCTTCAACAGTAGATGAGGTAATAATGCGACGACGATGAGGGGCAGTAGTAGAAGGTTCTGGCGAAACAGCACAAATGTCAAACTGTATGAGGGAATGGTCAGAGATGGGAAAATCCACAACCTCACAAGCTGACACAATTACCCCACGAGAGATGATAAGGTCAAGAGTGTGACCTAACCGATGAGTCGGACCAGATATGGACTGAACCAGATCTAATGAAGCTAAAAGTGCCTTAAAATCATTAGCAGGTTTATCAGAGGGGCAGCAAACATGAATGTTAAAATCACCACAAATTAAAATGTTATCAAACTTAGCCAGAAATACTGTTAGGAACTCTGAGAACTCAGTTAAGAAAACCTTATTAAATTTGGGCGGCCTGTAGATTACTGCACATAAAATAGGACAGGGTAGTGTTAGTATAAAAACTTGCAGCTCAAAGCTGGAATACCCTCTAGTGGACAACTGGCGACACTTCAGGGACTGTCTATGTGCGGTGGCTATCCCCCCGCCCCTACCCGCTTGCCGCGGGGAGTTTAGGTAGAGGTAACCCGAGGGGAGGAGCTCCGAGAAAGCACTGACGTCACCTGGGGGAAGCCAGGTTTCGGTGAGGAAAAACAAATCCAGATTGTGAGAGGAAATGATATCATTGAAGACAAATGTCTTGTTATTTAGTGATCTGGTGTTGCAAAGTGCCAAGTGGAACGTAGTCAAGTTGTTGACAGGTGGCGATGTCACACAGGGAATCGGACAGAGGTTTTCCTGAACGCGACTCCGGGTAGATGTTCCAACCCGGCGGCAACATGGAGAAGGGACGCCAGTGTAGAGGCCAACCGGCCGAAGCCATCGGTAGCATTCCCGCGATCTTCTAGCGTATCCAACTCCAGACTGATTTCCACCCCTCTGCGATGACGAATCCAGGTAAATCCTCAGCCTGACATGAAGTCCGCCTCTCCGACCGCGCCTTCTGCGGCGCTTACTGCCTGGTAGCAGACAGACAGGGCGCCTCAGGAAATGGGGAATTGATAACAGCAGTGGTGGTGGAAGTTTAAATGAATGTGAGTTTAAAAGGCGGTGAGTTGTAAGACGTAAATCCAGCAGCGTTGAGCGGTCGTAAACAGTGAGCGACGAGACTAACGCGAAAACAAACACGAGAAAACAGACGAGCAAGTGGCCAGCCAAACATAGCAGCGCCATCTTGGTTAAAGAATCAACACCAGAACCGCGAGCCTGAGCAGCCTCCTCGAAGACTGCCGGGCGGGAAAGGGGTGTTCACAGCGGCAGCCGCAAGCAATCAGCACAATCAGATCTCGAGCACTGATTGTGCATGCTCCTCTCCCATGCAGAGAGTGTGTGATGAAATGCGGGCAGGGAGTGACACAACACCTAAAAGATTGTTTGTCCGCCATCATACGTGAAATCACGGTCTTAGAATTCACAGGATCACATAACCAGCAAAATATCTTCTCACACACACTCACTCACTCACACTCACACGCTCTCTCACACACACACACACACACACACCCACACACACACACGTACGTTAGCTTCGAGCGCTTGTTGAAGACACTAAAGCTTCTGTTTCTGGGTCACAGGCGCGCCTTTTATACTCTTTTTTTATATTCCTTTTATACCTCGGCAACGTGTACTTGCACACGTTGGTTTTATTGTGCTTCAAGAGACAATCACGCTAAAGCGTTCCCATTTGCGTTGTCGACAGCAAATATGCCTATACTGCATAATATGTGAAAAACAGCAGGCTAAGTAGTATGCTTGAATTCATGGCATTCATAAAACAGTATGCATAAAGTATCTGACTACTGCACACATTTGTACTATATAGAAAATACTAAGTTTCAAACCAAATAAAGTACCTACAGTATGTGATTTCGGACACAGTGTGTGTATAATTGACTGTTGTCCTTTATACGGTTGCATCTTGTGACCTTTTTGGTTGGTTTAAATGTCTTTGATCCATGTTCCATGCATATTTAAGTAGAACTGCACTAGTGTTCGTCTGGAATCGGCCCAACCTGTAACAAGGAGTCAGCCGATTGAGAATCCATCTGCAACTTTATTTCAATGGGTAACCTGAGTACAGATAAGTGGCAAAACAGAATCGGGAACAGAGACAGGCTTGTGTCGAGGCAGGAGGCATACATACACAAATCCAGATAAACAGGCAAGGTCAGGGCAAGCAGCAAAAGGGTCAAAGTAGTGATAAACAGTAGTGATGTTACGTGTGACACTGAAGCTTCGATATGCGTATCGCGCATGCGACACAATTTGTAGTGAAGCTCTGTATCAGGGTGTGTGTTGGTTTCTCTGAGTCACGTGATCGATGACAAATGAAGCCTCACTTTCTGTCAAATCACATGCGCGTTTCACTTGGTGTGTCAGAAGCTTCAAACCCACAGGTCTTCCGTAACGAGTCCTTGTTGCCTCAGTCTGGTTGATGGCTTTGTGTGGAGAGTATATATATGTAATATATAGAATCAATGTATTACATTTAGATAAACATTTATTTGTCACTATTTATTATTTTTTGTTGTTGTTTTGAATTTTGGTAAAATCTTTGCACTTTTTTACGTTATTTGGTGTTGGTGTTTGGGCAATGGCAACTGGGAAGAAAATAAAGATCTTGGAACATTTTGAGCTTATAGCTTCCAATGTGTTTATGCTTTACTAAAATAGGAAGGGGGGGGATTATATATCATCTTTTCCCATAATAAATAATAGAAAACAAATTAATCCGTTCCAGATCCGTAACAATGGGGGGGGGAAAGGTTTTTTATTGGTATACACACACACACACACACACAGTGTGATACATGTGTGATGTCAAATAAAATGTGGTTTTAATTATAAGTTTTTACATACAGTAGCGGCAGGTGCGGAGGAGGGAGGGGGAGACACCTGATTCCATTACACGAACACTACATAACTGTCACGAGTTCACACTTACCAATGATTCAGTTTTATGGGTATGCGTATTTGGCGTGCTGTCCGAGGAGAAGGCTCCGAGCTCTGTATTTAGCCCGAACCTGGAGCACTCCCCCCGTATTTCTGACTTTGATAGGAACAATTAAGTGTGAGGAGCCGGGGTGGTGGAGGGATGCCGTAAACTGTCGAGGGATGTAGGTGAGTTGAACATGGCTATATATACATGCTTCCTCTCATGCTGATAGGATGAGGTGTAATTGCTGATGATGAGTTGATTGCTTTCATCCTTGAACGTGTTCCTCCCGAACTTTGTTAATAAAACATCATTTCACGAGTTCACACTTATCAACTAGATAGAGGAAGTTTATGATATAAACTTCAGTTGGCTTGAGAAAGCCTAGCCTGAAAGTTTAAATTAGTTGTAAAAGCTTCAAGCTTGAAAAGTTTTGAGAGTTTGTCGCTAACAAGATTTATTTGGAGATTACTGATGATTCAGTTGGTCAGTGAGTGGCGCTGTTTCCCACACACAGAAGTAAGCAGCATTTTCTACAGTTATATTTGCAATCTTTGATATGTTTGCCAGTATTTCATAGTTAGTATGTAAAATAGAGAGATTTAACTTACTAATTAAAGTTAAAAAAGTATTTTTTCAGGATTTAAAAAAAAATGCATATCCATTGCAATGGACATTGGGTTCCAATGACTGCTACTCAATGCACATGCTGATTGAAATTTGTTATATATCCTCTTGAGTCCCACAAGTTTGCCTGATGTGCATTTTGTAATTTGTCTTGCTATTTGAGATATGTAGGACCTAATAAATACAATACCCCCCCCCCCCCCAAAATGTGTACAGGTATTGTACAGATGTCTTCATGTGGTATCATAATGCTATTTGCTGTTATGGCCAGTAGGGTAATAATTAGTCAAAATTCAAATCTCATTCTAAAATATGTCAAATTTTAATCCCAGTATTGTACATAAATACACTTGTTTCGTTCATATAATTTGAATATTTTATTCGAGGGAATACCTTGAATAGATTTTTTACCTGGGTCAATTTTCTTTCAGGATCTGGGGTTTCAGATCTAAAAGTTTTTACTGAAATGTATATATATACAGTGGTACCTCGGTTTACGAGTTTAATTCGTTCCAAGATCGAGCTCGTAAACCAAAATGCTCGTACACCAAAACAAATTTCCCCATAAGAATGCACTAAAAATCAATTAATTCGTTCCACATGACCACAAATGCCCATTTAAAATATTTTTTTTGGTTTTACCCTATTAATTGCAGTTAAAATTGTAACCATTAAGATCTCATATAAATACTAATTAATAATTGACAATTAAACTCTAGAAATACTTGACAATTTACTGTAATGCACATCAGGTTTGAGCAGCCTGCTTGGAGGAGAGAGAGGAGGGAGGAGAGGGGAGCGGGGAAAGCAAGGATGAAAGCAAATGAGTGAATTTATTATAATAGTGCAGAAAACAAAGAGTGATAATCCAGAGTTAAAGTCGTGGAACATGGGAGCCGCGAGAGAACGAATTCACGGGAGCCTCGAACGAACGAATTCGCGGGAGCCTCGAACGAACGAATTCGCGGGAGCCGCGAACGAACGAATTCGCGGGAGCCGCGAAGGAACGAATTCGCGGGAGCCGCGAAGGAACGAATTCGCGGGAGCCGCGAAGGAACGAATTCGCGGGAGCCGCGAAGGAACGAATTTGCGGGAGCCGCGAGAGAACTAGGGGAGCCCGGGGCACAAAGTAACGCGGAGTAAATAGTAACAGCGATTTTTTTAGATAGTTGCAGGGGCATAAATGTGACGTGCTAAAGGGCTTTTCATCAGACTGTTTGCACACGTATTCTGGACATTTTTCGAGAAATTTCATAGAAGTTTGGATGAGAACCACAGGAAAAACTCTTTTGGCAGCATGTAAATATTTTTTGTTATAGTAGTTGTTTTTCGATTTTCAAAGAATGTGTGAAAGATTGTTAGTCTAATCTTATATTGTTATGATTACCATCTTCTTGGCTAAAAGATGGTACCATTTTGAAAAACGTGAAAAACACATAGTGGCTGCTATCCGGTCCTGAAGTAAACAAGACAGCGCGGGGTTAGTTGTAACACTAAGCCGCATTGAACAAGTTGCATCAATAATCATATATTTTGCATTGTATTAACCTATTAAAACGTTTTTCATGTAAAAAAAAATAAAGGAAAAAAGTTATGCTTATGATCATCAAGACGCAACTTTTTTAAACAAATAAAAATACGTGAATGAACTGGTATTGGATAACATGGTGTTACAACTAACCCGCTGCCTGTTAAAACGAGCCCCGCTCACGGGGTAAGAAGTCACATTTTACTCCTTGCGCTTTTGCCGATACTGCAGAGAAACGGCAGGTCCGACGAACATGAAAACAGTGCTCATTTGTAGGAGAGGCTTATATGTTGTTTGTATAAAAAAATGGTTTGTCTAACCCTATTACTTTGTTTATTATTTGGCTAAAACCGTGTATATTTCACTACGTGAACAATGGTGATCACAATTAATTAATGTTTAGAATATGAGGTAAAAACTTCTGTAAATCACTTATAAAAATATCACTGTGGTGAATGATGCAGCCAATTAATGAGTTAAGGGGTTATAAAAGGGGTTGAAACCTCCTGACTGTGTTATGAGAGGCTGTCATTAGGATATTTAATGTAAAAATGCGCACAAGGATGCTGAGCGTTAGGACTTTTTCCACACAGAACTGCGCATGGGTGAGGGAAAAATTTGCTCGCACTCCGATACAAAGCTCGTACACCGATTCAACCCTCCATGCTCGTACACCGATTTTCTCGTATACCAAGTCGCTCGTAAACCGAGGTACCACTGTACATTGAAAATATTTTTTTCATAATGACAGGGGTGTAATGTTGTGATGTCACCACAAGATGGGGTGGACACTCTATCCAAAAGTGGCCAACAGCGCAAATATTGACAGAATTGACTATTATTGTGTCAAGACGCAAATATGTAATGTTCTCATATGAGATAAGTACTACAGTTATCACAGTAATAATACATTTTTGAGAAAATGTCATATGCAGAATATACAATTATTTATTTAATGTGATTAGTGCAAAGTGCACTACTGCTCTGTGCCACTGGGGAATACCTTGAAAGATACACACAGGAAATGTGTGTGTGTGTGTAAAGTGACTGCACTGACTCTAATGCATTTTCTATTAGAGGTTTATTTGATTAAATGTGCAATTTGTAAAACAAAAACCTCAAAATTAAAGTTGAAATGTTATATTGTTCAAGTTCTTGACCTTGGGATTTTTTTATGTTTAATTTTTTTTAATATATTTTTTAAGACCAAATGTCCACTGCAATTGACAACAAAAATTGTTATGAAGGAGTTATGATTTTTTTTTCTTACTCATTAATAGATGCCTAATTTAATGGGATATATTTTTTTTTTTTCAGAAACCTGGAACCTAATTCTGGTCTGAAGGAGATATATGTATATATAAAGTGTTTCTTCCTGTGAAATAAAATAACTTAAATATTAGTATTTTTTAAATCATTCCTGCCAAGTACAATGGGGAAAGTAATGCAGTGTTTTCTAATCTCAAGCAGTTTTCAGATTGAATCGATCTGCCATGTCAGACTTCAGTTCAACACGGCAATTATAGCAGATACAGGAATCAATGCAATGTAATATTTGTATAAAGCCTTCCTCCATGGGAAACAAAATAACTTAAATATTAGTATTTTAAAAATAATTCCTGCTCAAGTAATGCAGCAGAGTAATGCAGTTTTTTTTAATCTCAAGCAGTTTACAGTTTGAATCGATCTGCCATGTTTTTTTACATCCTTTAAAAATCTTATTTCATTTACTGTTTAAGTGTTCACAAAACATCGATCTATCAGCGAATCTGCTCAGGAAGCGCGTTTGAACTCGAGAACAGGAGTCAGACTTTAGTTAAAAGCAGATAAAAGAATTAACACAATGTAACTATATACTCAAGAATTAGTTATAAATAACTTTGACTGTTAGACGCTGCATTTAAAGAGAGTCAGCGCGCGCGCTGCTCAGGGAAGCCTTTCCAATGTATATTCATGTTTCTGCATTCCCTATGTATACACAAGCGAGAGTCAGAATTCAGCAATAAAGTACATAAATAAACGTAGGCGCTTAGACGGTTATGCGTTGGCGCGAGTCCAGGAGAGGACGCGCGTTTAAACTTCTTTCACTTACCTTCCCCATAGTAATGTGCTCAACAGTGAAAATCAGTTGCCGAGTAAAGACGAATGAGAGTCAGAATTCGGCCATATAAGTGCATAAATCTTCAAGCAAACACGCTGCAGCGGTTACTTGATAATCTGAAACAATTTCCGTTTGATCATAAACTCTCTCACATAAATCTATTTTAGGAGATTATGATCTCTCTCTCCAGCAATAATGGCGGCTTTGAAAAGCTTTGAGGCTTTGAATTGCAGCGCTCTGATTCGTTCAAACTTCAGTGTTCTCACTGACAGGGGTGTAATTTTGTGATATAATGTATGTAAAATAGAGAGATTTAACTTACTAATTAAAGTAAAAAATCGATTGTAGACCTGCAAGTTTTTTTTCAGGATTTAAAAAAAAAATGCATGCCCATTGGAATGGACATGTTCACACATACTGTATTGAAATGTATTATATATCAGGTGTAATGTTGTTATGTTACCAACAGATGGGGTGGACGCTCTATCTAAAATTCAGTTTTCACTTCATTAGTGAAAGTCTATGGAGATTTTATGATTTTAATCTTCAGTTTTATCAAAAATCATAAGTCTGATCAGTCTGAAAAGGGATAGCAACTCAAGTCAGAACAGGTCTGAAGTCTGAGCAGAGTTTAGTGGTTGTAGCTTTAAAGCTCTAGGAGGAGATGCTTTTAGAATTTTAGGTAAGAATAATAATAATAATAACTAGATAGAGGAAGTTTATGATATAAACTTCAGTTGGCTTGAGAAAGCCTAGCCTGAAAGTTAAATTTATTTGTAAAAGCTTAAAAAGTTTTGAAAGTTTACAGATGGATAGATGGAAAGAATTAGATCTTGAGCATATATACTCTTGTTAGTTATTGCCTTGCGTTGTTTCTAGGCAGTTACTAAGGTGTCGTTATGTTCTTTGATCATAATTTAATCTTTAATCAATTGATGATCAATTTTGCTAGCAAGATTTAATGTTAATTATCTTGTTGCTAGCAAGATTTAGTATGAATTCCGAAGTCATTAGCAACATTTAACATAAATAAGCATGTTGCTGGCAAGAATTTGCTGAATTAGCATATTGTTAGCAAGATTTATCGTTAATTAGCTTGAAAAGTTTTGAGAGTTTAAACTTAAAAATAAGTTATAATTATGCTTTTTGATCCTCAAAGTGTTGGAAAATTGTAATTAGTTTATAAAAATGTTTACGGTTTAATTACATCCTTGGCTTTTAATGGTCAGTTTTCACTAATGCAAAAAATACTTTGTTTAATTTCTATTTTAAAGCTGTAATTAAGCATTATTAGTATAGGCTAATCACTTTCAAAAGAGACTGCAGTTACACTGCATGTATATGTAGCCTTTTATATATACTAAATAGATGTGTATGTGTATGTATATATATATATATATATATATATATATATATATGTATAGAGGTGTGTGTGTGTGTGTATATATATATATATATATGATACTGTGAATAATACTTTGTTTTATTTCTATTTTAAAGCTGTAATTAAGCATTATTAATATAGGCTAATCACTTTCAAAAGAGACTGCAGTTACACCACAGTTACACTATATGTAGCCTTTTATATATACGAAATAGATGTGTGTGTATGTGTGTATATATATATATATATATATATATATATATATATATATATATATATAATAAATGGTACTGTGATACTGTGAATAATACTTTGTTTTATTTATATTTTAAAGATGTAATTAAGCATTATTTATGTAGTCTTACCACTTTCAAAACAGACAGCAGTTACACTGAATGTATATGGAGCCCTTTATATTTACAATATAAATGTAGATAGATATGCATGTATGTGTGTGAATAGATTTAGGCGCTATAAATAAACGTAGGCGCTTAGGCGTGGACGCGCGAATGCGGGAGGACGCGCGTATATGGAGCCTCTAATACATACTTTTTAGATGTATATGTAAATCCTTCCTTCATGGGAAACAAACTTAAATATTAGTATTTTTAAAATAATTCCTGCTAAAGTACAATGAGGAGAGTAATGCAGTTTTTTCTAATCTCAAGCAGTTTTCAGATTGACTCGATCTGCCATGTCAGACTTCAGTTCAACACGGCAATTATAGCAGATAAAGGAATCAACGCAATGTAATATTTGTATAAAGCCTTCCTCCATGGGAAACAAAATAACTTAAATATTAGTATTTTTTAAATAATTCCTGCTCATGTAATGCAGCAGAGTAATGCAGTTTTTTTTTAATCTCAAGCAGTTTACAGTTTGAATCGATCTGCCATGTTTTTTGCATCCTTTAAAAATCTTATTTCATTTACTGTTTAAGTGTTCACAAAACATCGATCTATCAGCGAATCTGCTCAGGAAGCGCGTTTGAACTCGAGAACAGGAGTCAGACTTTAGTTAAAAGCAGATAAAAGAATTAACACAATGTAACTATATACTCAAGAATTAGTTATAAATAACTTTGACTGTTAGACGCTGCATTTGAAGAGAGTCAGCGCGCGCGCTGCTCAGGGAAGCCTTTTCCAATGTATATTGACTCACGAGCGAGAGTCAGAATTCGGCAATAAAGTACATAAATGAGCGCTATAAATAAACGTAGGTGCTTAGACGGTTATGCTTTGGCGCGAGTCCAGGAGGACGCGCGTTTAAACTTCACTTACCTTCCCCATAGTAATGTACTCCGTTGCCGAGTAAAGACGAATGAGAGTCAGAATTTGGCCATATAAGTGCATAAATCTTCAAGGAAACACGCTGCAGCGGTTACTTGATAATCGGAAACAATTTCCGTTTGATCATAAACTCTCTCACATAAATCTATTTTAGGAGATTATGATCTCTCTCTCCAGCAGTAATGGCGTCTTTGAAAAGCTTTGAGGCTTTGAATTGCAGCGCTCTGATTCGTTCAAACTTCAGTGCTCTCACTGACAGGGGTGTAATTTTGTGATATTATGAATGTAAAATAGAGAGATTTAACTTACTAATTAAAGTAAAAAATCGATTGTAGACCTGCAAGTTTTTTTTCAGGATTTAAAAAAATAAAATGCATGCCCATTGGAATGGACATGTTCACACATACTGTATTGAAATGTATTATATATCAGGTGTAATGTTGTGATGTTACCAACAGATGGAGTGGACGCTCTATCTAAAATTCAGTTTTCACTTCATTAGTGAAAGTCTATGGAGATTTTATGACTTTAATCTTCAGTTTTATCAAAAATCATAAGTCTGATCAGTCTGAAAAGGGATAGCAACTCAAGTCAGAACAGGTCTGAAGTCTGAGCAGAGTTTAGTGGTTGTAGCTTTAAAGCTCTAGGAGGAGATGCATTGAGAATTTTAGGTAAGAAGAATAATAATAATAAGTTTAGATACAATATCACTAAGTTGGCTTTCTCAAGCCAACTTAACTAGATAGAGGAAGTTTATGATATAAACTTCAGTTGGCTTGAGAAAGCCTAGCCTGAAAGTTAAATTTATTTGTAAAAGCTTAAAAAGTTTTGAAAGTTTACAGATAGATAGATGGAAAGAATTAGATCTTGAGCATATATACTCTTGTTAGTTATTGCCTTGCGTTGTTTCTAGGCAGTTACTAAGGTGTCGTTATGTTCTTTGATCATAATTTAATCTTTAATCAATTGATGATCAATTTTGCTAGCAAGATTTAATGTTAATTATCTTGTTGCTAGCAAGATTTAGTATGAATTCCGAAGTCATTAGCAACATTTAACATAAATAAGCATGTTGCTGGCAAGAATTTGCTGAATTAGCATATTGGTAGCAAGATTTATCGTTAATTAGCTTGAAAAGTTTTGAGAGTTTAAACTTAAAAATAAGTTATAATTATGCTTTTTGATCCCCAAAGTGTTGGAAAATTGTAATTAGTTTATAAAAATGTTTACGGTTTAATTACATCCTTGGCTTTTAACGGTCAGTTTTCACTAATGCGAAAAATACTTTGTTTAATTTCTATTTTAAAGCTGTAATTAAGCATTATTAGTATAGGCTAATCACTTTCAAAAGAGACTGCAGTTACACTGCATGTATATGTAGCCTTTTATATATACTAAATAGATGTGTATGTGTATATATATATATATATATATAATATGTATAGAGGTGTGTGTGTATATATATATATATGATACTGTGAATAATACTTTGTTTTATTTCTATTTTAAAGCTGTAATTAAGCATTATTAATATAGGCTAATCACTTTCAAAAGAGACTGCAGTTACACCACAGTTACACTATGGGGCGGTTTCCCGGACCAAGATTAAGCCTAGTCCTAGACTAAAATGGCCATTTAAATCAGATTAACAGAAATGTGATTTCTCTGTCATGGTTTAAAAAAGTCTAAGACTTAGTCTAGTCCAGAATTTAATAGGCTAATTTCCTGGAGAAAGACTAGAGCAACTTCAGGACTAAATCGGGACTTAAACTAAACCTACCAGGAGGCAGGTTTAACTTCAGATTAATTTCATTTAGAGGACACATGGATTACTTTGACTATGTCAATGATGATCAATGCTTTCCACCACCATAAATGTCCAAAGTGTTTGCACTCCCCAGTTAGAGTTTTCAAACATTGTTGCACGGTGGAAAGGTGCAACTCGTGATTCCCGAACTTTCCTCAACTCATCTCTGTGTACTTATTTAGAAAGAAGAGAGCATAATGGAATTTTGCTTGGTGACAGTGGGTATGCTCAGAAGGATTTCTTGTTTACGCCATACTTGCACCCAACAACAGCTGAACAACTGCGCTACAACCAGGCTCATATGCACACAAGGGGTTCAGTCGAGCGCTTGTTTGGGAGAGTCGTTTTCAGTGACTTAGGAAAACACTCAGATTCAAACCAAGTAGACAACTTGCAACTGTTCTTCACAACTACCTAAAAAAGCAGAGATGCCCAGATCCCCCAATAGAAGATGACAATCCAGATGTGCCACTGTTTACAACAAACCACAGAGAAGGACTTGCATACAGGGATGCGTTTGTATTGTGCCACTTTAAATAGATATTATTTAACTTTCAACCCTCTGTTCAGATCTGAAACATGAAATAATAAAAACAAATTTTGTTAAAAGTGTACAACCTTTCGGTCTGGTATGTTTCTGAAACCACCACAACATCCATCTTTTCTTAATAAAACAATACTTATTTCACAAATTCATGTACAGATGTGACATTTGAGCCTTTGCATCTCTCTCTCTCCTTCATCTCCAGTTCTACTTGTAGTATCTTCATCTTCATTTCATGCTCCTCCTTAAGATACTTCAATTACTGTTCATGAAAATCATTAGCCAATTTTTCATGAACAGTCAGTCTTTTCTTCTGGGCACCAGTACTGGCAGACATTGCCACCCTTGCTTCTGAGGATGTGGAGGGTGAGCTGCTTTCCAATTCTTCAGTTCTGTTTTGACCTTCTCCTTGAAATATGAACAGTTCATATTTGGCCAAATAAATACAGATTAAACTGGAAAATGTTTCACAGCATAAGACAGAAGCAAATAGAAGTTTGAGAGAAGAGAAACAAAAGCCAAATAGGTATTAAATAACTATTATAAATATAACAGTGATTTAAAAAAGCCATAATAAAACTAATGATTCTTACCCGAAGTTCTTGTATTGTTCTTGTAGATGTGTGTTCATTTGCGTTAAATTCATCACAAATCGATGTCCAGGCATTCCTTTTCTTTAATTGAACAGCTGATGTGTGCAGTTTGTCTTCGGTAACAGGATGTCTCGAAACTATTTGCTTTAAAAGACTTTTCTCATGTTCAGAAAAGTTATTTGATCGCACTTTCTTTTCAACTTTCATTGCCATTTGCTTCTCATTTGCATACAATTTTAACCTTTTCTTGGTTCATTCCATGTTTTATAGGCAACCTCAATCCAGCTAATCCTGATTTGCACAAGTGGTATTAAATTAATCAAGTTTATTTTAGTTCAGGACTCCATAGTCCAGGTGTTAGTAATCTGTACTTAATCTTTGTTTCAGAAAGCCATTTTTTAAGACATGATTAACTATTCTAGATTAAGGCCTACTCCTGTCTTAATTTAATCTTGGTCCGGGAAACCGCCCCTGTATGTAGCCTTTTATATATACTAAAAGAATTTTATTTTTGAGGGGGCCCAGCTTAAAATGAGGGGGCCTGAGCATAACGTAATCGGCTGGATTCGAACCTGCGCATGAAAACCGCATTGGATTGTTAGTCCATAGCCTTACCCATTCAGCCAGACTGGTTATAGTGTAACACGCAGCGCGCTATTGTTGACTGTGGGGGTGCGTTGCGATCGTCTTGTGCAGCTGTAAATGTTTTCAATTTAGTTTTCACAGTCGCGATTTTAAACAATTGAAAATCTGAGGGGGCCGCACATGTAAATGAGGGGGCCCAGGCCCACCCAGGCCCCCCCGTGGCTACGCCACTGCTGCTAAAGTACAATGAGGAGAGTATTGCAGTTTTTTCTAATCTCAAGCAGTTTTCAGATTGAATCGATCTGCCATGTCAGACTTCAGTTCAACACGGCAATTATAGCAGATAAAGGAATCAACGCAATGTAATATTTGTATAAAGCCTTCCTCCATGGGAAACAAAATAACTTAAATATTAGTGTTTTTTAAATAATTCCTGCTCATGTAATGCAGCAGAGTAATGCAGTTTTTTTTATCTCAAGCAGTTTACAGTTTTAATCGATCTGCCATCGTTTTTGCATCCTTTTAAATACCTTATTTCATTTATTGTTTAAGTGTTCACAAAACATCGATCTATCAGCGAATCTGCTCAGGAAGCGCGTTTGAACTCGAGAACAGGAGTCAGACTTTAGTTAAAAGCAGATAAAAGAATTAACACAATGTAACTATATACTCAAGAATTAGTTATAAATAACTTTGACTGTTAGACGCTGCATTTGAAGAGAGTCAGCGCGCGCGCTGCTCAGGGAAGCATTTAACATGTGTCTTCCCCATGAACACACGAGCGAGAGTCAGAATTCGGCAATAAAGTACATAAATGAGCGCTATAAATAAACGTAGGTGCTTAGACGGTTATGCGTTGGCGCGAGTCCAGGAGGACGCGCGTTTAAACTTCACTTACCATCCCCATAGTAATGTACTCCGTTGCCGAGTAAAGACGAATGAGAGTCAGAATTTGGCCATATAAGTGCATAAATCTTCAAGGAAACACGCTGCAGCGGTTACTTGATAATCGGAAACAATTTCCGTTTGATCATAAAGTCTCTCACATAAATCTATTTTAGGAGATTATGATCTCTCTCTCCAGCAGTAATGGCGTCTTTGAAAAGCTTTGAGGCTTTGAATTGCAGCGCTCTGATTCGTTCAAACTTCAGTGCTCTCACTGACAGGGGTGTAATTTTGTGATATTATGAATGTAAAATAGAGAGATTTAACTTACTAATTAAAGTAAAAAACCGATTGTAGACCTGCAAGTTTTTTTTCAGGATTTAAAAAAATAAAATGCATGCCCATTGGAATGGACATGTTCACACATACTGTATTGAAATGTATTATATATCAGGTGTAATGTTGTGATGTTACCAACAGATGGAGTGGACGCTCTATCTAAAATTCAGTTTTCACTTCATTAGTGAAAGTCTATGGAGATTTTATGACTTTAATCTTCAGTTTTATCAAAAATCATAAGTCTGATCAGTCTGAAAAGGGATAGCAACTCAAGTCAGAACAGGTCTGAAGTCTGAGCAGAGTTTAGTGGTTGTAGCTTTAAAGCTCTAGGAGGAGATGCATTGAGAATTTTAGGTAAGAAGAATAATAATAACTAGATAGAGGAAGTTTATTGTATAAACTTCAGTTGGCTTGAGAAAGCCCAGCCTGAAAGTTTAAATTAGTTGTAAAAGCTTCAAGCTTAAAAAGTTTTGAGAGTTTAAACTTTAAAACATGTCACTAACATGTTTTATTTGGAGATTACTGATGATTCAGTTGGTCAGTGAATGGCGCCAATAGACCCAACCCCCATGTCTCTACGACTTTCTGATGCAGAGATATAGGTCTGGCTAAACGGTTGCTAGGGTACTTTGTTTGGTTGCTAAGGAGTGGCTAAGCCTCTGCCATTGATGTCACTTCAAAGGCTGCTTGACAGTATGAACGATATAAACCAACCACAACGCCTCTACGACATTCAGAACTGAAGATATCTCGCTTTGCATTTGGTTGCTAAGGTGCTCGATAATGGTTTCTAGGGCGTGGCTAGGAAGTGTTGAAAACATTGGTGATTGGCAGTTTGCCAGTTTGAGATGGGTTGCTAAGGTGCTCTAAATGGTTGCTAGGGCGTGGCTTAATAGCTTCACTGTGATCCCGAGACACTCATTGGTCGCCTGAGTAAAATGAGCCCTCCCCCTTGTCTCTGTGACGCTGTGCTGCAGAGCTATGTTCAATTCAAAATCCCTATGCATTTTGCCATAGTAGATGGTGTTTCATGGGACAGCCTTCCCCATTCATCTCTATGGGGCAAATTTGGGCAGCTCTAGCACCCCAGGGGTGCAACTTTTACCCCATTGTGTGGTATGTTCTTACAGAGGCTGTCACCCTCTTCAAATGTGGCGAGTTTCATCTTTTTACAAATTCCTCGCTCCGAGTTATTAATCGTCAAAGTTCGTCGCAATGTTAAGTCAATGGGATTTTTCGGCTGCTTTTTCGCCCCTGGGGCGAACATCGTACCCCCGATCCCTTAGAAACGATATAATAAGTCAGAACAGGTCTGAAGTCTGAGCAGAGTTTAGTGGTTGTAGCTTTAAAGCTGTAGGAGGAGATTATTTTAGAATTTTAGGTAAGAAGAAAAATAATAATAAAAATAAGTTTAGATACAATATCACTAAGTTGGCTTTCTCAAGCCAACTTAATAATAATAATAAGTTTAGATACAATATCACTAAGTTGGCTTTCTCAAGCCAACTTAATGATTCAGGGGCAGTAAAGGTATGCGTATTTGGCGTGCTGTCCGAGGAGAGGGCTCCGAGCTCGGTATTTGACCCGAACCTGGAGCACTCCCCCAAAAATTGCAGTCCAGTCGGACAGCCGCTAGGAAGGAGTTGATGACCCCCAAAAAATGGCGAGGTAAAGTTGGGTGGGTTCTTGAAATGTCGGGAGGGAGTTTGTTATTTATGTTGTCCGAAAGGATGAGTATCACTGGTAATTGATTGTAGACCAATTGGCTTGAGGCACAGAGGAGATGGTTTGCTTTGCGTTGGAGATGTGCTTGTTGTTTGACTTGTAGTAAGAAGGCGAGTTGGTTGGAGTCCTAGTTCCTGGGAGTATAGGGGTATCTCTGTGGAAGCAGGGGGCGCTTATCGGGTACTAGCTGATGTCGTCAGGTTTTTTGGAGCCTCTCCGGCTAGACTCTGTAGTCGTGGGGATTCAAGAGAATTGGCTCCTGCGGGAGCGTCACTGCTAAGGCAGTGAAGTGATTTCCCCGTAGTGCTGACTTCTTTGGGGTGTGAGGTAATGTCGTTGATGTGGTGATGAAGGGTTTTCGGGACTGTGCTCCTGCGGCGGTGGAGAATTTGGGAGAACTGGCTCCTGCGGTAGTTAAGCGATTTTCCCCTTAGGCTGACTCCTGTGAGAGTGTGGGGCAACATCATTGCTGTGGCAATGGAGAAAATTCTGAACCGAGCTCCTGCAGGAGCCTCACTGCTGCAGCAGTGGAGTAATTTCCCTTTAGGCTGACTCCTGCGGGAGTGTGAGGGAACATCATTGCTGCGGCAATGGAGAAAATTCTGAACCGAGCTCCTGCGGGAGCCTCACTGCTGCGGCAGTGGAGTAATTTCCCCTTAGGCTGACTCCTGCGGGAGTGTGAGGGGAACATCATTGCTGCGGCAATGGAAGCGGCGGTGGAATACTTTCCATTTGTACTGGGCTCATGCGAGAGCGTGAAGGTGCATCACTGCTGCGGTCGTGGAGAACTTCCTCTGGAAACTTGTCATGTGTTGGATGAAGGAGATTGTCTCTTTCTTTATTTTCTGTTGTCTCGGTGGCAGTGAAAGCCATTTCTGGAGAGACTGAGGTCCTGTGGGTGCCCCTCTGGTGTGGAAGTGGAGTAGTTTCCTCCTTAGATTGACTCCTACGGGAGTGTGGGGGGGGGAACATCATTGCTGCGGCAATGGAGGAAAGTTCTGAACTGAGCTACTGCGGGAGCCTCGCTGATGCGACGGTGGAATAATTTTACCCTTAGACTGAGTCCTGCGAATGTGGGGGAACGTCGTTGCTGCGGTAATGGAAGCAAGTTCAGAACTGAGCTCCTGCGGGAGTGTGGGGGAACATCATTGTTGCGGCAATGGAAAGAAGTTTTGAACTGAGCTCCTGCGGGAGCCTCACTGCTGTGGCAGTTTAGTAATTTCCCCTTAAGCGGACTTCTGCGGGAGTGTGGGGGAATATCATTGCAACGGTGATGGAAACAAGTTCAGAACTGGTTGGATTGATGATGGAAGATTGGAGAAGTAGGTGAAATGACGTAACCATGTGGCCATGGAATCTATTAAGGGTATCAGCCTCTCAAGACTGACCTCTGGGAAAACATGAGTCTCCTAGAGCAGCCACTCCAGGTGCTTCCTGGTACCTCCCATGCATGCTACCGCGCTTGCAGGGCGGTGACCCACTACTTGACGTGGGCCAGCAGGGGTTCCCCTGCGAAGCCAAGAGATATTGACGTCAGGGCCTCTTGCTCTTTGCTTTCTTTGCCTGCAGGACAACCCCCAAGTCAGTCCGCTTGCCTGAAAGCTGGGGCTGAGTACGATGACCCGTGTGTTACACATTCAAGAATGAACTGATGTCCGTTCTTGGGGCAACACATTTATTTTCTGTTAAAAGACAAAAAAAAACAGTTTATTTACGGAGCAACACCACGTTGTGTGCACACTGTAACTCATAACCTACTAACACTTCTTCTGTGTTGTTCGTTACTGACACGTTGTGTGCACTCGGTTGCCCCCTGCTGGCGAAACCCGTTATTAACGCCATTAACCCACTTTTCAGTTAACAAAATAAATGCTCATGGCTACACTCTCCCCCACAAAACTAAATGTCTCCTGACATTTCCGTGAACAAAACCTTTCCTTAGAAAACCCCAACCATCCAAGGCCTCCAATACCCATTAGTCTGTGTTACTTGAGTCTCTGTGACCTTACAGTTTCTTTTTACCAAAGTCGGTTGACCCAATGTATCATAGCTCATTACCACAGGCTGATGTCTCAGTCTCTGGGGTCGCTGGTTTACTGTCTGGCGCTCTCCTTGTGTCGGGATCAGGGAGCCTTCCCCTGATTCACCATACTCAGGCCTGTCAAGTTTCAAATGAGGTCTCTGAGCTTGTAGTGGCAAATCCTCTTCGCTCTGTAGTGGCACATCCTCTTCGCTCTGTAGTGGCACATCCTCTTCGCTCTGTAGTGGCACATCCTCTTCGCTTTGTAGTGGCAAATCCTCTTCGTGGTGCTGAGGGTCCTGTTGCTGGGGCTGGAAGTTCTCTGCCAAAGGATTCAGAGGTTTCTGTCTTCGCTGGCTGCTAGATCTGAGGTGCCAACGGTAGGTTCCACTGCGTTCCTCGTCAGAGGTGTCACTCTGTTCGGACTGCCGTCGCTGCTGAGGTCGGGATCTGGTTCTTCCCTTGGAAGAGCTCGAAGAGTTTTTCTGTGGTTGGCGAGTGTCTGTTGGTAGCTGGTCAGAAGGTAAGAAGTCACAGGGCAGCAGGAGGTTTCTGTGCACAACTCAGTTCCTCCCTTTGCCATTTTCTGGACTTATCTCATAAACCGGGCTGTCATCTGCTTTTCTCACCTTTACTTTGTACACTTGGTCTTCCCAGTAGGGCCGAATCTTTCCTGGACCCCCTTTCGGGGTGAGATTTCGGAGGAGAACTCGGTCACCTGGGCAGAGATCTCTCCCCTGAACCTTCCTGTCGTAGAAAACCTTTCCCCGAGTTGCCCCCTTCACAGCTGTTTTAGTCGCCATCTGATAAGCCTCTTGCATCCTCTTCTTCCACTGACTCACATAGTCATCATAGGTGTCATGGGCCTCATCCTTTTCAAGACTAAACAACAGATCGATGGGCAGGCGAGGAGAACGTCCAAAGATAAGGTAGTAGGGCGCATAACCTGTTGCATCATTCTTCGTACAGTTGTACGCGTGAACCACCTTAGCAAGAGACTCCTTCCAATCTTCCTTCTCTTTGTCCTCCAGCGTACGCACCATGGACAAAAGGGTACGGTTAAATCTCTCCACCTGTCCGTTGCCCTGGGGGTGGTATGGTGTTGTGTGCGAGCCCTGGATACCAGAAAGTTTCTTCAAGCGGGCCATCAATTGGTTCTCAAACTCTTTTCCCATATCATGATGCAATCTGCTTGGGAACCCGAACTTCAGTGCAAAGTCGTTGAAAATCTTATCAGCTACAGCTTTTGCCGTCTTGTTCTTTGTTGCGTAGGCCTGTGCAAACCTTGTAAAATGGTCCATGACAACCAGGATATACTCATACCCATGCTTGCATTTCTCCAAATGCAAAAAGTCTATGGAGACAAGCTGAAACGGATAAGTGGTCTGAATCGGTGTCAGAGGCGCACAGCTCTGCTTATTCGGCTTCCTCTTCTTGAGACACTCGCACACCCTTGTGACAAAATGTTCAACATCTCCACTCATCTGTGGCCAGTAGAATCGTTCCAGAATCAGGCCAAGTGTTCTTTCAAACCCCAAGTGTCCCATGTCCTGGTCTAGCTCTTTAAAGACTAGTGGATGATAAACTTTGGGGAGCAACAGTTGTTCTCGACAGGACGTCCTACAGCGCAGAATACCATCTTGGCCTACATGAACCTTTAGCCACTGTTTCAAGAGAATGCTCACTGCTGGACTCTCTGTTTTCACTTCCGTTCTACTCGGCCTCCTGTCCAGTGACTTGTACCAAAGGATTCTTGACAAGGTTTCGTCTTCTTTCTGAGCTTTGCAGATTTGCTCTGAGCTGAGGGGTTGGCTGGTTTCGCTGTCTTTCACCAGGCTCAAAGCACTGACCTGGATAAACCCCACACCCAGGCAGGGGTTCTGCCTTTCTGCTAAGACCTCCTCAATAGAAGCACTGATTAGATGTTGACTGGCCTCGGCTGTACAGTGTTGCATATAGTCCTCAATGTCCAAGGGCATCCGTGACAATCCATCTGCATCAGAGTTATTCTTGCCGGGGCGGTACCGGATGGTAAAGTTATAATCAGCCAACTCTGCCACCCATCTATGTCCAGTTGCGTTGAGTTTTGCAGTGGTGAGCACATACGTCAGTGGGTTGTTATCTGTATATACCACGAATGATGGGGCGTGGTAAAGATAATCTCTGAAACGCTCGCAGATGGCCCACTTTAATGCTAAAAGCTCTAGTTTTCCAGAGTGCAGATGGTACCTCTTTTCAGATGGACTCAGGGTGCGGGAGCCATAGGCAATCACTCTCATTTTTCCTTGCTGTCTCTGGTATAGCACTGCACCTAGACCAACTTGGGATGCATCACAATGTAATACAAACGGCTGGGTGAAGTCAGGATACTCACATGCACTCTTATATAGACAGTGGTGACATGGTTTGCTGGTAAGGGTATTTTTTTTCCTGCCCGTATGAACTACACCAGTCTGTGAATCTGAATCACCCCTCTGCATCAGCTTGACCACACGATGAGCATTCTTTACTGTTATTGCGAAGGCTTTACTTACTTTATGCGCCAACTGCTTTCTTCCACCTTTAATCTTCTCCTCATTTCTGTTAATGATGGCTTCAATGACATTGTAGCCGATGATGGGGTCCCTGGCAACTGCTGGGTCACTCGACACTAGTATTGGCACCTGTAAGTCATTTGTCGTAGTGGGATCATTGTTTAATCTGAACCTGACTTCAATCCAACCTATATATGGAATGGGTGTGTCATTAGCAGCCAGGACTGTCAATGTCTCGTCTTCCAACAACTCTGAGATGGGTCTGATCATGGTATGAGGGAGGTGGTTCAATCGCCAAAGGTCATTAACTATGCTGGACTGTGCACCCGTGTCCCACAGAGCTCTAACTGGGCAATTGTCCATTACACAGTCCACTATACACCTGCTCCCCACAAGGCTTACCAGTTGTGGCTGGTGTCGAGGTGGTAGATAGTTAACCACACTTATGGCTGATGAAGGGCCAGCTGTTTTTTTTCTATTAGCTGTTATTGGTTGCGTGACTGGACCTGGAGGTAGTTGCTCATTTTGGGGCGCTCGTTCCTGGACTACTGTTGGCCCCACCTCAGTAGTCCCTGCCCGTTTCCCGAAGTAGCTCTGCACCCCCGAGAGAAGTGGCCTTCCTGCCCACACTTGAAACAATGCGCACAATTCTCACCTATTCTCTCCTCTCTGCATTTCCTGCAACCTTTCACTCTCTGTGTTTGTTCAGGAGGATGGGGGTTTGCTTCCATTACAGCCAGAAACATCTGCTTCATTTCTTTGCGAAGTTCTTCCAGGATCTGCTGCGTGTTTGGAGTGTCAGAGTTTGCCTCGTACCCTTTTACTGTAGTGGCTGTAGCTGCTAGGTTGGATTCCTTAGGTTTAGAGGGGCTCTGGGTAGGTGTGGATTTTGGCTGACAGTCTAATTGGAACTCCTGCACTTTGGGAATCTTTCCAGCCGTGGATCTTTTACGCTTCTCTAGTCGCTCACTTTCAACCTTGGCAGCTTCATCCACTTTTTATATGAGTTCTTCATCAGTTATACCCAATTCGCTGAGGCACGGTAGAATTTGGAACTTCACGGAATCACTCAACAGTCCAGTTTCTATTGAGCGGAGGAACTTGCGTTGAATGACGGTTCTGCTGTACTGTTCATCTGAGTCCTCATTCTCCGTTTTCCATAGCAGTTTCTCTTTGAGCTCAATTGCACGGAATACAAAGTTCAAAGCAGTCTCTTTAGGCTCTTGGGAAATGTTAAGAAGCTGGTGGTAAAGTTCTGTGGAACTATCTACCCGATAGTGGCCTTTCAGAATGGTGAGGAGTGCACTGAGAGTCAGCCCACGCTTGATCTCTAACATGTCTCTCAACGGTAGCCCTGGACTGACAGCCCTGATTACTGCCTCAACCACTTCAGCCGGTGTGTGTCCTTTTTCTATTCCCAGCTCAATCTGGCGCACTAAACTGAGGTATGACAATTTATCACGCTGACCACTCTCTCCAATTTGCCCACAGATTTTAAACTCTCTTCTCAGTGTCACCTCTGGCAACGGAAGTCCGTATATATGGAAGATCTCTATTCTCAATTCTGTAGGCGAGGAACCAAGATCTAGAACTCTTTCCGAGGGGTCGTGAGCGAGGATATACAGGAGTATCCGCCCCTCGCACCCTAAGTGGAACTAAGACTTAAGGAAAAGAAACAATGCAAAACTCACGGCTCTCTGCATTTTGTAAACACAATTCGGTTTGGTACAGCTGGGGGAGAAAACTAAACATAAAATTGCTTATTTCTATTATCAAACAGTGGTTTACTGAACAAATGTTTCCTCTGTTTTTAAATGAATTCAGTTATAACTAAAAGATTCTTAAGGATTAAAATGAAATATCTCTTACTTGCACATTACTATAATATTAAAGGTTCTCAACAGACCACAAACTATTAGCCTAAATTCAATTGCTATTTATTTTTAGATATAATAATCAATACTCAATTACAAATTGTATGCAAACATGTAAACTGCATGCAAGACAGTTTTTGCATTAACTTTTAAGTCTATTTAAGTAATGATTTTACTCCAGTTACAATCTGTCACGGAATACTTTAAGGGAGGACTCAAATGCAGGGAAACGTGGGTTTTATTAATGATAACAAAATAAACATACAAAAGAAAACACCCACGAGGGGGAAAACATTAACTTAACAATATAACTAACAAAGAACACAAACAAACCGGATGGAACGGGTAACACAGATCCAGGAACATCATTTGAACAGACAGCCATAGAATGACAACAACACCACACAGGACAGCAAACACATCAGGATTAAATAGCGAACACATGAGGAAGGTAATGAGTAGAGACAGATGGGATCAATTAGGGGAAACGAGGGAACAAGATGGGCGGGGTTTACAATCACAAGGTACAACAAAGGGGCAGTGTCAGAGTTCTGTCAACCAACACACTAGAAACCCAAACTGAGGTGACAGAACCCTGACACTACCCCCCCTCTAAAGGGACGCCACCTGGCGTCCCTACATGAACACCAGACTAAACAGTACCACAAGAAATGAAAGACAGGGGACCAAACTGAAATGAAACCAGGGGAGGGAGGGAGGGAGAGAGAACAGGCCAACCAAAGAGCAAAAACAACAAAACAGTCATAACATCATGAAAAAATAACTAAGAAAAAAGTCCTCAATAAGAAAAAAATAAAATAAACAGTTCAGGGAGGCGGAACAGGAGGGATGAGCCAAGGTGGCTCCGGCAGCTCTAGAGTCCTGGCGGAGGGCCAGGGCGGGTCCGGGGGAACCAGCCAAGCGGGCTCAGGCAAGACCGGCGGGTCAGGCGGCGCCGGAGGGGTGAGCCAGGCGGGCTCAGTCAGGACCGGCGGGTCAGGCGGCGCCGGAGGGGTGAGCCAGGCGGGCTCAGTCAGGACCGGCGGGTCGGACCGCAAAAGTTCAGGCAAGCAGAGTTCAGGGCGGTCAGGCGGCAAGAGTTCAGGGCGGTCAGGCGGCAAGAGTTCAGGGCGGTCAGGCGGCAAGAGTTCAGGGCGGTCAGGCGGCAAGAGTTCAGGGCGGTCAGGCGGCAATAGTTCAGGGCGGTCAGGCGGCAAGAGTTCAGGGCGGTCAGGCGGCAAGAGTTCAGGGCGGTCAGGCGGCAAGAGTTCAGGGCGGTCAGGCGGCAATAGTTCAGGGCGGTCAGGCGGCAAGAGTTCAGGGCGGTCAGGCGGCAAGAGTTCAGGGTCACCTGGCGGCGCCGGCAGGGCGAGCAGACTCGGTGGCGCCGGCAGGGCGAGCAGACTCGGTGGCGCCGGCAGGGCGAGCAGACCCGGTGGCGCCGGCAGGGCGAGCAGACCCGGTGGCGCCGGCAGGGCGAGCAGACCCGGTGGCGCCGGCAGGGCGAGCAGACCCGGTGGCGCCGGCAGGGCGAGCAGACTCGGGGTGGCCTCCGGGACTGGCGGATCGGAGAAGGCCCTTTTCCTCCTCCTCCGCTTACGAAGGCGTCGAGCGGCCTGTGGGACGGCGGCCTCCTGGCTGGCTGCAGGCTCTGGACCGGCAGACCTCTGGCTGGCTGCAGGCTCTGGGACGGCGGCCCCCTGGATGGCTGTAGGCTCTGGGACGGCGGCTTCCTGGATGGCTGCAGGCTCTGGGACGGCGGCCCCCTGGATGGCTGCAGGCTCTGGGACGGCGGCCCCCTGGATGGCTGCAGGCTCTGGGACGGCGGCCCCCTGGATGGCTGCAGGCTCTGGGACGGCGGCCTCCGGGCCGGCAGTGGGAGAAGAAGCCTTCCCTCTCCTCCTTTTCCCTGTGCGAGGGCGTGACGCTGTGGTACCTCCAGACAATTCCGGGGGCACCGCCACTGCCAGAATTTCCTCCGGGGTCGGAACGACAGGGGCTGATATAAGGAACTCTACAAAGTCCCAAAAGTCCAGCCCTTCCAGCCCCCTCATCCTCCAGCAGCAGAGGGGCTCATCAAGAGCGTTGTTGAAAAGATCCTTGAGAGCCGCCTCATTGTATCCCAGCCCTGCTGCAGTGTGGCCAAACTCCTGCGCAAATGTTCTTAAGTCCGCCCCGTGTTGGCGGAGGGAGTTCAGTATTTTGAACTGCATCATCCGATGGAATGAAGGGCGGGTCTCCATGGAGGCTGGTGGAGGGTGGGAACCCTTTCCCTGCTGAGTCCTCATATTGTTGGTGTTGTTCTGTCACGGAATACTTTAAGGGAGGACTCAAATGCAGGGAAACGTGGGTTTTATTAATGATAACAAAATAAACATACAAAAGAAAACACCCACGAGGGGGAAAACATTAACTTAACAATATAACTAACAAAGAACACAAACAAACCGGATGGAACGGGTAACACAGATCCAGGAACATCATTTGAACAGACAGCCATAGAATGACAACAACACCACACAGGACAGCAAACACATCAGGATTAAATAGCGAACACATGAGGAAGGTAATGAGTAGAGACAGATGGGATCAATTAGGGGAAACGAGGGAACAAGATGGGCGGGGTTTACAATCACAAGGTACAACAAAGGGGCAGTGTCAGAGTTCTGTCAACCAACACACTAGAAACCCAAACTGAGGTGACAGAACCCTGACACAATCATTTACAGAGTGGATGTCATTTGCATGACAGGTATATTTAAATATTCAGTAATTAATACGTCACTGACAGGTTAAGTACGTAATGAATATATAGGCTAATATTGTGGACAGTGAATGACTGGACTGAAGTGATGTGTGTCATAGTTTACAAGCTGTTTTATTGAGATCTGATTGAGAGATTTTTACAAGTTATGGTAATGTTTCATCAAGTTGTACAGTATCTTTCAAGTACAAACACAAACGTTATAAGTTTTTCCAGTTTGCATAGATAATGAAATTGACCGATGTAGGTGTTCAGCTTCATCTTACACTAATACTATAATACAGCATTTCATTTTTAGACTGAGAATATATTTCAAATGATATTACTGAAGAAATGCAGCCGTCACGCCACATGGACTCTGTGTTTTGCACCATTCCCGCCTCAGCTGTCATGATTATTCATTCGAGTTTCATGTGCTGGACTGTAGGCTACTGTATATCGGAGTCAGAAATTACCTTGTGAATTATGAAAAACTGCTATATTTCATTTTTTTTGTCGTATGTTTGTTCACATGACTGTAGAAAATTGCTGCCTTATTCAGTATGTATTATGCGAGGTCTTGAACTCAAGGTTAACAGTTTTGAAAAGAGTGTGTAATCATGTGCATGTTGATGTTTTTGGTGATGCTTGTGTCTGAGCAAGAAAATACTTCAGGTAATTTGAACAATGTCATCATTGAATGCAGTTTGTGGCAATGGTAAATTATTCACAGTTTAACCCACATAAACTGCTGTTGTTCTCACAGTGTGAAGAGTTTTAAAAAAGTGACCCAAGTATTGAGAAATGTGACCTTGATATTGTAGAGGTGAGAGCGACACCACATGGACTGGAAAGGAAACTGCAGGTTCCCTGTCAAGGGAACTCAACACTGCGTCAAACGCATATGGGAATGCCTTGGCGTGATTGTCTCTTGAAGCGCAATTGAAACCAGGTGTGCAAGTGCACGTAGCCGAGGGTGACGTCATGAGCCAGGAGCATATCAGCACGCAGCTAACTAGAAGCCTCAGCTTTAGTGTTTTCAACAGCGCTCGAAGCTAACGTGTGTTTGAGTTGCTCTGCTGGCAGTAAGACGATTATTTCCAATTACCTCTGAAGAAATGGCGGATGCACAGACTTTCAGGTGTTGTGTCACTCCTTGCCCGCGTTTTATCATGGGTAAGGACACACACGCTCTCTGTGTCTTTTGTTTGGGTGAGGATCATGCACGCTCAGCGCTCGAGGGCCCCGAGTGTGCAGAGTGTCTGCAGCTGCTGCTGCGCACTCTCCGCTCACGCTTGGCAGTCTTTGAGGAGGCTGATCAAGCTCGCGGTCCTCGTGGGTCTGGTCCCGCTGTAGCTGAGGCTCAGCGGCGGCTGCACTCATGGGGATCACAGTTAGATTGAGCAGCGGGGTCGTAGACGGGCAGCGCCTTTTCTCCTCCCTTACCTGCTGAATCTGCTCTCACTCAGGATTCGGAAACGCACCATGCAGTGATTACTTCCGACCTGGGTGACGACGCACTGCTGAACCTCTCCAGTTCTGAGGAGCTAGAGGTGGATATGGTCAGCATTGATGTGGATGAGGCTGAACCGCCATCAGCCTCACCCGCATTCGAGGAGCTGCTCGAGGTGGTTACTCGGACAACGGCGAGGCTCGGTCTCGAGTGGCCAGCCGAGCCCAGGGATGCTTGTCCTAAGAGTCGGTTGGACGAGCGTTACCTGCCTGCTTGGGTACAACCTCAGCGCCAGGGTTTGCCGTTTTTTCCCGGACCTCCACACCGAGGTGTCGAGGTCCTGGAAGCGGCCCGCCTCCCACAGGGTTCATAGCGGCGCTTCCGCCAACTATGCCACCCTGGTGGGAGCCAAAGAGCGCGGCTATGGGGCGATGCCTAGAGTTGAGGAGGCGCTGGCTAACTACCTCGCCACTCACTCATCGCCGCCCCTTAAAACCCCGACGCTGCCCACCAAACCCCTCCAGGTTACCTCCACCGTGGTGGGCAGAGCATATTCCGCGGCTGGTCAGGCTGCAGCGTGTTTACACACCTCATCACTGCTGCAGGCCTACCAGGCGGAACTGCTCTCAGACCTCGATGAGGGCGGGGGAATTGGCCCTGAGGCAGTAGCCGAGCTGCGCAGGGCCACGGATCTCTCTCTGAGGGTTGCCAGGGAAATGGCCAGTTCCATCGGCCGGTCCATGGCAGCCTTGGGGGCCACAGAAAGGCATCTGTGGCTCAATTTGACCACCCTCAGAGAGAAGGATAAAAATATCCTTATTGGCGCCCCTCTTACTCCTCCTGGACTCTTCGGCGATGCTGTCAAAATGGACGTCGAGAGGTTCCAGGAGGCTGCTAAGCAGGAGGTGGCGTTCAGGAAGGTCCTCCCCCGCCGCTCTCCGGCAGCTGGGTCTGCGAGCCAGCCGCAGCCTAGCAGCAGCTCCTCCCACCGCGCTGCTCAGTGGCAGAGCGTGGCCTCCCTCATCTCCCTCCCTCCCTCAGCTTTGCAAGCTAACCGTGCGGATCCTCCTCTGGGCCCGGAACAAACTTTTCTCCCTTCGGGCAGTTTATATTTTGGGATCCCAGAATACGGGAGCAGACTTCCTGTTGAGACAGGGGCCGAGGCCCGGGGAATGGATGCTCCACACCGAGGTGGTGGAGCAGATTTGGGAGAAATTTGGTCAGGCTCAAGTGGACCTCTTTGCGTCCCACGAGGCGACCCCTCTGTGGTACTCGCTTTTTCTCCCAGCCCCTCTAGGGCTGGACGCGATGCAACAGGAGTGGCGAGGCTACCCCTGTATGCCTTTCCCCCCGTAGCCCTGCTCCCGGGGGTTCTAGAGAAAGTTCGCCAGGACAGGGTCCGTCTCACCTTAGTTGCCCCGCGGTGCCCGGGCCGAGTGTGGTTTTCGGACTTAGTGTCCCTCCTAGACAGCACTCCTTGGAGGATTCCCATCAGAGTGGACCTTCAGTCTCAGGCTCAGGGCAGGATCTTTCATCCTCGCCCGGAACTGTGGAATCTGTGGGTCTGGGCTCTGAGGGGGCCCGACTTATAGACTTGGGTCTCTCGACTGAAGTTGTTGAGACCATTCTCCACTCTAGAGCCCCATCCACGAGGAAACTCTACGCTCGAAAGTGGTCTATCTTCACTTCCTGGTGCAGTGACAAACATTTAGACCCAGTGACCTGCCATGTCGGTATCGTCCTGGAGTTTCTACAAGAGAAGTTTGCTGCTGGGCTGTCCCCCTCCACGCTTAAGGTGTAAGTGGCTGCCATTGCGGCTTACCACGTACCCCCAAGTGGTACCCCTTTGGGTCGGGACCCCCTAGTGGTTTGTTTCCTCCGTGGCACTCTAAGGCTGAGGCCTGCAGTACGCTCTCGGGTTCCACCGTGGGACTTGTCCCTGGTCCTCCAGGCCTTGTCCCAGGAACCCTTCGAGCCTCTTGAGAACATCTCGGATAAATTCCTCACCCTTAAAACAGTGTTCCTCCTAGCCATCTCCTCTTTCAAAAGGGTTAGCGATCTTCAGGCCCTGTCAGTGGCCCCCTCCTGTTTGGAGTTTGCCCCAGGTCTGGCGAAAGCCTTTTTCTCTCCCAGACCAGGTTATGTTCCTAAAGTGTTGTCGAGCCCCGCTTGTCACATTGTACTGCAGGCCTTATGTCCTCCCCCCTTTGATCTTTGTACAAACCAACCAATCACAGTGGAGTATATAACTCCCGGGGGCCAATCACAGTGAAGTAAATGACTCCCGGGGGCGGGGCAACGGCCGGGCTTGATGCAGACAAAGAAACAACTATGGAGCTGCCCGTGTAACATCACATTTGTCAAAGCTGTCATAGAATTATTACTTCTTATTGTGATTGAAATTGAGCATTTTCTACTTTGAGCTGGACGAAGTGAATGTTACTGTTATCGGCGTTGGATTTAGCGTCATGCGGATTGTATTTGTTTTTCCATAATTTGAAATGGGCTGATTTACGGGACATCGGTGTTATAATATAGAAAATAAAATCCAGTAAATATCGCCTCCGTGGCTGATCCCATTGTTTGTATATAATACATTTATTAATGGTGTCCCACAGTCCCAGCTAATAATTAACAGCCGGTAGCAGTCGCCTATATCTGTATTTTCTACCATATAAAATATTACGATGTTCATGTCATCAGGAAAGTATGGATGCCCGTTTCCGCCACAGTTGAGAAAAAAAAGGATTATTTAAGTCATAATAATGAGAGAGTTTCTCATAATAATGACTTAGTATCTGGACAGAATTAGAAGTTTCATAATAATGACTTATATCTCGAAATAATGAGAACATTTCTCATAATAATGACTTAGTATCTCGAAATAATGAGAGAGATTATCATAGTAATGACTTAGTATCTTAAAATAATGAACATTTCTCATAATAATGACTTAATATCTGGAAAAAATGAGAAAGTTTCATAATATTGACTTATCTCAAAACAATGAGAGTTTATCATAATAATGACTTAGTATCTCGAAAAAATTAATAACTTTTTCCTCAACCTTGAACTTCAGTAAGTCCAAGTACATAGAAGAACCCATTGAAGTTAAAGAACTGTCAATAATGACGTTTGAGAAAATATTTTTTTTGTGGAATACTTGATGTGGCCCTGCCTCATCCAGACTCTGCCTCCTGCGGCCCCCAGCTCATTTGAGTTTGACACCCCTGCCTTAGAGGGAACGAGACACTGCGTCTCATAGCCTCAGCTCCATCGCACGCCGGCTGTTTCAGACACTAGTCAAGCTGAGGCTTCTAGTTAGCTGCGTGCTGATATGCTCCTGGCTCATGACGTCACCCTCTGCAACGTCCACTCGCACACCTGGTTTCAATTGCTCTTCAAGAGACAATCACGCTAAGGCGTTCCCATATGCGTTCGACGCAGTGTCTCGTTCCCTCTAAGGGAACTAGGGTTACGTAAGTAACCTGAGATGTTTACAGGGATTAATATTCATGTCAAGTTAATGTTTGAGGTAAATTTTAGGAACAAACTGTATCACTGTCTGTATGAATGAAGATTAGAGGACTCTGTCAATGTGTGCAAGATACATTTTGTATTGATCCATGAAGTAAAGAACCAATAGATGGTGAAGCATCTGATGGTTTATTATAGCAGTTTTATGTTCTGAGTTGATAGAACTCAATCTAAAAGACCACTTTATTGCAGAGATCCGACTGGCAGCAGTTCTTGTTCATGCCGGCGATACTCTGGAAAGTACGACACTCTTTCATACTGCCGCATTTCCAATAGCCCATAACTGGATGAAACAGAAAGATAAAAGCAGTTTATGAACATCATGATTTTCTCTCATCACAAAGTGAACATCTATCTGCATTTCTGTCATAAAAATACTTCTGATGTCTGCTTCTGATTGAGGAATTTTTATTTCTTACTTATTAATCCTTATCTTTAGAAGTAGGCAAGCTTATCTAGAAACTGAATGTTCTGCTGTTGTGTGTGTGTTGCATAGAGAGTACAGATCTACCCGTCCCGAACCAAATGCATTATATTGTGTTCAGTCAGCAAGCGTAACGACATGACCCGAGAAACAGGTCGAGAAAGAGTACATAAACTAATGACGGGAAGTGCTCGTCCCCTTCTTATAGCTCAGATGTTGTCTGTGTGTGAGGATGCCTATATATATGTGTGTATTAAATTAGTTACACTTCAAAAACATTTTGCTTTATAGTTATTTTCGTACATTAAATTAAACAGGAGAATTGTTTCCTTGGCATCTAGCTGAAATATAATTTTTTTATATACAGTACTTGATTTCAGTTAACATTTATTTTATCTCAAGGAATCTCAGCAGAAGTAGTAAGTCATCTGTCATAATCATAAGTCATGTTTTTCACATACTACATGGTGTTATGGATTATAAATAAAGACTGTTTGTTTATTACTCCGATGTCTTGTTAGTGCTTGCTGCAATTCACTCGTGACAATTTCAATTAACTAAAAATGTTTTAGTTAATTATAATAATCCTGAATCAAGTCAAATGTTTGGACACACCTGCTTGTTCTTTATCATTTTCCACATTTTAGGATAATTAGGGATGTACCGGATATCCGGTTTCGGTTCCGGTTAGCCGGATATCCGGTGGTTTTTTTCTATCCGGTTCCGGCTCTACCAGGTACCGGATATTGCTCGGTCATTTTCGGTTATTAGTTTAATTTAGTTCAGCCACCATTTTAAACGTTGGATACAAAAACAACAATGTCGTCACGTAAATTTAGTCGTTTCAGGATTATTTTCAGCTTGAGGGATCATTACTGAACATCGATTGCGACTACTCCCTGATAATGCAGAAAAAATGATCTTCATGAAGTTCAATGCTAAACTGATTAAATCTTAAGTAAGGACCGGAATTTGGGGGAACCCAACAAAAATATCTTGTATAAATATTTTTGGGGAGCTGAATTTGTATTTTTTTTTTTAAATATTCATTATTAAAGAAAAACCCAACAAAGTCGACTAAGAACTACTTTGTCATATACACCAAGTATTTTGTACCTCTGCTAGATGTCGGGCTATGTAGTGTGTCAAAAACAACAACAAACACAGGGCATAACACATTTTTATTTACACTGTAGTATAAACTGTAAACACAAAAAATTGGCTGTGGTGCAACAAGTATCCATATATCCGGTTCCGGTTCCGGTTCCTGCCGGATAGTTAATTTGATATCCGGAACTATCCGGTTCCGGCCGGATAATAAAAATTGCTATCCGGTGCATCCCTAAGGATAATTAAGAAAAATGTATGTATCTTTCTTCAGAACATTTAAATTCATTTCTTGGCTTGCTATAGTGTGAAACTGACAGAAAGTTTAAACTCACAGGGAGGAAAGCTGATTCTGACTGATATACAGGCATCTTTTCCAAAGCCGCACGTCTCTTGAGACTGAATGCAGCGGGTTCCAGACTGAGGAACGCAGTGGTTGCACTTCAGAGCACATCCTGCAACAGACATACATCTATAAATCAGCACTGATGTCAAACTTTCACACCTCTCAGATAACAAACAGTAAACATATTGCATAATAATACTATGGATTTTTCAGCCACAACATGATTATTTTGTATTAGTTTGCACAGTCAGATTCTTTAGATTCTGAACATTGTTTAAATGACCTGTAGAACAGAAACAGGTCTAACCAGAGTCAGCAATGTGATAAAAATGTTGTTTCAGAGGCTTTATCTTATTGTTCAATAATGTTTTTGAAGTCAAGTCACCTTTATTTATATAGCGCTTTTTACCATGTAGATTGTTTCAAAGCAGCTTTACAGTGGTCACAGGAAAAACAATATAAGCAAAGTTTGTTTGGCTGAACAGCAGCTTTAAACGAGCAGGCGAATCAATACAATTGATGAATTTTAAGTGTTAAGTTT
Source organism: Rhodeus uyekii (assembly GCA_037043235.1). Taxonomy (NCBI): domain Eukaryota; kingdom Metazoa; phylum Chordata; class Actinopteri; order Cypriniformes; family Acheilognathidae; genus Rhodeus; species Rhodeus uyekii. Next base: position 4,135,815 of record JAWRVZ010000011.1, on the reverse strand, counting down.
CCCCAACTGAGCAAGCCATAGGCAACACTTATGCATCATGCACATTTTGACCAGAAACATATTAAGAAAACCAGGTACATTTATATTGTTTAATGCAATTATTAAACTTTGAATCAGAAGTTTAAACTCACCGTTGTTCAACACCAGAGCAAGAACAAGAGCCACCAGCAAAGTCTTCATTTTCTGATGATTAGAGCTGAGAAAAGAAAAGAATAATCTATCAATATCTGCGATAAGTGACAAGCGCAACCAGCAGGAACTGAACTGTTTTGACCATGTGATTGGGATGGGTAGCTCGACACGTCTCAAGTTTTCGACACACTAGTGCTTCGATACAGTGTTACGGAGCATTGCTTTGAAATGGGGCTGTCACGTGCCCTGTGGGAACGAAGCTTCGTTACCTGCCTAACACGTCACGACAGACTCACAGAGCGCATTCCATAACTTTCCAGTCCAATTTAAGGAGTATAACACCCTGGTAAAAGCCATCCCAGCAGGTTTAATCCAATTAATTAAAAATCACCTTAATTTCAATAAAGGCAACAGTATCTATCCGGGTTTACACATGGGTCGACATTTTAGATCGGAAATGTAATAATAGGCATATTCAAAAAATCTTTCAAATGAAGAGGAAAATTACTCCGAGGGGTAAATTCTATTGGGGTTCCCTTGTAAGACAGGTTATCTGGAGAAAAGCTTGGCTTTTGCCAAATAAATTCTGTGTTTCCAACAAAGTTAACGAACTTCATTACAAAATCCTCCATAAAATCTATCCTGTTAATTCATCTATTTCAAAATATTCTGATATTAATGAAGCTTGCTCGTTTTGCGGTTTAGCTACAGAAACATCTGCCCACTTGTTTTATGATTGTAATATAACCAAGAATTAAGGTTGTAGAATTGTAGAATTTTGGTCCGAATTAAGTTTTTATGTTTTTAGCCCTGTAAATGTTACCCACACCTTTGTCCTCAAAGACGTTATCTTTTATTATGAAAACCCAAAACTGCTCTTAAAAAAACCCATTAAACATGGTTTAATTCCCCTTTACACTTTCCTATGTTTCTTGTTGAACTTAGTTCTGTAATTTCATCCCTTGAGCTAATTAATAGTAAAAAAAAAAGTAAAAACTTTTTAATGCTCTATGGCAAAGTATTTAAAATATGATTGAACCATTTTATTGTACTTTCCTTTTTCTCTGTTTTCTCTGTAAATGTAATGTATGCAAACCTGTTTTTATTGTTGTTGTTTTTTTGTTCCCTAGTCTGTAGTTACGATTGTTTGACATGAAAGATGCAATTTATATTTTGTTCCCTGATTTTGTATTGTAATTATGTGAGATTATGCAATAACAAAAATTTAAAAATAAAATTAAAAAAAACTCACAACAATTGATTGTGAAATTGCCCAGCTGTTCAATTCAGACACAGAAAAAGAAGACTTTGATGGATTTGAATGGATTGATTAAAACATAACGTGCTTCCGTTACCTATTTTTTGTAGACCATGTTTTCGCGTGCGCCTTATAATATATAATTATAATTATCATTTTTAAGTACAGAAATAGAACCATAATTGAAACTGCGCCTTATAATCATTTTGCCTTATGGTGCGGAAAATACTACGGTAGCCTAAATGTATTTGTAATTGTGTAGTTGTTTTTTTGCTTCTTTTTTTTTTTTTACCAATATGCATGTTTGTGTTGTTTTGTAAGGAATACACACACACACACACACACACACACAAAGTTGCACAATACAATTAAACTTATTAAATATACAAATAAACCTTCCCAATTAACAAAACACTGAATGACACAGTTGGTGTAGGAATTTTTATTGAGCACCAGACTGCAGAGCACTGTGTGAAAAGCTTCACAGTTTCATGTAAAAGCTTCACTGCTTCCAGTGTTGCCAGATTGGGTGGGTTACCGCCCAATTGGGTTCCTTTTGGTCACGTCCGACCGGGAAAAATGCAGCCCAAATTTCATATAAATGCATATAAATGTCTACATTAAAACAAACTTAACCTTAACTTTGGTACTCCCTAGTGATGGGAAAATGAGGCTTCCTGAACCACTGAGGCTTTCCAGCCCATTGGTTCACCAAAAGGTTCGTTTACCTGAAGCCTCATGAAACAGTGTGCTCCCTAGTGACACCTGCTGTGCAAAGCAATGCAAAGCAATGCATCGCACACAAATCTATTCATCCTGAGCAACCAAATTGTCATGGAGTGGGCACACACTTTTTCTATTGCCTGTGTATTAAATAAAGTATTTTACTCTGCTTGTATTAACCTATGCACACACAAACACACAACTTTGTGTTCAACTATTCAGTAGTTCTTTGGGTTTGTGATAACAGTGAATGCCCCAAATGATTGTAAATAAATTATTGTGAGTGCACAATGATATTATATATATAATTATATATATATATTGCAATAATATTATAAATATTGCAGTGCTGATTGGGAGTACAATAGTGCAGTGCTTATGGGACTGGAATTGTGGAACAACAAACTGCAACAGGGATGACACCCAAACACCCTTTCACAGGGCACCGATGATGCTGGACAACATAAGAACGTTTGCACTAGACCAACTTTCTAAGCTTTCCCTAATACAGTCTAGTGTTATAATAATAATAATAATAATAATAATAATAATAATAATAATAATAATAAGAAGAAGAAGAAGAAGAAGAAGAAGAAGAAGAAGAAGAAGAAGAAGAAGAAGAAGAATAGCAATATTATATATATAATAATAACAATACTACTAATATAGGCTATACATATTATATATGTATAGGTTCAGTTTAGCCAATTTAGCCAGTTTAGCCAACTGGTTCAGTTTAGCCAATAAGGTTCTTTCCTGTCCTATATATATATATATATATATATATATATATAGGACAGGAAAGAACCTTATTGGCTAAACTGAACCATAATTAAAATGTCAACATTACATATTATACTTTATTATAACGTTCGTTTTAATGTAAAAAATAATAAAATAACGTTTCTAGTCAAAAAATAAAAACCCGCCAGTTGCATCAAAAACCAGCCCAAATTTTTATCAACCAGCCCAATGCATTTTCCCCGGTCGGACGTGACCAAAAGTAGCCCAATTGGTCGGGAACCCGCGCAATCTGGCAACACAGCACAAGAGGAGCGAGGTTTTGAACCACCTTTATGCGGAAGCGACACTCAGAATGAAGCAATGACGTCATCAACAGAAACCGAGGCCTCGTTTGTCATCGTCACGTGATTTTCACGGAAACGATACAAGCCTCGAATCGGGGCTTCATTTGGAACGCCCCTTTTTGCTCGACACAAGCTCCGGAGCCTCGCTTCAGATGACCCATCATTAGTACTCCCCTCTTGTTGAGGAATTGTGAGAATGACTGCTAGTCCCTTGAAATGCTTATCTCAGTCAAGTTGGGTGGAGACAAAAGGTACTAGGTAAGATGTCACGTGACTTACACCTGCACACGTAGGAATGTTTTCTGTTAAAAACACTAGGTAAGAGGATTTGTGCCACATTTTGTACTTTTCTGTTTTGTTAGAAAGTGTAGGGAAGTTTAGGGCGTCTCGGACGCTGAAGACTTTTTCTTTAGTTTAGGATTAGTTGAAAATGGTTTAGTAAGATTATTTTGATTATATTACTCTCGTTTATTTGGCACAATCCAGGTTTCATTTTGTTCTCCTCTGATATCTTTGTTGATTATTTTTCTTATATTCATTATTGGGTTGCTTTTTCGTTTTTGGTTTTGGGTGATATATTTATTAAATGGTGATTTCATTTTCATTATTTGACTGGTCTCCGTTTATTAAGTCACACACAGTGGTCTTTACTGCAGTATTTTAACTCGGTTCAAAATGTTCCCCTCCCAAAATCCCTAGACCTTTAACAGCCAAGGGAGCGTTGTAACAAACCCACATAAACTGCTGTTGTTCACACAGTTTGAAGAGTTTTGTAAAAGTGACCTAGAGATTGTAAAAAACTGAGTAGATTAGAGGCGAGAGCGACACCACGTGGTCTGGAATGAAAACTGCAGGTTTACAGGGATTCATATTCATGTTAATGTTTGAGGTAAAGTTCAGGAGCAAATTGTATCACTGTCTGTATGAATCAAGATCAGAAGACTCTGTCAATGTGTGCAACATTTATTGGTTGTATTTAATTCATGGAATACAAATAAATAACCAACAGATATGGTGAAGACTCTTCAAGCATCTGATAGGTTTATTAGCAGTCGACAAAACTCAATCTAAAGGATGACCATATTGCAGAGATCCGACTGGCAGCAGTTAATTTTCATGCTAGACTGGAAAATAAGACACTCTTTCATGCTGCCGCATCTCCGAAAGCCCATAACTGGATGAAACAGAAAGATAAAAGCAGTTTATGAACATCATGATTTTTTTCTCATCACAAATTGAACATTTATCTGCATTTCTGTAATAAAACTACAGCTACTTCTGATTGCTAGTGTCCATGTCAGTGCTATTGGAGTTTGAATGAGTTATAGTTTTTATTAATGGTTTGAACTAGTTTTAGTAATTTTGTAGAATGTTTGTCTTATTAATCATTTAGTTATATGTAAAGAGACAAATGCAACAATTACAATTCATATTGTAATGGACATTTTATTTATTACTTATTAATCCTTATCTTTAGAAATAGGCAATCTTATCAAGAAACTGAATGTTCTGCTGTTGTGTGTGTGTGGTCCCGAACCAAATGCATTATATTGTGTTCAGTCACCAAACGTAATGACATGACCCGAGAAACAGGTCGAGAAAGAGTATATAAACTAATGACGGGAAGTGTTCTTCGCCTTTTTATAGCTCAAATGTTGTCCGTGTGTGAGAATGCCTTTTATATGTGTGTATTAAATTAATTACACTTCAAAAACATAACAGTTTTATAGTTATTTTTGTACATTAAATTAAACAGGAGAATTGTTTCCTTGGCATCCAGCTGAAATAATATTTTATATACAGTAATACCTCATTTACAAGTTTAATTCGTTCCAAGAGCGAGCTCGTAAACCAAAATGCTCGTACACCAAAACAAATTTCCCCATAAGAATGAACTAAAAATCAAGTAATTCGTTCCACATGACCACAAATGCCCATTTTAAATATTTATTTGGTTTTACTCTATTAATTGCAGTTAAAATTTTTACCATTAAGATCTCATATAAATACTAATTAATAATTGACAATTAAACTCTAAAGTCGCCTATGGCTTGCTCAGTTGGGGAAACTTAACACTTAAAATTCATCAATTGTATTGATTCACCTGCTCTTTTGGGGCTTCTGTTCAGCCAAACAAACTTTGTTTATATTGTTTTTCCTGTAAAGCTGCTTTGAAACAATCTACATTGTAAAAGGGCTATATAAATAAAGGTGACTTGAAAATACTTGACAATTTACTGTAATGCACTTCAGGTTTGAGCAGCCTGCTTGGAGGAGAGAGAGGAGGGAGCAAATGAGTGAATTTATTATACAGTGGAGTTCACTTATCTCGAATCATGGTTAACTCGCCAATACTATTGTCGACGATTTTGAAGTGGAACCGCCAAACTCCTTATTTGTCTCAGTATTTTCTTGTGGGTTATGTCGATTCCTTAATGTCGCCGAAATCTAGTATCTCGAGCATAAATGAGAGACAAATTATCCACTTCACATGGCTATTTCGTGATTCATGAGCGTACCTAGTTCACTGCGCATGCTGAATTTGCGTTGCAGGTGGAGCGCGCGCTCACTTTAATGACAGTTTACTCCCGTTGATCTGAGGGATAACACACTGCAGGTCTGTCTATGATCCAGAAAGAAAAAAACTTAGACTGGCTCAGCACAAAGATGTGGACGATGCAGTGTTTCAGTGGTTCACAAATACACGAGCAACAAACCTTCCCGTCACTGGTACCTTGCTGATGGAGAAGGTGGACATTCTTGCTGCAAAGCTTGGACACCCTGACTTTAAAGCAAATCCGGGGTGGCTGAATCGTTTCAAAAAGGGGCACAACATTGTCTTCAAAGTGATTTGTGGAGAGAGCGCTGCGGTTAAACAGGAGCAAGTGAATTCGTGGCTTAAGACTCAAATGCGCACAGTTCTGGATGAGACTCGGAACATTTCAGCCGATCGCTTCATCAAACAAATCGCGGCAACGCTATTGTGTAAAAAGACACCAAAACACGAGCATCTATATTCTCATTTTATCTAATTTTACTCATTTACACAATGTACATTACATTTTTATTTTTCTTTCTTGAGGGTTGTTATCTTTGGGCTCTGACAGCTCACAGCGCTTCCACGGTCACTCTGACAGCTGCGCTGATAGGCTGTCTGACCTGTCAATCATGCAAGAAAACGTGATTGCTGTGCTGCCATGAAGGCGGGCTCTTCTCTTAAAGGGACGAGCACAGCGCAGAGAGGAGAGACTGCTTTTTCTTTCTTTTTGTTCTGATTCTGGCTTGTGTTTTCTTATTGTGTGAATTTCGCGCACAAGCACTGTGTACGGATTATCTGCATCTGAGGGTTATGGGGAAATCGGTAATATAGTGTATGGGTTGTATGTTAATATATGATGTATGGGTTATCTCGATGCTTTTTCCCGACCCCCGACATAACCGAACTCCACTGTAATAGTGCAGAAAACAAACAAAGTGATAATCCAGAGTTATCCAGAGCCGCGAGAGAACGACCGCGTGGGAGCCGCAAAAGCGGGAGATAGGCAGATGATATGAGAATCAGCTCAGTGACCACACACACACTCAGGCAGAACTCGGAGACACTGAATTCATGAACCATGACAGTTACTGCTTAGAGGTACTGTACGTGTATATTTCACTACGTGTACAATAGCGGTCACAATTAATTGATGCAGCCAAACCAAGCAATGCTGAGAGAATGAATGAGTGATAGGGGTGATAAAAGGGGTTGGAACCGTGTGACTGTGTTATTGAGAGGCTGTGTTTAGGATATTTCATGTAAAAATGCACACAAGGATGCTGAGCCTTAGGACTTTTTCCACACAAAACTGCGCATGGGTGAGGGAAAATTTCTCTCGTACACCGATACAATGCTCGTACACCAAGTCGCTCGTAAACCGAGGTATTACTGTACTTGATTTCAGTTAACATTTATTTTATCAAGGAATCTCAGCAGAAGTAGCAAGTCATCTGTCATACAGTCATGCTTTTCACTGATTGTTTTTCACATACTATGTGGAAGGGAGATGCTTGGTTTCCTCCGTTTCTGCTGAGTGTTATGGATTATAAGTCCATATCCAGACTGTTTGTTTATTACTCCGATGTCTTGTTAGTGCTTGCTGCAATTCACTCGTGACAATTTCAAATAACAAAAAATGTTTTAGTTAATTATAATAATCTTGGATCAAGTCAAATGTTTGGACACACCTGCTTGTTCTGTATGATTTTCCACATTTTAGGATAATTAAGAAAAATTTATTTATCTTTCTTCAAAACATTTAAATTCACTTCTTAGCTTGCTATAGTGTAATTTAGTGTAGTCAATTTAAACTCACATGGAGAAAAATTGAATCTGACTGATATACAGGCATCTTTTCCAAAGCCGCACGTCTCTTGAGACTGAATGCAGCGGGTTCCAGACTGAGGAACGCAGTGGTTGCACTTCAGAGCACATCCTGCAACAGACATACATCTATAAATCAGCACTGATGTCAAACTTTCACACCTCTCAGATAACAAACAGTAACCATATTGCATAATAATACTATGGATTTTTCAGCCACAACATGATTATTTTGTATTAGTTTGCACAGTCAGATTCTTTAGATTCTGAACATTGTTTATGACCTGTAGAACAGAAACAGGTCTAACCAGAGTCGTTTGGAGCCAGCAATGAAAATGTTGTTTCAGAGGCTTTATCTTATTGTTCAATAATGTTTTTGAAGCACTTATGCACCAGAAACATTGAGAAAACCAGGTACATTTATATTGTTTAAAGCAATTATTAAACTTTGAATCAGAAGTTTAAACTCACCATAGTTCAACACCAGAGCAAGAACAAGAGCCACCAGGAAAGTCTTCATTATTCTGATGATTAGAGCTGAGAAAAGAAAAGAATAATCTATCAATATCTGCGATAAGCGTGGAGTCTGTGAGTGGCTATGACAAGCACAACCAGAAGGAACTGAACTGTTTTGACCATGTTAAGCCTCACTATCTATTTATAGTGTTAGAGATCTGACCAAACCCTTTATCTCAGGTTTAGTGGACTTGTCTTGTCTGTGTTAGAATTCATTTGTTTCCATGGTGTCTGATTGGTTTGATTGTGTTCAGGTGTTCCTGTTTATCTTCCTCATTTCCTGTGTGTATATAGTCTGCAACCAACCTTGTTGGTTAATGTCAGTGTTACACGCTACCCTGAGTTCAGTTATTAAAAGGTAATTTGCGTGAATCATTTGTCTACATCTGTCTCCTTCCAAGAACCGTAACACTCCTAACTGTAACTATTAAACTTGAATGATTGACATGAATTATTATTCCTCAATTTATGTGTCAGGTAGAGGATATTTGTAGTGTTGTTTACTAAACGATCAAGCTTACATTTTCACCAGGCAAATTTTATGACTGGTAAAAAATCCCATAAAAAGGAAACTAATTACCGTACACAAATGATCAAATTATACAAGTGGTCAATTGTACGGATTAAGTTGAAATTGAGACATTAAATCTGTGCAGTTTAGCCTAGAACTGATCTACAATGCTAAAGTAATGCAAATATCTCTAGTGCATTGTTTGAGGATTACCTAAACACTTACCTCCTACACAACGCAGTATTGAGAGTCTTGTAAGTTCATAAGCATTTGTGTATCTCTTATATAGGCAACTTGTTGTGCACTGACTGAATCATTTCCAGCAATAGAGGGAGGAATTTCCAAAGTGTTTGGAACTTGATCATTGTGTTAAAATGAGGCCACAGACACTCAAGTTTCAGTAACATTTGCTCAACTGTGTATTTGCTCATTGTTTACTCGTACATCAGCTTCAGGTCTTCAGTACTGATTTCATCATGCTCTTGTGCAAGATCCTGTTCTGTCCTGTTTTATTGCAGGTTAACTTGTTTTGAGCATGAGGTACGTTCATAAAAGAAGGTTTCTTGATATTTTCTGGGTATCAAATACAAATGCTTTGCAGGCCCATAATGATCATTGGGAGAGTTTTCTGTGGCCTTGAAACTGATTTGGCCCAATGCCCAGCTTTTTTAAATTACTATTATTGTTACTTTGCATTATTGTCCTAATATACCAAAACGATGAATATATATATATATATATATATATATATATATATATATATATATATATATACACAGTGGGTACGGAAAATATTCAGACTTAAATTTTTCACTCTTTGTTATATTGCAGTCATTTGCAAAAATCTTTTAAGTTCCTTAAGTCCAATTGACTTAAACCCAATTGAGCATTTCTGGAGAGAACTAAAAATGGCTGTTCATCAACATTTACCATCCAACCTGACAGAACTGGAGAGCATCTGCAAGGAGGAATGGCAGAGGATCCCCAAATCCAGGTGTGAAAAACTTTTAATCTTTCCCAAAAAGACTCATGGCTGTATTAGAGCAAAAGGTGCTAATGAGAATCATGAGGTCAAAGGAACTGCCTGAAGAGCTCAGAGACAGAATTGTGGCAAGGCACAGATCTGTCCAAGGTTGCAAAAAAATTCTGCTGCACTTAAGGTTCCTAAGAGCACAGTGGCCTCCATAATCCTTAAATGGAAGACATTTGACATGACCAGAACCCTTCCTAGTTTTTCTCCAAATCCAGGTGTGAAAAACTTGTTGCATCTTTCCCAAAAAGCCCTGTGTTACAGCAAAAGATGCTTCTACTAAATACTGAGCAAAGGGTCTGAATACTTAGAACCATGAGATATTTTAGTGTTTCTTTTTTAATAAATCTGCAGAAATGTAAACAATTCTGTGTTTTTCTGTCAATATGAGGTGCTGTATGTACATTCATGAGGGAAAAAATGAACTTAAATGATTTTAGCAAATGGCTGCAATATAACAATGAGTGAAAAATTTAAGGGGGTCTGAACACTTTCCGTACCCGCTGTATATGTGTATGTGTGTGTATGTAAAAATGTATATATATAATTTTTTGATCAATTTTTTTAATCAAAATTAAGTTCATGCTTAAAAATATCTGCCAGTGGCATCAGAAAAGTAATTGATCTTGATTTAACTAAAGCTTAATTTAATTTAAAGGATTAAAGGAAAATGTGCAAATGGTGCCACTTGCTCGTGCACAACTCATATCTGTAAATAGAGAAAAGTTGAATGGTGTGGGGGTTGCAGAGGTTAGTTGTTATAATGAGCGAGAAAAGTTTTCATCTGTTTTAAAGAAACACCAAAAAGAGGAGAGTTTGCAGACAAAAACAGAATGTGACAGAGCTCGTAAAACGAGAATCCACATTGCTCTGGCTTAATGGAGATGACAATAACTGAGGGATTTGAAATGTTGCAATGTTAGAAATGTTGCTATTACTCAACAGGTGAGTATGTAAACGGTATTCTACATATTATCAAAGGTTCTTTGATGAACTTCAAAGAACTTTAAAGTTCTTCCATAACATCAAATTGGAACAAATTCAGCCAATACAATCTTGTTGATCAATACAGTGACATTTTTTATTTAAATCAAATAGAAAAAAATGTCCACCTGATGTCCCAGAGAGCAACTGAACTTACGTTTTTAAATATAGTGGAACCCGGTTATGTCGACGGCCTCGGGGGTTGCAAAAAAGCGTCGAGATAACCAACAAACAATAAGGCGGTTTATTTTATGAAGTGATCGGCATGCTATAAAAATGTACATAGACTGTATATGTTTGCCAACAACAAAAGGCATATGTGCACCAACTAACAGCAGAGATTTACCAGAATACAATAAAAAACACCTTCCATTCTCCATACAAACCTTTAATTATATTCTCCAACATTGCAAACACAATTTCGCTCACAGCATAAACACAGTTCTGAAAGTATTGCACACACGGTTACTATGGTTTCTTTACAAAGTCTAAAATGCTTTGTTGCTTTTTGCCTTTAACGGTCTGCTTGAACAAATGCTTCTATCAGTAACGACGTCTTTGTGGATGTCAATGTAATCTGGGAATTCCTGGACATTGATGGCAAACTCCTGCGCCTCCTCTTCCTAGATAGCATCTGTACGGCTTGATTTTCCGGCCACTTCCGCGAGTTCTTCTGCAGCTGCGCGGCACTGTGAGTGAAGCGTCACTGACAGAGCGACCATATGGACCGCGATCCACGCGCAACGCGAACTAGGTACAATCATTAGTCACGGGATAACCATGTGAAGTGGCGACTTTGTCCCTCTTTTGTGCTCGAGATATCAGGGTTCGGCGACATAAAAGAATCAACATAATTGATAAGAAAATACTAAGACAAACAGGAAGTTTGCGGTTCCACTTCAAAAGTGGCGACATAATAGGATTGGCGAGTTAACCGTGAGTTGAGATAAGTGAACTCCACTGCTTAATCAAACTGGCTGAATAGTCATTTCAACTCATTTAAAAAAAATCTTTCCTAGTCTTGAATAACTTAAAAAATTGCATTAAAATTGGTCAAATTATTTTGATGAATTGATGGCTTACTGATCATATAGTTAGCTTTTTTTACAGTAAAAATATTTGTACAACCTGATGGGTATTTATGTTAAATTAGTTCCCTTTTTCTTTAAACTTTCATCTTTTACTATGTAATTAATTACTGAATGATCGTCAGCATCAACTCCCCTTCAAAGGTCAGAAAGGTGGATTAAACAATGTTTTCCAGTGAGTCTCATTAAACATGACGAGCAGCTTCCCATCACGTGTGTTGGAGCTGCTGGTGGACAAATGACAAATGATTTCTTCTCATGAGGACGTGGCAGTAAAGTTTAATGTTGAGGGACATGGGAATGAATATCAGAGTTGAGACTAAGAGATATATTTTATGTCTTTCAGAGGTTTGTTCATGAGCCTTTAGCAGGATTCTTGGGTGTTGGATGATTGTGTGGTGTCTGAATCTGTTCTGCAAGCCTTTACTGGATTTGAAACGTTCCAGAAAGTGTGAGTAACTGTTTATTTCAGGTCCGAGGTTCATGTGTACACAAGGTTTCAATATCTGTTGGATATTGACAATGTAAAATGTTCCTATTTCGATAGCTTATATTGACCTCACAGCTGTTAGATTGCCTATGACCTGTGTTTATTATTCTGTATGATATGCACTAATAAAATTGCAACATTTCAATATGGGATTCACTCATCTTAATGTTTTAGTATGTACAAGTCTTCTATTGTATTTAATTGGTAATGCAACAATTGTGTGTGAATGACAATGTATTTGTTTAATATCTGCATTATGCAAGTAAATCACATTAACAAAAATGCAAGCATGCTTTTTATTGAATGTAAATGACAATTTTTCAAAATCCTTAAAATATTTTTTAAATCGTTTTCATTTTCATAACTTAAAAAGCAGATTGGAAGTTATCTTTACAAAGAACAGTAAACTGATTTGATTGTGACTGATTTGAGAATGATGCATTTTTTAAGTCACAATTCAGAGTCAGTCATGTGTAATCTATTGTACTGACAGATGTTTTGTGAGTCAGGCTGGGATCAGTCAAAGGTGTTGCAGAAGTCCTTCTGACAGCACTTGACGTTGATGTAGGCGTTCTGTTTCTGCATCTCACAGTCTGACATGGACATGCACTTTTGGAAATGACCATCTGTTTCAAACAAAACCAGAATTTCAGTTTACCTTTATATGGAAGCTTGTTTCTGCCATGGAATAAAACATTTTAAAATATGATTGTAACTTATTTTCTCAGAATTTCATGACATTAACAATTGCATGTTATAAAGTCAGAATTGCCAGATGTAAACTCACAATTCTGACTTTGTCTTGCAATTCTGACTTTCTGAAGCAATTCTGACTTTCACAATTGCGACTTTGTATCACATAGTTCTGACTTTCGCCATTCTGACTTTATATCTCGCAATTGTTATCTTTATATCTTGATATATAATTCTGACTTTGTCTTGCAATTCTGACTTTACGTCATACAAGTCTGAATTTCGCAAATTCTGACTTTATATCTCGCAATTCTGACTTTGTCTTGCAATTCTGACTTTCTGAAGCAATTTTGACTTTTGCAGTTGCGACTTTATATCACATAATTATGACTTTCGCCATTCTGACTTTATATTTCGCAGTTGTTACTTTATATCTTTATATAATTATGACTTTGTCTTGCAATTCTGACTTTACGTCATACAAGTCTGAATTTCGCAATTCTGAGTTTATATCTCGCAATTCTGACTTTGTCTTGCAATTCTGACTTTTGCAGTTGCGACTTTAGATCACATAATTCAGACTATATCTCGCAATTGTTACTTTATATCTTTATATAATTCTGACTTTGTCTTGCAATTCTGACTTTATATCATACAAGTCTGAACTTCGCAATTCTGACTTTATATCTCGCAATTCTGACTTTGTCTTGCAATTCTGAATTTATAACTCGCAATTCTGACTTTGTCTTGCAATTCTGACTTTTGCAGTTGAGTCTTTATATCTTGCAATTGTTACTTTATATCTCTATATAATTCTGAATTTTTTCTTGCAATTCTGACTTTACATTATACAAGTCTGAATTTCGGAATTCTAACTTTATATCTCATAATTCTGACTTTATATCATGCCAATCTGAGAAAAAAGTCAGAACTGCCAGAAAAGTCAGAATTACCTTCTTCTTTTTGCTCTCTGGCGGAAACAAGCTTCCATGATATTTCATGTATTTCCCAAAAACAGCCCATTTTTGTTATTGCCTGGATGTACATTAACACTCACATGGACTTCTGCGAAACTTAAGGGCGGCACATGCATCTTTCTCCATTGGGCAGGTTACCGTGGTGACCTCACAGGCCCCTCCTGCTTTAGCTGGGACACAGTGAAGGCAGTCCAGGGCCATGCCTTAAACACACAGGGGTCAATATTTGAATTCGCACTTCCATTTTTATGCATACACACTCTTATGAGCAATAAAAGTGACCCTTTGTGCTTGTAGTTAAGACATGTTTTTGTGAACATTTGCAGAAATGACACACACTCCACCACAAACACAAAATCTATACAATAGTTCAACAACAGGTATTAACTAATTGAGCCGTTTCTTTCCCTCCTAGATGATCTGAAGTCCATTTTATGACGGGAAATCAATAATCACACTCACTGCCTGTTACGACCAGTATGAGAACAACAGCCAATACGAGGAACCTCATCATTCTGTCAAAACAAACCAAAGAAGAGAAATGACTAATAATGTATTTTATTAGTTTAGTCAAGAATATGACTCTAAACAGTATTCAAACACACTAAACACCAATCAACCAATTCAAAATAAACCATCTTAAGCATTTTAAAACTATTGCTGTGAATAGTCTGAAGCAATTTTCTGGTCAAAGTTCATAATATTGCAAAGAGAAGCAATACATGTTTTAAGTTTCTGTAAAAATAATAATAATAATAATAATGTCGATGAATACAAATCTGCAACTCACCACTGAGTAAAACTGATCGTCTTTCTTTCTGTATGTCTAAATGAAACCTCACCTTTATCCTACAGTTTCGTATCAGCTCCCTCCTCTCTCTCTTTCCTTGTGCAAACAGACCAAGCCTGCTCATATGCAGCACAACTGTATCAATGGTCTTGCCTCAAGAAAATTAAACGGTATTTGTCAGTTTTATGTGTGTAACTTTGTGTTTGCAAGAGATGTCTGCAATTTCCTTCCTGTACTGTAGCTTCATAGCTGGGGTCAGAAAGATAGATAGATAGATAGATAGATGGATGGATGGATGGATGGATGGATGAATGAATGGATGGACGGACAGCGGACGGACAGACAGACAGGACTGTCTGGTTCTTCTCTTTATGTTTATGTTGTTGCAGCTCTGATGTGTGAGTGTGTGTTGTGTTTTGACTGTCTGCCAGCAGCAGTCGTTCACACACCCAAACAGTCACTGTAAATCACAGCTTTAACACAATAGATTGTGCCATTGTGTATCTCGCCCTCCTGAACTCCAATATCAGCAGAGCCCAGTGTAAGAGAAACTGTCCATGATGCAAAAACAGTTAAGCTCTTCATTGTGCCGCTTTTGTGGGCCAAACGTCGCGATAACACCTCGCAGCGTATAGGCCACATATATCAGACAGGCCGGATTTATCCCTCCGGTTGCTCTCTCTCATTCCGGTGGATAGTTGCTCAGGAGTCAGGCAGGGAACGATGTCTCAGTATTCAGGGAAGGTGAGTACTGGAGTCATGTTTGAGGGAATGATTGGCTGTAATCTGCTGACCAACTTATTTATTTACATAAATTCATCAATCAGACCATTTAGCTATTGTTACACATTATCTAATGTATGATTTTCAGCTCATTTTATCTGATGCTTCCCTAAATATACAAATCATTCTTGCGATTTAACAAAACTTCATAAACGTGTTAGCCAGCTTGATAACTTTTTAAAATTATTATTTAAAAATAACAGTGCAGCCAAATGTTTATTTTTGCCAAGTATAAAAACTCCTGTGCAAGATATTTTTGAGCTTTTCTTAACTGTGTGTGTGTGCGTGCGTGCGTGCGTGCGTGCGTGCGAGCGAGTGAGTGAGTGAATGTGCGAGTGAGTGAATGTGAGTGAGTGAGTGAATGTGCGTGCGTGCATGAGTGAGTGTGTGTGCGTGCGCGAGTGAGTGAGTGAGTGTGCGTGCGTGCGTGCGCGAGTGAGTGAGTGAGTGTGCGTGCGTGCGTGCGCGAGTGAGTGTGCGTGCGTGCGCGAGTGAGTGAGTGTGCGTGCGTGCGTGCGCGAGTGAGTGTGCGTGCGCGAGTGAGTGTGCGTGCGTGCGCGAGTGAGTGAGTGTGCGTGCGCGAGTGAGTGAGTGTGCGTGCGCGAGTGAGTGAGTGTGCGTGCGCGAGTGAGTGAGTGTGCGTGCGCGAGTGAGTGAGTGAGTGAGTGAGCGCGCGCGAGTGAGTGAGTGAGTGAGTGTGCGTGCGCGCGCGCGCGCGAGTGAGTGAGTGAGTGAGTGAGTGAGTGAGTGAGTGAGTGAGCGTGCGTGCGTGCGTGCGCGAGTGAGTGTGCGTGCGTGAGTGAGTGAGAGTGCGTGAGTGAGTGTGCGTGCGTGCGTGCGTGCGCGAGTGAGTGAGTGTGCGTGCGCGAGTGAGTGAGTGTGCGTGCGCGAGTGAGTGAGTGTGCGTGCGCGAGTGAGTGAGTGTGCGTGCGTGAGTGAGTGAGTGTGCGTGCGTGCGCGAGTGAGTGTGCGTGCGTGCGTGAGTGAGTGAGTGAGTGTGCGTGAGTGAGTGAGTGAGTGTGCGTGAGTGAGTGTGAGTGTGAGTGAGTGTGCGTGAGTGAGTGAGTGAGTGTGCGTGAGTGAGTGCGTGAGTGAGTGTGCGTGAGTACATGCGTGAGTGAGTGAGTGTGCGTGAGTGAGTGAGTGTGCGTGAGTGTGCGTGAGTACATGCGTGAGTGAGTGAGTGAGTGAGTGTGCGTGAGTGAGTGAGTGAGTGTGCGTGAGTGAGTGTGCGTGAGTGAGTGTGCGTGAGTGTGAGTGAGTGAGTGTGCGTGAGTGAGTGAGTGAGTGTGCGTGAGTGAGTGTGCGTGAGTGAGTGAGTGAGTGAGTGAGTGTGCGTGAGTGAGTGAGTGTGCGTGAGTACATGCGTGAGTGAGTGAGTGAGTGTGCGTGAGTGAGTGTGAGTGAGTGTGAGTGAGTGAGTGTGCGTGAGTGTGAGTGAGTGAGTGTGCGTGAGTGTGAGTGAGTGAGTGTGCGTGAGTGAGTGTGCGTGAGTGTGAGTGAGTGAGTGTGCGTGAGTGAGTGTGCGTGAGTGTGAGTGAGTGAGTGTGAGTGAGTGAGTGTGCGTGAGTGTGAGTGAGTGAGTGTGCGTGAGTGTGAGTGAGTGTGAGTGAGTGTGAGTGAGTGAGTGAGTGAGTGTGCGTGAGTGAGTGCGTGAGTGAGTGAGTGTGCGTGAGTGAGTGAGTGTGCGTGAGTACGTGAGTGAGTGAGTGAGTGAGTGTGCGTGAGTGTGCGTGAGTGAGTGTGAGTGAGTGTGAGTGAGTGAGTGTGCGTGAGTGTGAGTGAGTGAGTGAGTGTGCGTGAGTGAGTGTGCGTGAGTGAGTGAGTGAGTGAGTGAGTGAGTGAGTGAGTGTGCGTGAGTGAGTGAGTGTGCGTGAGTGAGTGCGTGAGTGAGTGAGTGTGCGTGAGTGAGTGAGTGTGCGTGAGTGAGTGCGTGAGTGTGTGAGCGTGAGTGAGTGAGTGTGCGTGAGTTAGTGCGTGTGTGAGTGAGTGAGTGAGCGAGCGAGTGAGTGAGTGAGTGTGCGTGCGCGAGTGAGTGAGTGAGTGAGTGAGTGAGTGAGTGTGAGTGAGTGAGTGAGTGTGAGTGAGTGAGTGTGAGTGAGTGAGTGAGTGTGAGTGTGCGTGAGTGAGAGAGTGAGTGTGCGTACATGCGTGTGTGTGCGTGCGTGAGTGAGTGAGTGAGTGTGCGTGAGTGAGTGTGCGTGCGTGAGTGAGTGAGTGTGCGTGAGTGAGTGAGTGTGCGTGAGTGAGTGAGTGAGTGAGTGAGCGTGCATGAGTGAGTGTGTGTGCGTGCGCGAGTGAGTGAGTGAGTGAGTGAGTGAGCGAGTGAGTGAGCGAGTGAGTGAGTGAGCGAGCGAGTGTGCGTGCAACAGTGTTGCCAGATTGGACTAAAGATTTCCAACCCAAATTTTATCAACCAGCCCTGGTTTTTTCCTGGTCGGACGTGACC
Organism: Rhodeus uyekii; assembly: GCA_037043235.1. Classification (NCBI taxonomy): domain Eukaryota; kingdom Metazoa; phylum Chordata; class Actinopteri; order Cypriniformes; family Acheilognathidae; genus Rhodeus; species Rhodeus uyekii. The sequence goes on along the minus strand of JAWRVZ010000011.1, from coordinate 4,117,940 downwards.
AAAATGAGCCCAATTTGGCGGGAACCCTTCCAATCTGGCAACACTGACGTGCGTGTGTGTGTGCGAGAGTGCGCGCTCGTGTGTGTGTGAGTGAGTGAGTGAGAGTGTGTGTGAGTGAGAGTGTGTGTGAGTGAGTGAGTGTGTGTGTGTGTGTGTACAGCTGTGTATTTCTGTACTTTGTGTTTAGCGTTTACACTTTTTTGAACCAAGATTCTCCTCTGGGATCTAAACATGGTTATGGTTCAGACAGTCTACCTCTTCACACATGATCAAAAGTCAGTAATGTCTCTCTGAGAAGTTTCTTTGAGAGAGAACGGCCTTATTTTTCTTACACAAGTCAGTAAAACCAGAACAAAGCATTTGACCAAACAATGTTCTAACTTACATTTGCTCCGTGTTTAATGCAGGGAAACTTCCTAGGATGGAAAGTGTTGACAGTGTGATTCTGATTAATGAATCGCACACTGTCTGTTACACAAAAGCCCAGTGATAATCACTAAAACACCTCCATCTTCCCGCAGATAGTGTTCTACGAGGGGAAGTGCTTCACAGGCAGGAGGCTGGAGGTGTTTGGAGACTGTGATAACTTCCAGGACCGTGGATTCATGAACAGGGTGAACTCCATCCGTGTGGAGAGCGGGGCTTGGGTGTGTTTTGACCATCCCGATTTCAAGGGACAGCAGTACATGCTGGAAAAAGGAGAGTATCCAGATTTCCAGCGCTGGAATTCTCACAATGATCACATGGGCTCCTGCAAGCCAATCAAGATGGTAAGCATGATAATACTTATCTATTCCTTCCTTTAATGCACAAACAACCAATTGTAACAAATGCAACAAGGAATCTGCAGATATTTTAATGCATTTCAACTTTGGTTACAATTATTTATGATTGTTTAAGATACAGTGCAATGTATATTATCAATGCATTATACATAAAGGCTTTAAGCAAAATGTTATCAATAATTTGTTTCAAAGGTCTCTGCAGAATGTGCAATTTCCGCTCAAAATACCACACAGATCATTTATTATGTTATGTTGTAAATGCCCATGTTTGAGTGGAAGGAAAACTTGTTTTTGTAAATGCAAATGAGCTTCTCCTTTCCAGAAGAGGACATTGCCTTTACAGACAAAAACGAAAACATTTGGTTTAACGTAATCAAATATTATACTCATGTGACATTGCAGTTTTTCATCATCATGAACGTTTATTATCTGCATGTGTTCTAAAGTCACATCATCTTAAACTTATAGACTTATGTGTTTTTCTGCACACACAGAAAGCTGGATATCATACAGAGCGTCCTGTAAATATCAAAACTCAGTTCTCTTTCACATCTTATTGCGCTTAAACGTCCAAAGACAAAGGTTGTGTTAAAAACACAAAACGTTCACATAAACACAGTTGGTGGTGCCTGTGAACGTAAACAATAAGTAAAGGAATTATATGTGTATATGAGATCTGTGTCTCTTACAGTACTGCTAAATATGCTGTTAATATGAATCAAACAACAAAAGAAAAACAGGAAAGCGAGGAGATAGTCTCACTCAGGGCGGGGTCTGTCAGCAGCAGTTTAAATCAAGTCCAGACTAAAAGTTAATATTGCATTCAATTTGTTTAAATATTAGTTATTATGTAAAAATGTTTTAACTTTTGACAGTTCAATCAAATCGTGAGATAATTAGTCACTTTCGAAATGGATGGGACTGAAGATCAAGTATACTGTAAAAAACAAAGTTGTTCCTCAGTCATTTTTCTTTTCTTATCCAGTACAAATATCTAAACATACTTAAAACATTTACAAGATACATTTACTTGAGAAGCAAAATGATTTAAGATAATAACTTAATGTGACTTTAAATGACTTAAGATAATGACTTAATGTGACTTAAAATGACTTAAGATAATGACTTAAGAAAATGACTTAAGATAGTGACTTAATGTGACTTAAAATGACTTAAGATTTTTGCTCAAAACAAGAAAAATAGAAAAATAAACTTTGTTTTCTCTTTGAATTAAGTTTATTTTTGTGATCCCATTAGCAGATGTCTGTTCTTGTTTTAAGCATAACATCTTTTGTTTTTCTTAAAGGGATAGTTTACCCCAAAAATTATCATTTAATCACCCTCAAGTTGTTTCCAACCTGTATGAATTTCTTTCTTCTGATGAACACAAAAGAAGATATTTTGAAGAATATTGTTATCCAAACATTTGATTGGCTTCATTGACTTTTTTTCCATACAATGGAAGTCAATGGAGCCCATCAAATGTTTGGTTAACAATATTCTTCAAAATATCTTCTTTTGTTTGGAACAACTTGAAGGTGAGGTGAGGTTATGTTAGTTATGGTTGTGTTATGATATTATGTCTAAAATAAAAGTCATTTTGCTTTGGAAGTAGGCTAAACGTGTCTTGATTTAAGAATGTTTAAACGGTTATAACCTACTCGAAAACAAAACAAAAAATAACGAGGAACATCAAACATTTGACCTCTGTGATTTTCAGTTTTGATGCTTCTGATTTTTTTGTCATTAATGTGACACTCATCTTGTTCCTTGTGTTTCTCTATGTCTTTCAGCACGGGGAGCACTACAGGATGGAGCTTTTTGAGGGTCAGAACTTCACTGGTCAGTGTGTTGAACTGTGTGACGACTGTCCCTTCCTCCAGAGCTCTGGATTCAGCCAGAACTGCCTCAACTCCATTAAAGTCTACGGAGACGGCGCGTAAGTTCTGCAAGGCCGAAAAATTGAACAGTTCTTTATTAGGAAATCATTGAGTGAAAGTGAACAATATTATTCCAATGTCCCTAAAGCTTTAATAGTTAACTCTTTTCCTGCCATTTACAGACTTTTCGTCACTTATGACACACCACTTCTCTACTATTGAAGAATACAGTATTACCTTGAGATATGAGCATAATCTGTTCCAGTACAAGCTCGTAACTCAAATTGCTCATATCTCAAAAAAAAATTCATAAGAATCCGTTTCGGCCCTCTAAAAAACTCCCTTATTAGTGCTAATGACAATGGAAAAAACATGTTTTTAGTTGCTATAGGGACACACACACACAAAAAAAATATTATATAAGGATTCCTGTGATATAAAATAAAATGTGGTTTTAATTATGAGTTTGAGACAGGCGATACAGTAGCAGCTAATGGCGGCTTGTGCGGAGGAGGAGGAGGGAGGGATTACGTAAATTGCGTAGATTATGTAGATAACGCAAATACAATAATGTAGTGTATTGGATAGACTCAGAACTTCATATTTATTATTATTGAACACTCATAACTCGTGCTGCTCCCAGCTTTATACTGGTGAAACAGTCGTCGCCCCCGGTAACCCCCGCTGTAAAACCAAGCTGCCTCTAGTGGAGATCATATGCAATTACCCCATAAATGTATATAACACACACCACAGGAAGACTCGCGGGAGATGTGTATGGAAGTCAATGAACACGTGAAGGGAAGGAGTGATACAATCTTTTTATGTATTGGATGTTCAGATATATTTATACAACAAGATATTCTGGAGGCCATGACATTTTTCTGAAAATGATCAAAATAATTCTGCCGGTGGCTGACAACTTAAAGAAATCTATTTAAAAAATGATAAAAAAACAAATCTAATGCTCACACTGCAAAAAAAAAAGACAAAAAGATCTTGTGCATACTATTTTTTATCTTTTTTATCCCCCCCTTGTTTTAAGCATAAACTCGCTTAATTTTGATAAATGTTTTGGAAATTAAAACTTATTTTCGTGGGAAGCTAATTTAATAAAATATTGTCTCATCTTTTAAGAATGCTTTATGAAGAAGAAAATCTTTTTTTGAAGTGCAGAATAAGATTGTTCTGTTTAACAAAACTGTAAGTTGTTTCAAGCAATTAAATATGTATTAATCAAAACTGGTCAACAACTTTTAATGTCATTCACACGTCAGAGCTCTTTAAGTCATATATGAATATCCTCTTTACTATATGATAAAATGTGTTTCTTTCTCTCTCCTGGTTTAGCTGGGTCATGTACGAAGAGCCGAACTATCGTGGTCGCATGTACGTTGTGGAAAGAGGAAACTACTGCTCATTTATGGAGTGGCAAGCGGAGAACCCCAACATCCAGTCTATCCGCAAAGTGGTCAACTATTTCTAAACTTTTAAAGCTTTCTTGCTCTTAAAGGAAAACCAAAGAAATTCTCTATATAAGTACATTGACCCCAAATAATAAATCAAATAATCTGAATTTTATCTTTGATATATATATTAATGAATCTCAAAGCTATGTGCTTTTTATCTTTATGGAATTTCAATGACGAATCGGCTATTTCAAAATTACCACAAATATTCTTGTATGTTTTATTTTGTATTTGTACTGAGGCAATGAACTAAAAATAAAACTGAGTTGTGAAAGGGTTGCTATTTTTATTTTTCAGAATTCCAAACATTCAGCGTCATTCTGTAATAATGTACACTGAAAAAAGAAAGGAAATAGTCTTGATTTAAGATATATATTAACTTGATAAACAAATGTCTTTAAACAAATTTCTCTTTTACTTAAATTTGTAAAACAAGAATTAATGTTTTAAATCATTTGCTTCCTAAGTGAAGGTATCTTGATATAAGAGGATATAGGCTTTTGTAGCATGCAAGTAAATATTGTTTTGAAATATCAATAATAATAATAAATTGTATCCTTGTCATTACTTGTCATTAAGCAAAATTAGCATAGATTTCCCAGCTGAAGCATTTCAGATATTCAGAGATTTTCAAAATGATATCAAAAGATTTTCTTTCCTTCCTGAAGAGCATGAATTCTCCACCAGAGGGCAGAAAACATGTGAGTAAACTGATGACAGACAATCTAGCAACCACCAGCACACCTTCAAATCTCCATTTAAACACCTACATTGTGGCAGTGTTGTGCTATTATGTATTAAATGATACAATGTAACACAAACATTTGACATTGCAAATATCTCACTATTTTTTTGTAGGCTATGTATCACATTTCAGAAATGTGCTGCAAAAACATTGCACAAATAAATTTTAAATATAGTTTCCTGCTGTAAAAATTTCTAATTCAACATTTCCATTTTGATTCAATGTGTTACTTCCCATTTCCTTTTAATTATTTGAGATTAACCTGCAATCTCTGAGTGAAAAGTCAAATTCAGTTTTATCCAGTGTATAATGGCTCTTATATTCTAAACCAATAATGAATTTGACATCTGTTGTTTAACCTCAAGAGAGTGAAGTTTTTTTAATCAGACACATGTTCGTTCTTTCCTTAAAGGGAATTTATCTAAAGGGATAGTTCACCCAAAAATGAAAATGATGTCATCATGTGCTCATCCTCATTTAGACTTTTGTTCATCTTTGGAACTCAAATGAAGATATTTTTGATGAAATCTGAGAAAATTCTGTCCCTCCATTGACACAACTACCACTTTGATAAGCGTCCTTCGGATGAGACGTCCTGACTCTGTGTGGTCACTAACAATCCTAGGATGTCCTTCGTAAAGAGAAGGGGTTTAACCTAAATCCTGGACAAAATTGCCCATTGGCCTCTGTCCATAATCATGGCTGACCATCGCTCTGTCTCCTCTCCAGCAATAAGCTGATGAGTGGTGGGCGTTTTGGTCCCAATATGGCTGGGTAGATGCTGCACATTGATTAAGAGATATTGGTTGAATATTGGTTGATAAGGGGTTCCCCTCTTCCATGTAAAGTGCTTTGAGTTCCAAGAAAAGTGGCATATAAATGCAACAAATTATTGATGCTTCAAAAAATAGATTTTTGAAATTTTCTGAAGAGACATGATCGCTTTATATGACGAACAGATTGAATTTAGAGTTTGAAGAGCTAAAGCACAAACTGGAGAAGGTAAAACCCTGTGCATTGATGTGATTTTCTGGTTCATCTCGCATATGGAAACTATTTAGATCTTAGAATTGCTGTTCAACATTAAAATGTTTGTCCAGTAAACTTTCTTTTACGTGTAGCTGTGATAGGAGGATAGAAGTTGTGATAAAGCATGTAGCTTTAGGAGAATATTGTGTGACTAACATGCATTTGTTTGTATATTCACAAAGACTAAAAAGCCCAGTATGCCGGACCGAACACAGAGAACATGAACAGAAGCTCAACCCGAACCTGGTTGGCGTGCAAAACTAGTTGGTTCTTGCTGAAGCTCAAATGTGTTGCGTAACACAAGAACGAACCTCATTAGTTTTTGCCGAATCTCAAACGATCCGAGTAACTCGAGAATGACCGCTCAATTCATATGGATTAGTTTTACAATCTCTTCATGAACTTTGTAAAGTGTCAAAGTGTGTAGTCGTCAAAAGAGTGACGGAAAGCTCTCAGATTTTATTAAAGGGATCTCTGTTTGTGTTCTGAAGATGAACGAACATCTTACAGGTTTGAGGGTGAATAAATAATGACACAATTTAGATTTTTGGGTGAACTATCCCTTTAAAGCTCAAGGTAACACTCCGGTTTGCTCCTCGCTTGGACAACAGTGAGAGTCTTTGTATTGGTAAGTCTGTGAGAGGGGAATATCCTGGGTTTGTTCATGACAGCTGAGTATCCGGGAGTCTGTGGGGTGGAATGTGACCCTCTGAAGTTTTTTGTTAGCGGAGGGAGCAGAGCAGACAAAGCCATGACCTCCGGGGTCAACCAGTGTTGGGGGTTTCTCTCACTCTTTGTTTCGTCAGTTGGTTGTGTAGAGAAGAAATGTTTGACGTGACCAAGATCAGCATGACTGGTTCTTCAGAGATTTAAAACTTTCAATTTAAAAGTCCATGCTGGTCATGAAATAAAGTAGTTTAGTATCAGGTGACATTTGCATGTATTTTGAAATAGTGCAGCACTGTTTGAACTGTATTGAACACTAAGTCAATGATTCAACTATAAAATATACATTTTATTACTATAAGTTGCTCACTTTAAGCATTTTATTTTTTTAAACCAAGAGTGGAAGTAAACAGTAAAAGTAAAACTATATGGTAGAATTATATATATATATATATATATATATAGCTCAAATAAATTAAGAAAACACTTAAATCACAATGAATGAAATATTTAATTTGAAAATCTTTATTTATATACATTCTATAATTTGTTCAGAACAACAATGGAATGGAATGGAATGGAAATTAAAATCATCGACACACTGAGAACTGGATTCAAAATCATACCAAAAAACAATGTTAATAACTGAAGTCACAAGTAAATCCAACTTGCACGAAGTTCATCACACAACAATTGTCTATAGACACCACCTGCAAAATAATTTTCTTTTAGTCGTTTATCTTGGTGTTTCCTCTCCAGTGCACCTGGACCATTCACAATCCCCTATGCTTCATAATTGGACAAATATCTGTGAATTTTAATTGACTTGGTGCTATTCAGTGATGCTTAAGTGTTCCCTTAATTTATATATATATATATATATATATATATATATATATATATATATATATATATATATATATATATATATATATATATATATATATATATAGAGAGAGAGAGAGAGAGAGAGAGAGAGAGACTTATTGTATATTTATTTGACTCATTTTTATATGCATATACTTTTGATTATTTATATATATATATATATATATATATATATATATAGCTATAGAAAGATATCTAGATATGTATGTTTACACACACACACCGTTTTTCAAATTCAGCTCACATTTATAGGAACATTTATTTTTTTAATCCAGTTAGACTGTTAAAATATCTAAATTGTCTGTTGTTCTGTATCCAATAAAGTACAACTGAACCTAAATTTAAACCATTCAATGCAACCCCACCTTGAGTCTGTTGTAAGGAACCTTTATTTTTTATGTATTGACAATTTTATGGGCTATACTGAGTTAATTTTCCTATTATTTCCTTACTGGTAATATCTGTGTCCTTTTTTGCACAGAAACCACCCTTCCTCAAATGTAACGAAAACTTGAGTATTTTTAATTTCATTAGTATTTTATCACTTGATTGACTCGTGCTGATGAAGAGCAGGGGTGAGTCCACAGTGGCCCTGATGAACATCCGGGTTTCCCGCTGGCACCGCTGCTGTGGCTCTCATGAGCCATTTTGGACGCTGTTCAGCTTTTTGCATGTCAGTCCCTCCTGCCCCCCTCCAACTGCCCCGGCAGAGGGGGAGAAACACACAAGGGGGCTTCGCTTCTGCTCCAAGCGTCCACCAAACTCACGCTCCCACTCCGAGCTCCTCCATGCCGCCCGTCTCGCTTCTCACAGATACATTGTGTTGCTTTGAATGAGAGCTCGCGCTGTTATTGTAGCGTTGAAGAATCGCGTGCAGGCCCGCGGCTCCTTCGCCTTCATGTGTTTTATCCCATTCTTAAATGCTTTCACGGCTTAAAGGACAATATTCAGCGCCGGGATCCTCGAAGGAAGGAATATGTTTGCTCCCTGGCTGACTTTTGCCCTCATCTGGTGCACAGGTAAGTCGTTCGTTTACAGAGATTTGCTTCATCTTCAATTAAAACGGTAGTATCTGATCATAGTGTGTTTGGCTTTGTTGCTAAACATAGTCAGTCGCCTATCTGGACAGCGTTCTGGTTCACACGTGAAGCCCAAATATGCTGTCTAGGTAGGGAGCGCACTAGGTTTTGAAACACCGCCATTGTTACCAAACCATTCCAGCGAGTGTTTGGGTTCAATGTAACATTAATGTGTTGTTCAGTCACATGTGTATTGTGATATATCTCTTTATCTGTGGTTCTGTCTGTTTTCTACTTCCTCTTGAGGTATTTCTGCGTGTTTAAAGGCTGAAAGTTAAACAGCTGGTGGCTTGTTGAAACAATTGCTCTCCACAAAACATTGCACAGATTCACCTCGTGTTTTCGTGTTACATTTGGTTTCACAACTTGTTTGTTTTCAGTGCAGGTTTGTAAGAAATTTAAGATATAAAGTAATAAACATTTTACCATTTCTTGGCTTGAATTGTTGCGTTTCACTTTTGGGGTTCGGGCCTTTGTAATATATTTGTGGGCAAACACAATGTGTATTACACTTACAATAATTGATTTATATAATTGTAGTCATGAGCTGCCAATTTTACAGAAATTAGTAAAAAAAACTAACAGTAACACGTGTGTGTGTGTGTGTGTGTATATATATATATATATATATATAAGCACACACACAATCATACATATGTATATGTAAAATATGACACACACGTGTATGTGTTAATATGTATACACTCTCCTTTGCATTCATGTTTTATTTAAATACTAAATGCTTTTTATGGCTTAAAGGACAATATTTAATAATGTTAATAATAGCTTGAGCATTTAGTTCAGTTGTGTTAAAGACAAGCAAAGTTTAATTATTAATAGGTGAAGGAACTTTAAGTAATTTTACTTGTTTAATTTAGCATGCATATTATTTATTTATATATATATATATAATATACACATGCACACAGGTATGACCTTTTGTTGCTACTTTTGATATATACTTGTATAAGAATATAAATCAAAAGTAGCAACATAAAAGGTTGTGTGTGTGTGTGTGTATATATATATATATATATATATATATATTATATAATACAATACAATACACCTACCACTTTTAGTCCAGTTTGTTTGTCCAGCAGACATAGCGTTTTGCTTTGTTCAGTTATTGATGCTGATATGTTGATTTCGATCATTGTTTTATGAAACAGTGAGAAAATCTTATCCTTAAAGCTGATTTGTAATGGAGGCCCTTATGGGTCCCTGTGAGGAGGAAATCCCCTCAAAACAAAAGAGTCTTTGATACACCCTGTAGATCAGCATGTGTGTGTGTGTGTCAGCTGCAGGGTGGTGACGGGGTGAAGAAAGGTAAAATCGGGCGCCTCGGCGTGAAAGCGCACCACGGGGGACCTTAGAAATACACTTACTCTGCGTGTGTGTGAGGAAAGCAGTGCTGTGGGTTTTAAGTAGGGGGCTGGTGATGTAATTCACTCTCATCATGTGACACCCAGTATAAATGACAAAGAAGCTATAGACTGAACATGTGCCCATGTATCGGCGTGTATTAAAAGCATGATGAACGTCAACTTTTGACATGAACCCTGGTGCTAACGCTTTTGAAGCCCTTGTTTCTGTTGATCAGGGTGCTTTAGTGAGTAGGTGGGGTCACGTGCAGGGGGGGGGGGTTGGGTGGCCGTCCGCTATATGTTGAATTTAAAGGGGCAGGCTTTGTTTTTATTTCTCTTTGTAAAGCGTGAAATGAGCATAAACCTTCTTGTCTGTGTACCCCATCCAAGATTATGTCATCATCTGTATTTTCCCCTTTTTACATCTGACCCGAAGAGGTCTTTCTCCTCGCCTGTTGTGTGGATCTCACACTATGTAAACATCTCGCAATCCTTGACCCAGTTCTTTGTGCAAATGTGTGCGGTGATGCGCGGCATCGGTTATACGAAGACGTGCCTTCTGACAGCTGATGCGACATCTGGGTTTGATTTGGTGGTTTTGTTAAAGACCACAGAAACTCAATTCACTGGTCTTGAATCATCCACCCTTGAAGCGTGTGGTTTGTGGCTGTGTGTTTTGGGACGGAGGTTTGATGGCTAGTTGAACACACACTGGGGTTTCTGATGAAGGGTTTTGAAGTGTTTAGATGTCTCATTAGGTTTTGATTGATAGGTAAACGTTGCTTGTGATCTATTGACTTCCTTTGCAACTATGAAAACTGATATCTTCTGTTATTTGACTAATACCTGGACAGATGCAGCCAAATGTGTTTTTAATGCATTATGCATACTATACCAAAGTTACTTTTCGTTGTCGTTTTTTAAGATTTAAAAGCAAAACATCTGTATTTTGTAGTGCATAATTTGTTTGCATGTCCAGTAGTACCTTGAGATGCGAGCATAATCCGTTCCAGGACCGAGCTCGTAACTCGAATTGCTCATATCGCAAATCATTTTTCCCATAAGAAATAACAGGAAAATCATGCAATTACCCCATAAATGTGTAAAAAATACACCACAGGAAAGAGATGCTTAGGGAAGTCCATGAGCACGTGAAGTGAGGCGGTGTGGGCTGCTCGTATCTTTACTCGTATTTCAAAGCAAATAATTTTCTCAGGCTTGCTCGTATGTCGGGATGCTCGTAACTCAAGGTATTACTCTACTTTGGTTTTATATTTGTACATGCTGTGCATTAAATGGGCTGATATAAGTGAATCTTAATGATCTTCAGAAGACCTTTTGAAATGTATTGTTTTTAATAGAGCTGTGATGTATTTTAGCCCAATCCGCGAGTTAACCTCACTCCTTTTCCGCTGACAAAAGCCCAATGGGAATTTTTCATCGGCTTTAGGGTTATTGCAGGAAAAAAGCTTCACAAGAAGATAAATATGCACAGATGAACTTATTGAATTTTGAACCCTAAATGCAATCGGCAGAGGTTAAACGGGTTATAAATGTGATGCATTACGGTCACGTCACATCACCGCCATTAAGTTTCTGACAACTCTTTCAATCCTTATTTAAAAATAAATATATGTAATATTCTCTGAAAGTTTGAGTCGGGAGAGTTTGCAAGAGTGTGAATTCACTCACTGGTTTTCATTCACTTCAAGTGTATTATATTCATGGCGTAATGTAAGGAATAGTGGATGGGGATATAGGGGATGATTTCAAACACAGCCGCTAACTTGTGCTGAAATGCATCTGATTTCTGGGTTTTGGCCTAGAAACATTTTCCCTGGTGTGTTTATTAAGGATTGAGGAATAATTGCATGTATTAATATCTCTTTGTCTGTCTTCCTCTATCAGGAGCCAGTCATGCGGAGGTGGCGACCAGAGAGTGCGTCTACTACAATGATAACTGGAGGACAGAGAAAACCAACCAGAGTGGCTTTGAGAGGTGTGAGGGGGAGAAAGACAAGAGGCTGCACTGTTACGCCTCCTGGTTGAACTCCAGCGGGACCATCCGCCTGGTCAAGAAAGGCTGCTGGCTCGACGACTTCAACTGCTACGACAGGTCACAACACAACCACCTTCAATCTCAAATCACTGTTGACTCGTTTTTCCACACTGATAGAGCCTTGAGATGCTGCCAAACACGTTTTCATCACAATCTTTTGCTTCTAGCATGCTTTAAAATTCAAAATTAAACTGGAAATAAGTCACAGCAAAAAAAATAGTCTACGTTACTTACTTTTGGAGACAAATCATGGTTTGCATTAGGCCCTTGAAGTGTGAAGTAGATTTCTGATGTAAAATAAGACTTTTTTTTTTTCTCCTGCCAAGACCCATACAGGTCACATTAGACACTGATCAATTAAAACGTGATCAGTGAAGACTGGATACGTGAACTTTTTGGAAAATCCTAGACTATGGCGTTTCTGTAGATGCGTTTTCTTTTCTTTTTTGCAGACATTGTACTTTTACATTTATGCTTTTATCCAAAGCTATTTACATTGCATTCGAAAAACACATTTACATTCTTATCAGTTCCTGCTTTCTCTGGGAATTGAACCCATGACCTTCTACGGTTTGAGCCTCAGGAAAGCTCCTAGAAAGTTACATTTAGACGTTCATTATACAGTAATACCTCGGTTTATGAGTTTAATTCGTTCCAGGAGCTTGTAACTCTCGTACACCAAAACAATGTTCCCCATAAGAATGCACTAAAAATCACTCGATTCGTTCCACACGACCATAAATGCCCATTTTAAATATTATTTTGGTTTTACCCTATTAATTACAGTTAAAATTATAACCATTAAGATCTCATATAAATACTAATTAATAATTGACAATTAAACTAAAAATACTTGACAATTTACTGTAATACACTTTATCTTTGAGTCGCTGCTGCCGTGAAGGAGACGAGAGGAGGGTTTTACTGCTTACAGGGAGACTTTCATCCCTTCTTTTTTACTCATCTTGAGGTCATTGTCTATATGCTGTACTGTATGTTTATATTTCTCTACGTGAACAATAGCGATCACAATTAATGTGAACAACACGAGGTAAAACCGCTGTAAATCACTTATAAAAGTATCACTGTTGTGAATGATGAAACCAAACCAAGCGACGCTGAGAGAATGAACGAGTGAAGGGGTGATGGGCTTTGTGAGAGGCTGTTGTTAGGATATTTCCAGTAAAAATGCGCACGAAGATGCTGAGCTGACTTTTCCACAAATGCGCGTGGACGAGGGAATATTTTTCTCTCTCTCCGATACAATGCTTGTACACAGATTTGACTCGTATACTTGAGTCACTTGTAAACCGAGGTATTACTGTATATCCTATACCAGTCTTTCATTAAAAAAAATCAGTTCCATGTTACAGCAACGACTAATTTTTTTGTAATTGATGGCTGTTTTGTCTGTGTGTGAGCAGACAGGAGTGTGTGGCCACAGAGGAGAGTCCGCAGGTGTTTTTCTGCTGCTGTGAGGGAAACTATTGCAATGAGAAGTTCACACACCTGCCTGAAGCCATCGCCCCTGCAGGTAAAACAGCCGGTCGGCTCCTTCATACTCCTCTAGCCCACAAATATCTCTGGATGGGACATTTATTGCCGTTTGGCATGCCGAATAGTCAATGTTGTGTAGAGCTGCATGGTTGATTAATCATTAGTAGATTGCAATCTCGGTTCAAACACCCACGCAATCTCATTTCTAAACGACATCGATTGGCCTGCATCTATTAAACCTTTGATAAAATGATACCAGAACATTGAGATCTGTGTTTGTGCTGCTGATCCAGACAGAGCAGTGATCATGTAGGTATGAAACCGCTTCACAACCACACAGTATCGCTATTTCTGTTACAAATTTTCATGTTATCACAGAAGATTATCCGAGATAAAAGATTATAGTTTGGATATAAACACTAATGTCTCCGATTGCGATCAAAATAGACCTTTAGGAAGGAACTTGGAGCTTCAAATACTGATTGTATCGATTTTTGTTTTCAAGTGGCTGTTAAAAAATGTATTTGTCATTGTGTCATTCATTCAAAAGCCACTGATTCATCCAGTATTGAATATGTATGAAGTATTTGTGACAGGCATTGAATCATTCGTTCAGTCATTCAAATTTTAAACTGCAGAAATTGACTTTTTTTTTTTTCTTCGAACCTCTAGTAGTTTATTTTGTCTAGTTGTCTTTTCAGAATTGTAATCTCTATTTGAAACCATAAAAATCATGATTGTCAGTTTATCCAGAATCGTTTTCAAAAACTAAAACCTGTGATTTATTATGCTGATTTTACATTGCTTAAAGTGATAGTTCTCCCAAAAATGAAAGTTGTCATTTAATTACTCTCATGCCATTCAAAACCCATAAGACTTTAATTCATGTAGAAAATATTTTTGAAATCTGAGCGTTTGAAACATTTCAAATCTGTTTAAATAAAACTCGTTCATAAAGAGATGTAAGACAAAATAAATCCATATGAATGTAGTCTTCTGAAGATACTCGATCTCTTTATAAGATCAGATTGAAAGTAGTTTTTTTCACATTTGGTCAGTGAACATAAACAGAAGCTCAGCTGTACTTGGTTGACTCAGTTCTTGCTTCCCTGACCAAATATAATGTATTAATATAAAGTTTGTGCAGCCATAGCTATGCAATTTTCTAATGGCTTCAAACATTTTGATTGAATTCTTCCTGCTGATGAGCTGACATTGTTGTGTGCTTTCTTCTAGTAAAAATCCAGCCTCCAGATCCGGGCCCGTCTCTCATGGGAGTGCTGGTGTATTCCCTTCTTCCTCTGGCCATCCTCTCTCTGGCCCTGGTGCTCGCCTGCTGGACTTACCACCAGAGAAAACCACCCTACCGACACGTCGACATCGGCCAGGTCTGACAATTATGTGTGTTCGATCATTTGCTGTGTTCCGACTTAATTGGTTAAAATGTTGCATTTTCTTCATGGTTCGATTCGCTTTCACAAGGCTACGTTTCAGTGCATGTCAAAATGTGTTTATGCAAGTCACATGTGAGTGAAACTCTCTCTGCGTCATCCATCAAGATAGATTAACAAGTTAACTGTACTGTGGCTTTATCTGTAGCCGTCACGTGACGCATGCAAACACTTATACAGGACTCGTCATCTTTCCTGCTCTAACTGATAAGTTATATTTTTGCATTTATCAGATGCTTTTATTCAAAGCGACTTGCATTGCATTCAAGAAACGCATTGATATTCTAATCAGGTCTTGCTTTCCCTGGGAATCAAACCCATGACCTTGGTGTTGCAAGCGCCTTTCACTAAATATCATACAAGTGCATTGTATTCTTTTAATAATCTGTCAATAATTATATTTACATTTATGCATTTTGGCAGACACGTTTATTCAAAGGGAATTGCATTGATTGCATTCAAGGAACACATTGACTTTTTAAATCAGTACTTGCTTTCCCTGGAAATCAAACCCATGACCTTGGTGTTGCAAGCGCCACGCTTTACTGTTTGAGCCGCAGGAAAGCCATGACATATAATGCAGTTAGAGCGGGAATCAAGGAGTCGTTGGGACAGCGTTCTTGCAGTGCATGGAGAAGAGCAATTACACAACATTTTAAGATCAAGAAGCGCTCTTTGGGTTTTAACTGCGGTAATGTGCTCACTCACTGGACCAGACACTGCTGCTTTTAGTATCACATATTTCCTTTTTATGATTTATGGTAAAGCTTGGGTCATTGTGTCAGATTACATTATCACCTCAGCCAAACTTCTCCGTAGTCCTTTTTCAATTGTGCCGAGTCTACCTTGTTTAGGTGAAAGCGTGATTGCTGTTATATTTATGCCTAAACAAACAAAACTAATGGGAAAAAATGCACCTGGTTCAGAAACAAGTTCTCCAAGCGAACCAGGTGTGAACGCAATTTAATAAAAATGTGCTTATGATTTTTTTAGCTGTACACTACCACTACTTTTTATTTATTTTTAAAGTAGAAAATGGTTATTTTAACGTTATTTCACGAATGTACTGTATTTTTGATGAAGCACGGTGAACATGAGAGACGTCTTTCAAAATGTGTGTTGCTTTCAGATGAGTATTTATTTTGATTTTGTTGATTAGGATGCCGGTCTCCCTCCTCCGTCTCCTCTGGTCGGACTGAAGCCCCTGCAGTTGCTGGAGTTGAAGGCCAGGGGGCGCTTTGGTTGTGTGTGGAAAGCCCAGTTACTGAGCGAATATGTGGCGGTGAAAATATTTCCCATCCAGGTACAGATTCCTCTCATCCACCTTAAAGCTTATTGCTTGTTTTTTCTCGCTCTCTCTAATCAATTGTGTGTGTGTGTGTGTGTGTAGTGATTTATTCTGAAGCAATGTGTGTTTTAACAGGACAAGCAGTCGTGGCAGAACGAAAGAGACATTTACCTCACCGAGGGTTTTAAACATGAGAATATTCTACACTACATCTCAGCAGAAAAAAGAGGCACCAACCTTCAGATGGAGTTGTGGCTGGTGACAGAATTCCACGAAAGGGTGTGTGTGTGTGTGTGTGTGTGTGTGTCCCTGTATGTTAAACACAACCTCATTGTGGGACGAAATGAACCAAATTATTGTTTTAAAGATGCATCAAATAAAAACTTGTCTAAAGGTATGCATAATTTTTAAAAACCAAATTGTATCTGTTGCAGGGCTCGTTAACAGATTACCTGAAGGGGAACCCGGTGAGCTGGCCTCAGTTGTGCCATATTTCTGCAAGCATGTCCCGCGGTCTGGCGTACCTTCATGAAGACCTTCCTTACCGCGCAGAGGGACCTAAACCAGCCATCGCACACAGGTAACAAATGTGTGCTTTTAAAAGATGATGCATTTTAAATATCCTTTTTTTTATGAAGCTCTTGCTGTGTAGTGATCAGGCTTTCCTGTAGCTCAAACTGTAGAGTGTGGCGCTTGCAACGCCAAGATCATGGGTTTGATTCCCAGGGAAAGCAAGAACTGATTAGAATGTCAATGTGTTTCTTGAATGCAATGCAAGTCACTTTAATTAAAAGCATCTGCTAAATGCATAAATGTGAATGATGTTGGTTTTGCAGAGATTTCAAGAGTAAGAATGTCCTGCTCAAGATGGATTTGACTGCAGTGATTGCAGACTTTGGGTTGGCGGTCCGCTTTGAGCCCGGGAAACCGCCTGGAGACACACACGGTCAGGTGAGTGCAAACACATGAAGCTAAGCAAATCCTCTCGCGTGATAAACCCCACCAGTCTAGAGTTTGGGGTTGGAAAGAAGTTTCTTACCAAAGATGCATTCATTTGTTTAAAAATACAGTAACAATGGTACTAATTTAAAATGAATGTTTTCAAATGTAATTTATTCCTGTGATGAAAGCTGTATTTTCAGCATCATTACTCCAGTCTTCAGTGTCACATGATCCTTCACAAGAAACTGATAGTTATGAATATTAAAAATAGTTCATTTTTGTG
Source organism: Rhodeus uyekii (assembly GCA_037043235.1). NCBI lineage: Eukaryota > Metazoa > Chordata > Actinopteri > Cypriniformes > Acheilognathidae > Rhodeus > Rhodeus uyekii. The sequence continues at coordinate 4,100,512 of JAWRVZ010000011.1, read as the reverse complement.
GAAACTGTGATGCATTTTTTTAGTGAATAGAAAAATGGTGACATTTGACTTTAATCAGTGTCTTAACTGCAAATTATGATTTTACTGCATCCTTGCGGAATACAGGTATTTCTATAAATGAAAAAAGAAATACAGTGACTCCAAACATTTAAATGGTAAATTCAATTAAGGTAAATTTAATGAAGTGGTTGATTGTAGCATTGATTCAGAATGAATTAAATCAAACAATAATCTGCACACCTAGTTGAAAAACGATAAATTCACAGAAACTAGTCTAATCCATCTTGTACTTCACTAGTTAAATCAAATCGTTTTTATAGAAGAGATGAATAAAAAAATTAACAAATAAAACTCAAAGAAAAAGTCCCTGCATTGCAAGTCTTCATTACTTGAAATAAATGTTACAAAGCCATCTAGATGCATGCTGTATATAATTTATTATAAAAATTGAGCATAAATTTGAATCGCATGGGATGGCAATTGGTGAACTTCTGTGTTAAACCAAATGTCAAGTTGTCCCGAATTGGTCTGGCATGACTGTGAAACTGTGTTTTCTGTGTGCGTGACAGGTGGGAACTCGACGTTACATGGCTCCAGAGGTGCTGGAGGGAGCCATTAATTTCCAAAGGGACGCCTTCCTGAGGATCGACATGTACGCTCTGGGACTGGTGCTGTGGGAGCTGGTGTCTCGCTGCACTGCCTCTGACGGTGAGTCCACGCAAACATCAGGGTCTTTCAGTGTCAACACTGGTAATTAAAAGTTTTTATTTTAGCAACTGGAGCAGGAAAAAAAATTAATGCATTTATTTATACATGTTTTATTTATTTGAATGAATTCTTTCCTCCTCCAATTTGTTGCTAAAATAAAAACTTTTAAAAAGGGGCTGTAATGAAACTTGTCTTCCTGACAAATTTGTGAAAACCGCATTTGATATGATCCACCAAGCTTTATAATTGACTGAATATCTGCATGTATATTGTGTGTCTCAGGTCCTGTAGGAGAGTTTCAGCTGCCCTTCGAGGAGGAGGTGGGCCAGCACCCTTCACTGGAGGATCTTCAAGATGCGGTGGTCCACAAGAAGATGCGTCCCGCCTTTAAAGACTGTTGGATCAAACATCCGGTGAGAACATGCGTTTGAATAGGAGTTTAGAAATGTGATTTAAGTGATGTGTGATGTGTGACTGTGATTTAAGTGACTGTGTTCAGCTCATGAACCGCTGCTGTTTTCTGCATCTCGGAGTTACTCGCTTCACAGTAAAAGCTGCATCTGCTCTGAGTTTGGGGCTCTTGTACATGTGGCAAGCACTTTTTCTTTTCTTTTTTTTCACTTATCAACAAAATAGTTTTGTCTTCCTTTAGTTTATTTATATATATATATATTTATTTGTTCTTTATTTTTGTAGCCTGATATATAACCACAAAATCTTCCCTAAATTTTGCAGCCAAACAAACAAGCTTTTTTTAAAAGTTGTTTTACATTTTAATAATATTAATATTAATTTACAACATTTTGGCCAAATTGGGCAGCCCAACAAACAAACATTTCTTGCTTTTTCATTTTAGTAATTTTTACATTGTTATTTAGTAGTAGTAGTCATCATAATAATTATTAATTAATTATTTTATAGCGATATATTACTTTTTAACCATCATTTTGGCCAAATTGGGCAGCCCAACAAATTTTCATTTGGTAATTTTTATTTTACTAGTAATTTATTTACTTGATTACAAAATAAATAAATTATTATTTTTTTAATGAATTATTTTTAATTTATTATACAAAATAATAAATAAGTTATTTATTTACAAAATGATGATAGCCACCATTTTGACCAAATAGGGCAGCCCAACAAATTTTCATTTGGTAATTTTTACTTTACTAGTAATTATTTATTAGCATTATTAATATTTTGTAGCCTTTTTTGTTTATTTTTATTCACAGTTGCAGTTTTTCATGTCATCTTCCGATTTTGGAAAATATATACAGAAATGTTGTAAATGATCTGCGGGTTGTTTTGACCGCTCTTCTCGCTCTAATCCTCAGGGTTTGGGCCAGTTATGCGAGACCATCGAGGAGTGCTGGGATCACGACGCTGAGGCACGGCTGTCGGCGGGCTGCGTGGAGGAACGCATCGCCACCATCTCAAAGGCTCCCAACACCATCAACACGTCTACCTCAGAGTGCCTGGTCTCCATGGTGACATCGGACAGCGACACGGACCTTCCCCCCAAAGAGTCCAGCGCCTGAACGCCGGTGCAGAGCGGACAACGTCTCTCCAGAAATGTGAACTTTGCTGCTAATCTGATCTCCTGATCGCCATGTATTTAATTTCTTTCTTCTCGCATCGTTGGATCGGTTTCACCAGCACATTCATCTACTGTATTCTTCCGAGAGGAAGGCAGACACACAAAAACCTCAAACGTGAGAAGACTGAATTCTCAGAGGGCATTCAGGGGACTGTTTCAGACTGCTGGGATATGAGCACACGTTACCTCATCAGTTTTAATGCCATTTTTATGTCGTTTTTTTTGCCTTCACTCCATGAATACCTCCATCCGAACGCTCTACTCCGGTTTTCTCAAGATGACTGTTACGCTAAAGCAACCTTCCCAAGAGCACACAAGCTCCTCTTTGTTCTCAGTGAATTTTAGCATCGTTTTATTGCTGTTTAACTGTACCCTTTCTTCCCTGAACTGTCTCGTGGGATGTCGTTTTTCTCCTCTCCGTTGGTGACGGCAGTCGTCTGGGACGCTGGAAGCTGAAGGCAGCGGGACTGTTATGATTTGAGTTGCCTTTCGGAGCGTCGGGATCGATTTTAATGTAGCATCCGCTCGTTGTGACGCGTCGTATGGAAGTATCTGATATCAGAAGTGCCATCAGTAGAGCATCCCGAGCGACGTGTTTTAGCGTTCGTTGTTTCCACGTGACAAGAGCTGCAGTTGAAGTATCAGCGCTGCGGCCGCACAAAGACCGGCGCTGCGTTACAGGTTTGATTTCAATCACAGCAAAGCGTGTCTGTGCGTCAGGATAATGTGATGTTTCTCCACTACACTACTCAGGTAAACTCTGTGCACGTGATTGTGTGACTGCTCACTCTTACAGCAATAGTTCTCAGCAGTACGGTGAATCTCACAAAGAAACATCCGGGTCATAATTCATCTTGAAATCAAAATCTAGCTCTACAGCTGGGAACATCAAAAGCTTGTTTTTTAGGGACTTTGCGTGGTCCCGTTAAGCACATTTTCTCCAAGTGATTATTGGTGTGTTTATGGAATTTAAAACGGCAAAAACTACCTTTTAAAATAGATTTAATTTGTAGAGCACAGTTGTAAAATGTTTAGTGATGCTTTACAAATTAAATGCATGTTGTCTTCACTGAAATATTTTTCCCCCCGCACATTTCAGTGAGAATGATTTTTATTATTATGGCTAAAATGAGCTTAAAAATAATCAGAATGATCCTAAAATAAGATGAATTTTCTTTTAGTTTGGCAGAAAAGAAGCAAAACCTTTTTTAGCAATAATTTTCTCACCAAAGTTTTCATTACCGTAATGCGGGGGGGGGGGAAAGTAACTGTATAGAGATGATCTAAAATGATTTTTCTATTGATGTCAAGCACAAATACTTTGATACATTAACTACCAGATTTTATCATTTAAAAAAAAAATTTAGTTATGAGTTTACTTTTTATTTTTATACACACACTACTGTAATGAGAACAGATGAGTCACCCAAAAAATATTGCAGTATAAACTAGGCGTCATTCTCTTTATGGAACATTAAATTTAGTAGAATTTTATTTTTGAGCCAGTTCAACATTAATGTTAAAACAATTATTACTCCCCCAATTATTATTATTATTATTATTTTATTTTTATTTATTTATTTTTTTGTTATTCAAATAAAATGTCTTTAAAATAATGTCCCAATACTAAAAAGTTGTAACGGTCCTAAAATAGGCTTTATTCTCTTTCTGGAACATAACATTTGGTGGAAAATAAAGCTCTTTTTTTGGGCCATTTCAACGTTCAAATTGCAACTTTCTCCGTGAAAAAAAATTTTTTGCGTGAAATTTGAATGTTTATTTGTCATTACTGTAATGAGAATAAAATGTCCTAAAAGCCGTATTTTTATTTAATTTTTTTACGGTTGATTTTGAGGTGAAACGTGACCTGGGCGTTTCTTGATTCCCCTTCATCTCAGCAGTGATTTCTCAGAGCTCGCCTGTTTCACGCAATAACGTCAGCGGTGAAGACTGAATGTCAGGAGTGCTGGAATCTGCTTTGTCTCCCTGTTCAATCATCAGTGTTGTTCAGAAACGGGCAGCTTTTATAAAACTCATTCAGCGTGACACTAAAACCATCACTGATTATCGACCCTCATATGCTCAGTGATTTAGATATACCTCAGATATTGTGAGTTTTTTTATAAATATATATATAAATATATAGAAAGTATTTTATTCTGTTTCGTGGTAGCAATATAATTTAATATACAGCTGCTTTTCTTTGATTTAAAGGATGTTTTTTTGTTTTTAATCCGTTCTTTTTTTAACAGAAGGTGCTCTGAATTTGATTGCCAGGTGCTCGGTGCATTTCACAGAGTTTTGTTGCTTTGAGTCATGCATCCGTAGGTTAAAGTGGTTCAGAATACCTGTTCCCTGAGGACATGCAACCCCTTCACACTTGTGTTTTTCTTTTGTTTTTGTTTGTTTGCGTGGTACATGTATCTTCTTCCTTCCTCTTCACCTTAACAATTGTATTAAGTTGGATTTGTCTGTCATCAAATCAGGGATTTGAAATATAATTAAAGTATTGCAGTGCAAGTTGTGCAAATTTTAGTTTAAGCCAAACTTTGTATCCTATCAGGTGTTGAAGTGTGATGTATATAACGATATTAGATCTGCTAACTGATGTAGTTGAAGCATCTTTAACTCTTGTTATATTTCTCAACGTTTCACACAAATCCTCAGACGTGTTCATGCGTTAGGACTACCTGAGTATAGATTTCCCATGATCCTTTGCAGGCCTGACATGGGCTGGTTCTCATCAAGGAGATGATGGAGGTTTGTTTGTGTGTGTGTGTGTGTGTATGTATTTTTTTTAAAATATATATATTATTATTATTATTATTTCTACTGCTGCTAATGTAGTAAATGTGTTGTGTTTCCCCTGTTTGGGTCATTTCAGATTCTGCTGCCATGTTCAGTATTTTGTTGAATTAAAAATTACCCATGTTTCTCACTTAAACATCCTGTTGGTCTATTTTTATTATAGGATTTAGAGAATTTTATTTTTCTCTCTTTAATTGTCTATTGTCTTTTTACCTATTAGCACTTAAAACAGTGAGACCTTTTTTTTAAGGTAAAAGGCCATAACTGCTGGTCAATCTTGATCTCTATACAACGCACATACAAAACATTTTATATTTTTACAAAACTTTAAAACAAGAGACTGTGTTATTTTTTTATTTTATATTTTTGTTTGAAAATGTGTAATTACAGACTTGATTCGTCTGACCACATTACGAGTACCGGTACATTGTTTTAGACCAGCACATTTTATCGTGGTTTTGTGCAATTATCTGTATACAAATTTTGGGAAATTTAGGAGTTTGACTAATTCCTCTCACAGTGTTCAGTTGTTATGTGTGCAGAGATAGTCTTATTATTGGGAGAAGCGTAACGGCTAACTTGGGTCACGTGTGCCTTTATCCACTCACATCACTGGCAGGTTAGAAAGTTAGGGTTGGTGGTCAGTTTGTGTAAATTTAAGTTTGTTTAATGAAATTTATATGCTTTTATATGAAATTTGGGCAGGTTTTTTTGCATAAAAAAACCAGGCCAAATTTGATCAACCAGCCCAATGCACTTTTTTTCCGGTCGGACGCGACCAAAAGGAGCCAATTGAACCCGCCCAATCTGGCAACACTGGTAGTGAAGCATTACGCTGTTTCCGTATGATCTCTCAGCGCATGCGCTCATGACGGGAAGTGAGTGACAGATGTTGACTGCAAGGTTAGGAAACAGGACATATGGACTGTCCCACATATTTAATACCCGCTGATATCTCGCTGTAATGATCTACAATAACATACCAGGAATAACAAATGATTGAAATCCTCAGAGATCAGCCGAGAGAGTAACAAGACATCCTGCTTAAAGGGATAGTTCCCCCAACAAAAATGAAAATTCAAGTTGGTCCAAACCTGTCTGAATTTCTCTTTTCTTTTGAACACAAAGGAAGATATTTTTGAAGAATGACGGTAGCCAAACGGTTGATGGGGCCCGTTGACTTCTATAGTTTTTCTTTTCATACTCATTAAATATTTTTTTTTACCAACATTCTTTAAAATATCTTCTGTTGTTAAATGATAGGGCATATTGACATGTTGTGTCTCCCTCAACAATATCCCTTAAATGTCCTGTAGCTCAAACTGTAGAGTGTGGCGCTTGCAACACCAAGGTCATGGGTTCGATTCCCAGGGAAAGCAGGAACTGATTAGAATGTCAATGTGTTTCTTGAATGCAATGCAAGTCGCTTTGGATAAAAGCATCTGATAAATGTATAAATTTAAATGTTCTTTACTTGGTCTTAAAATATATATTTTAAAAAGTACCTTTATAAAGCATACAGAAACCCTGTTTACTCCTAAATGTGAGAGAACTGGGATAATAGTCCAAAAATACTGATAACCCATCTTGCACTCTCATTTTGACCAATCAAATTACCTCTAGAATGAGAACGTTCCTCCCTCTGAACGCTATTCTACGGGCAATAGCATATATCAAATAATAATAGTTTTCAGCTTAACATAAAATAAATGCTTTTGGCTGATAATAATAATAAAAAAAGACTTTTAATGTGCCTGCCTCAACTTCCTGTTTGAATAGGAAACACACTGGAAAGACAGCTGTGCTCGTCAAGCCATTTCATGAGATCTTTAAAAGCAGCCCACATGACTCCTGCCCTTCATCCAAGTCTTCTAAAGTATTAGAAACAGGCCAAAAGTAAAGCAAACGCTTTCTGTTACACGTTTAGACTGGCTTGAAGTCTTCGATTACGACATGTGAGAACCAATGATACACTGGACAGAAGCTCAAGCGAAGCGTCTCAGAAGAACGACAAACCGGTAAGAGACACGAACAGCAGAATGAGAAACAACTTAAAATAGAACAACACAGGTTATATCTGACAAGTTATATGCAAATTAATAATATGCAAATTAAGTTGTATAACAATGATATGCAAATTAATGGTATAATATTGAATCATTTCAACAGTTTTTAATGCCCATGCTTCAAGCCCGGGTCATGATCACATTTTATTTTGTGACAATGACAGACTGACTACTCAAGATTAAATAATGACAAATGAAATACATTAAAAAGAAGAAGAACCGCATCAAAAAAGCCTGTTTCAGGAAAAGTCTCTTTTTCAGTTCAGTGGAAATAAGCAGAGCTTCCCTCCGGGTCAGGATTTCTCCAAACCTTTCTAAGCCTTCGCTGCACCAACAGATGGACGGCGTTAATTGCATTTTTCCCTTTTTTTTCTATTTTTTTTTTCTATGAGGGATTATTATGATCATATTATAAATAGTTTCTTTCTCAGAAGATGGTGCTGTACACATTTGATTTTGTATTTCAAGAACTGGAATCATATTTCCACTGTCAGGTTCCATGATGTCATCATAAAAACATTTATTCATTCATGCATTTTTTTAAAAATACGTTCACATTAAATTAAAATTCCCTCAAATAAGTGAATGAGCATTCCTTAACATTAAAATAGTCTTTATTCATGCATAATATATTTTCTGCATATCACCCAAAAGTCTACCTGAGACATAAAATAGCAGTAAATGAACAAATGTTGCATGAGACAATATGATGAAATAAATTTTTGGGGGTCACAGGTCACAAATGTGCTTTAGATTCCATGCATTTGAGAGCCTTTATGTCTCAGTCTGTTTCATGCAGATTTTCGCCGTCTTTATGACTATTATCTTATATATATATATATATATATATATATATATATATATATATATATATATATATATATACACACACACACACTGTACTCAAATACACATCATGAATGCATGATGGAGTTCAAGTAGTGCTTTAGGGTTAGCAGAGCTCGACAATAAGAACCGCCCAATGGAAACGTCGCTCAGACAGCCTGCGAATGCTGAATTGAGCTCTTTCACGTTTTCTTGCACTTGAACGGACATATTCACACAAAATTAAGTCAAAAATTGCCACAGTGAGTATCCTTGTAAACATAGCCAGTTATATCTTGAGTGAACATGAACAGTTAACGCACGTGTAACTATAAAATGGTTCCGTGAGGCTTAATATTATATTGTTTTAATCCTAATCAAACAGCAAAGGACAAAGACGTAGACGTTTGTAGCTTTAATCAGATGAATCTATATTTAATTGCTGGGAAGACTATGCAGTGATTATTCATTTTCTCTAGCTGTTTATTCTCTACAGTGTTTAGAGTTTACATATTTCTATATTTGTTCTACTGCATTTGTGATATTTCTAGTAATTTGATTGTTTTCTTATTTTATTACTGACAGTTTACTTGTCTTTAATGTATATGAGTTTTATTACGGTAATAGTTATTATAATAATAATAACTACCGGTAGTAGTTTTATTAATTTTAATATTTATTAAGGTTTTGGGTCAATTTTATTTATTTAGGCCTATTTTATTTATTTATTAATTACGGTTTGTGGTAGGGCCAGTGAAAAATTTGTCAAGGCAAGTAAAATCCTTAGCGTTGATCCCTGGTTAGGAATAAAATAAATGAAAAAAAAAAAAAAAAAAAAAAAAAAATATATATATATATATATTTTACAAAATTAAATATAGAATGTACTACAATATAACATACCGGCAACATATATATATATATATATATATATATATATATATATATATATATATATATATATATATATATATATATATATATATATATATATATATATATATATATATATATATATATATATATATATATATATATATATATATATATATATATGTATATATGTTGCCGGTATGTTATATTGTAGTACATTATATTAATGTATGTTTTCAGGACCAAATGAAGATGAAAATGATCAGAAAATTTGTAAACATGAATGTGGATAAATTATCATTAGTACCCTTTTTACAGGTTTGGACTTATTTGTAGTTTCTACAATTCATTTTTAGTCTATTGTGATGGTTTAATTAGAAGGCTGGACCAGTCAAGTGGAGCTTTTCCTTGGTGACCATGGAAACAGGAATGCACATATTCTGATTAAGAGTGTTCCCAACAAATGATGAACTTCATCAGTCACTTCTCTGGTACTAATCTAGTGCTAATCTCATTTACTCATTGATTGCGTAAATCAAAAGTAGCAAAGCACTTTCTCTTTTTATTTTCTCTTAAAAATCAGATTACCCCCCCCCCCCCCCCCCCCGTTAATTTAGATGTGCATGTGTATGTAATTAGTTATAGTGCATTTTAATCTTTAATAATGGGTTTCCTTTAGTTGAGCCTAATCCCAGCCACATGTTCAGATGTTTAAACATCAGATCCGTTACGCAGGCACATTCGTTAAAGTGGATTTCTTTAAAGGGAGACACAAAGAATTAAAATTAAAGCGTGTTCAGAAAATAAATGGACAAAGTTTTAAAAAATATACAGTTAGAATAGTAAATTGCGAGACAATCAAATAATAATAATAATTTAAAAAAGCTCTCTAGACTGATTTGGCAATTCCAAATCATTCTTGTCCATCCACCACAGTTCAAAATATCCCAACATTATTATTATTTTAAACGAATTTAGCTCAAGCCAGCTCAATGCAATTCATTAGCTCTCCAAGACATTATTTTTCTGATCGAATGTTTAAAATCATTGAAAAAAACCCTCCACCTTTTCAAATGGAAAAGGAAATTGCATATGTGTGCTTCTAAAAGGTAGCAGTTTTAAGGTCTGTGACTGTGCGATAGAGAGCGAAATAAAGTACGAGTACATTTGTGTGTAATTAAAACAAGTGATTATTTTACGCTGGGATTATCCTGGAGGTCCAGCTGGTCTGTGGAGGATTTGAACACCCTCGCCCTGGGCTGGAGAAAGGGCAAACTCCCAGGGGACGCAGCCAAATTGGCTCCCTAACCAAGAGCCGAATGCACGAATCTATGCATACCATACAAAAACTGCCCCATTGTTGAGTACAAAACACCTGTTTTTGAACTTGAAACATCATTTTGATAAATACAGACAATAGCTTCTTACAAACCCAGCTCTTTGAGAGATAAAAACTTAGAAAAGGCCAAGAAAATCTGCTTTGCTGCTAAACTCCTACCTACAGTATACAAAAAGTGAAGATTTTTCTAAAATTAAAAAGCTGAAATACTCTCTAGAATTGGAATGTTCCTTTTAAGAACGATAAATCATAGTTTTAAACTACCGACCTTTTAAAATGTCCTTTGAAAACTGTATTCATCAAACACTATCATGCTTGTTAATGATCAAATTCTTGACATTCGATTGATTCCCAAAGTGTATCTATGTACGTGACTAGATTAGATCACGAATGTGTGACTGTCATCCATCCATCAGTCCATCTCTTAAAGGCTTAACATTTTAGTAAAATGCACCCATAAGAATTTTTATTGTTTTTTGTGTCATAAATGCCCCATAAAATTAAGTACAACATTTTGTGGAAAGGAGAACTTTGTTTCGTTTAAAAAAAGGAGTAGAGTATCTCGTTGAACACATAAATTGATATTCCTGTACATATGTGTTGATGATACATCTGTACTTTTCTTTCCATTCGCTTATATACATTATATTGGTAAGCATAATAGTAAAATGTCACAGAAATTCAGTTGATGCATGTGAATTTATAGTCCTTATGGATGAAAAACAGTGATTAGGATAATATGATTAAAATTAAAACGTGTATCCTATCAGCAAATATCAGTCATATTATTGACATACCGTATGCAAGTCTACCAGTAATTAGGACAATGCTTCTGTACAAAAGCCATTTTAGCTCATTCAGATTTTGTATTAAAAATAGTATAACCATTTAATTTCAGTTTCAGTCAACAAGAAATCCATTTTACTGCTTTCAGAGTGACACAGGATATTTAACCCAAACCACTTCTGAGTGAAACTACAGCAGATTTGTTTATCCATTGGGATTTGATTAAATCATTAAAGGTGGGCGTTGCATATCAAAATGGAGCAGAGCAGTTGGAAAGAAGGGATTAAAAATACATGACATCATCCTGAAAAGGAAAGTTGATACATTTTGAAAAAAGATTACATAGGTTAATTCTTTGGAATAACGTGTGCCAAACATGCACAATACATAATGACTTAAATAGTCAATTTTGATTTCATATTGATTTTAAAAGCTTTCCTGCCTGTGTTCAACAAGAAAAACAAGTTCCTCAAGCACTGATAAAAATGCAAAATCACTCACTTTGTAAGAAGCAAACTATGTAGTCATTCAAACTGCTTTTAGGGGCCTTTTCCTTGCACCGGTTACGCTAAATCAGTCACTCCCCTCAAGTGTAAAAAAGTGATAACATTCCTCACTTAATCCTGAGCAAGAATAAACTTTGCTTAGATTCTGTAATCCTGGGAAAAACTATATGTGGCCAGGTAAGCTTTATAGGAAACAATAAAAATAACGTCTGTGCAATATATAACAGTTATGATATGTGCAACACATCTGAGCTGAACTACATTCTCTAACTGAAAGGTTAGAGTTCACATCCTCACTTTGATATATCCATGTATATGTGTCTGTTTGCCAGGGTCATATTTTATGACCAAACAACCTTGTTTCTCTAGCTTATTGTGAAATCTTGTGGATTCTTCCTGATTATACAAATCCAAACAAAGTAAAAAAGCAAGCAAAGATGGTCTACTTAGAAAAGAGTTCCTAAAGAAAGGTCTCTTCATATGTCTCTTCTGATTTATGAGGCTCACCGGATCTGGAGTCTATTAATATCTTGAAATGGTCACTCGGACCCCTTGTTACAGCCTCATAGGATGGTGGAGAGTACGGTGTCCCCACCGGTGGTCCCCTCTTGGGACCGTAGTGCTCTTTAATCATAGTTGCTATGAGTCCTTCACACTCCGGAGCACTGTCCTCTTCTGACCAGGGTCTGTCTTTCTTTATGTGCCTATACAAGTAAGAAGCCTGCTTCATTTGCCGTCTAACTAGGTGCCCTCTATAGGCACGCTGGATCAGGGTCGCTGAAATCTCCTCCTGTTTGCGACGGAGGGTGGTGGTGATGGGCTCGTGGGAAATCTTGGAAGGGTTCGCCATCATGAACTTCTCCTCCATTTGTTGCTTTAAAGTGTCCATTTCTCCGGTTTCCCCGAGAACCCGCTTGGTGAAGGCGAACAGGATGTCCAGGCAGTGGATCCTGTCGCCGCTGACCATGGGAAGGTCCATATGGACGAGCTTGATTTTGTTGGGTTTGGCGATTCTCAGAGGTTCGGAAAGGCTGTCGGCGAAACTGGAGAGTTTGGAGTACTCGATGAAGTGTGTGGCCTCGACGTCAAACTTCTCCCAAACCTCATAGAACATCTCAAAGTCGTCCTCGCTCAGAGGTTCTGTGCTCTCCTCAGTGGCTACGCTAAAGTTTTCCAGAATGATGGCGATGTACATGTTTACCACGATCAGGAAGGAAATGATGATGTAGCTGACGAAGAAAGTGATCCCAACTGAAGGGTTGCCGCAATTACCCTTAGTATTGGTTCCGGTGTTGATGAAACTTGAGCTGCACTCTTCTGGAGAGTTGTTCAGAATGGGATCCAGTAGGTTATCCCAACCAGCCGATGTGGTGATCTGGAAAAGGCAGATAATGCTGTTCCCGAAGGTTTCAAAGTTGAACATGTCGTCAATCCCACCCTGCTTCTTTATGTAGGCAAAGTTCGCCATGCCAAAAATAGCATAGATGAACATGACCAGGAAGAGCAGGAGGCCGATGTTAAACAACGCCGGCAGCGACATCATTAAGGCAAAAAGTAACGTCCTTATTCCTTTAGCTGCTCGTATTAGTCTGAGGACTCTTCCTATTCTTGCCAACCGGATAACTCGAAACAATGTCGGGGACACAAAGTATTTTTCTATTATGTCAGCAAGGACAATTCCTGTTTGGAAAGACAAACGAAGAACAGAAATCAACACATGCAATGAAAAATCGTTTGAAGAATTGAGAAATGGCACTATGAACATCTCAGATCACATCAACCCAGTTGAAAAGACCAGCTGGTGTCTCTGCCAAGTGTCTTAACGAACTTAAACCAGCTTGGATTTACCATAATGGTGACCAGATGGACCAGTGTGAAAGCACTAACTAGTATAAACCAAGTTGGTCTTTTCAGAAGGGAAAGTATCATGCATCAGCCACACGTACCACTTACCAGACTGGAAAGTCGTGCACTTACCAACGATGGACAGAATGACAACAACAAAGTCAAATATGTTCCAACTAATGGTGAAGAAATAACAGCGGAGGGCAAATATCTTGATGAGGCATTCGGTGGTGAAGATGACGATGAAGGCCAGGTTGATGTTATTGAGGATGGACTCCATGCGAGCAGACTGTTCATCGGTCTCGACCATCATGGTTATCATGTTGAGGATAATGAGCATCATGATGGTGATGTCAAAGGCTTGCTTGGACACCAAGTCAAAGAAGAATCCTTGTAGGATGTTCTAGATGGAAATGTGTTAATGGTGAGAAATTAGAAAGGGTGCTCGTTATGAGATTGATCATGAATTTTTAGTTGATGAAGATCATCCTCTTACCACTGGTCTTGGAATTGGCTTCTGTGGCTTTTTGGATCCAAGCTTCTTCATCGCGTTGTAGTACTTTTTCTGCTCTTCGGTCATGAATATATCCTGGCCACCTTTAGTACAGAGAACAAACAGCTGCTATTATTATCATGGAACGCATTAAATGTAAAATAATTGCTTTTGGATGTAAATCTTAAACACCTATCATTCTTTTCTGTTGATTGAAGTTGTCGATGATGACACCGATGAACAAATTCAAGGTAAAGAACGATCCAAAGATGATGAAGATGACAAAGTAGAGGTACATGTAGAGGTTTATCTCTTTGACGGGCTGCTCCTCAACCTGACAAACATGAAAGAACATAAAACATTGACAGTTTTTTAGACTATCTAAACTCTTGACTCTTTCCCTGAAGGCGTTTTTGACAAAGCTTACATTAACATCAGAATCAAAACATTGATGGTCAATCAACACGTCCAAAACTTCACAGACGTATGTCTTGCTCTAAGTCGGCATTTCACTTGGTAATGCTTGGCAGTTTTTATTTATACACTGTTTAATGTTGATGATCGCATTGTTTTACATATGTATTTGCTTACATATGATATTAAATGTTTCTGCTTCTTTTTCGCCCATGTCTCTGTCAATTGTGGGAGAAGAGTTCTAATGAAGGTTGTTTAGTTTCTCTGGAAGATTTTTTGTGAATAGGCTAACACTTGTTTGGGTTTCATTTGTTAACAGTAGTTGGGACCTTATTGTAAAGTGTAGCTAGGCTCTTCTTTTGAGTGTTTGCATGAAAGTTATACATTTTAGTAATGAAATAACATGCTTACTCCACGGGAATCTACTGCGGCATACATGATTTCCATCCAGCCTTTGAATGTTGCCTGAAAAACAGAAGTATTTAATCACTCAAAATGTCCATCTAAAAGAGAAAGATAGTCAATTTATTCAAAAATATGTTCTGCTTCTAGGTGAGCACATTTATTTCAACACCTGTCCGTAGCAAAACCTGAATTTTTAGTCTAAGGTAATTACGCATTTAAATGTCGTCGTCTTCTCTCTTTTTTTTTGTAAAGACAAAGAGTGACTCACCAAGAGTCGGCATGAACACTATTAAGCTATGCCATTTTGGGATGTCGTTGCCATGGTTACAAAAATTATAACCTGTGGTGATTTGAGAGACTGTTCTAGAGGTAAATGACAAGTTAAGGCCCAGCGAGGAGTTGCAGGTCCCTGAAGAACTCTGGTTGCTTGGCTACCTTAACAAATATTAGGGATGATGATTCTACAGCACAATCATCAAAAGTGTTACTTGGAATAAATTGTCTTGCAAGGTCAGAATTTAGAATTGACAGGAAGAAGACTTTATTGAATTTACATTTCTGCATTTGGCAGATGCTTTTAACCAAAGCAACTTGCATTGCATTCAAGAAACACATTGACATTCTAATCAATTCTTGCTTTCCCTGGGAATCGAACCCATGACCTTGGCATTGTAAACACCAATGCTCCACTGATTGAGCTACAGGAAAGCTGTAACTGCTTTGAACTGCAATCAAGTTGCAGAGGTATTTTATTGGTCCAACACAAGTTTTGTGACAAACATTGAAAAAATTGTCTCTTATGTGTAAAATACAGTTTCCTAAACTGAAATAGTCCCATGCACTATAAATAATATCTCAATTTTACAATTGATACAATAAACAAAACTGTGAGAACTATTTCTAATGGTTTAAAATGACATTAAAAATAAATAAATAATTTCAAACGTTGTTGGATATTATAACTTTTTTATTTATTTTTTTATAAATATTGACATTACAGTAATACCTCGGTTTACGAGTGACTTTGTATACAATGCTCGGTGTACGAGCATTGTATCGGAGTGCAAGCAAATTTTTCCCTCGCTCACATGCATCTTTTGTGTGGAAAAGTCCTAACGCTCAGCATCTTTGTGCGCATTTGTACTGGAAATATCAACAGCCTTTCACAAAGCGCATCACCCACTCGCTGGGTTTGGTTCATCATTCACCACAGTAAAACTTTTATAAGTGATTTACAGCGGTTTTACCTCGTGTTGTTAACATTAATTGTGATCGCTATTGTTCACATAGTGAAATATATATGTACAGTACAGCATATAGACAATGACCTCAAGATGAGTAAGAAAGAAGGGATGAAATTCTCCCTCTAAGCAGTAAAACCCTCCTCTCGTTTCCTTCACGCCAGCAGCGACGCGACTCAAAGCTGAAGTGTGCGTTACAGTAAATTGTCAAGTATTTTTAGAGTTTAATTGTCAATTATTAATTAGTATTTATATGAGATCTTAATGGTTCTAATTTTAACTGTAATTAATAGGGTAAAACCAAAAAAAGATTTAAAAAGGGCATTTATGGTCGTGTGGAACGAATCGTGTGATTTTTTTTTTTTTTTTTTTTTTTTTTTTTTATTGCATTCTTATGGGGAAAATTGTTTTGGTGTACGAGAATTTTGAGTTACGAGCTCCTGGAACGGATTAAACTTGTAAACCGAGGTATTACTGTATATATTAAAATACCATATGATAATGTAAATAAGTAAATCATGCAAAAAAAATGTAAAATTATTATTTAAATCTAAACTTAAAGCACCATTCCACTTCCTTACATTTGAATTAGAATTCTGTTTGTCAGTTCTGAATGGTGTGCAAGCTTCAAGACACTCACCACCTGCAGCAGCGAGAGGTAGCCAAGTCCCACATTGTCGAAGTTAACTTTCACTTTGGTCCAGTAGAACTGAGTGTCATTCATGGACTGGCAATCGGTCTTGTTGTTGACCAGGGATACATTGAGAATGTATCCTGTCCTGTTGACACATTTCCCGAATTTGCCAGCGAAAAGATTGACGCCCATGATACTAAATATGAGCCAGAAGATCAGGCACACCAGCAGTACGTTCATGATGGACGGGATGGCCCCAATCAGTGCATTCACAACCACCTGAACAACAGGAATCAGGAAGTGATACCGGGAACGTGATTTCACCAAGCACAACATGTTCCTGGATCAACGTCTTTGTTGATCCTGGGAAAACATTTCAATCAACAAATTAGATTTCAGGACCTAGTTTACCATTTGTTTCAAGTTTAGGATTACAACCAGGGTTATGTGCTGATCTGCAAAAAAGAACTCTGTGTATTTTGCGTGTGAGTGAGCAGGGCGGTACACAGCAAATCTGTATATGTAGGGGAGGGGCACTGTGACTAGCCTATCACAGAACGCAGACACAGACAGCTACCCAATGTGGATTCTTATTCAATCCGAGCACAGATATTGACCCGTATTACTCAATTTAATACTCGTACTCTGCAAAAGTGCTTTATCCGTACCGGATAGTCGTTTCAGCCGAGTATCCGGCTCAACCCTATCAGATTTCATTGGAATTCTCAAATATGAAATTTAGTCATAATCTCTGTGAACTGCTGTGGAGAATTTGATGTTTCCCCATTCAAAGAGATAGGAGCTGCACTTGCAAAGATGGCCGATGAGGGAAATACCTTAAAAGGAGTTAGTTTTTATCTAATTTGATAATGCTGAGTTATAAAATAATAATAAAAACTGTTTTCATAAAAAAAAAAAGGTTATCGCAAAATATCAGCTTTAATGAACTTATCAAAATAATAAAAGCAGTCAAATGTCAAAAGTTTTAACAACAAAACCAAGCATTCAAAATGTGTAATTTAATTTAAAATATGCAAAGCCGTGGAAAAGTATGTTCAAATAGAACTGTAAGTAAGTTGCTGTTTGGATGTAGTAAAACACCCCAGATGTAGCAGAAAACATCTGGGCCATGTTTGCATTTACTTCCATCACTGGCCATAATTCTAGAAACACACTGAAAGTGTGACACGCCAAAGAAAACCCGGCATTATTTTTGGAATCGGCACACCAAAATGCGTAAGAAAAAAGTATTGGATTTTGACTGAATTCCCTGAAAACATGGCATGCTTTATCCGTTTTATAACATATTTAGAGAGCAAAGAAAGCATCTTACCCGCATTCCTTCGAATCTAGACAGGGCCCTCAGGGGCCTCAGAGCTCTGAGAGTCCTTAAAGATTTAATGGCCCCAAAATCAGAGTAGCCCAGAGAGTTAGCAACCAAGCTAATCAAAGACACCTGCAATAGGAGAAAACATACATAACCTTTAAATAAAATACTTAATTCTAAAAATTAGTATTAAAAAAAGAACAATCTCTGAATGTCTTTTTATGTAAATAGGCAATCAAAAATATGGCATTAGACTGAAAATCTATACCTAATAAAGATGTTTGTAGAAACTTTTACGTTATACGTATAGCTAGTAATGCTACATCAAAACAGCACAAAATGTGAAAGAAAGTTGAAGCAAGTTTTGACCAAAGTTTGATCGAAATATATTTATGCATTTTGGGACATTCTATAGGAACACATTTATTAGGGAAGATCAATCAGATCGCAATAGTTTTCCACTCTATTCTACAGTCAAAGTCGACAGACAGTGTAGAACAGAATGGTCTTCTGCTGTAATGGCAGATTGTGGCTTACAGATGGGCAGATGAGGTGAAATGAAGACAAAACATGGACAAGTATGCACATATGTACATCTATGTATATACCCACATACTCAACTATATATGCATAATCAATATGCATATATATAAAATAGAGTGAGGTTTTATAAAGAATTTGGGTTTTTCTTTTGAATCTTTTGATCAAAATTTATTTTGCTTTATTAATTATGTGATTTTCATCAGTCCAAAATGTCCAATTAGGATATGGTTTCATAGTATGGCTTACTAAATTTAAAAGTCCCAAGAATCATCAGTTCTTTATAAAAAACTATTTCTATAGTTTTCCTGGTCACTGCAATATATCTAAAGAAGATATTTTGGTGCAATTGGCTCTAAAACAAAACTTCAGAATACAAAGAATGAATGACAAAGAAAAGTAAAGAATAAAATCATAAAAATCAAAACGAAGCAAAAAAATAATTAAGGCAACACTGCAATACAGGTTTTAGATTAAAATGTATTTTACAGTCGTTGATGTTATTGACGGTGCTAAATGTAACTGATCTTCTCCAGATAATTCTTTGATGTGTGTATTCTGATATAAAAGCCAAGGTCCTGTTAAGATGATTAAACTCAAACTTGACACCATGTTAAATTACAGGTCGAAATAAATGCTGACAGACAGACGGTGGCATTTATATCTGGATGAGAAGAGAACTGCAGCTTAGATACAGATGTGAGCCTTCGCTCACCTCTGACCTTTGAACTATGAACTTACCCTATCATTAGAGGTGTGTGTGGAGATCTGTGTGGGTCAGATGAGTATCAGGTGAGACACACTCACACAATCTGCTTGTGTTTCGTTGAGCTACTCCAGATGCTTTCGTTCAGTGTGTAATTGTGCGTACACGTATTTTGTCTGAGATAAAATCTGTCCATAATATCTAAATCTGCCATAAAATGGTTGAGGGGTCGTAAACATTCCAGTAACACAAAACCAAATGAAAAGTTCAAATCTTTAAAATTGTTGCACTATATTTCTAATGTCATTTAAGTAGCTCAAACTCTAAATTCAAAAATTTGCACATCGATATTAAAACAACAACTACATTGCTTTTACCGCGAATGTAAACAGACTACAGTAAGAATATTGAACTATATATTATTTGCGTAAGAATTCTTTATTCCAGTCGTTAATAAAATAAAACTGTTAATTAAAAATTTGCTGTTGTAGACCTTTAATAAAAGCAATAACCCACGGGAGATTTTTTTTAATTAATTTATTAAGGACATATGATTTCCTTCACTATAACAAATGTTTGTTTTTTTCTAGCCAAAATTAATGATTCATCATGCTAGTTCAGTTAGAATATATCTAGTTTTACATTCATTGCCCTTTATACTAACAAAATGAATTGTTACACTACAAATGGTAAACTAAATCTAATTTAGTCTACACATAAAAATAAAGCTTCCAAAAGGGGTTGCCTTTAGAAAAAACATTTTTGGTTTATCAAAGATGTGAACAGTTCTTAAAATAACCCTTTTTTAGTGTGAAGAACATTTTAATGATAAAAAAAAAACCTTTTCTGCAATAAATAAACTTTTGTGGAATGGAAAGTTTCCGAGGATGTTAAAGGTTCTTCATGGAACCATCAATGCCAATGAAGAACCTTTAATTTTAAGACTGTGTGTTTTACTAAATATTAGGGCTGCACGATATAATATTGAAATATATCGTTATGTGCGTATCAGAATGATTTTAATAGGTTACTTCAAAGTTGCATGTGTGATTGATGTTATAAAGAGTTATTAAGTGCAATAACCTGTGGAAAACAACTAATGCGTTCTCTGACACACACACACACACTCACTCAGACAGCCGCTCTCAGACAGAGTGCTAACCTGAAATCTCTTCTCTTTTGCAGTTCATTGCACTTGAACGATCAAATACACACACAATTATATATAAATGCCTGTCTTGGCAAGTATTTATGTAGTCAGTTATGGTCGTAAGTGAATGTAAACAGTTGGGAAAGAAATCAGAAGTGTGCCAATCGTATCTAAGTATTAGGTCTTGAAGTGACAGCAGCCTAATACAATAAATCTGCAACTGTTTGTCACAAACACAAAACGATAAAGAGAAAATCACTCACTGCTCTTGACTGAATAGATTTTGTAGCTTTAATATGAATCAATGTATATTTGATTAATGTGAAGTCTATGCGGTGTTTTAGTTTTACATTTGATCATTCTAGTTCTGTACCATTTACTGATTTTCGTGCAACCCTACTAAACCTACATCTCAGTAGCGTCTTGGCATAAGTTAAATGATACAAGCCAACTTAACGCAACAGTTCAACCCTGATCCAGTACTCCGCTAGAGAAGACTCTTCTACTCACATCCACAATCAGGAAGTCCAGCCAGCACCAGTAATTGGTGAAGTATTTCTTAAAGCCGTACGCGATCCACTTCAGAAACATCTCCAGCACAAAGATATAGCTGAACACCTTGTCAGCATACTCCAACACCACCTTCACCACCTTCCGCTGTTCTATGTAAATGTCTTCAAATGCCTGTCAGAAGAAGAATATCATTACAGGAAGGGTGAATCTAGATAAATATTTAATCATAATATGGATCTATTTAATACTAGCTTTTAGCTCTCTAGCAGTCAA
Source organism: Rhodeus uyekii (assembly GCA_037043235.1). Taxonomy (NCBI): domain Eukaryota; kingdom Metazoa; phylum Chordata; class Actinopteri; order Cypriniformes; family Acheilognathidae; genus Rhodeus; species Rhodeus uyekii. The sequence goes on along the minus strand of JAWRVZ010000011.1, from coordinate 4,079,460 downwards.
TAAACAAAACTGCATGCTTCTTGTAAAAAAAACAACACTGTACCCAGAACTACTACTCTCTGTTTATGTACACTCCCTAAAGGATTATTAGGAACACCACACTAATACTGTGTCAGAACTGCCTTATTTATATGTGGCATTGATTCAACAAAGTGCTGAAAGCATTCTTTATAAATGTTGGCCCATATTGATAGGAAAGCATCATGCAGTTGATGGAGATTTGTGGGATGCACATCCAGGACACGAAGCTACCGTTCCACCACATCCCAGAGATGCTCTATTGGAATGAGATCTGGTGACTGTGGGGCCATTTTAGTTCAGTGAACTCATTGTCATGTTCAAGAAACCAATTTGAAATGATTCGAGCTTTGTGACATGGTGCATTATCCTGCTGGAAGCAGCATCAGAAGATGGATACATGGTGGCCATAAAGGGATGGACATGGTCAGAAACAATGCTCAGGTAGGCCGTGGCATTTAAACGATGCCCAATTGGCACTAAGGGGCCTAAAGTGTGCCAAGAAAACTTCCCCACACCATTACACCACCACCACCAGCCTGCACAGTGGTAACAAGACATGATGGATCCATGTTCTCATTCTGTTTACGCCAAATTCTGACTCTACCATCTGAATGTCTCAACAGAAATCGAGACTCATCAGACCAGGCATCATTTTTCCAGTCTTCAACTATCCAATTTTGGTGAGCTTGTGCAAATTGTAGCCTCTTTTTCCTATTTGTAGTGGAGATGAGTGGTACCCGGTGGGGTTTTCTGCTGTTGTAGCCCATCCACCTCAAGGTTGTGCGTGTTGTGGCTTCACAAATGCTTTGCTGCAAACCTCGGTTGTAACAAGTGGTTATTTCAGTCAAAGTTGCTCTTCTATCAGCTTGAATCAGTCGGCCCGTTCTCCTCTGACCTCTAGCATCAACAAGGCATTTTCTCCCACAGGACTGCCGCATACTGGATGTTTTTCACTTTTCACACCATTCTTTGTAAACCCTAGAAATGGTTGTGCGTGAAAATCCCAGTAACTGAGCAGATTGTGAAATACTCAGACCGGCCCGTCTGGCACCAACCATGCCACACTCAAAACTGCTTAAATCACCTTTCTTTCCCATTCTGACATTCAGTTTGGAGTTCAGGAGATTGTCTTGACCAGGACCAACCCCTAAATGCAGTGAAGCAACTGCCATGTGATTGGTTGATTATATAATTGCATTAATGAGAAATTGAACAGGTGTTCCTAATAATCCTTTAGGTGAGTGTATATGATGAGTCACACAGGTACTGCTACTGCACAGCGATTGCCGTTCCATTAGTCTGAATATTAACACTTATTACTCACCAGAGCTCCACTACTGAGGAGGATCATGAAGATGATGAAGGTCTCAAACCAGCTGTGCTCTACAATCTGATAGCATGTCTTCCTCAACCTCCACCACATCTGTCCCAAACCTCTCGTCGTGTTTATATTACAACACTTGCAGCGCTGCATACAGACTGGAGAGATACAGAGAGACTACTTTAATCAGGTCCTGTAAACACCATGTATAATGCCATAGATTAGGAGTCCTGTTTTGAGTTCTAGTTGCTTACACTCAGGGAAACACTCTTCTGGTTCCATGACATCATCTGCCATCTCAGAATATTCCTCCTCATCTTCCCAGGGCTTCCTCAGGTCTACGGTACTTCCTTCAGAGAGGCTGATTACTTCCTGTTGAACAAAGCAGCAAAGCTTGCATTGAGTTTTCATTAGAATTTTATCAACCATTACAGTACCATTCAATTCCGCCATCAGTTTTAATGTGTTTGAAAGAAGTCTCTTCTACTCACCAAGGCTGCATTTATTAGATTTCTTTACGCATAGAAATTTCAAAAGAACAGCATTTCTTTAAAACTGAGCCCAAACTTTTGAAATCCTGAATTTTAACATTTGTTTGCCAAGTGCTGACAAATCGTTGGCATAACCCGCACCCATAGATTGATGAACTTTTTTGTGTAAGATCACATTTTGAATTTCAAATGTTGTTTGCATGACAATTATCCATAACTGTTAAGGCTCGGTACACAGTGCTTGTGCACGAAATTCACATAATAAAAAACCAAACACAAGTCAGAATCAGAAGAAAAAAAAAATCCGCTGTGCAGATCGTCCCTTTAAGAAGCGTGTCGGATGAGATGAGAAGAGCCAGGATGATGACAGGTCAGACAGCCTATCAGTGCCAAAGATAACAACCCTCGCAAGAACGAAAAATGAACATTACATGCATGCGCAGTGAACTAGGTATGCAAATTAGTTACAAAAAAACCATGTGAAGTGGTGAATTTGTCCCTCTTTTGTGCTCGAGATATTAGATTTCGGCAACATAAAAGAATCGACATAACCCACAAGAAAATGCTAAGACAAATAGGGAGTTTGGCGGTTCCACTTAAAAAACATAGACATAATAGTATTGGCGAGTTAACCATGAGTCGAGATAAGTGAACACCACTTTATATATATATTTACTACTGTATGTCTGTGTGCTTGAATGGACAGGGTAACTTATGAACCATCTCAGTTTTGCAATCATATTCCCTCTGTAGTCTGTTCCGAGACACACATCCGATTTTTTTTCCCCAATTGTTTATGTTCACTTAAGACGTAACCGACTGCATTTACATAAATACTTGCCAGGAGAGGCATTTATATATAACTGTGTGTGTATTTGATCGCTCAAGTGCAATGAACTGCAAAAGAGAAGAGATTTCAGGATGGGACTCTCTGAGAGGTGGCTTTCTGCTCCCGCACTTTGTGTGTGTGTGTGTGTGTGTGTGTATATAATTCTTCGTCCAATGCTTAATGCGATGCATAATTATGCTACCGTTTATTTACTTTGCCTCATATTCTGGTATTAGACGTGTTAATTCAGTGTATCTTTGCACATATAATCCAGGAACTAACATTGATTGAAAAATCCTCTGGGTTTGGCTTGGAAAACACAGACAGCTAATAGAACGCATGCATCCCAAGATACATATGGCGTGATACGAGCATATGCATCTAATCCACCAGCGCACAAGTCAAGGTCGGTAACCTCCAGTATAATCTGAGATGGCAAGAGAGAGCTGTTCTAAATCTGCCTGAATACACACTCATTCTTCTTGTTTGTTTCTCTATGTAGGCAGTGGGCCTTCTTAATACAATTTTGATGAGATTTTCCCTGCATGTAATGGCAACATATTTAAAATGATTTAGTGAGATTACTGGTCCAAAGGTGCCAGCACAATCCAATAGTGCTGCTTATGTAATCCCACATTACGAAGCAAGCAGTGTGTGTGTGTATATGTGTGTGAGAGAGGCTAGATTACTCTTAATTTTATGCTGTAAGATGTCAAACAGGTTTTAGTAGAAGTCTGCAACTAAACAATGCCAGGAAGTTCATCCTGGGATGCTTTTTAAATCATATTGGAAAAAGGTTGCAAGTTTGATGTTTTTTAGTCAATGAAAAATGCACTTTTTAACGATGTAATTGATACAATTGTTATTTAAAGTGCCATGTTACTTTAAATGGCATTGTGTGGTTGAAAAGAAGCAGTTTCCTGCCTACACATAATAAATGCTCTCTCTGGCTCAGCGGCAGAGCAAAAGCAGATTTGAATTTTCTGGTATGATTTTGTCAAAGGTGAATCACTCTCGCAATCTTTTAATGATTAATCATACATCTCTATTTGAGCAGTGTGTGTAATTTCTTGTTTTTGTTTTTTAAAGGAAATTTATTGAACTTTTTGTTTTGTGAAAATTCATATACAGGCAAAATGTATACTATAGCACATTAAAAAATGTATTCAACATCATAGCTATTCAAACGTCATACATTTAGACAAGAGAGTTTATACTTGTCTGGAAACATCCAGAAACTATTTCATTTTGATAGAAAATTACATTTAGAATAATTCTGGTTCTATCTGATTGGATGAGCCACATTTAAGCTTGTTGAGGAGTGTGTGCTATTGCTACTTTACAAAGCAAGCAAACCTATGATTTTTATCTATGGAATAATTAAAGCTACACTGAATAATTTTTGAAAAATGCTGTTGAAAATGGATTAGACTAAGTGCCACAAAAACCTTGTAGCCAATCAGCATTCGAGGGCGTGTCCACTCATGATGGGGGATGAGAGAGAATGAACCAATCAGCAGTAGGGGGCGTGTCCTCTCATGGAGAGGAGAAAGAGTGAGCAAGATGGAGATAAGAAGAAAGACTGTAGAAAGAATGAGATGGCTGAGAGACATTACAAAAGAGAAAAACTCACTGGAATATCACTAAAAAAAGAAGGGTTATGATGATCAGGCAAGAGCTTTAGGACCAGTGTTAATACGTGTATTAGAAAAGCTTTCAGTGAAGTCCACATTTCAATTAGAAGTATGAAAAGGCTTCAAAAGTGAACTGAGTTTGGCGTGATGACATTTTATGTCCCTGACAAACACTTGCTGGAACTGCCGTTTTAAAGATGCAGAACGGCTTAAAAAATCAAGAGTGGGGGCCATACTAATGTATTTTATGCCGTGGAGCAGTGTTTTTCAACCTTTTTTGAGCCATGGTAAATTTTTTCATTGAAAAAAATCACAAGGCACACCACCAACCGAAAATTTAAAAAAATGAAACTCTGTAGCCTATATTAACAATATATAGTCATTCTTATCAAAGTGTATTGAATAGGAATAAAATAAACAGAAAGAATATAAAGTATTCTAGGATTAATTGGTTTAAAAAAAAAGTTTTTAGACCAATTCGTTGAAATCGAATCATTTTCCATGGCAAATCTGACGATCTCTCACGGCACACTAGTGTTCCACGGCACAGTGGTTGAAAAATACATAGGACAGCATAGCTACAGTAAATAACGACTAAATGGATTACTTTTGGTCCACCATTCCACATTCCCTGTGCTCCCCTCCGCAGCCGGTTTCTCTTACATAACAAATATTGTATGGCGTGCCTGGTGGGTTCACCTGCTTTGCAGCTTATCAGCTTATGAATCTGGATGCCCACCCCCACCCCACATGTATACAGCCACTGGCTCATTTCCTCACGCGTATCATATCATATCATCTTTTTGACCTTTGACAGCACTCGCTCGTTTGAGCTCCAGGCCACTCACTATAGGGATAAATAAATGAACAATTCTATGCAGTATATGAAGTATTTTAGGTTATACAGTAGTACCTCAAGATATGAAAGGCTCAACTTACGAAAAATCCAAGTTACGAAAGCAAAGACGAAAATTTTTACTGCTCTACATACGAAAAGTTTTCAAGATACGAAAGGTTTCTGAAAGTCCGAGATTCGCCCCATAACAATTTTGAAACTCGCGTCGCCATCTTAGTTATAGTAGACTCGCCACCATCCTCCTGCTCTCCCATTGGTTCCTGATGCTAGCCAAGCCATGAGATCCTTCTCTCTAATTGGACAGCATCCCTCCCATCATGCATCTTCTATACGTACGTGCTGGCGTGCTTTAGCTCAGCCACTCCGCACCCGAAACTTTACATTTTTTATGGGTTTTTGTAAAGTTAAGTGTACGTACGTACGTTATCTGCCGTTTGTCCTCCTCCTCCTCTGCCACCACTTTCAGAGATAGCCTCACTCGAAAGGTAAGCTTCAACATTTTACGTTATTTCATTGTTTATAGGTCTATTTAGCTTTATTATGAAATTTAATGGGGTGTTTTTGGAGGGCTTGGAACGGATTAGCCATTTTACATGTAAAATGTGTTCCAAGATACGAAAAACTCATACGAAGGCCGCCTCGGAACGGATTAATTTCGTATCTCGAGGTACCACTGTATATCTAACTGGTCCGGATGCCATTTAGCAAGTTAAATCTTCAATGGTATAAAAATAACAGAAAGTGAAATAGCCAACCAATTGAAATCAATAACACATGTGTTTGAGACTAATTTGTGAGTGTTTTGACCATCGCATTAAAAAGAATCGTCTCATATGAGTCATTTGTTTGTGAATCAGACTACCGAACCTAAAGTATTCCCAACGCTAATACTAATAAATCCCCTCTCATAACCTCTCACCGGTTTCTGCTCTTCATCCTCTGATGACACTGTGTCTTCATCATCCTCCTCCTCAGGAAATTCCACATCGGATTCTCCTGGTGCGATGGGCACACATATAGTAAGGTTGGGATTGGTCATGTAACTCTCCTGTCCTTCTGGAGTAATGTGCTTCTCTCCATACCGCCCTAAACGTCCCAAACCGCCGTTGCACTCAGCATGGTTCTCTTTCAGGGGCGTCTGCACCTCCTTGGCCTTCTTTCTGTGCCGTGCCAGGTTCCCATTGCAGAGGTCTTTGATGGAGTTCAGCAGCCAAGTGAAGCCGGAGTGGATTCGAGCGATGGCTATCTGGAGGTTGTTCATTTCTCCGTCTTCATCGGGCGCTGATAGATTATCAGAGCTGAAGGAGCTCAACAACAGGGCCAGAAACAGATTCAACACCTGAAGAGAAACAAAGAATGAAGATCTGTAAGCAAGATATATTGTTTTTAGAAGAAAAAAACATTATCTATAAAAGGATGTAATATGTAACAGCAAAGAGCAAGAGAGACTTAATGACTTATATTACTTAATGAAATGATTTATCGAGTTTTTGAAGAATAGAGAAAGTCTTCGAAACCTATTTCCTAATTATTTATTCAATACTCTTGGAGGCAAAGACTTTTTGTTGAAATGTCATTTTTCTGTTGACAAAATTTCTGTTAAATTAGCCAGTTTTCACAGACAAGCCATGCTAGCATGGAAATTGGTATGCAAGTGGTAATAACAAAGATATACTATTTAAAAACAAATATTCTTTGTTGCTATTCTATCATACTTGGTTTACAGAAGGGTTTATATCAGTAATACATTTGGTTAACTCCAATGGATATGTGATATGGAAGTGGCTTCAAAATGCTTCTCAGAATTTATCCTGCTATGTTTTGGAAAGATATAAGCTGAATATTTCATATACCGATGAATTGTGTGCAAAAGAAACTATTTTTAACTATTGCTATCTGTTTGTTCACTGTATTTACTCAAGATTATTAGAATTTAAAGATTTTGAAACCTTTATTTATAGAAAACTGAAGTGTGTGTGATGTGCTTTTTTATACTCATAACGAGAATTTGGAATGTAAAGAACAACACAAAATACAGTTCCCCATTGTATTAGGAAAATACCATATTTACATGTTTGCATTTGACAGACGCTTTCAAGACTCATTTTTGCATTCAAGAAACACATTGACATTCTAATCAGTTCTTGCTTTCCCTGGGATTGAACCCATGACCTTGGCGTTGCAAGCGCCACACTACTGTTTAAACTACAGGAAAGCTATTAAAAAAAATGGGCTCTGTGCAATTTTGTCTTTAAAATATATGTAAGTCTTCTGGAACAAACTAAGAAACATGTATAATGCTTTGAAAGCACTGGGTTTTATGTACAAAAATGATATTATTATTATTTATTTTTTTTTGGTCATGTAGTATTTTTATGTCTTTATTTCATTTGCTGGCAGCTAATGTTAATGTGAATATGTAATACCTCTTGTTCTGGTTCATTTCAGACCCAGTTTAAAATGGTGTTTGATGAAGTGTGGTCTGTGATTTAAATTGAAACAAACACCAAAAAAGAAGCAATTTTCTGTAAAAATGGCCATTTGATAATTTTGGACTAACATTCATAGTGACTTTGATTTGAAACCTTCACTGAAAGATCATCCACATTACTTTTTTTGTCCTTTTCTGAAAGGACAATGTGCGCCACAATGTTACGTCTATGCTGTCTACCTTTTTACCCGGCTTTAAAAATAATTGTGAATGAACTACCAGTAACATTTATACTGTACACAAGTTGCCAATTTGGAGCAGGAAGAAAAAAGCCCAGAAGAGGATAACAGTATATACTTAAGTATGCTTAAGCACAGGGCTGTCGTCCCAACGAATGAGTTTCCAAGCAACACACAACAGGGAACTTCTGGGTAAAATATTAAAAGCTAAAATTAGAAGATTGTTTTTTTATTAGTCAGTGTATATGCTATTATTTCAGGAAAACATTATTGAAGGACACTGTTCAATAGGTTGCACTATTGTGTACCTTGGTGTCAATCATATAGTTCACAAAAGTATTGGCATTGGGATGTGAATGTCGCAAGGTGACATTAAAGGAGATGGAGGATGATTTTCAACACGTGATAGGAGTGAAGAAAATCTTGCAAATCTATGTGCATTTGGTCGTTTAGTTACACTCGAAGAGGACGGATAATTATCATGTTTGTGATTATTGGCTAACTATTTTAAAAGCCATTTTATAGAGACTGAAAATAACTGCACTTGTCATATTAGCAATTTTACTCTTTAAAACATTATCAGTGTAAGGTAACATGTCTACTTTTAGGACAGTAGCCATGTCAAAACAGGAACATTTAGGAAGGAAAGCTTAGTGCCGTCTTATTTTCTGGGAAAAGCCACTGATTTCTTGGAAGTATTTTCTGGTCACGACTGGATCAAGAACATCTGGGAGAATTAAGTAATATTTTTCTAATGCCATCTTATGTATCGCCACAATCAGATTTTTCTAAGAGTATGATGGTTGTCTTCAAAATATATATTACAATGCAAAGAATAATGAACCAGGCCTCCCAGAAAACGGTAATAGTATAATTTGAGAATCAAAAAGAATACAAACTGAGCTCTGCAAATATATGGCAATTTAGATTTTTAAGAAGCACAACTTCTTTGTATATGATCTGTGTTTCTTCTCATATTATTTTAAAGTCTAGTCAATAAACAATTGTGACATCTAAGCATTTGAGAGTCAGTTCAGTAGAAATCATGACCCCAATCATAATCTGACCTTGAAAGAGGAAATCCTGTGTTGAAACACCAGCGCTTCGGTCTCTTATTACTGCTAAGCTATGTGTCTTGTCTTTAAAGGAATAATTTAGCCAAACATTTTGCATGCTTTTAGGCAACAAAGGTGTGTGGTAATTTATTCTGCCAAGCTTCTAAACATTGTCCTTGTCCCGCTTTCTTATTAGCTTGAACCTTCTAACTAACGTCTCCTTTTCTGTTTTAGGGAAGAGGACAAGAGGGTGAGGGCGAAATGTTCATTAATTTAGGTGCCCCTATTATGCTATTTTAAAGGTTCTTATTTTTGTTTTGGAGGTCTACAATAGGTTTACATGCATTTAAGATCAAAAGTGTCTGAAACGGTTCATTCAGGGATTTGGTCTCTGTAAAGCTCTCCTTTCTGAGGCCACGTCCACACGATGCCGGTGCGTTCCGTATCCGATCATAAACATGGCGCAGGAAATATCAACGTCCACACGAGACCACTAAAACCGACTGATAACGGTGTAGTTTATGTGCCAGACCAGTATGGGGCGCTGTAATTCTGCCACCGATAATACACTATACACAGAGAAGAAGACTTTGAGCATGCGCATTGTTGTTGCTGTTCAGTGTTGCCAGATTGCTAGTTACCTTTTGGTCACGTGTGACCGGGAAAAAATGCATTGGGCTGGTTGATAAAATCTTTGGGATGGTTTTTGATGCATAAAATCGCTCAACATTTTCATTATTTATAAGAGTACGCACTTTGGGATAGTATTTTTTTAAATGGGAGGTTTTTAAGCTGGGCTGGAAACCTTCAGTCCAATCTGGCAACACTGTTACTGTGACGCAGCCGACACGTGATGTGATGACATCATCGGTTCACAAAAAATATACGGATTGACCGTCCACACGAGTCCGCAAGGGTGTCGGATTCAGATCTATCCACTTTAGGACCCGGTATCAAAAGAGAGCGGATTCAATCTCCCAAAACGCCGGATCCGTGTGGACGTAACGCCAATCCGATAAGAAATGTATGCGGATACAGTGATCCGCGTCTCCGTGTGGACGGGCCCTGAGAGTCTACTCTATTCTAATTGGCCAGATGGGTGAACTTGATGTGATTGGGCGACCGCTTACAGTGCATGTCTGAAACAAAACGCTCAATATTATATCTGACTTTCAGTTCTGGATCTTCCTCAGCTCTTGTTTACACAGTGAAATGAACAGTACCAATGGCATCGGTTTTTCTGTATAAATTCGATTCTGACTCAACAAATGTTTCAACAGGCTGACAACACAAATCAAACTCTTTCAGTCCTCAGCTACAACTACAGTGTTCGAGGATGGAAAAAAGTAGGTGTTGTTCACAGGCAGGCAATAAATTTGCATTATGCAAATGTGTTGCAATCCAACATAGCTTCAAACTAAGACTGGAATTCCCAGCGACTCGTTTCGGGCAGTTCAGAATCAGTTCTTTCTTTTGGGAGACAATAATCTTTTTAACTTTGCAGAGCTTTTACAATCAGAAACAGCTATATTACACATTACATGAAAGATAATATCCAAAACGGCTCTTTACAGTATTACTAAATAAGAAGAACTTGCATTTATTAGCGACAGGGAAAATCCCCCTCTGATCAATTACATCTTCATCCAGACTGACAAATTAGTCTTATTTATTCTTATTGTGGGTGAAGAAAAAGACTGCTGGGTGATGTTTTATTGCAGAATGATCCAGCATCAAGTAATCCACAGCATCTCATCATGATACCCAGAGCAGAACACAACTCTCGTACTCACCACCAGGTTTCCTATAACCATGACCAGCATGAAGACCAGAATGCAAAGCGGTTGTCCAGCCACCTCCATACAGTCCCACATGGTCTCAATCCATTCCCCGCACAAGACCCGAAAGACGATGAGGAACGAGTGGAAGAAGTCTTTCATGTGCCAGCGAGGAAGGGTGCAGTCATAGCTGATCTTACATACGCAGTCCTGGTAGTTCTTCCCAAACAGCTGCATGCCGACCACAGCGAAGATGAAGACGATGATTGCCAAGACCAGCGTCAGGTTCCCCAAAGCGCCCACAGAGTTTCCGATGATCTTTATCAGCGTGTTGAGGGTGGGCCACGATTTTGCTAGTTTAAAAACTCTCAGCTGAGGACAAAATACAGAACATATATCAATTCTGTTGACATGAAGTTACAAATGACCCTATTTGATTTTGATAATTCTTCCTGGTGATGTTATTCCCAGACAAAAAAATACCATCGCTAAGCTCTTTTATTGTTCATACCATTGAAAGTCTTGTTACACAGAGATATGTTGAACCAGCAAGTTCTGATAGATACAATCTTTTTTTATGAGAAATACAAGAAATACATCAGATTTCAGAAGTTATGAATGGCATTCATGCTGAAGTGAAGATTGGCTGTACCAATATGCAAACAATCAGATTTTGTAATGAAATATGAGTATTTTCTAATGTAATTTGTCATTTTATTTCAGCTAAATCATGACCTATATTCAGATTACAATGTAACCGATGTTTGAACTAAAAGAAAGAGTAGCCCACTTTTTGAGATGCCAACTCTAACATATTTAATCTCACTAATGGATAAAGGATTACTGCTTTGCCAAATATGCACATGTGGGTGAAGCCATCAAAAAAGACAGTTGAATTTTTAACGTACACACACAGTTTTTATTATCACAATATACAGGGATGTTAAAAGCTCTGTGCAGCTTTAATCTGATAATGAATTGCAAGACGCTTGAGAGGTTCAGATGGACTCTGCGTGCCACCTTTGTCATGCATACGGTGTTTCATCGCATAAATACTGATGTGTTGATATTTAAACCTTTAAAGGCTATCTGCACTAATAGATTCAGTGTGTGTCAAATACACTAACGCCTCCTAATTACAAACTACAGATAGAAAAACTGACGGAAGTGTTAGAGCCAAAGTCACGATCCTTGAGTGTGAAATTATGCCCATTTTTGGATTTGGGACAATATCTGAATAGTATTACTGTTACTGAAATTAATTAATTATATTTACAGCAATATATTGGATATTCACAGTTATTTTGCTGGCAGTATAAAATATTGATATCGAGAATGAAAGTGTTTCCACAGAGATGTTTAACAGCGTTTCTGATTTAAACTTTAGCGGTAAAACATTACGCATCAAGCGCATTTAGTTAATGCACAAGTTTGCTGGCTTTAACCAGCTTTGTATTATTACAATATCTGTAGCATATGTGCATCATGCATATCATTGCATATCATAATGCATATCATTATCATATGCAAATGAAGAAAATATATTCAAAAAAAATCTCCAAGTTACCTGCGCCCAGATATCCCTGAGTATTTGTAAGCAGAAGTCATTTTGCATCATCTTGTGGACTTTTGACAGCTCTAGGGCTTTTGATAAAAATTATAGACCAAACGTTTGCATTTTACAGCATTTAATCGACAGAGGGGCAGCGATAAAATTAAAAGGTCATTATGAGTAGGTAACACCTCATGTAGCACAGTGTGTGTGTGCGCGCGTGTGTGTGAGTGTGAGTTTGATTGTGTGTGTGTGTCTATTGTGTGTGTAGCCAAAGTTATTTACAATGGATTCCCCTTTAACTGATTCAAAACTCTGATTTTCTAATTCACTCAAAAATATCCACAGGTCTCCTTATGACATTCTCATATATTCTCCATGTGACAGTCTTCAACGCTCTCTAGTCTAGAGGTTTTAACATGTCTATTTCCAAGCAAAGTCAAAACTTACCAGTCTGAACGAGCGGAGGACAGACAGACCCTCCACGTTGGAAAGGCCCAGTTCCATAAGACTCAAACTAACAATAATTCCATCAAAGATGTTCCAGCCTTGCTGAAAGTAATAGTATGGATCCAGAGCAAAGATCTTTAGCATCATCTCTGCCGTGAAGATTCCAGTGAAAACCTGGTAAGCAAGAACCAAAAAAATCACATTGAAATTAAATAAATACAGAGCAGGTTTTTAAATGTTTTTGAAAGAAGTTTATGATCACCATCTCTGCATTTATTTGACCAAAAATAGTCAAAACAATAATATTGTGAATTTATATACTTGCTCTTCTTTTGAACTTTTAGTTTCTATTCATCAAATAACCCTGATCAGTTCCACTAAAGTATTAAGCAGAAAAGCTGTTTTCAACATGAGCTGTTTACATCAACCTATTTTTTATGAGCATTTATGTATTTATTTTTTTGGATGCTGCCAGTATTTTTTTATTCCAATATATCAAATTTTGATATATAGTATCAATTCAAATTTTGATGGAAACATAGCTATTGATAATAATGAGAAAGGTTTCTTAAGCATCAAATCATCATATTGATCATTCATATTCATATTAGAAGCATTTTTGAATGATCATGTGACACTGAAAACTGGAGTAATGATGCCGAAAATGCAACAATTTTTACTGTATTTTTAAACAAAATCAATCTTCGTGAGAATAAGTGACATTTTAAAAAAATCATAATTATTCCAAACTGCTGTCAGTAGTTTAATTCTACAGATGCAGAAGAAGCAGAGAATCAGGGCTGGTTGAGCTGCTCAAACAAGAACTACAGTGGAACCCACTTATCTCGACCTCTTATCTCGTTAACTCGCTAACCTGTTATGTTGACGTTTTCAATAAGCATTTCCAAACCCTGATATCTCGAGCAAAAAAGAGGGACAAAGTCGCCACTTTACATCGGTCATCTCGATCCCCATGACTAATGATAGTACAGTCGCTCTCCAATGACACTTAACTCATTCTTGCGGCACAGTGAAAAGTGCGGAAAATCAAGCTTTACAGATGCTATCTTGGAAGAGGTGCAGGAGTTAGCATCACAGTCAAAGTCACAGTCACAGACAAAGACAACGTTACTGATAGAAGCTTAAAGCATTTGACCGTTAAAGGCAAAAAGCAACAAAGCATTTTAGAGTTTGTAAAGAAACCATAGTAACCGCGTGTGCAATACTATCAGAACTGTGTCAGGGCGAATTGACTGTTATGAGTGAATGTGTTTATGTGTGTGTGACTGTTTACGCTGTGAGCGAAATTGTGTTTGCAATGTTGGAGAATATAATGAAAGGTTTGTATCGAGAATCGAAGGTGTTTTTTATCGTATACTGGTAAATCTTGTAACGGCTGTCAGAGTGGTTGACGAATTCCCAGATGTTAAATGGAAACGAAAGAAAATTCGAGGCGATTAAACTGGTCACACGAGCTTTATAGATGGGTTTCGTACCAGCACACTCTTCTCAAACATGTAAAGAGTGTAAGTACAAACCAGGAAAAAGAAAATACTCTGACAAACATCACAAATAAAAGAAGAAAAATAGAAACAGTAGATTATGCTACATAACAGTCAGCAGTAGAGCAGCCATCTCTCTCCTCACTCAAAAACACTCTCCTCCCCGCACACGCTCACACCAGAACAGCACACACACACCAGAACAGCACACACACACCAGAACAGCGCGCACAGAACTACATATGCCGTCTTAAAGGTATATTCCCAACATAAACAAAGTAGCCGTTACAATCTCTGTTGTTAATTGTTGCACATATGCCTTTTTGTTGTTAGCAAACATATACAGTGTATGTACATTTTTATAGCATTTTTATAGCATGCTTCATCAAATAAATCGCCCTTTTGGCTTTTGGTTATCTCTACGCTTTTCTGCAACCCCCAAGGCCGTCAACATAACCGGATTCCACTGTATTTGAGAGCGCCACTTTTACTGTAATTGTCCTCACCAAGTTCCCAACACTCAGCATGCTGTTGAATTCATCAGTCATGGGATAGTGCTCCAGTGCCATGAACAATGTGTTGAGAACAATGCAAATGGTAATCGCAAGGTCCAGGAAGGGGTCCATCACCATGACGTTAAGGCTTTCCTTCACTCTCAACCAGGCTGGGGAACATGTCCAAATCAGGTACTTCTTTGCAAATTCATACCAGCATGGAGGACATTTCTGGTGGGCCTCTTCAAGTTCTAAGAGAAGAGACGGAAAACAATAAGTAAGTAACATTAAGAACATCAAGCCGATGGTTGATACTACATAGTCTTTTAATCATCTTTAAATAGATGAATTGTTTCTTCTTGAAAGCAGTGAGATTAAAGGGAGAGCAATCAAAGATTCTTCTTCCCATTTGTCTCATGAGAAAACGTGATTCAGATGAGAGTTCAACGTTTCAAAATGTGGTCAGACATTGATACTCTTACAGCACGGCAATAATGATCTTATTTATGTCTGTTTTTATTTTTTCCTTGAATAATTTTACTCCATCACACCGTCCATGGCGTCACTGAAGAAGCTGACAGAGCTCAGTCCTCTCTTCCTGTGAGGGGGCGGGACTTCCTCCTGCATGTCGACAGTCAGCTTGGCGGCTGCAGTGCTCTGTTCATTCTGACACACTGGCTCCTGTCAATCAAAATGAACATAAAACATCAAATCGACATCAAACATCAAAACATCAAAACTTCCTCATTGTCTGTTGCCTAGACGACTTAAAGCAGCATAAATGGTATGTACTAATACTATATAACAAATCTCAACTCTTTGATCGTTATTTTATTGAAAAAATGTAAATGATATATTAAAAGTTGGATGTATTGTATAGATTGCTTGACCTGTATACATACAATACACTCATGAAAACCAGATTATCCTATAAAGCAAATCTCGGCTTTGTGATTGTTTATATTGTTACATGTGAACTGAATTATTGCACAGCTCTGTATTTAATTCTCCAAGAACAATGTTCAGGTCACGATGTGATGCTGGTGGAGGAAAACATTTTCTTACTTGCTCCAACAAAATACCCCAAAATGGCTACAACATTTTTTAGATCTGGTGAGATGTTCAACTTCACTTGTTCAAACCATTCTGTCACAAGTCTTGCTGTGTGTATTGGTGTATAATCGTGCACCTTCAGGGTACAATGTTTGAACATTGGTGCACATGGTCCTCCAGAATGGATCAGTTGTCCCAAAACCACAGAAGGGAATGCCATGATATTACAGCTCAAACCACCACTGATCCACTGCTGTGCTTCACTCTGGAAAGCTCTTTGGGGAGCTTTCTGTTTCCAAACTGTTTCCAAACAGTTGAGGCTCTTTGGGGATCTTCTCCGCACCGAAACTCCCACGGATGTGGGAAAGACACATCAGAGAACAGTTCAGGTTTCACATTGTCCACAGCCCAAGATTCACACCAATGAAACCGACACTTGGCAGAACAATGAGTGACCAAAAGTTTGGATGAATAATGTCTCTGTGTAGATCCTGGCAAACAGTTTTGGTGAAAACAGGAGAGTTGAGGTGTGCATTTACTTCTGCAGTGAGTTGGGCAGCTGTGGTTTAATGTTTTACTGGATGCATCCCTTTGAGAGAGCTTCCCCTTGCGTCGACAGTTACTCCTGTTGGATGTGGATCATCATTCATGGTGGTATGTCAGCATTACCCTGGATACTGTGGCTCTTTGAAACAACACAAAGACTTGATGTCCTGGTCACAGATTAGCTAGCGAGATGCCCAACAACAATTCGGCTTCTTTTGAGCTTTGACATGTCTTACATTATCTTATGTGGATTGTAATATTTTGTGTAGAGCTGTGCTAATTCAGCCTTCACACTCTTACTGGTGGAATGTAAAACTTGGAAGATTGACCACCAGGTCGTGGATATATATTACATCAACCAGCGTTTAGGACTCCTGTCAGTAAATCAAACTTTATCCGTGTACACACAGTATACTCACATAAAGCAATTTATACTATAAAGCAAATATCAACTACTTGATTGCTTGTATAATCACAAAATGTAAACTATATTTCCGCCCAGCTCTAATCTGCTAAATGCCAGACATTATACGCATTTTCATCATGCTTTTCCGTAAAGCTGCTTTGAATCAATGTGAAAAGCACTATACAACCTCAAGTTACCAATTTGAAACATTCCTCACAGCTGCCAAGCATTCAACATTAACATGGTTGTCCATTTTTAATTAGACTAAACTTTTTTAATTGATATTTTTCAGTGTTGAATTATGATAATAATATCAACATTTCTCTCACTTTGTCCATCCATTTTACTGCACTTATTATTTCACTGCAATTGTTGCTATGCATTCCTTACTAACTTTTGGACAAAGCCATCAACTCTTCAATGCTCTTTTCCATAAAAGCTTGATAGATTTGTCTGGACATTATCCTTGATAACTACTTTTGTGTTCTTTGGAGAACAAACATACAGGTTTTTCATTTTGAATGTAAAACTGGTGTGATGCAGATAAGTCCATACCGTGCCCTCCTGAACCTTCTCCATACTGAACGCTGGAAAAGAGGTTGGGGTGTGCAGGCCAGTGCTGGTGATGCCGTTCTGGTCCAAGGAAACATTTAGTCTGCCGTTAAGAGTGAGGGTGGGCATGAACACCTGTGAGGAGTGACTCCTAATGCTGCCCGTGCGACGCTTGTGCCATGGTGTCGCGATGGAGCCCGCTCGGCTCCTCCCTGCATCATGGACGCTGTGTTCGTCATCTGCAAAGTCGGCCTCTGAATTGTTGCGCGGCCGGAAGGTAAAGATGCTGATTTGGCTTCCGCGACGAGTGCTCAGAGGATGGGAGGAGAGAGTGGCCAGGAGAGGGTGAGCTGGCTGGAGGACAGGAGTTTGAAAGAGAGATTAGAGGGCAGATAAAACAAGATATTCATATAGTAAGGCAGAAGCAAGGATTTTTTTTCTAGATTTTATGTTGAAAATTTGATGTTTTTATATTTAATGTTTAATTAGGTTAATTAAGTGTGCTGCTTCTTTTTGTCTAAAAACCTTTTAATAGTTTTTTATATACGCTGGCAGTCAAAAGTTTAGAATTATTATGATTTATTTTAAAGACGTCTCACCAATGTTGCATTTATTTGCAGTTAATACAGTAATATTGTGAAATATTATTACAATTTAAATGAACTTTTCTATTTAAATGTATTTAAACATTTATTATTTATGCAAAGCTGTATTTTCAGCATCATTACTCCAGTCTTCAGTGTCACATGATCCTTCACAAAAACGCTTCTGAAATAGATTGGAAATACCTACTTTCTCATCAAACGGGTCAAATTTTGGCAAAACATTGTCCTCCATCTCCTCTGACAGCATCCTGTGTGATCTTATTCTACTTCGACCTTTCAAAGAGTCTTTCCGAGAGAAGGTTGACGGAGATAGATCCACTGCCAGGGCCATCTCAGCCTCTTTTCTACGCTGCTTTGCTAATGCCTAAAACCACAGAGAACAGAAGAATCAAATGTGCTTGAGCTGCAAATCAGTGCAATGTGTATAATGAATGTATTTACTCCTAATATACAGAGTTCTTGCAGATCAAAGCAACGGGTAGGTGCTAGAGGGAAAAAACTGTTTCAGTTATTTTAAGCTGCATTCAGAATCAACATATAACGTTACTTTCACCAAGAAGCTTACCAACATTTAATATGGCCAACCCCAGTTTAAATTAATCTGATCTAACCAGTTTGGCTTCACAAGAATTTAAGGTCCATTTGACTCTGTTAATTTATGAGAATAGTTGTCGAATTACACTCTGTTCCTTCCGTAGCTGTTCCATCGCCAGCTGAAACTCTCTTTCTTTTGCCCAAGCTTCTGCGATGGTCGCCTGGTTTTGCTCCTCATATGCCATGGCCACGACAGCCAGGATCAGGTTCACCAGGTAAAACGAACCCAGAAATATCACCAGCACAAAGAAAATCATGTAGGTCTTCCCTGCCGACCGCAAAGTCTGCCACAGAGAGAAAGATTTCAGAGGAAAAGGTGAAAGGTTTGTAATAATAATTAGTCTGTGTGATAAAAGGTTATAATTCCCTCAATGTCAAGACGTGTACCTGATGGTAGAGGTTTTCCCAGTAGTCTTGTGTCATCAGTCTGAAGAGAGCCAGGAAGGCCCAGCCAAAGGTGTCAAAGCTTGTGTAGCCATAGTTTGGGTTTCGACCTGTTTTTAAACAGTCAAACCCATCAGGGCACTTCCTGTGTATGGCAAAAACATGAAGATATTTAACTACAGCAATGAAAATATGAGACCAAGGAGCATATATCATTCTTGGGAAAAAAGGTTCTTTATGGAATCTTAAATGGTTCTGCCAGGTGCGGGGGATTCCATCATGGGATCAATTTATAGATTTATAAATAAAACTGCTTATAAACATATTTTATCACTAACATAAATTAAATAACCCATTAAACATGAAAGTATTAGGGAATCCTCTACAACATTTTCTTCACATATAGAACTTTTTTGGTATAAAGTGTTCTTTAAAGTTCCGAGTTTTTTGGCTTTTAGTATGAATATGTTGGCCTTATTGTTATCTATAAACTTGTGTGCTCCAAAACAATGACAAAATTCACATTTAGAAGATATAATAGTTTAAAACATACACTCTCTCACTTCCTCCAATATGATCAGTGATTTTTAGGACATCACTGCACTTCAGCTTCTCATCTGATTTTCTGTCCAATCAAATGCTCTCTAGAATATGAAGCCCCGCCCCCTACATTATAAATAGATGCTTAGGCTGTGGCTTCTATCAGTTACTTGTTCACACATTTACTATTTTGCACATAGTACACTATAAAGGAGATTGGGTATGATTGAGACAGTGTAAATATGTCCACAGCTCCGGTCCAGAGAACCGACAGCACAGAGCGGATCATATGTGTGAATCGGCGCAGACCAGAAAATGTATCGGACACATTTAAGTTCTGCATAGAATTCTGTATTTTAAAGGGATATAGAGGAGATTGGAGGAGAAACGGTTTGAGATTTGGAGGAAACTGCGGCTTTACCAAACTCAACAGCTCTGGCTGAGCTATGATATAAACAACGTTATTAGCTATTTTAAAAAGGGGGAGTCGCTGCTCTATGTCCCGCCCTGTCTTCATGTTTCAATGTAAATTATCAATTTATAATTGATATTGTCAACGCAATGAATAATGCTGCGCGTTTCAAAGCACTTCCGTGGGACTTCAAAACTGAGTCAAGAAACCCTAGATTTCTATAAAGAACTGGTAATTATAAGAATGTGGCATAGAAACATTGAGCAATTGTCCAGAAACATGTGTCCTTGGCGAAGAAAAGTTTCAGTTTCTTAAAAAATAAATAAAACATAGCTATTCAAACTCTTGAATGTTAGTCTTTAGCAGTGGTCCCCAACCCCGGTGAAATGAAATGGTACCGGGCCGTGGATCAAATTCTTGGACCGGTCCGTGGATCGGTCCGTGAGCGGCTGCAAGCGGCTGTGGCGCTGTAGCTTTGGCGGTGAGGAGGTGTGTTTTACTTCCCCGTCAGAAGTTCAGCGGAGTATGAACCCCCCCCCCCCCCCCTCCCCGTCAACAATCTTGCACCGTGCACATCCCCCCCCGGTCCGCGGCGCAAAAAAGGTTGGGGACCACTGGTCTATAGTATATAATATAATATAGAAATATAGAAAAATACATCTTGGTTCCTGTGAGGCAGCACAGCGGTCACATGTGTTGAGGCCCCCCCAAAAAAGATTATAAGTAAACAGATGGGTATCGAGTTGCAGTTAATTTTTTTCCTCCTGACCTCAGTCTATCCTCTCTTTCTCTCCGTTGCCATGGTGACATTACGTTTGAGTGACAGGCCAGGCAGAGGACAGACGCATGTCAATCTGACAGAGGGATCATTTAGTAATGGAACTGCCAACAGCTGGACAGCAGAGCCGCAAAACGAGGCCATCTGTAAATCTCTCGCCCAAAGACAGAAAGAGAGAGAGAGAGATCGTGCAAACATGATCTCTCTGACAATGTGTTCAAACACACACAGGTTTATATAATACAGTGCAGCACAATACCATGCTCCGAGACTGTAGCGATACAACCTGTTTCATAGACAAGAGAACAGATCTCACAGTACTGGGTTTGCAAAGCAGAGAGTTATCTCGTGATTCACATAAAATGATGTAAAAGGAGAATCGTTTTTGTTGACAATTTTATGTGCATAACTACATATCTTTATGCACTAGTGTTCAAAAGTTTGAAGTCAGTAAGACACTTGATGTTTTAAAAAGAATGCTCAACAAGGCTGCATTTATCTGATCAAAAATACACTAAAAATGTCTCAGTTACATATGTAACCTCGGTTCCCTGAAGAGGGAATGAGACGCTGTGTCAAAACACTCTGCGTGAATGCATCATGAAGCACATGCAAAATCAAACCAGTCAGGGAAAGACACAGCAGAGGTGGGTGACTTATGAACCAGGAGCTATAAAAGGCATGCCAAATCAAACAACAAGGCTTCAAAGTGTCTGAAGTAGCTGCTGACAGGCACACAGGAGATATGGCGGGACGATTCAGCGTTTCGCTCCCTCTTCAGGAAACTGAGGTTACATACGTAACTAAGATGTTCTCTATCAAGGGAACTTGAGCTGCGTTAAAATGCTATGGGAACGAGATGCCCACACTGTAAGGTAAGCAGTAAGATTACCACATACACTTTTAAGGTGGATGGAGATAAGCCAGCAGTAAATAGTTCTGGCAGGAACTCCAGCACTGTACCAACCGGGCAGTTAGCCGGGTCCAGCAGCCAAGTTCCAGACGGGAACAGTATTGCACCCTCTGCCTGGGACAACATGTCCCTCCTGATTGGAATCACCAGAGGAAAGTCGTTGAAGGAGGACACTAGGTCTTGAGGTAAGCTGAGTCAGAGCAGTGAGACCCAACTATGGGTCCGTCCACATAGTCAAGGCACGTAAGCATCGCCGCGTGGCTTTGATCATGTGAAAAGGGTTGCCCTTCTGAGAAAACCTCCTGGTCCTTTGCCACCACTGAAGGGGGTCTCACGCACAGCAATCCAAAAGGAAAACCGTTGGACACTTCTACCGCCAGACCTAACGGTTTCTGGAACTGTTTCACAGTGAGTGACTGGCAAAGCTATATCTGTCATGGCCAATAGAACTGATTCGATGCGTGCATCGGTACCGAATCCCAATCATGCCTGGAAAAGTGGTCCTCAGAACTGAAGAAAGCACACCTTTCTTTGCATTCAACCTAAACTTCAACACTTCCATGTAAGCGAGAACGACACCTCGATGTTGAATCCCTGATGCGACTGAGCTAACATCAACAGACTGTTGATGTAGTTCAGTCTGCAAATACCTTGAAGGCATGTCTACCGCAAACCAACATGTTGGTTGCAGGTAGAAGATAGACGTTTAGAGCCAGAGAATTACTTGCCATGGAAATCAACATTCTCAAATGTAATAGAAGACTTTGACTTAAAACCTTGCAAAGAGCTTACTAAGTGGCTTTGTCCAGAATTGGTGAACACACTGAATAATATATAAGAAATCTTAGGAAACAGAGCAAAAGGTTTCATTGCAGAATTAGTCAGTGTCAGTAGCAGTTTCACACTTCCTAGACTCAAAGAGTGCGATGAACTACCTGACAACAGAGCTGAGATCCCTAATCTTGATGCTGCTTGGAAATATACTTACCTCAAATCAATAGCTCATAAGATACCTCCACTTGACCCTGAGGCTGAGATGCATCATTGGGGTGCGCAAAGTATTGGAACAGTGATCCTTGATGTGCTCTTTTGCTCATAAGTTAGCTTTGATATGGGTAATAGTAGGTGATGTCTTTCTGGATGGTGCCCATAAACCATTTGAAGTTAATGTTTTTAAAACCAACATTTTCATGAATGGCCAAATAAGCCAAATAAGACCCTGTGAAAACAATATCCAAATCAAAAAGAAGTTGTGCCGTTACAAGAAAAAGTCTATCAAGATGAATCAAACTGGATTGTTCCACTTCCCTTTCGCAGTTCACAAGTAACCTTCTCCATTCACTTACACATTTGCTGAAAAAATACCCACGCGTGAAGGACCATTTTCTTGAGTTCATGACTAAGATTTTTGAAAACAGGCATGCAGAACCTGAACCATCTCTTTTCGAAAAGGAAGTGTGCCAGTACCTTCCAATCTTTGGGCTCTATCACCCACAAAAAAAAAAAGATCAAATTAGGGTTGTCTTTGATCCCAGTGTTTAATGTCATGGAGTGTCTTTGAACAGTTTAATGTTTGCTATTGATTCCATTACCTAGTCTTGTACCTTTTTTTTTTCTTTTTAAATGGCTGCCACAGTTAATTGCATCAGTTAAAGTTAGTGCAACACAGAAGGAACTTGAAGCAGCCATTCATCTTGTGATCCTCTGTAGAAAGCTTTTATTATGATTAATTTGTATTCAATTTGTTACATTTACTAAATATAAAGCTGTGTAATATAGAATTTTAGACATTTTAAGAACTATATGCAATTAATTCATATTAGTGTTATGTTGTTGGAGATGAATAAGTAGTTCCATTATTTGCATCTCCTTTCTGTTGTTTTACTTCGTTTCAATATATTCATCATAGTGTGGAATTAAGAAGCATTGTTCCTTAAGTCTACGTGTTGGAAAGAGTTTATCTATCTATCTATCTATCGAAGGCTTACCTGTAGATCATACAGTAGAGTGTGCCATTATTATTTATTTTATAAGGGAGCATATGATTTATGATTTTCACTTGGTACACAATAATACAACTAAACAAATTTACTACAAATACTACAAATTTACAAATAGACTTGCACTGAAGAAACCTGAGCCTTATAGACCAGAAAATCACAGAGACTTGTGAATGAACACCTAACAACTGCTAAACAACGCACTACACTCTGAATACCTCAGCAACTGCATAGCAACACCCTGGCATACTGTGATGGTGAGTTTTGTGTAGGCAAATATCTTCATCAGTTTGACAACATGTGTTGCAAATGCTCACAATGCAAACAAATACAGAAACATGTTGTAAATACTCACAACCAAATACAGAAACATGCAGCAAATGCTCACAACACAACTAAATATAGTAACAAGCTGCATATACCGGTACTCACAACACAACCAAATACAGAAACGCTGCAAATACTCAAAACACAACCAAATGCAGAAACAAGCTGGAAATACTCTTTTTGTTGGGAGTTTTTGCAGCGTGTTTGTGTATTTGGTTGCGTTGTGAGTATTTGCAGCATACTTTTGTCAGTTTTCATCCCTGTATTTATACAATTAAATAACTTATTTAAATTACTTAAATTTGTCTTTTATTACTAGCATTGTGAAGAATTTTCTTAAGACTAGTACATATTAGCATGTCCATTTATGCTTTAGGGAGAGAGAGAGAGAGGGAGGGAGGGAGATAGAGAGTAAGAGAGAGAGAGAGGGGTTGGGAGGGGGGGGGAGCGGTGTAATCCCCAATGTTCTGTTGTTATAAAAACAGCCATTAACAAACCTACAAAAGGGCTTAGGATGGATCAGATGGGAATGAAGATGGGAAATCCTCTCTGGGATGTGTGCCGTGAGCCGAGGAGAGCAGTTATGGGAACTCTGAGAGTGTTAAATCCAGATCCCAGACAAACACCAAATATAGATCATTGTTTGTTCCTACTGGTGAGGTTGATATAAGTCATAAGGGCTCGTAGGGAGAGGTTTGTGGTTATTAAGGCAAGTGAAACCTTTCAATAATCTCAAGTAATTACAAAACCTTATGCTACACTCTTAAAATGTGTATTAAAATGTGTTGACCAATGTATATATAGATAAAAAGAGCTGTTTATTTATGTGTATTTATATAGGATGTAGCATTTCTCAAAACATAATGAGTTGCTGCAATAAAATCGCCTTTTTTGTAATTATTGGTGAAATTTGCAAGCAATTTCTGATTGAAAATTGTTTCTATACTTTGTATTTCAGTGTATGTCCGAAGGGCTATTTTTGTTGCATTTTTGTTTCTATACCTGTCAATAATTAATAATCTTCGCCCTAACAGTGCAGAATTGCACATTAACACAGTTGAAATCCTGTGATATTAGTATAATGAAATCCTTGAACTAGCCCTGGCACCACAAACATCATCCTGTTGCTCTGGTCTGAATAGTTTTTCTGGGATTTGCAGGATTATGTCCCTGCAGACTGCAGAAACAGAGATGGTTAGTGAGACTTTCACTCTTAATTCAGCGGATTATTACCGTGAGATTGTTTGTGCACAAACAAAAATCCCAAATAAAAAAGTGGTTGTATATAATAGTGTTTCTGTTAAAGTACAATTCTTTTAATGAAGTAATTCTCATTATTTGGCTCATGTAAATGGACAAATAAATAATATTTAATAAATAAATTTGCACTCTTGAAGCATTTGTGGTAATTTGACCACTACAGTTAGACTTATTATGCCTTAATTTTATTTTGCATCTGGAATATTTAAAAACACACAATTTGACATTAATCCATCACCTCTCTTCCTCTCTTCCCAGTCAGTAACGCTCTGTCTCTATGAAGCCCCTCCTTCTGAAAAGCACAGTGTGCTCTGATTGGTCGGCTGTACTAGTGTGTTGTGATTGGTCAAGCGCTTCGAGAGTGTTTCAGAAATGTAATGTCCCTTACCATAACTTACCCTTACCTTACCAGCCCTTTATTTTGCATATGTCTTGGTAGGAATTATTTAAATGCAGAAATATTATGAAATGTTCATTCCCAGAAGAAGAAAAAAACAGGCGTTTCAAGGAGTTCAGAAACAGTGACACTAATATAGAGAACAACTCCCTTTGGATTGACTTTGTGATTTGTAGCTTTGCAGAGATTTTTCATGCTCAAATAGCAACAATATACAATAAATAAAGTTTAAAATGTAAAAAACCATAATAGGACTTTTTAAAGAGAATAATCAATGACATTTGGTTAATGCAATCTGAGATGTTTAGAAAAGTTCATCATAATCTCTTGCCTCCTTCTTTTGGGAGAATCACGGTAGGTTTAGCTTAGAGGTTAGTTAAGTTAAGTGGTTACTAAACTGCATTGGACTTGTTAGTGTCACATGAGAATTGGTCTGAGCTCGGTGTGAGAGGGCTAAACCAGTGGATTTAGATTAATAGGGCATTTGGGGAAAGCTGTATGATTTAAAACATAATAACATTAGGGTTGCTTAAAAGCAATGAAGCATTTTTTGGACTTTTTCTTACAATGCAGAACAACCAGTCGGTTAAACTTGTTTTTGTTTTTAGATTTTAAACTCGACGTTCGTTCATATTGCTAAATACAATACTAGATTATTTAATAAATTATAATCGTTAGCTTTAATCTAGTCGCTAAACGCGCTAGCATTGTGCTATCTTACTGTCCGTGCATACAGCGTTTTTCTCGCTCGCGTCTTTTTCCCGACTTCATCAAACAACTGGTCAACAAGTTGGATCAACACACGCGGTGAGTCATGTCATCTTCTTTAGCAATTGTTACATGCACTGCCTGCTTCATGCATAGTTTGTCTGTCTCTGTCAGCTGTGAAGGGTTCACATGTGATAAATGTAGGGACATAATTAGGCTGACAGAGAAGGTTTCAGAATTAGAGACACGCATCCAAACTTTAATTGAGGATAGTAAGAATGCAAGGGTTTTAGATACTGCTTTGGATGCGACTAGCTTAGCAAACCCTGTACATTGTTCGGTTCCGGCTGTAGAGCCCGTGCAGCAGGGCAACTGGGTGACTGTGAGACGGCATAATCGCGGGTCAAAAAACCACTGTTCCATTCCGATTAGAACATCAAACAGGTTCTCCCCACTCAGTGACGCACCCACTGAGAAACCTGTTGAAAGTGCCCTAGTGATTGGCGATTCTATTACTCGGAATGTGAAAATAGAGACTCCAGCCACCATAGTCACATGTTTGCCGGGAGCCAGAGCGCCTGACGTCAAAGCAAATTTAAAAGTGCTGGCTAAGGCTAATCGTAAATATTCTAAGATTGTTATTCACGTCGGCGCTAATGATGTCCGACTTCGTCAGTCGGAGATCACTAAAACTAATATTAAAGAGGTGTGTGAACTCGCAAGTACGATGTCAGGCACTGTAATTTGCTCTGGACCTCTCCCTATGCGCAGGAGTGATGAGATGCTTAGCAGATTATCCTCACTCAATGGCTGGATGTCTAAGTGGTGCCCGCAGAATAACATAGGGTTTATAGACAATTGGAAAAGTTTTTGGGGCAGACCTGACCTGTTGAAAAGAGATGGTATTCATCCCACCTGGGATGGTGCCGCTCTTCTCTCTAGTAATTTGGCATATAGTCTTAGAGCTAAACCTTGACTAACTGGGGTCCAGGTCAGGAAGCAGACAAACTGGCTAAACCGACCGTCTGCTAGCTGTCTCACGTCACAGAGGTCAGATAAATTACAACACATAGAAACTCTTTCTCCTAGATATCCTATAGAGACTGTGTCTGTTCCACGAATTAGCAAATACAAAAAACTCTCAAAACCGTTTAAGGGTAAAAATTTAATTGATTTACAAACAACTAAGAACGGTTATAACACAAATGAACAAATGATAAAGCTTGGGTTGCTGAATATACGATCCCTTTCCTCAAAAGCACTTATTGTAAATGATATAATTACAGATCATAAACTAGATGTGCTGTGTTTGACAGAAACCTGGCTAAAACCAGACGATTATATCACTTTAAATGAGTCCACCCCTCAAGATTACTATTATAAACATGAGCCTCGTCTGAAAGGTAAAGGAGGAGGTGTTGCTGTAATTTATAGTAACACGATCAGTACTGCTCAAAGGTCTAATTTGAAATATAATTCTTTTGAAGTGATGGTCCTTAATGTAAAATTATCTAGTGCAAGTAATAATTCCTGTTTAACTTTTGTGCTGGCTATTCTATACAGGCCACCAGGGCACCATACAGACTTTATCAAAGAATTTGCTGATTTTCTCTCAGAACTAGTAATGTCTGCAGATAAAGTCATAATTGTCGGTGATTTTAATATCCATGTAGATAATGAAAAAGACGCATTGGGATTGGCATTTAGAGACATCTTAAACTCTATTGGAGTTACACAACATGTATCAGGACCCACTCATTCTCATAATCATACTTTAGATCTAATATTGTCGCATGGGATCAATGTTGATACTGTTCAAATTCTACAGCAGAGCGATGACATCTCAGATCATTACTTAGTTGCGTGTAGACTACCTTTAGCCAAAGTCGAAAAACTAACTCCCTGTTATAAATATAGTAGAACTATCACTCCTAACACAAAAGATAGCTTTATAAATAATCTTCCTGATCAGTTTGATCTACTTAACATCCCAGATAGCCTAGAAGAACTTGATGTTGCAACAGAAACTATTAACTCTCTCTTTTCCAGCACTTTAGACACTGTTGCTCCGTTGCGCTTAAAGAAGATTAAAGAAAATAGTCCAACACCGTGGTACAACGAGCACACCCGGGCCCTCAAGAGAGCAGCCAGAAAAATGGAGCGGAGCTGGAAAAAAACTAAGCTAGAGGTTTTTCGCATTTCATGGAAAGACAGCTCTATTGCATTCAGAAAAGCCTTAAAATCAGCTAGATCTGCTTACTTTTCCACCCTCTTAGAAGAAAACAAATACAACCCTAGGTATTTATTTGAGACAGTGACTAAATTAACAAGAAATAAAGCCTCAACCCCAGATGCTTTAAAACAGCACAGCAGTAATGACTTCATGGACTTCTTTACTTGCAAAATTCATAATATTAGAGAGAAAATTATAACCATGCAACCGTCTACTACAATATCACAAAATACAGAAAATTTTAGTGTCCCCGAAGAAAAATTCCACTCCTTCATTGTTATTGGGGAGGAAGAATTGTCTAAACTCGTTAAATCATCAAAATCAACAACATGTATGCTAGACCCAATACCAACTAAGCTACTGAAAGAGTTGCTTCCAGAGATCATAGATCCTCTCCTTAATATTATTAATTCATCTTTGTCATTAGGATACGTACCAAAAACCTTTAAGCTGGCCGTAATTAAACCGCTTATTAAAAAACCACAACTTGATCCTACAGAATTAGTTAATTACAGGCCGATATCGAATCTACCTTTTTTGTCAAAGATTCTAGAAAAGGCAATATCTTCACAACTATGTTCCTTTCTAGAAAGAAACAGCATCTACGAGGATTTCCAGTCAGGATTTAGACCATATCATAGTACTGAGACTGCTCTTATTAGAGTTACTAATGATTTGCTATTATCATCCGATCGTGGTTGTATCTCTCTGTTAGTGTTACTGGACCTTAGTGCTGCATTTGATACAATTGACCACAAAATCCTTCTGAATAGACTTGAAAATTATGTTGGCATTAGTGGAGTTGCATTAGCCTGGTTCAAGTCATACTTATCTGAGCGTTATCAGTTTGTAGCATTAAATGAGGAGATGTCATATCGGTCACGGGTTCAATATGGAGTTCCTCAAGGTTCAGTGTTAGGACCATTGCTTTTCACCCTGTACATGCTTCCTTTGGGTGCAGTTATTAGGAAGCATGGCATTAGCTTTCATTGTTACGCTGATGATACTCAGCTCTATATTTCTTCTCATCCTGATGAAACGAACAAATTCACTGAATTAACAGAATGCATAACCGATATAAAAAATTGGATGACTAATAACTTTCTACTGCTAAATTCTGAAAAAACAGAGATTCTAATTATCAGACCAAAAAGTTCGGCACATAATAATCTAGACTACTGCCTAACACTCGATGGCTGCTCTGTCAAGTCTTCGTCGTCAGTTAGAAACCTGGGTGTGCTCTTTGATACCAATCTTTCATTTGAAAGCCATGTTTCTAGCATCTGTAAAATGGCGTTCTTCCATCTTAAAAATATATCTAAATTACGACATATGCTCTCTAAGACAAATGCGGAAAAGTTAGTTCATGCGTTCATGAGTTCAAGGCTAGATTATTGTAATGCTCTACTAGGTGGTTGCCCTGCACGCTTAATAAACAAATTCCAGCTGGTCCAAAATGCAGCAGCTCGAGTTCTTACTAGAACCAGGAAATATGAGCATATTAGCCCAGTTCTGTCAAACCTGCACTGGCTTCCTATTAATCACCGAATACATTTTAAAATCTTGCTAATTACTTACAAAGCATTAAATGGTTTAGCTCCCCAGTACTTGAGCGATCTCCTAACACATTATAGTCCTTCACGTCTATTGCGATCCCAAAATACTGACCAGCTTATAATACCTAGAATATCAAAGTCAACTGCTGGCGGTCGATCCTTTTCCTATTTAGCTCCTAAACTCTGGAACAGTCTTCCTAATACAGTTCGGGAAGCAGACACACTCTGTCAGTTTAAATCTAGACTAAAAACACATCTTTTCAACCTGGCATACACATAACACATTATACATACATTTTTAATCCAAATCATGTAAAATGATTGTTAGGCTGCCTAATTTAGATAAGCCGGAACCGAGAACATTCCCATAACACCTGATGTACTCGATACATCAGAAGAAGAATGGCATCTACGCTGATATTGTTCTCTGTTTATTCCGAGGTTACCGTGGTCAGCCGGATCCGGGCCGTATCCAGATCAGATGAAGGACCTGGACACGAGCACAGCACTACCCTGAAGTGTCTGCGGAGACCGTGACTCTACTAGACCCTCCCCTGTGACGATCATGAACCCATCTCCAACCGGACCAAATTGGACTTCATATTGGACTTGAATTGTTGTCAATATAATAATCATGTACTGTTTGGCTTTGGCCAGAGGAGAACTGGTCCCCCGACTGAGCCTGGTTTCTCCCAAGGTTTTCTCCATTCTATTCTTCATTCGTTACGTCACCTGCTGGAGTTTTTTCCTTGCCGCTGTCGCCTATGGCTTGCTCAGTTGGGGAAACTTAACACTTAAAATTCATCAATTGTATTGATTCGCCTGCTCTTTTGGGGCTTCTGTTCAGCCAAACAAACTTTGTTTATATTGTTTTTCCTGTAAAGCTGCTTTGAAACAATCTACATTGTAAAAAGCGCTATATAAATAAAGGTGACTTAATTCCCTTGATGAGTTTAAATGCTGTAATCTAATTATCAGGGGAGTGTTTGGGACAGTGTTATTTTAGTATTACTGATATACTATTATAGTTTTTTTAATATTATCGTATTGAATTACATTTTATTTTTATATTATCTGTTTTCGTTTTGTGTTTGTCATTTTTCTTCAAAGTCTTACTTATTTTGTTACTAAATAAAATATTTCTTTTATACTTTATTTTATTTCAATTAATGTTTGTTTTGTTTCAAGTAACGGAAATATATTTTATTTTAAGGTTTTAGTTAATAAATGATAATATTATTAGGTTATAAGATTATATTAGAAAGTTATTTTTACTTTTTAATTTTTTGCAAAACTTTTCCTAACATTTATAGGGATATAAAGCATACTATTCTGATGACAGCTGCTCACACTATCTATCACACTATCACAGCCCTCTGATTATATGCCACATGTCACCATGCTGAGCGCTCAGTCTCCTCACACGCAGAGACAACGCTGTGTGTTTCAAATAAACCATCGTCTCATGTAGGATTTATGGAAATTATTGCTGCACAATGACAGTGTTTCATTTCAGTGATACTGAGTGATTATATACATACAGCCGGGCTGAAGCACGCAATGTCTGAAGATAGATCTCTGTACAGATGTTGTACGTTCACATTCTGAAACCTTGTTGGGTTTGCACAATGTAATAAGTCAGATTACTCACCCAGCATCGCTGCTGTATCCGCATATTAAGGCATCCTTGGATCCTTCAATTTTGTAGAAATTGTCTGAGTGAAGAATGAGAAAAATTCAGTGAATTTTACAAAACAAGTCAGACTGAGATTCACTGACAATTTGAATGGCTGTTCAGTTTGATTACAGAATAAGTGTAACAGAAGCTGGCATGTTGCTCTAATGCTGATTGACAATGCTGAGTTTTATTGATTTGTTTTCAGCACTGATCACTGAACCTTGTTCAGCATGTAAATATTATCTTGTAATGTAGAGGTTTGAATCTTTGGGTTGACTGCAAATCAATTTGATTCATGATTCATTGGTTTTCAGTTCAGTGCAAGAGTGAGTTTGTTTTGTAAATGTAGAGTTTCACGTGGTAAACTTCAGCTCAACTTTATGCAAAGAAATTATTTTTAATCGCTGCATCAAGAAAAAAAATAATTATTACACACCTACTGTGACATTAATAGTTAACATTCAAATTATAAAGCATTATATACAATATAAATCTGTTGAACCTTCATTAGTTAAGAAGTCCTTGACAGACAGCCATGTCTTATTGTTACAAACGAAGCTCCCGTTGCCGGGGTAGGTGGAGTTAACGCAGTGGGCGGGGCTACGGACACACTTCTGGCGTAGGATGCCCATAAAGAGCTGTAGCCCAATCAAAGCGAAGACACTGAGACAGAAAACAGTGAGGATCATCACATCCGCTAGCTTTTTAACCGACTGGATGAGAGCACCGACAATGGTCTTTAAACCTACAAAAGAGAAAAAGAAGGTCAGAAACAAACTTAAATATATGTAATGAATGCAATATATTACACATTTTAAAGGGGACGTATAATGCCCCCTTTTTACAAGTCTCAGGTGTACCTAGAATGTATCTGGGAAAATTTAGCTGAAAATACCTCACAGATCATTTATAATGCCATGTTGTAAATGCCCATTTTTGCTGTTTTCATGCATGTATCTTTAAATGCAAATGAGGTGCTTCTCCCCGCCCCCTTTCTAGAAGAGGGTGGAGCCTGTACATCTCATGCCTCAGATACTCTGCCAAAAACTAAAACATCTGTTTAGTTTTGATAATCCTCTCTATTGCGGTCACGCTCATGTGACAATGCAATTCTTCATCATCATGTTTATTATCTGCATATGTTTTATTCATTTCGGTCTAAACTTATATATGGTTTTCTGACCTCACACATCCAAAGAAAGCTGGATGTCAGACACCGCGTTGCATCGAGTGAAACTAAGTGAAACTATGTTCCCTTTCACGTCTTATTGCGCTTAAATTAAACAAGGTTATGTCAAAAACACACAGAGTTCACATAAACACAGTAGTTAAGTCTGAAACTGTATGTGTATTAGATTGGTGTAATACAGTAACTAGTGTTTAAAAAAAATGCAACAAAATAGAAAATTGCTAATATGCTAATGGGCTATGCTAATAGGTCAGTTAGTTGTGGGCGGGGCCTAAGCATATGTGACGTCACAGTGCTAGAATCTGCAAACGGCTTTTTCTGAGACACTGCTTATGATTCATGGGGATTAAAAAAGGTGTGGATGGATTTTTACAATTTTAGAGTTGTTGTGTACACACACTGCTGACACATCACGTTCAAACAACGTTCAAAGAATATTTTGCATAATAGGTCATCTTTAACTTATCACTGAATATAATATCTTTATTAAAGCAAAGCAGATAGTGGTAATGAATGTGTCCCTCACCTGGGATCACTGATATTGTTTTTAGAGCACGCAGAACTCTGAACGTCCGTAATGCTGATACGTTGCCAAGGTCCACAAACTCTGTCACATACCTGGAAAGAAAAAGGCTACAGTCAATCTTAGATTGACCTCAACTCTTCAAAAGTGCAGACCATGAGCATTTAAAGATAATCATTTAGACTTGATTTGTAAAAGCAAAAAAAAAAAAAAAAATCAGGTTTTCAGTAATGCACTTGCAATGGACACCATTTAGGAGTTCAAATATAGTATGTGCAGCTTTAAATTTATCAAAATGCTTATATACATTCTTCTTTATAAAAATGTCTTATTTGAGTTAATAAAGTTTCTCAATTGCATTTTTACCTATAGGACTACCGGTAGTTGTTTTGGCGATGAATGGCAGGTTTTATTCCTGTGGATGGAAAAACCCTTCCTTACTCTGAGTTACTCCAAACATCTATAAGTGATTTACTCTACATGCGATTTTTGTTCAAATGATTTAATGTGGTAATAAGAATCTTATCACAGATGCTGTTTCATACAGTTTAACTTTAAAATCGTTAAAAGAAATCTTTACATGTTACCACGTTATTTGCCTAGATAAGAATTTTGCCACCAGTGGACATGACCTCTGAAATCGACTCTGTCCCTCCATGACTTTACACAAAGAGACACCACAATAATCTAATCAGCTGGGCTAAATGGGCTTTAACCATTTTACTAAATTAATAATTAAGTTGGCTGAGAAGCAGCCAACTTACTGAAATGCTAATAAACTTATTATTATTCTTCTGTACAAAAATTTACACGCTATCTCCTCCTACCGCTTTAGTGCTACAGGCCCCAAAATCAGAACAGGCCGCAGGCCTGTTCTGACTCGAGTTGCTATATCTTTTCTAAGGGATCGGGGGTACGATGTTCGCCCCAGGGGCGAAAAAGCAGCCGAAAAAATGCATTGACTTAACATTGCGACGAACTTTGACGATTAATAACTCGGAGCGAGGATATTGTAAAAAGATGAAACTCGCCACATTTGAAGAGGCTGGCAGGCTCTGTAAGAACATACCACACAATGGGGTGAAAGTTGTACCCCTGGGGTGCTAGAGCTGCCCAAATTTGCCCCATAGAAATGAATGGGGAAGGCCGTCCCATGAAACACCAACTACTATGGCAAATTGTATAGGGATTTTGAATTGAACATAGCTCTGCATCACAGAGTCACAGAGACAAGGGGGAGGGCTCATTTTACTCATGTGACCAATGAGTGTCTCAGGATCACAGTGAAGCTATTAAGCCACGCCCTAGCAACCATTTAGAGCACCTTAGCAACCCATCCCATAGACTTCCATTCAAATTGATCGACTTCTGTCTCTGGATAGAAAAGTCATAGAAATTTGAGGGTGGGCTCGTATGACTCGAGGCAGCAAACTGCCAATCACCAACATCTTCAACACTTCCTAGCCACGCCCTAGCAACCATTATGGATCACCTTAGCAACCAAATACAAAGTGAGATATCTTCAGTTCTGAATGTCGTAGAGGCATTCTGGTTGGTTTATATAGTTCATACTCACAAGGAGCCTTTGGAGTAACATCACTGTAGCTGTGAAGCCACTCCTTAGCAACCAAACAGAGTACCCTAGTAACCATTTAGCCAGACCTATATCTCTGCTTCTGAGTGTCGTAGAGACATGGGGGTTGGGTCTATTGACTCATGCTAGCAAACAGGACTTCCAACATGCTACATATGCTAGCAGTGAATAGCTACATGCTAATAGTGGTTAGCTAAGTGTTAAATTGTGCTAGGAATGCCATAGTAACTACCCAGAAGACCTCACAACTACCTAGTAACATCCTAGCAATCACCCTGGATACCCTAGCAACTGCATAGCAACCACCCAAAATACCCTAGCAACTGCATAGCAACAACCCCAAATACCCTAGCAACTGCCTAGTAACCACCCCGGTTACCCTAGCAACCACCTAGTAACACCCTAGCAACCACTCTGGTTACCCTAGCAACACCCTAGCAACCACTCTGGTTACCCTAGCAACCCCCTAACAACACCCTAGCAACCACCCTGGATACCCTAGCAACCACCCCGGTTACCCTAGCAACCACCTAGCAACCACTCTGGTTACCCTAGCAACACCCTAGCAACCACTCTGGTTACCCTAGCAACTCCTTAGCAACACCCTAGCAACCACCCAGGTTACCCTATCAACCGCCTAGCAACACCCTAGCAACCACTCTGGTTTCCCTAGCAACCACTCCAGTTACCCTAGCAACCGCCTAGAAACACCCTAGCAACCACCCAAAATACCATAGCAACTGCCTAGCAACCACCCCAGTTACCCTAGCAACCACCTAGCAACACCCTAGCAACCACCCAGAACACCCTAGCAACAACCCAAGATACCCTAGCAGCTGCCTAGCAACCACCCAAAATACCCTAGCAACTGCTTAGCAACACCCTAGCAACCACCCTGTTTACCCTAACAACCGCCTAGAAACACCCTAGCAACCACCCAAAATACCCTAGCAACTGCCTAGCAACACCCTAGCAACCACCCAGGATACCCTAGCAACCGCCTAGCAACCACTCTGGTTACCCTAGGAACCACTCCAGTTACCCTAGCAACCGCCTAGCAACACCCTAGCAACCACTCTGGTTACCCTAGCAACCACCCCGGTTACCCTAGCAACCACCTAGCAACACCCTAGCAACCACTCTGGTTACCCTAGCAACCACCTAGCAACACCTTAGAAACCACCCTGGATACCTAAGAAACTGCCTAGCAACGCCCTAGCAACCACCCAGAACACCTTAGCAACCTGTCAATTTCTGATTTCGTAACATACTTTGTATTTAATGTTAAATTGTGCTACCAACATGAGAAATTAACGTTTCCGGTGCAACGTTCTCAGCCAACTTCTAAAGTTTGTCTCGACGAACTTTATCCTCTCTAGTTGTCATTGTAATTCAACTAGGGATACTGTCTCTGTGTCAGTGTCTCTGTCTGTGTCTCTGTGTCAGTGTCTGTGTGTCTGTCTCTGTGTCAGTGTCTGTGTGTCTGTCTGTGTGTCAGTGTCAGTGTCAGTGTCTGTGTGTCTGTCTCTGTGTCCGTGTGTCTGTGTGTCTGTCTCTGTGTCAGTGTGTCTGTGTGTCTGTCTCTGTGTCAGTGTCTGTGTGTCTGTGTCTGTCTCTGTGTCAGTGTCAGTGTCTGTGTGTCTGTCTCTGTGTCAGTGTCTGTGTCTGTGTGTCTGTCTCTGTGTCAGTGTCTGTGTGTCTGTCTCTGTGTCAGTGTCTGTCTCTGTGTCTGTGTGTCTGTCTCTGTGTCAGTGTCTGTGTGTCTCTCTCTGTGTCAGTTTCTGTGTGTCTGTCTCTGTGTCCGTGTCTTTCTCTGTGTCCGTGTCTGTCTCTGTGTCAGTGTCTCTGTGTCAGTGTCTGTCTCTGTGTCTGTGTGTCTGTCTCTGTGTCAGTGTCTGTGTATCTCTCTCTGTGTCAGTGTCTGTGTGTCTGTCTCTGTGTCCGTGTCTTTCTCTGTGTCCGTGTCTGTCTCTGTGTCAGTGTCTGTGTGTCTGTCTCTGTGTCCGTGTCTGTCTCTGTGTCCGTGTCTGTCTCTGTGTCAGTGTCTGTGTGTCTGTCTCTGTGTCAGTGTCAGTGTCTGTGTGTCTCTCTCTGTGTCAGTGTCTGTGTGTCTGTCTCTGTGTCCGTGTCTGTCTCTGTGTCCGTGTCTCTCTCTGTGTCAGTGTCTGTGTGTCTGTCTCTGTGTCCGTGTCTGTCTCTGTGTCCGTGTCTGTCTCTGTGTCAGTGTCTGTGTGTCTGTCTCTGTGTCCGTGTCTGTCTCTGTGTCCGTGTCTGTCTCTGTGTCAGTGTGTCTGTGTGTCTGTTTCTGTGTCAGTGTGTCTGTGTGTCTGTGTCTGTGTCTGTGTCTGTGTCTGTGTCTGTGTCTGTGTCTGTGTCAGTGTCAGTGTCAGTGTCTGTGTGTCTGTGTGTCTGTCTCTGTGTCCGTGTGTCTGTGTGTCTGTCTCTGTGTCAGTGTCTGTGTGTCTGTGTCTGTCTCTGTGTCAGTGTCAGTGTCTGTGTGTCTGTCTCTGTGTCAGTGTCTGTGTGTCTGTCTCAGTGTCAGTGTGTCTGTGTGTCTGTGTGTCTGTCTCTGTGTCCGTGTCTGTCTCTGTGTCAGTGTGTCTGTGTGTCTGTCTCTGTGTCAGTGTCTGTGTGTCTGTCTCAGTGTCAGTGTGTCTGTGTGTCTGTCTCTGTGTCAGTGTCTGTGTGTCTGTCTCAGTGTCAGTGTGTTTGTGTGTCTGTGTGTCTGTCTCTGTGTCAGTGTCAGTGTCTGTGTGTCTGTCTCTGTGTCAGTGTCTGTGTGTCTGTCTCAGTGTCAGTGTGTCTGTGTGTCTGTGTGTCTGTCTCTGTGTCATTGTCAGTGTCTGTGTGTCTGTCTCTGTGTCAGTGTCTGTGTGTCTGTGTGTCTGTCTCAGTGTCAGTGTGTCTGTGTGTCTGTGTGTCTGTCTCTGTGTCAGTGTCAGTGTCTGTGTGTCTGTCTCTGTGTCTGTCTCTGTGTCAGTGTGTCTGTGTGTCTGTCTCTGTGTCTGTCTCTGTGTCAGTGTCTGTGTGTCTGTCTCTGTGTCAGTGTCTGTGTGTCTGTCTCTGTGTCAGTGTCTGTGTGTCTGTCTCTGTGTCAGTGTCTGTGTGTCTGTCTCAGTGTCAGTGTCTGTGTGTCTGTCTCAGTGTCAGTGTCTGTGTGTCTGTCTCAGTGTGTCAGTGTCTGTGTGTCTGTCACTGTGTCTGTGTCAGTGTCATTCTCTGTGTCTCTGTGTCTCTGTTTCTCTGTCTGTGTGTCAGTCTCTGTCTCTGTGTCTCCATGTCTCTGTGTGTCAGTGTCAGTGTCAGTGTCAGTGTCTCTGTGTCTCTGTGTCTCTGTGTCTCTGTGTCTCTGTGTCTCTGTGTCTCTGTGTGTCAGTGTCAGTGTCTCTGTGTGTCAGTGTCAGTGTCTCTGTGTCTCTGTGTCTCTGTGTGTCAGTGTCTCTGTGTCTCCATGTCTCTGTGTGTCAGTGTCAGTGTATCTGTGTGTCAGTGTCTCTGAGTGTCAGTGTCTCTGTGTCTCTGAGTCTCTGTGTCTCTGTGTCTCTGTGTCTCTGTGTCAGTGTAAATGTCTGTGTGTCTGTGTCAGTGTCAGTGTCTCTGTGTCAGTGTAAATGTCAGTGTGTCAGTGTGTCTCTGTGTCTCTGTGTCAGTGTCTCTGTGTCTCTGTGTCTGTGTCAGTGTCTGTGTGTCTGTCTCTTCAAACAATTTGAAGTCCATTATTTGACCGTAGGGAAGATTCTTCACAAGTGGAAAACATTCAAGACAATTGCCAATCTTCTCAGGAGTGGACGTCCCAGCAAATTCACCCAGAGGTCAGACTGTGCAATGCTCAGAGAAACTACAAAAAAACCAAGAGCTTCAGCTCAGACTCTACAGGTCTCAGTTAGCATGTTGAACATTAAAGTTTGTGACAGTACAATTTTAAAAAGACTGAACACGTATGCTATGTTTGGAAGGGTTGCCAGAAGAAAGCCTCTCCTCAATAAAAAAGAACATTGCTACACGGCTTAGGTTTGCAAAGTTGCATCTAAACAAACCACAAATAGTGTGCTTTGGACAGACCAGACCAAAGTGGAGATGTTTTGCCATAATGCACAGTTAATAAAACCAAACACAGAATAAACTCAGCTCAAACACCTCAGAGCAACTGTCCATCCATTGAGTCGACCACAAACTCCAAAGTATTCTAGAGTCAAATATGAGGCCATCTGTCCGACAGCTAAAGCTTGGCCAAACATTGGGTCGTGCAACAGGTCAACGATCCCAAGAACAACAGCAACTAAACCAGAATAGATGAAAAACAAAATCAAGGTGTTGAACTAGCCTGAGGTTGTATTTACCTCATTTTAAGTCCTGCTAAAGACCAGGGGTCTCATTTATAAAGCGTACGTACGCACAAAACGGGACTGGAAACGTATGTACGCCAGTTTCCACGCAAAGGTTGTGATCTATAAAAAACAACTTGACAGGAGAATGTGTGCACATTTAAGCAAACTTTGACCCGTGACATCTGCGATTTATAAAGGGAATGTTCCTGACAGGTGTGCATACACACGGTTTTATAAATCTGAATATTTTTTGCCGTATAGCATTTTTGGCTTTTGGGCGCACGTAAACTTTTAGTAGTGATCCTACGCACAGTTTTATAAATGAGACCCCAGATGATTTGTTTATGATCTGTCCTGATATGTAAAACCATAGAATTCAAATGGGTGTATTTTCTTTTTCACATGACTATAATTACATTTTAAAATAGATATATTTATATAATAATTAATATTATTATACATGTTTGGTTTATTTATTTTTGTAGTAAGTCATAAATGTACAGGTGTCCTGAGAAACAGTCCTGAGAAAAATCTGACATTTTTCTGACCCTACAAAAATTAAGTTGCAAAGCATGAGAAGAGATAAACCCTCCAAAGTTTGAAAACAGCTTGGAAGGACAAACTAGAGCGGTTTGTTAATGAGGGGAAATGTTCATCCTGCAGTAGTCTGTCTCTCTCTTTCAGTTAATCCACTCCACCCAATCCATGGTTGAGCTGTAAATGCTGGATATTTAGGTCACCTGACAAATCTCTTTCTGGATACCTGCGTCCCTTGATTTACATCTTTCTTGATTCTTCCCTCTTTCTATTCCAGTCGCTGGGCTCCTTGGGTTGGTGATCAGCATCGTGGACACATCCATAAATTGTTGCATCTTACTTAAAGAACAATCACGTTTTTGGAAATCGCTTGTTCACGTGTTCGGTAAATGCGTTTTACAAAGCATTCTGTATATGAATATACAAGACGTTTCACTGAGTTCTGGGAATAGCTATATTAATAGCTATAATAATTTAAGTTTTAGTCTGTATCTCAGACTAAGAAATTGTAAGATTACTAACATGATACTTCCTGGCATTTGTCATATTAAAGTAGTTGTCAATCATTGTATCCCTTAAAACTCATCTTTCATCACCAAAATTACATACATTTTTCCTGTGCACAACATTTTTTTTTTCATTCTTTAAAATAGCTTGAATGCAACTACATCCTTGCTTCATTAAGCATACATGGAATCGTGAATATTCAAATTAGCCCTGCCTCCATTCACTCAGAGATCCACTCAGTCAACTTTATTGTAGTAAACGCTGCACAATGGAAGTAAGCACAATTCTTTACAATGTTGGACACATAACAGTAAATAATATGATTAGCATTGAGCTTGACTACAATAGTCAAACAGCTAATAATGTGTTGCTAATGTTACACAAACCATGTTCCTGTTCTTTAGCGCTTTTGTGCCTCTTGATAGGGACTTTGAATGGATAAATGTAAATGTGAAAGATCAGCAAGAACATTTAGCTAAACTTCTCCATTTGTGTTCCAGAGAAGAAAGAAAGTCATACAAGTTTGGAATAACCCATGGGTGAGTAAATGATGACAGACTTTTCATATTTCTAAATCACAGTTTTCAGAACAGATATTTTGTTTAGTATTTATCCATTGATAAAAATGAAATGTTACACTCACGCCATGACAATGACACTGAAATCCAGCCAGTTCCACGGGTCTCGGAGGAAGGTGAAGGGCTCTATGCAGAACCCTCTGGCCAAGATCTTAATCAGAGACTCGAATGTGTAAATACCAGTGAATGTGTACCTGAAAGAATACAAGAGAAAACTTTTTAGGATGACCTGTGTAACCAGTCAATACTAACTAAACTTTTTTTTAAAGGGGACCTATTAAGTCTTGATTTGTCTAGAATAGGTTTTCATGCTTGACTGTTCAAAAAACATTATTATGCACATATTTTGCATTGTTGCATCACCTCTCTTCTCAGTCTATCAGTAACGCTCTGTTTAGTTCCCGTCTCTATGAAGCCCCTCCTTCTGAAAAGCATAATGTGCTCTGATTGGTCGGCTGGACCAGTGTGTTATGATTGGTCAAGCGCTTTGAGCGTATTTGGGAAATGCCCCGCCCCTTACCATAACCATGAGTTATAACACACTAATAACCTAATCAGACCCATACCTTTATTTTGTGTATGCTTTGCGTGGGAATTAATTGATTGTGACGTGTTTGTTCCCAAAAGAAAACTCAAGACTACAATTGAGGAAGTTTAGAAACAATGCACATTTATAAAAAGAATAGCTCCCTTTGTAATGACTTTGTAATTTGTACCTTTGCTAAACTTTTACAAGCCAGTTAAATATGTAAAAAGAAAAAAGCCTAATAAGTCCCCTTTAAACATGCATAACATACATAACATTTCCACAGTGATTGTTTTGATGCAAGTGGTAAGTTGTTAACATGCTGCATGCTCAATCTCTTAAAAATGTATTCCAGGCATGCATATGATGTTTCATTCAAGCTGGGTCATCGTGGCTTTGTATTAGAGTATCTAGAGGCATAATCAGTGAATATGGAAACTCTCGTCATCTGTTAAAATCTAGGCCAGGGCTTAGACACCGGAAACCTGCGCTACACAGCTTTAGCTTAAATTTAACACTGTCAAGCTCCCGTGTGAGTACGCTGTAATGTTATAGCTCCTCAAAACATAACAGGAAGTGACATCATGGGAATGTGGCATTCCTGGTGCTGCAGGCAGAATGGTGGCATCAGGCTTATTAAAATGCAACTCTTACCAATGTGGTTATCAGCACCCTAGCAAAGCATAAAATTAAGATGAGAACTCTATTTAGCATTTCAATACACATTTTGAAGCACTTTTTATGGTTTCTATGGGTCTTTAAAATATCCTTATTAATTTGCCTTGTGCTGGCAAAATCTTTTATCAATTCTGAATAGGAGACAAATATCCCAATTGTCTTTATGAAGGTTTATTTTCTTGCAAGAAAAGGTCAACAGTCATACAGACATCTGAATTTGACAAAGAAGGGAGGGCTGCTCCAGCATTTATATCTCTAGTCAAGGCTAAAGGCTCAGTTATCATTTTCCCTTCCGTATCAGGAACACATTACCCTCTCTATACCTCAAACGTGTTACTTCAA
Organism: Rhodeus uyekii; assembly: GCA_037043235.1. NCBI lineage: Eukaryota > Metazoa > Chordata > Actinopteri > Cypriniformes > Acheilognathidae > Rhodeus > Rhodeus uyekii. Next base: position 4,037,063 of record JAWRVZ010000011.1, on the reverse strand, counting down.
ACTTATTATCTCTTACATACTAGTTCTACAGAATAGAAAATAATGTTGAGAAACAAAATATAATCATGGATGATAATAAGAAGAAAACATATCAATTATAAAATTCCATCACAGCCCTTACACAAATTAAGCCTTTAGAAAAGTCTTAAATCAGAGAAAAAAGCCACAAATCAAAAGTTATGGCATTAAATGTTGCACACATTGCAAAAAATGTATGTCATCTGTTTTCCAATACAAATATCTAATCATCTTTGAGACATTTAAATTAAGTTTATGCTTAAAATAAGAAAAAATATCTATCATTGATGAAAACTTCCCTTTTAATTAAGTTTTTAGCCTATTAGCAGATTTTTGTTTTAAGCATGAAGTTCGTTTTAATCAATTTTACAGAAAATAAGACTTTCAAATGTTCAAATGTAGATATTGCCTCATTCTAGAGACAGTGACAGATACCCGAACAAAACACAAAACTAAAGACAAATCAGCATGGAAGAATAAGGAGAGAATAATTGTCTATGGCCAATTGTCTATCTGCAAAATCATTCCCTTTTTGGCCGTTGTCTTGCTGTTTCCTTTCCAATGCACCTGTTGTCACTTTCATTTGTGCCAAAGCAGGTGAAACTGATTCACAATCACGTATGCTTCCTAATTGGATAGATTGATATCCCTGAAGTTTAACTAACTTGGTGTTATGCTGTGATGATTGAGTGTTCTCTTAATTATTTTTTATTTTTTTGAGCAGTATATATATATATATAAAATATATGTAAAGAATAAAGGTGTTGCTTACTCTAGGTATTTGGTCCACAGCGGAGGATCCGACATCGCCATGAAGCTGCAGTTTGTCAAAATTGTGCACATGATGAACAAGCTAAACAAAGTGAACAAGTTAAGGAAATGAGCAGCAGTTCAGGATTGTATTCACAAGTGAATTGAGAATGCCATTAAAATTGAATTCCTAAAATTGAATTAAGATGGCAAGCAGTATATATAACAGTAATTTGAACTTGGATCAAATATTATATTATATACATTATTTTAGTTGAAAAACTTGAAATTTCTGTTGTGTGACTATGCTGAATTTTTTTGCAATTCTGTGAATTTCTGCAGAAGTTTCTAATCACCATAGACCTCAGAGTCGAACTTTCCACATGTTTGTCAACATGGATTTGAAAATGTCTGATGCTATTTATTGTCACACTTTCAGATTGGCTGTGACTGTGAAAACAGTTATGGATAACCCTAAAACATCTCCAAATTAAATTTGACATATAAGAGGTCTTTGTACCATTAAAACATCCTGCCAGTTTTATAGTTTAAAAAGTCCTTCCCATTATAAACAAAGTATTTATTCACACAGGGAAATTATTTTGCATATACCTACGTCCAGAGCAAAACATAAACAAATAGTTATATATCATTGCACCATAGGCCCCGCTTACTGGCATTCAGCCCCATAACGGCTGGCCTTTGAAGTCAGAAGCAAATAAAACCCATTATAATGGCTGATGCTGTCTACACTCCTCCAGTGAACAGATACCCATTCGCTTTACTCCACACACTTGAGTCTGTCGACAACAGGACAAATGTAAGAGTGAAAGAACGAATTTGACACGTCTTGTTTAATGAGCTCATTTGCATCCCAGTGTCGGAAACAAGTGCATGCTTTATTTTAATGGCATCTTGGTTTGGATCGAAGAGTTATATGTTTGTTTGGAGCATTTTGTTTTGTAAATGAGGCACAGTGTAATGCAGAGTTTGTTAGAGAAACTTGTTGAAAGATGAAGCAGTAGATGACAGAAGCTCCATCACAAACTGTAAGTAAAAGATTTCACAATGCTTTGTCTGTAAATGACAGTTTTAGATGAATAATGTCTTACTCGTGTGCAAAAGCGAGAGGATGTTGATAGTGTTTCCTATGCAATGATGTTAGCCTTTCATAAGTGGCCATTTACTGACAAGCCTTAGAGGAGCCGCCCCTTTAAAAAAATCATTTCAGACAGGGTTAATGCATTTGTATTAAAAAAAAATTTTTTAAACATGTCATGACACCTTTAATAAGTTGATGTATTGTAGGCCAAACACACAGTAAATGAGGACTTTGCTGATCTAAGGTGTACGTCATGTCTTTAAACACGTTATCCTGTTATCATGATGTCATTTATGTTTATCCTATCTGAAAATATGGAAGGATTTGATCCTAGTGATTGGCAAGCAGCTGTTCTTTTACTCTCTTTTCTGTTTTATGGATCAGAGGTTTTAATAGAGCCTGAACATGGACACAGTGTGGGGATTTTCTGAGGTTGTGGCATTTGAGGATAAAGCAAGACATTGCTGGCCCTATCTGAACTGATTATAAAAAACATCCAGTCAGAGGAGATGCTACGTCACGACACGTTTGGCACAGTACAGTATTTAAACTATATGTGGGTCATTCTACAAATGCTAAAGTCTTGCTAATGTCTAGAAAATTTAGAGACATATTTTCTGAACAGGGTAAATTAGTGTGAACGCAATTCCAAAAAAGCACAGATGGGGATGCAAAGTTCTGCGCATGATCTACCGAAGACACGCAAATTAAATCGGACACGGATCATTTCCAAAATTAACAACTCTACCAAGACAGTGCATTACAAGACAGTGCATTAGCATCTGGTTTAAGATTTCCGTTTAGCCAAAAAAAAGAAGCAAATAGCAGTAAACTGACTAGCACAAACCTTAGTAAATCACCTTGCATGATTAATTTAAATAATCTCCTCCCATAAATTTTGAGTCTGAAAGCGAAACTCCTACAAATGCACATGCAATAAGGTCAGCCACAAAATTAACCCTGTTCAGGCCTTTTCAGCGCAAATGTTTCACTCTGTATCTTTATTAAATCCTGACATTAGTTGAACACCAAAAGAGGGTTTATTGGCTGTTAGTAAATCTGGCCCTTAGTTTTGATGTTCCTAATAATTATAACACTGTTCCTGTCTGTCTGGGTCTTCTTTGTCACTTCCTGTCAGTCTCGTCATTGTTTCACTTCCTGTCTATCGGGTCATTGTTTCACTCCCTGCACCTGTCATGTAATCACTTAATCGTTAGTCTCCCAGGTGTTTGTGATTCCCTCGTGTATAAATTGTGTTTGGCGGTTGTTAATGAAGTATTTTGCTGCCATGTGTGGATGCTGCCATGGTCCTGGTCTTCAGTAGTTTGTTCTTTGCACGTGTGCTTCTTTTGGTTTATATTTAAAGTCTTTTGTTTGTTTATTATTAAATGAGTTTAAGTTTGAAATCCTGCCTTGACTGTGTCCTGTTCCCGCATCGCACACCAGCACCCAGTTCATTACAATAACAGTAGTATAGTTTACATCATTGTATTGTCATTACTCTTTAGATAAAAAGATTTTTTGTACATTTCTTAGTGCATGAAAATATAGAATTTGTTTTTTTATCAATACAAACAGCTTAGTGCTAAATACAAATTTAAAACAACTTACAATTATCGATTGTGACCCTGTTTGAAACTAGGTAAAATTTAAATATATTAATTTATTTGTAAAGTATTAGCATTTTTGTATTAATATACTAATATATTTTTAATAATTAGATATGAATGAGGAGTTTAATAAAAATAAAAAAATGTTAAAAAAAAAAGTAGAGTAGAAATGTTACCGGTGTTGAATGTAGAATGTATTATATGTGTGCTGTGGTAAAGCATGATGACAGTAACCTGAAGTGACATTGTGATCCAGTCTGTATGTCCCTTTCTCTGTTAAAAGTAATGTTTTTTACTGTTTCACAATAGAAATGGCTGACACAAGACTGGGTCCCTGCGTGCATCATGACCACAGACACTCAAAACATCTGTGCATGCAATGAGCTGAAGCATGCCGCTGGTCACATGACGCCAAATCACTGCACTCTTATTTCATTTGGGGAATTAGGAGAGGAATATCAGCGGATTTGGTTGGTGATGCCAGGCAAGAACATTACAGAGCTGTTTCAGAAATGAGACTAAATCCAATAGAACTCTGATGGTAAATATTTAAGATTCGTCTCACAGTGTGAGCAGCTGGATATCATTTTGCTGTTGGTCCAGATTTTTGGCTTTTGATGCCTTTTGATTATATCCTCATTAGTTTCAGAGGCCTTATGGGAAAAAAACGAAACCACTTTAAAATCTGTTTTTACGTTTTCTGATCATGTAAGCGATGTTTGTCAGTGAAAAAACACCAGTATGATATTACGATATTGTGGATGGTTGCCAATGCCCTGCGATGCATTTGCTCTGTGGTATTTGGGGTAGATTATTTTGCATGTTGCTATGTGGTTGCTAGGAAGTTCCAAAGGTTTCTAGGTGGTTATTTACTGGCCCAGGTCCAAATAGCTTGCCACCCAATTCTTTTGCATACCTTTTTGAATGGCGCTTTTGGAAAGAAGAATTATATGGCAATTGAAAAAAGAAATCAGTGCAGCTAGAGAAGCTTGTGGTCTTAAGGTCTAATATCTGCGCAAGTTATTAAACATAAATCAGAAGTATGGCTGTAAACTGACCAAATCTCTGTGTAATTCTCCAAGCAAGTAAACATACATAGAGAAATGTTCTTCTAAGAGGAAGTGAAAGGATATGAATGGACTAGAATTCGTATGGAGATTCTTCTAATGCAGTGAAACGGACTGAATATGTAGAGTGCAGATGTGGCACTGAAGCGGAAGATGGCTTTTCCCTTGTTTAGTACTATAAAGGTCTGTAAAAAGAGAAAAAGGAAACATTAAATTGACACAAAGTGTTAAGACGTTATCATATACAACAGCAAATCAGCATATTAGAATGATTTATTTAGGATTATGTGACACTGAAGACTAGTCTATGCTCAAAAAGTGAATAAACTGCTTATAACTATTGCATAATTATAATTTAGCACCATAAAATCCCCTTAAAATACAGATGTTAAATAAAAACATTATCAAATTAAAATATGGTACATTCATTTAATCAAAATAAATAAGTAAATAGAAATAAAATCTACACATGAGGGTTAAAATTTAATAAAGTTTCACAATATCACTGTATTTAGAAAAGACAACTGATAAAATACATGTATAAATTAAATGTTCATCAATGTATCACAATATATCAGTGATCAAATTAGCCAATAATGGTTTTTACATGAGCATCAGAGCTGCAATATTAGAAGTAGATAATCATATCGCTCTTTGTAATGCTTGATTCTGATTGGTTAGTCACAGTCTTCGGCTGTCAGTTATATTTATCTATATAATGGGTTGTTAGAGAAAATTAACACATAAAATTAAAATAAGCCACTGAATCACCTAGGGCAGTTTTGAGAATAGAAATTTTCAGAGATTGCGTTTTCATAAGCTATGCACAATTGATGTAGTTCTGAATTATGTGTCAGATGTTTCTCCTCATATTCCATATAGTAATTTAAAAAGACGTGGATAGTAGATTGATTGTTTAATTGCAGACTTTGTCTGGGCAAATCTGAGCACAGTTTGAGCCTTTGTCTCTTCTGAAACTCTAAAACGCCCTGTTTACACCTGCTATTAAGATGCGTTTTGGTCATTCAGATCACAAGTGGACGATACTAAATACGGGTGTAAATGGGGTCTAAGACGATTTGAGCTTGTCCACTTTCAAGCACTTCCAAAGGTGCTTTCGTAGTGGAAAGGCTCATGTGGTCGGATGTGTTCGAACAGTCACAAAAGAGCGCCTACCGACCTAACGCTTAAGCATTATGGGAAGCATGCTAGCCAGACGGGATTCAAATTTGGCTGCAGACCCAAGTTTGGTTTGAAGATGTAAAACGTATCAAGCACAGTGTTCTCTCACTATTCCTGAGTTCTAACACACACTCACATGGTTCAGTGTGCGGCTGTCAGACCGGAAACGAATGCTGTATGTTTTCTGTCGTCTCCAGTGTGTTCATATGTAAAATTTGCAAGCTTATTTTGTCCATTAGATTATAAGATCTGAAAAAACCCACACATTTACCCACCCATAAAGCATCAGAGCAGCAATATTAGAAGTAGATAATCATAATGCTTGATTCTGATTGGTCAGTCACAATCTTCAGCTGTCAGTTATGTTTAACTATATAGCGGGTTGTTAGTGAAAATTAACATATAAAATTAAAATGAGTCACTGAATCACCCAGGCTGTTTTGAGAATGGAAACGTCAGAGAATGGAAACGTCATAGACCAGAAACATCATAAAAACGTCATAAACATTGAGAATGGAAACATCATAGACCCTCCCCTTTAAGAAATCAGGACAGAAGAGACGGATAAAAGAGCGAGGAGAAAAAAGGGAATGTGTCACCCTCGTTTACTTGTGATCCAATCGACCAAATACCAGGAGAAATAGGGCCAAGAGACAAAATTTAGATGGGTTTATTTTTAAGGAAATGGTCTCCAGCTAATCTCAGTGTTCTCCAGGAGAAACCAGAGCAGAACCGAGTAGATGATTCATAAAAAAACGAAAATGTCATCTGACAGCTTTTAAGAATCACTTGCTAGACAAAATCATTACATGTACTTATATAAATACATCTGTTTATTCATGGACTGCTGCAATTTTCAACAAAAAACAAGGACTTTAGATCCATTAGGCCTCATTTACAGCACTTTTCCTTTTTAAAGATGCACTAAAACATCCACTTGAAGCCTCAGACTGACTCACCCTCTGATTTCTGAAGTAGAAAGGGTCGATGTCCTCCAGTGGGACTCCGACCAGTTCTGCGGGGATGTCGCCAAAGATACGAGGCAGCCCCTTCCCGGCCTCCAGGTCAACCCGGGGTTTGGGCTCCTCCGTGTATCCGGGGTCCGCCTTGTAATCCTTCGTGTTCTTTGTCCGCTCTTCGCTGATCCTCTGCTCGATGGCTGCCAGAGACTCTCGAGTGTACGGTCGCAAGCCATCAGGACCCGCTGGTAAGAGCATGGTCGCCATCTTTTCATCCTGATCGTCCTGTACTAGAAGTTACTCGAAGCTGGATGGATTGGGCCATGAGACAGAGAGAGAAATATAGTTAGAAAGTCACTCTGAATCTTTTAAAAAGTTTGTTATTTCCCCAGTACTCAAGGGCTCTCAAGTTCACGGGATCAAACCTGTAACATCTAAATTCTCCTATGAATTCCGACAGGGGTGCCAGAGAAGAGCCCGTTTTCATTCCCTAAAGAACCTTTTAGTGAACACTTCTTAAAAGAAAAAAACTAAGTTTGGGGTTGGTAACATTTTTTTTTTTATATTTAAAAAATCTCTCATGCACACCAAGGCTGCATTTATTTTTTATCAAAAATACAATTAAATGAGTAATTTTGTGAAGTATTATTGCAATTTAACTCAATTGTTTTCTATTGTATTTAAAAAGTAATTTATTCCTGTGATCAGAGTTGTATTTTCAGTGTCACATGATCCTTCACAAATCAAGAAACATATGTAAAAATGTTCATGTATAAATCCCTTTTTTGTTGCCAATGTGTGAAAATCTTATGAAACCTAAAAATGAGACCACCTCCACTTCCAAATTGTATCTTAATGATCTTAATTAATGATAAATAAATAAATAACTGCTTATACAATGTTCAGGATACTGATGAAAGAGCCATTCTGTACTGTATATCAATGTGTCATGCAAAAGGAATTAATTCAAATTATACTCTTATACAGTAGTCTCTAGTCTCAAATATACCTTATAATCAAACTATCTTAAAATTTTAAATTGCCAAAATGATTCCAGTGGATTGCAGAGCTAGTACAAACATATTAACATAGCTGGGTCATTATACGAAAACGTGCCATTTTGTGTCCCTCAGGAAAAAAAGCTCCTCAAATCTTAATAAACCAAAAAACAAATTAAATATTTTATAATTTAATTTCCATAATATGTCTTGTAATATAATAATACATTAATTTCTGTTTCTTTTGTTTTTAGAGGATTTTAATCACATTTTTGTACAAAGCATCTTGCAGAAATGTTGAAAATGGTCTGTCCCTCAGTATGATTTTTCTACTTCTACTTGCTATCGAGGCCACAAAATTCAAACTATCATAAAAAAACATATACTTGTATAAAGCCTTAAGTGTCAGTTCATTAGACATGAATGGATTTTATTCTTAACGTGTCAAATTTTGGGGGGAAAAACACAATTTACTCAGGTACCTAGGTTCTCGTCAACCCTGTTACTATTTCTGAAAACACCCCTTTAAAGATAATGGACTGTTCCAAAAGTTGCATCAGCCGCAGGAAGTGCCATCATCTGCCTTTCATGAAGTTGATGGATAGAAGACAAGTAAGTGTTCTCTTCTTTTAATGATTTTTTTTTAGTTTATGTATTGCCTGAAAGACAGGGACACGCTCGGTGTATCAGCCCTGTTACCAGAAAAGCATATGTTTAAAAGTTATTTGTTCATATTTAAAAATGTACATATATAACAACATTTAAGCCTCTCATTAAGGCACATAATGTGGTGTCATTACCTATACCTCACGGCTAGTAATGGCCGCCAATAACATTTTTCGTCAACCCTGTTAGCGTCAACCCTGTTACCATTCCAGGGTAACAGGGTTGACGAAAGTATGCTTTTGTGTGTCTTACTCATGTTGTATATCCAAGAAGGGTTAAATCAAGGGCAAATGGAATTGGTACTTCCATATTTAAAGATGTAGATTTATATGTTATTTGATTTTGTTAGGATGCCTCTTTCTGCAGCTGAGAAACAGCGCAGATACAGACAACGTAGAGATGCTGATCCTGAGAGACGAGAAGCATATTTAGGAAAAGAGAGGGCAAAATGGAGAAAGGACAGAGACACAGGGAAAAAGCAGTCAGTTAGTGAACTAAATGACAGAGAAAGGAGAGCCAAGCGGCGGTACTGGAGAACAGCACAAGTGAGAAGCAGAACAGCCAAAGCAGCAAGTGCAGCAATCGTAGATCAGTGCATGACACCACCTCGAAGTCCAGAACATGGTGTAGAGCCAGCACCAGGGCCCTCAAGGTTAGAGTTAGAGTAAATAGAAGTTATGGCTTTTGTTCAATGTTTCCATTTTGTGTGTGTGTGTGTGCATGCATGTATGTTCATGTACATGCATCTCCCTATTTATTTATTTATTTATGACAATTTGATTGTCAGTACAAATATTTGATTAATCAGTGCTTCACTGTGTTGCAGGCAACGTGATCATGGGCGTTTAAGGTCAAAAAAGGAGCGAAAGAGGCTCCACCATGAGCTGGGGAAATTGAGGCAAAGCCTGGAAAAAGAAAAACAAAAGACAAATAAGTACAAAAAAAGATACTTTCGCCTAAAGAATAAAACAACATCCCCTTCTAAAGTCAAACATCAATTGAGCACCGCAGATGTGCAGTTGCAAGCTCGAAAAACCCTCAAATTTCATTCTGCACTGTTGAGGGACATAAAAAGCAAATATACAACTTCATATGATGAACGAGAGAGGCAGATTATCTCCAAATTGGTATCTGGGCAAATTGTGAAAAAGTACCGCATGCAGAAATATGGACAGAGTGCCATTGGTCTTCCAAGAAGAAGGTGGAAGACTTTAGATGTAAATGCACTTTCTTTCTCTCGTAAAGAAAAGCTCCGCATTCCAACACATATAAAAACAAGTATTAGAGCCTTCTATGACCGGGATGATGTCAGTCGGCTCACCACTGGGAGAAAACAGACAATAACACGAAACAAAGTGAAAAAACAGAAGAGATTTCTTGTTGATACACTGTTAAACCTTCACAGAAAGTTTCAGTCTGAAAATGCAAACAGAGCTTTGTCCTACACTCTCTTTTGCAGACTTCGTCCCTTCTGGGTTGTACATCCAACCATTCAAGACAGAGATACTTGCATGTGCAAAATCCATGAGAACCTCGGCTTTGTGGTTGACAAGTTGAAGAAACTAAATTTGCTTCCCAACTCAAACCTTGAGAAGCTAATAGAGGAGGTATCTTGCAGCACCAGCAGTAAGGAGTGCATGTATGGAGAGTGTCCCAAATGCAAACTGAAAAGCTTCCCACTGGATACTGTTACCAATGCATCGATGCAGATAACATACACACAGTGGGTACTGGAGGAGAAAGAGAAGAACAGAACACCACAAGAAAATGAGGCTGTGTCATTCAAAGTGACAGCAAAAAAACAAATCGAAAGCTCTTTAGAGGAATTCATTGAGCATTTCACATGCTTGCTGCATAAGTTCAAGAAGCATGTGTTCAACATCAAGCAGCAGTTCTCATTCTCCAGAGAACTAAAGAGAAGTCTGTCCTCACATGAATGTATTATACATGTGGACTTCTCTGAAAACTACTCGTGCAAATACAGTGCTGAGATCCAGGCTGTGCATTTTGGTGCCTCACACCAACAGGCAACAATGCACACAGGTGTGTTATATGTTGGTGACAGTGCTAGCCCTCTATGCTTCTGCACCATCTCTCAATCGAAGCAAAAAGGACCCCCGGCAATCTGGCAACATCTCAAACCAGTACTGGACTACATACAAGCACATCATTCATCTGTGTCTGTGGTCCACTTCTTCAGCGATGGCCCTTGTACTCAATACAGGCAGAAAGCTAATTTCTTCCTGTTCAGTACTGAGTTGAGCAAGAGGGGCTTTGAGAGTGGCACCTGGAATTTCTTTGAAGCTAGTCATGGCAAGGGTGCTCCTGATGGTGTTGGGGGAGTGTTGAAAAGACTGGCAGATCAGCTTGTGAGTCAAGGGCGTGACATCCCTGATGCCATCACACTCTACCGAGCGCTACTGACCACTGGCACCACAGTGAAGCTCTTTTATGTGGAAACCAAGAAAATTGTGGATGCATACCATAACATTCCAGCAAACATTCCATCGGTCCCTGGGACAATGCGAATACACCAAGTGGTCACCAACAGAAAAGGCCACTTGATCTCCAGGGACGTCAGCTGTCTGTGTGCAACACAAAATAATCTGTCCTGCACATGTTTCAACACTCACCACTTCACCTTCCCTCTACTGTCAGCTACCTCAAACATACCAGTCAGACCTCAACCAATCCAGTCAGAGGAGCACCTGACAGAAGAACTTCAGGGACCCCAGGAGATCGACTGGAATGACGACCAGATTATCGGAAAATGGTGTGTCCTGACATATGACAAGGAGATCTACCCAGGAATCATTGTGTCAAAAGATGAAGGAAATGTCCAAGTGAAGTGCATGCACTGTGCTGGCCCGAATAGATATTTCTGGCCAGCCCGTGAGGACAGCATCTGGTACATTCTTGATGACATTTTAAGAATGATTCCTGCTCCTCTTAATGTGACAGCACGGCACGTAGAAATACGTAAAGACATCTGGTCAAAACTTGTTGGGTAGGCAGACAGGAATGATACATTAAGTGACATTTGTTTATTCTGTTAAGGCCAAACATGTTCAATTGGTCATTTAATTACAATGTAATGTTAAAGTTTTAATAAAACAATTTGTTTACATTTATATCCGCAGAATCATCATTTTCCAGAATTTTTATGCTAAAAGATCTCAATAGAGCTGTCTCAAAAATATGCTGATTAGTCATGTTGAATTAAAGGTTTATGAGTGTCCAATTAATACTCCATTACACCCATAACTGTAACTCAAACAAGCAGTATAACCAATACTGTAACTGTTGTCAACCCTGTTGCCGATGTGTCAACCCTGTTACTTGTATTATATTCTAATATCATTTAAAAAATGAAAATAAAAATGTAATCAACTAACAGTAAATGTTTAGTAAGAGAGGCTAATAATCCACTCAAAGTTGAATTGTGGTATTTTATTTTTGTTTCCATACATTTTTCTTAAAACAGAAGATGCTGGGAGAGTGTTATTTGGAAATTAACATATTCATCCACAAAAAAACAAAAAACGTTCAATATTCTCAATTCACAAACACCCTTAATGTAACAAGGCGGAGTTTATCAATGACCCAGCTGCGATCTGATGCTTTCTTAACTGGGTTTTCTCATCTCTGTTATTTTTCTTGTGTTTATCTTGTTGAAAGGAAAATGCACATATTTGCATATTCATCTAAACATCACTCGGAAGCACAAATGGCATCTGGATCTTCATAAACAGTACATTGCAAAGTTTTCCAGCTTCTTTACACTTCTAAGAAAATAATGAAAAAGTGAGATGAAAGATGAAACTTCATTGTGAGGCTTTAATTACATTCAGTCCCTTGTGCGTTACATCACTTTCCAGGAGAGGGCGGAGCCTGTACAGCTCATGCCTCAGATACTCTGGCAAAAACGAAAGCATCTGTTTGGTTTTGATTATCATCTCTATCGTGGTCACGCTCACGTGACTTCATCATCATGAAAGTTTATTATCTGCATGCATTTTAAAGCCATTTGTCTAAACTTATGATGTATGGTTTTCTGAGTGCACACATCCAAAGCATGCGCACAGAAAGCTGTTTGTCAGACACCGCGTTGCATTGAGTGAAATATAAGTTCAATTAACTTCTCTTTCACGTCTTATTGGATTTAAACTGTCAAGTACACACAAGGTTGTGGCAAAAACACAGAAAGTTTGCCTAAACACATTCGGTTGTCTCTGAGAACGTAAATAGTAAGTCAAGAAGTTGCATTCGTAATATACAGTATCTACTGCTAAAAATGCTGTTAATATGAATCAATAGAAAAACAGAAAAGCCAGCAGTTGTGTGTCAGCAGTACAGGCGAGGTCTAGGCATACCGTATGTAACGACACAAAAGACACGGTTTATGATTTCTGGGGATTAAAAATAGATGTGGATGGATTTTTACCATTATAGGGTGTTTGTGTACACATTTATGTTCAAACACCATGTAAAAGAGAATTTTGCATAATAGTTCCTCTTTGAATGTAATTAAGTGCTTTAATTGTCATGAAAACAAAATGCATGCATTTTTAAGCAGAAAGGAATATGATCTGCACATTTTCTTGACAGGTTGCGTATGATTCTTCCAAGTGACTCATGGCATAAAAGTTACAGAAACAAATTACAGTGGATTCTCAAATCTTAAGTGATTATCAATACCATCGAGCGACTTTTTGGGATATTCCATACTTGGTGAACTTTGTGATTCATTCAGTACAGTTATACTGTATGTTGTATAAGGAAACATCCACTAAGTCCAGCGTGAAGAAAAGCTTATCCAGTCTTGACCTCCTCAACTTCCTGCTTCATCTCTTATCCTGAATGAAACATCAGACTAAATTGGTGTCAGACGGGGCATATATTAAAACTCACGACTAACCCGCTCTCATTTATAGCCTGTGCTTTTATTGCAGTTTAACTCAGCAGCTGGAGTGACATGTTTCTGAAGATTAGCGCGTCGAGAAGGAAGTTCCTGTTCGACTCCTGGCAGACATGTTTCCAATTCTTCACCGCTGACCAGAGCCAGAAAACGTTATCTAACCCACAGCCTCAAAGTGGCTTACGGCGGCTTGATCTGACCCACAATTCTCAGCTGTAGCAAATTACTCAGCTGTCAGACATTGATGTGGGATGTCAGTTCTGTTGTACTTTTACTGTAAGAAAACTAGCAAACACATGAGTGTCCACGTGCTGCTAGTCTAGTAACTGGCAGGTGGGGATTAGCTAAAGCTGGGGTAGGCAATTTTGGGAGTGGCTAGCAATAGAGATCCAACCCTCCTTTCAGAGCGTCTCCGAAGTTACGCCTCCTTTAAAACACATAAACACGCACAGAAGGGAGCAAACAAAAGCGTCATGAGAGACGGCGTTTAACTAACTCATGTCTCAAAGCACATGACATCATAAACAACTTTAAGCGCACTAGCCTGTACCACATGACAGTTGATAGTGTTGCAATTGAAACGTATAAATTCGTGTCACAAACTACTTTGAGCATAACATCACGGGTTTCCATGTCTTTGAAATTACAGCAGTTAGTCCGTGTGTCCACCAAATCGTTTTCTTCCTGAGCCTGAGGCTATTTTTCCAATTGTTTTCAATGGGAGCACCATGTTTTTAAATTGTCAGTAGCGTGATGAGATGCTGTGACTGCAACTCTGTGTTTGCAGAGAGTTGAAGAATATTTAATTTCGGATAAAACGCAGCATTCATCACTGTTATTTTTCACCCAGCTGTTCAATCACAGGACACAAAGCGCTCTCAAGCGCACACAAAACTAGATATTTTCAGCTGGCTAAAAACACTTTGGTGGACACAAAATCTTATGATGCAGAATAGGCTTTTTGGTTCAGGAGGAAGTGTAAAGTCAGCGGCTGTTTCTGTTGTGCTGCTCTGTGACTGACGTCTGTCTAACTCTGTATAGCATGACGTGGGATGCCTGCATGAAGCAGGTGTGCAGAGGTTATGGAAATACATATACTGACAGGCAGGTAGGAGGTCTTATTATTGCATTTGGAGCGAATACAATGATTGGACAAACATTTTATGGTCCTACACCTTCCTCAGACAATACATCTACACATAAATACATTTAGACCAATTAACTTAGCGAGTGCTATCAGGATGGGGAGAGACTTTCAACCTGCAGAACAAAAAAATTGCTTTAGAACAAGTCACCAACCCTGGCTGCCTTTAAGAAGCTTGTTTAGGATACCAACATGCTGGTTTTAAAATCAACTTAAGTAATTGACGTCAAGCCAACTGTGCAAATGTCATATATAAAACGCAAGAAAATACTGCCCTACAACAGGAGTGTGTTCTTAATGACTACTCTCAGAAGAGAAAAAAAATTAGTTTTGCATTGCTACCAAACATAATTACAAACTTTAAAAACTGAATTGAATTACAGGGGTATTCATTTTAATTTACAAAAGTAAACAGCTTGTAAACATACGCTCATTACATTCACATTTATACATTTGGCAGACACTTTTATCCAAAGCGACTTACATTGCATTCAAGGAACACACTGAATCAGGTCTTGCTTTCCCTGGGATCAAACCCATGCCCATGGCATTGCAAACACCAATGCTCTATTAATTGAGCTACAGGAAAGCTCACCTAAAGGATTACTAGGAACGGCACACTAATACTGTGTTTGACCCCCTTTCACCTTCAGAACTGCCTTAAATCTACGTGGCATTGATTCAACAAGGTGCTGAAAGCATTCTTTAGAAATATTGGCCCATATTGATAGGAGAATCTTGCTGTTGATGGAGATTTGTGGGATGCACATCCAGAGCACGAAGCTCCCGTTCCACCACATCCCAAAGATGCTCTATTGGGTTGAGATCTGGTGACTGTGGGGCCATTTTAGTGCAGTGAACTCATTGTCATGTTCAAGAAACCAATTTGAAATTATTCGAGTTTTTTATGACATGGTGCATTATCCTGCTGGAAGTAGCATCAGAGGATGAGTACATGGTGGTCATAAAGGGATGGACATGGTCAGAAACAATGCTCAGGCGGGCCGTGGCATTTAAACGATGCCCAATTTGCCAAGAAAACATCCCCCACACCATTACACCACCACCACCAGCCTGCACAGTGGAAATAAGGCATGATGGATCCATGTTCTCATTCTGTTTACGCCAAATTCTGACTCTACCATCTGAATGTCTCAACAGAAATCGAGACTCATCAGACCAGGCAACATTTTTCCAGTCTTCAACTGTCCAATTTTGGTGAGCTTGTGCAAATTGTAGCCTTTTTTTCCTATTTGTAGTGGAGAATAGTGGTACCCGGTGGGGTTTTCTGCTGTTGTAGCCCATCCGCCTCAAGGCTGTGCGTGTTGTGGCTTCACAAATGCTTTGCTGCAAACCTCGGTTGTAACGAGTGGTTATTTCAGTCAAAGTTGTTCTTCCATCATCTTGAATCGGTCAGCCCATGACCTCTGACCTCTAGCATCAACAAGGCATTTCCTCCCACAGGACTGCCGCATACTGGATGCTTTTCCCTTTTCACGCCATTCTTTGTAAACCCTAGAAATGGTTGTGCGTGAAAATCCCAGTAACTGAGCAGATTGTGAAATACTCAGACCGGCCCGTCTGGCACCAACAACCATGCCACGCTCAAAACTGCTTAAATCACCTTTCTTTCCCATTCTGACATTCCGTTTGGAGTTCAGGAGATTGTCTTGACCAGGACCAACCCCTAAATGCAGTGAAGCAACTGCCATGTGATTGGTTGATTAGATAATCGCATTAATGAGAAATTGAACAGGTGTTATTAATAATCCTTTAGGTGAGTGCACTTGATTACTAGTAAAAACTGAAATAACCTTTTAAATGTGAAATTATTATGCAATCACTTAAGACATTTCTTATTAAGACATTATACAGAACCTTTTTGCCATTCTTTAAAATTGAATAGATAACCGAAGGGATCTAAATAAAACTCCATTTAACCTTTTTGCTGAGAGTGTATTAGAGGATCATAACACTTGTCTCCGTTCTCATTTAAAATAACAGGTCTGTCCCCATGTACAAAATTTCTGAAGCTTTCAGTCCAGCCTGAAAGCTATAACAAAGACCATTCAGAACTTAAAAAGAGTCATTTAAATTACAAATCCTGCGTATAATTTCCTGACCTTTGATCAAACTGATGAGTGTTGAAATGAATGTTGTATTCATCATTTAGACCCTTCCTTCAGCTAATAATGCAGAATCAGGGTGATTTCTGAGTGCGTGTCAATCTAAACGACTCAAACGTAATGAAATCAAAGTCAGGATTCTGTTAATCGTCTTAACAGGCAGGACTTCAGTCACAAACACACAGTTATATTTTGTTATACACAGTTATACTTTCGCGTCACACACGTGCGCTTTCTCCAGGTTCTTCATCTGTCTATATCTCTGCTCTTGATTGTATTAACTTTTTCAGCAGGTTGTTTTATAAACTTGTGGATTTAGAGACTCTGATCATGCAGCACGGCTTATTTAGGTAGTCCTCATCAAAATTCAATTTAGTAGGCCAAATGCTCTTTTAATATGTATTTTAAATTTAATCTTATGTATCATAGTTCACATCACGTCACTAGTTTTCATCTCTTTTCATTGGTTGAGGAAAAAATGATCAAAAGAGTCAGCCATAAGGTCAATACTAATATTCCATCCAACAGCTGGCTTTCTTTGTAAGTGATTAATTGTACAAAGCCAATCGTAATATTTTATCTCACAGACTAAAGATACCTGACAGTTTTTAATCAAGTTCACACTGGAATTGCTTATATTTTCGTACATGAATTTTGCAGCACAAACAGAGATTGTATTGCATATTTAGTCACTTTAACAGAGACGTTTAGAAGAATTAAGGCTTTGTGATCATTACCAACATCCAATTATCCATTCATTTTTTTTAATATCCATTTTTATCTTCTCTATATGTCGTTTTTAAGGTACTCATATTGCTGTATAATACGTAATGTGAGGCATCTTATCTTTTCGGAAATAAACTCAATCATGCTGATAAATTTATATTAAATCAATTAATCGAGATTTATTAGATTTATTAAAGCACAAGAAAAAGAACAATAGTTGTGCTGTACAAAACATTGCACAATTTTTTTACATGATCAGTATTCACTAATAAACATGTTTGTGTGTGTAAATATTGTTTAATTTTTTTTAGAAATTCTATGTACATCCCGATTGCTTATTAAATTATATAATGCAAATAATTCGCTTTTTTTGCACATAAAAACCTCTGTTTGAAACTAATCGAAACTCACAATGCTTATCAGTTCATGCTTAAACTGTTGAAGAGCATAAGGAATTATACGACTTATAATAAGACATGTTGGCCATGTGATTTAAAGTATACAATACTGTTTAAATATTATAATGCATTATAACAAGAACAACTGATGCATTATAAAGCATTATGAATGTATTTAAGTTAGAAACACTGAGACACTATTATTATTTTTATTCATATGTATTGATTTTAGATTTTCCATTGTATTTTAATTTTAATTTTAAAATTAGGGTCAGGCTTAATGATCACATTGGACAAAGAGGTTTTTTTTTGGGGGGGGGGGGGGGGGGGGTTTACATTTTTTTACTGGGATTTCAGAAAGAAATCACAGTCCTTTTCCTCCTGAATTAAAATTCCTGAAAATGACAACAAAACACAAGTCATGCTTTCACTGATTTCTAACTGTTCTGATCTGATAAAACCAACAGATCCATTAAGGATCATTAAATGGGAGGTGTCATAATGCATTATATCTGTGTCCTCCCTGCAGGCCATCTGAACTCCAGCTAATGAGCGACCAGTGAGTTCAGAGAAATACTCATCCTGAACTTGTTCATGTGGCAGATGCTTTTGTCCAAAGTGCATTCAGGGACTGAACCCACAAACAACAAAAGTCAGGCAACCTTTCTTTTCAGATTGAATGAATTCACTCTCATAAAGTTACACTTTCCAGCTTCACAAGTAAAAAATTGTTTCAATTCAATTGTGGACTATATCAGAGTCACATGATCAACCACACTTAGATTTAGTGCATATTATTTATGCAGGTTATACATGACTTTTCTTTATTTTTCTAAATCCTCAAATGCTTCAACTTATATTTTATTTAAACTTATAATTTATTTTTTTCCTTTAGTGTTTATGGGCTAAAACTTATGTTTTTTTCTCTGTTAAAAAATGGGAACTTAAATCTCATCTGAAGAACTTGTATTATATTAGAACAACAACATGTTTAATGTCCAAACAACCATACAAACCAATAACTCTATAGAAAAGATGGTTATTTGCATAACCTTCTTACTTTCATGTCCTCCCTGTTTTTCATAAAGTTAAACCTGCCTTTTTAATATTGTGTAAAGGGAATTACAAAAGCTATAGACGGGGAAAATAGAAAGATCGAAAACTTTACAAAAACTACGAAATGCAAAACAGAGGTTTCATCATTTTTTATATTTTCCACATTTCAACTGTGAATAAAACATTTCTCTTACATGTAAACTCCGTTAACTGCAGCAGTGCGTCCGCGCGTTTCCATTTATTGCGCTGATGTAAATCCAAAATCCCAGACTGATCCATGATGGGAATAACCCCAATCCCAGATAAAAATATTCCGTCAAGGACTCTGTGAGATTGTTCAGACTGCCTCTATTGCTGTGGGTAAATATTTGTTGAGTGAAATCTGGATCCCGCACAAATGCGTTACTCTTAAATCCCACGCAACGCTCATTTTACGCGCTTCAGAATGAAAGTGTGTCTGTATTTTCCGAGCACTCACATAAAAAGAGCTCTGTGTCCTTCCCATCGAAGATGTGACTGCATTTTTTGCGCATTTGCGAGTTTGTCCAGCTTGTTTGGCGCACAGCAGGAGTTTGAGCGTCTCTGTGCGCGCGCCCGTCAGCAGGATTACGCGCATCATAACCAAACATTTGCGCGTGCCAAAAGAGTTGCAAAGCAGGAAAACGCAACAGTTTGCTCTTTATTGAAAGTATTTCAGTTTTGACGGATACATAACCATACGACGTCACTGATTTGTCTTTATTTCTCTGTACAGAATGATTTTAAGTCCAGGATTTGTGTTTCCAGTGACTCCGTCATACCCATCCAAAGTTGCATATTTCACGTTTTTACTTTTTATAAAGGTTGCATTTATTTATTTGCTCTGTTTAGTTCAAAGACTCTTGCTTTACACATTTTTGGGTTGCTTTCTTCAATGACGTGGATATCACAGCTTGCCTGAGATGCGATAAAATTATTCGAAGCAACATGGAAAAGTCTTTAGCATTTAACGGATTTATTATTCAGCTTCTCCCTCTAGTGGCTCAGTTAAGTCTTTATGTCTTTGCTACATCTCATGGCTTTCCTGTTGCTCAAATAGTTGAGGATGGGCGCTTGCAACGCCAACGTCATGGGTTTGATTCCCGGGGAAAGCAAGAACTGATTTGATTGTCAAAGTGTTTCTTAAATGCAATGTAAGTCGCTTTGGATAAAAGTATCTGCCAAATGTGAGATGTCTTTGAGATTTATTGTTCTCGTTTTAATACATAAACCCCCTTACTCACTTTAGCACCTTTCTCTTTATAACAACTTTTTGCATACCATTCATATTGTGCTGGCAAAATCTTTATCAATTCTGAATAAGAGACAAATATCCCAATTGTCTTTATAAAAGTTGATTTTCTTGCAAGAAAAGGTCAGCAGTCATACAGACAGGGCTGTTCCAGCATTTATATCTTTAATCAAGGTTAAAGGCTCAGTTGTAATTTCCCTTCCTTATCAGGAACACATTACCCTCTCTATGCCTCAAACGTGTTAATTAAAACTTATTATCCCTTACTTACTAGTTCTACAGAATAGAAAATACAATTAATGTCACACAATAATCAATAATGTCAAGAAACAAAATATAATCATGGATGAGAATAAGAAGAAAACATATCAATTATAGAATTCCATCACAGCCCTTACTCAAATTAAGCCTTCAAAAAGGGCTTAAATCCGAGCAGAAAGCCTCAAATCAAAAGTTACGGCATTAAATGTTGCATGCATTGCAAAAAATGTATGTCATCCTCAAAAAAATTTACAGAATAGAAAATACAATTAATGTCACACAACAATAAAATAATGTAAAGAAACAAAATATAATCGTGGATAATAATAAAAAGAAGACAGTTACATCAAAAGAATAAAATTCCATCACAATATTCATATTTCTGTGTTTGTTTTATTATGTGAGCCAGCGTATGATATTATTGCCTGTAGTACCGCCGCTCCGCCGCTGGTGGCAGCACTGCAGAAACACACACACGCTCACACTCACCGCGAGACGACGAGGAAGAAGCGTCCGGCTCGTTTAGGCTAGGCTAAAAAACATTTAAGCATTATTTTGTCGTTTTTGGTGTTCATTTTAGTCAATTAAACAACCATGTCGGAAAGAAAAGTTCTTAATGTAAGTACCTCCTTTTTCAAATGTATATCACTGTTGTGCTGCGGCTTCCTACTTGTAATATCCAAGATAACTATTAACGGTATGCTAATGAAGTAGCATCGCGGTGTTTACATTTATTACATTGAAGTTAATCCAAGCATTGTTTCTGTGCACTTAAAGTGCATAAATGTCGTAATAGTCTTGCACACGCGTGCTGAGATGAACCTCGAAAGAGGTTTTTGTTTACAAAGTTCCTCTGCTTTGCTCAGCCTTTACAGCATCTCTCTCTGTTTTTCCTCAGAAATACTATCCTCCTGATTTTGATCCGTCTAAAATCCCTAAACTCAAACTTCCCAAAGACCGTCAGTATGTGGTCAGATTGATGGCACCATTTAACATGAGGTGAGACTGGTTTTACTTCTTATTATACATCATTCTTGCTCATATAATACATGGTTTGAGGTTGTAAAAACACAGTTATTTCTTATTTATCATATGAGGATATGAGTTAGTAAAGTGTGTTATTGTTATTGTGGGTTTTGTATAAAGACGTGTTTTTAGAAATGAATTATAAACAGTAATATTCCGCCATTTCCTATAGCTTCTCAAATAAGGATAATATAACATAAAAGATCAACAATATATGTTACTTTAAAATATACAAATAAAGTCCAACAGGCTAAGTAATGGTATACTGGATGCAAAACTATTTTAAAGGCAATGAATCTCTTGATTTCTTGTGTTTGTGAGGAAAACATCTGTATGAGAGATCGTCAACTTTAACAGGAGATCATAACCGGAAAATAATGCAAGAGAGTTTGTTTTGGCTGTACAGCAGCTCTAGAACAAAATAGTGTAATTGTACAGATGAAGAAAGTTCTGTGTTGATTCATTTCCTTTGTAAAAAATCATTAGTTATTCATTTAATCAGTTCAGTTCTCATACAATGTTGTCAGAGCAGGCCAATTTATAACATTGTTGAATATTAAGATCATGTCATCTCTCAGATACTAATGCTTCCTGTGTCTCAGGTGTAAAACATGTGGCGAATACATTTACAAAGGGAAGAAGTTCAATGCTCGTAAGGAGACCGTTCAGAACGAACTGTACATGGGGCTTCCCATTTTTAGATTCTACATTAAATGCACCAGGTGTTTGGCTGAGATCACCTTCAAGGTACTCGATTGAACACACATATCGTACTGCAATGCTGAAGGAGTGTGTTTGTTCAGTTGCACTTCATCTGATTGCTGTGTTTCGCAGACAGATCCAGAGAATACAGACTATGCCATGGAACATGGTGCAACACGCAATTTTCAGGCTGAGAAACTGCTAGAAGAAGAGGAGAAAAAGATCCAACTGGAGAGAGAGGAAGAGGAACTCAATAACCCCATGAAGGTCTGTTGGGAAAGACTACATGTCTTTTATGATATTTGAATGGTTATTGTTTTATTCGTGTTTAATTCTTGCTTTTATTTACATTTATGCATTTGGCAGATGCTTTCACCCAAAGCAACTTACATTGCATTCAAGAAACACATTGACATTCAAATCATTTTCCTCATAGTTTTGTGACAAAAGCATTGTTTTTTTCCACTGTTTTCCACATATGGTGTTAGGGCTGCACGATAATAGTTAAACGAATAATCACAGTTTTTGCATGATTTTTAAACATGATAATCATTTGATAAATTACAGAGAAAGAGAAAATGAAATTACCTATATAATTGCTCATTTTCAGAAGGGATAATGTAATAATGGCCATTTCACGGCCATTTTTCTTTCCCAACCTACTCTTCACCTAAAATGCCTGTTGGCACACCGACTTCATTTAACCACCTCTGATAACATCAGATGGTAAATCAGTGTAAAATGCATGTTTTAGTGAGTGCTTTATTTTTCTAAGCAACATAATTTGGTTGCAAATGAGACAAACTACAGATGCAGATCGCTCGGCAAATTCACAAAAATGCTACTCGTTGATACACATTCATCTGTCGGTGACTATATGTTTTAGGGTAAAATGTAATGGAAAAAAAATGAAAAACGTAACATTTTGATATTTTATTAATAAACTAGTGTTTTTGGCTGCAGTGATGAAGTTGACGATGCTGACTCGTCATGTCAGATTTTCTGCACATGCTGTAATTATCACAAGAACCCACCATTGGTGTGTTTTTTTCCCTCCGACTAATAAAAGTTTTGGTCGACTAACGATTAGTCGTCTGTTATGGGGCAGCCCTATTTTTTTCCACAACTGATTTTCATCATGGAAACTAGCAAAACCTTAAACATCAACAGGTAAAACGGTGATAATTCCCATTTATGTTAATTTTCTCCATTGCATTGTCAGATAGGTTGCGTAAGTGCATTAATTCCACAAACAATATAGGTGATAATTAGTTCAATTAAGGTTTGATTGGCAGATTTATTCACACAAACAACACAGACTGTCACTGTGGAAATGGCGAAACTCCAGGCATGTTTGTTTTCATCAGGGCTTTTTTCACAGTGTAGAGTGAGCGCGCCGACAGGATTGCTAGATTGCACAGATTAAGTAAAACGGCGGGCAGAAAATGTATCCTTTTAAGAGAAAATCTCTATTTGGGGGATTTAAGCTTTGTTTGGCAACCAAAAACATCGATGCTAATGCAAGGTAACTCAAATGTCAAATAAAAAAAGTGTTTAAATTATGAGCGCGCCACTATGGCAAAGATTATATTTAATGAATCGAGAGAAGCACATATTGTTATTGTGAATTCAGAATTAAAATGCGCTTAATCATGCAGCCCTATGTGGTGTACCAGTACATAAAAGCCTTTGTGGTGTCAAACCAACAAAAAACCCACATTAACCCCTGAATGCTGTCAAAGGTACTGGAGAACCGCACACGGGACTCAAAGATGGAGATGGAGGTTCTGGAGAACCTGCAGGAGCTGAAGGATCTGAACCAGAGGCAGGCGCAGGTGGACTTTGAGGGCATGCTGGATCAGTATAAAGAGATGGAGCGAAGAATGAGAGAGATGGAGCAGGAGGAAGACGAACGAGAGACCAAGTATGAAAAGAGAAATGCTTGGACTTTTTGCTGCTTTAAGGGATCGTTCACCCCAAAATGAACGTTCTGATATCATTTACAGTCAAGTTGTTCCAAACCTGTATGAATTGAACACGAGAGCTGCACAAACGACAGCTGTTCTTCTGTGTATTAAACCTTTGACAAAATCACACCGCGACATTAAAATCTGCGTTGGCCCTGGGACAAAAGTTTATAGTGATAGCGATCAAAGGAACTTAAATAAAGATTGTTTTGATTGAAATGTTAAGAAAATGAATGTCATTGAGTCATTCATTCAAACTGATTTTTTTTTTAAATCATTCAGATTAAATATAAATAAAATAAAAAGACTGCAGCAATTAACATTTTGTCAGATCTTTAAATTACATGTTGTTTGTTCATAATCGTAGGAGATTCGTGATCTCTATTTGAAACCAAAAAACAACTTGGTTTGGAACAACTTGAGGGTGAGAAAATGGGTGAACTATCCCTTTAATGGTGGAATATTTCAACTTTTAAAAATGAATTTGCACACTACAGTGCAAATTTAAGTGCAAATAAATGAAATGGCAATTGCAGTCTTTATCAGAAAATTCAAAATGAGATTTTTCGCTAGATTACAGCATCTAAAATATAGATTATGTACAAAATGTGGATATTTAGGAATGTGGGATTGTTTACCTTGTGACAGGAAAACACCTCTATGAGGTTATGTACAGTATTTTTTTTCCAAAGCACATAATGTCAACATGAAGAAGCGTGAATTCTAGTACCGTATATAAATATTTTGTGGTTTAGACTTCTCTCTTCTCTTGCTGCTCATAGAGAGATGTTAGAGAGAGCTCTGGTGAAGCGACTGAGGGACTCGGACTCTGAGGAAGAGACGGAAAATGCGAAAGACGGAGATCGGAAACTCCCGGCCGATAAACCCACAGACATCCTCACCACAGACGGGAACGCAGGATCACAGGTCTAGAGAAGACTCTTGCACCAATGTCATCAATTTGGTTATTTTACTGTGATATTTTATTACACATTTATTTTGTTTTCTTTTATACATTATAAAAAGGAAAAAAATCTTTGACATTATTATTATTATTATTTTTTATATATAAAATTTTCTTCAAAAAGTGTCTTCAACAATTTCCTAACAACACTGAGTCTAAAGTTTGGAACGCAAGGTTTTTTTGTTTTTAAAAGAAGCCTTTTACACTCACCATTTATTTGATAAATTCAGTAAAACTGAACTGTTTTCTATTTAAATACATTTTGAAGTGTAATTTATTCCTGTCATTAAAGCTGTATTTTCAGCATCATTCCTCCAGTCTTCAGAGTCACATGATCCTTCACAAATCAGTATAATATGATGATTTGATGCTCAAGAAACATCTTTTATCAATGTTGAAAACATTATTTTTGTGGGAACGATGCATTCTTTGATGAATAGAAAGCTCAAAAGAACAACATTTATTTGAACTTGGGGGAAAAAAATCTATTTTTTTTGTTACATTTGATCAGTGTTTGCAAATAAAACTTAAAAATAGATCTTACCACAGACCATTGAATGAAAAACTACATTGATTATAATAAGTGTTTCTTGACCAGCAAATCATCATATTAGAATGGTTTCTGAAGGATCATGTGACTGAAGATATCAGAATATTACAGTTTACAAGTGATTTTAAATTCTAATAATGTATAAAAACTGTTTTTATTACATTTGTGATAATGTTTCTCATATCAATCCATGCTCTTCCTTCTCACGTAATCATTTCAGTTCAAATCAATATTTAATATCCATTAATTTATTATGCTTGCACTCAACCATGAAATATGCAGGATCTGACAGATTCTTTTACTATTATATTATACTATATTTGTTGGATATAGATGATCTGTGGTACAAAAGTCAATTTTTGCCACATGATTTGTCTTGCCATTTTTCTGCTTCTCTCATTAATCTTCGTGCTGTTTTTTCCTCCTGAACTCCACAGGGCTCGTCGTCTGCGGGTGTAAAGAAGCAGAAGGTGGAGAGCTGGGAGAGGAGTGTGGGAGCTCTGGGCGGGAAGGGAGCTCTGGGGTCTCTGGTGGTGAGGAAGAAACCCGCCCAAGCTACTCCACGACCGCCTCATGACACACAAACAGGTGCATGACTCATCAGAGTTTTAATTAAGCTTTCCTGCAGCTCAATCAGTAGAGCATAAATGTAATTGTCAATGTTGAAAACAGTTGACAGAAACTGTGATGCGTTATTTTCAGGATTTATTGATAAATAGAAAGACAAAGTATAGAAAGAAAGTATCCTTGCTTAGTAAAAGTATGAATCTCTTTAAAAACAATTTTACTAACCTAATACAATTGTAGTGTATATATTAATAATAATAATATTCAATACTGGAAATTGATTGCAAAATTATTGCAAATTAATGATTACATTGTAACATAACCTAATGTTTTTTTTTGCAAGTTAGTGATTATATTGTAACGTAAATATTTTGTAATAACCTTATAAATGTTATTTTCTTTAATATTAATAATTACATTACATGCATATTTGTTTATTTGCTAATAAACCAAAATTCATCAGTGGATGAATTTCAGGGTTTGGGAGTATTAGTTTGTCTTGCTTTATCCCCGCTGGAATCGAGGAAAGGTACAGACATGGAGTGTATATGCCGTTTTTTTATCAGTACAGCAAGACCTCGTGTACGAGCATTGTATCGGAGTGCAAGAATTTTTCCCTCGCCCACGCGCATTTTTACTGGAAATATCCTAACGGCAGCCTCTCACAAAGCCCATCACCCCTTCACTCGTTCATTCTCTCAGCGTCACTCGGTTTGGTTCATCATTCACCACAGTGAAACTTTTATACGTGATTTACAGCGGTTTTACCTCGTGTTGTTAACATTAATTGTGATCGCTATTGTTCACATAGTGAAATATATATGTACAGTACAGCATATAGACAATGACCTCAAGATGAGTAAGAAAGAAGGGATGAAATTCTCCCTGTAAGCAGTAAAACCCTCCTCTCGTTTCCTTCACGCCAGCAGAGACGCGACTCAAAGATAAAGTGCGCGTTACAGTAAATTGTCAAGTATTTTTAATGTTTACTTGTCAATTATTAATTAGTATTTATATGAGATCTTAATGGTTATAATTTTAACTGTAATTAATAGGGTAAAACCAAAAAAAATATTTTAAATGGGCATTTATGGTCGTGTGGAACGAATCGAGTGATTTTTATTGCATTCTTATGGGGAAAATTGTTTTGGTGTACGAGCATTTTGAGTTATGAGCTCTTGGAACGAATTAAACCGAGGTATTTCTGTAAAGTGGTGGAGATTGCAAAAAAAAAAAACTGAGGAAGCTTGGAAAGTGAAATCACTTTCACTTTCCACCAAAAAAACCCTGATGTTGTATTTGCGTATCAAACTCCCTCATTCCCTTGCCATCTGTTGACCTACGTTTTCCCTGTCTGATCATTCAGGGACAGGCGCTGCCAAACCGGAGTCGTCCTCCACAGCATCAGCTAGTGCTTCCAATGGACAGCCTGTCCCATCTCAGAACGGTTCATCCCTCAGCCTCTTGGGGGCGTACACAGACAGCGATGACAGCAACTCGGACTAGGCTGAGAAAGTACTGTGCTGGAAATGAAACATCTCATTTTAGACCAGCAAACATGACCTCTCTTTGCACACACCATGCTAAGTCCCCTTAGATTGGACTCTTTAAAAGTATAATTGAGAGATTTCTATTTTTCCAGTGATGATCTTTTTAGCTGTCTGTCTGTAAGAAGCTCTTTCCATTGCCTGGAATTCTTTGGATCTGTGCCATCCTGCTGTCTCTAATGTGTTTCTAATGTATTATGCACTCTATAAAGTACTATTTGGTTCTCTATGTCCGTTCAGTCAATAGAAGGAAATGCATTTGAGGGTAACAGTGGAGATAAGTGAATCTAAATCTAATTTAGCCAGATCACCTCTAATCCCATATTTAAAAGACTCTTTCATTTTCCCAAACATCAAACAAATAAAATCTTCCTTCTGTTTTGTTTCCAAGCATTGACTCTTTTATTTGTTGTTTTATTTTCAACTTGTTTGAAAAATGAATTTTTAGATGTTATTGTTGTAACACTTTGTAATAAAGTTTCATTAGTCAACATGAACTAATAATAAAATGCACTTTTACAGTGTTTAACATTGTTTTGTTAATGTTATTTTCAACCTTCATTAATACATTATTAAAATCAAAAGTTGCATTTGTTAAGGTTAGTTAAGGCATTGTAAAGGAATGAACAGTAAGTAATGTTTTAATCATGGTTAATGTAAACAAATGATTATTATTGTAAAGTGTTACCATTGTTGTTATAAACATTTGTAAGCATTAGTTAAAACAAACTAATTTACCCCTAATGTAAAATGTTCCCATATTAATATTCATCAGATTTTTTTAACATGCATTTAAATCATTAATGGCATCATGCTATTTTGGTTTCAAGGTAACACTTGCTAATGTGATGTTAACAAGTTCCTCTGTGTGTGTGTGTGTGTGTGTGTGTGTGTGCGCGCGCGCGTGCATGCATGCATACAAGCCATTGATCACCATCTCCCATATTGACCCACCAAAGTGCTGTTGACCTCCTAACCTTCTGATCTGACCTCTGTTTGCTGATGGAGAAGGTGTTAATGAGGGTTAGCGACTCGTATTTAAGTGTATCGTTGTTTTTGTGTGTGTGTGTGGTTAACTAGAAGCCCCTGTTTCCATGCATTTTATCGCACTTTATTTGTCTTTTATCATAACTGTGCTTTGCAGAATGCACGCCAAAGCACGAGGCAGCATGTGAAATGAAATGCCTCAGCAAGAACAAAGACAATGCAACTCTCCAGTGAGCTTCAACAACAACTCGAGCTCATGTGTTGTGCAGAAACCACTGCAACTCATCCATCCTTCTGCACGTGCACGCGATTTTCCTCTCATCCTCTTTATACACCCGCTTCCATCCGTCCGTCATTAAAAGGTGAGGATTTTGCATTTAATTTTTAGGGGGGCTTGTTGGTTTCTTAGCTGTTTTTATGAGTTAAAACTGGCGTTTTAGATCAACGAAATGCACGCGCTTCTCAGTGACCGTCCGTCGGGTCGCGCGCCTCACAGTTAGCCGACAAGCAAAGCCGGCTAACAAAATGTGTTTATTTTACTTTTATGTTTCAAACGAATGCAGTGTAACACATCTATGTTCAATATACTGTAGTATTCATGTATATAATCACATTCACCGACAAAGAAAGTAAAAGACAGCGTGGGTTAGCGGAGTTTAGAGACGTTAGCCAACATGCTAACATTAGTTTTGTATCTATAATGACAGTTTTGATTTTTTATTTACTATGTAACATGTACAAATCTCGCTGTTATGTTCTGGGTTAAATGGGAAGAGTAAGAAAGTGGGTGTGTGTGCAGTTCCTGCATGTGTTTGTTTTGACAGGTTTCTTTTACCAGATTGAAACTTTCTCTCACAGTGACATTGCATTATTTTTAATTTGTAAGAAATTATGTCTAATCTCTCACCCAAGTACGAATGCATTACTCTTCCGTTTATCAGTTTATACGGGCTTATCTTCTTATCTACTGTGTATAATAATAATGCTTGTGTTTTTAAAGGAACATCTCTCTAAAAATTAAAATGACATGTGCTTATTTACACAGATGTGTATCCTTATTGTTTGTTTTCTTTCATGGAAAATAAAAGCATCTGTTAAGCAGAAACTGAGGGACTGACATCCCCAGTCACGTTTTACTTTCACTACTTCGTTTTTCATCCAATAAAGTGAACTTTTGAGTTTTAAACAGAGCATTAAGCTTAATCAAACTAGGCCATGTGACTAGTTTGGTGTTTTGGAAGATATATGAGAGCGTTCTGTGAGAAACAACCCCAAATTTAAGTAATTATTGACTACAATCTTGCTTGACAACATGGTCACCATTCACTTTCATTGTGTGAAAAAGAGCTGTCTTGTCATTCTGCTAACTAACTACTTGACATGAAAAAGTTGTGGGCAATAAATGGTTATGTAAATATGATTTGTGTGTTGATTTATCTCTTTAAGATGTGTTTTCCACCGGGGCATGTTTAGAGGTGGAAACTGCCTTTCTTTGCTTTATTAATATGCCATGACTGTGTTTTTGCTTTCCAGATCAATTTATTGCTAGCAAATAGACGCTGGATGTTCTGAAGGATCGATGCATTGGGGAAACTGAGGTGAGCTGTTGCGCAATATCATATTTGCCGTTTATTGACACTGTGAGTAATAAGTAACTTATTGGTGAGGTGTTTCATGGCAGAACTGGGATAAAGGGATTTTTTTGAGCTCATTTATTTATATTTGGATCTGTTTCCTCCTTCCTTGCGTTGGTTGTAGACCCATGGCAAAGTGGTTTAGAGATCACCTGAGTTTTGGCAGCAGGAAAGGACCGCCACAGCCCCCGAAACCAGACTACACTGAAAGCGAGATCCTACGGGCCTACAGGGCTCAGAAAGAGCTGGACTTTGAGGATCCCTACGAACCCTCCGAGAACCGCGTGGTGAACGGATCAGGGTCTTTGGAAGTGTTTCCCGCGTTTGGCACGGTTCTGCCCAACGGCGTGGAGGTGAAGATCGTGTCTCCCAAACACAGACTGATAAAAGTGGAATCTCAGGAATTCGGGCGTAGCAAAACACCACTGAACATCGTGACTTTTGAGGAACCGCAGGCCCCTGTAAGTTCTTGTTTTCTTAATATGTAGAGAGAGCTTAAACTGGTCATTTTTTTATGCATTTGGCAGATGCTTTTATCCAAAACGACTTGCATTGCATTCAAGATACGCATTGACATTCTACTCAGTTCTTGCTTTCCCTGGAATCGAACCCATGACCTTGGCGTTGCAAGCTTTGTCAGAAAGAGTGTTTTGAAAGATATCCTGGGTTGATATTTGAGGGAAAATGTTTGGGATTAGACAAACACCGTTTGCATTTGATAAAAGTATAAAAATGTAGCTTAGTAATGTGCTGTGTTTTTATTTTTAAGCATTTCATCCTTGTAATGTGTATTTGATTAACATCATAACATAAGTAAATGTTAAAAGTGTTTTATATGGTTTGTTCTCTTGGCAAAAAGAACCTCTAATCAACTTTTCTCATCATGACTAGATCAGTACATCACAGATCAGGCGGGTATAAGTGTGACAGAGATGGCTTTTCTAGAATTGCATTAAATGTGTGTAGATTTATTTTGCGGAGGTCATAACAAACCAAACCCGGACGCACAATTGTCCTGTATTTCCAGAGCTTGGCCGGGTGACGGTTGTCTTTTGTCAGAGATAAAGGGTGGAGGGGGAAAGGGAATCAATTTCATTAACCCAAATACATTTAATCCCAATGCCTGCGGGGTTATATGCTATCACACACACCACCCTTCTTTCTCACTTTTAAAGGTCACTCCAAATCTGTATGATTTGTTTCATTTGTCTTGTTTTTCTTAACAAAAGAGCAAAATACTTTTTTCTGTAAGCATAATGTGATCGCCGACTGTCAATCTTTAGAAAGGACAAAAAGTCTTTTTGACTTGCGCGCTATTATTTATATACTATTATAGTGTTTCTGAAAGTGACCCATTATGATCTTTCGAATATCACTTTCCATGCAGTGTCTGTGAATGTAAGCGGTCTGCAAAGTTATAAAGTGAAAAGTGCACGATTAATACAGTAATACCTTGAGATACGAGCATAATTCGCTCCAGGACGAGCTTGTAACATTAATCATTTTTCCCCACAAGAAATAACAGGAAAATAATGAATCTGTTCCAGCCCTCTAAAAAACTCCCTTATTAGTGCTAATAACGAAGGAAAAAACATGTACGAAAAACATTGCTATAGAGACACACAACATTATAGTGTATAAGGATTCCTGTGATATAAAATAAAATTTGGTTTTAATTATGAGTTCTTTCCTTCGAGACAGACGATACAGTAGCAGCTTGTGTGGAAGAGCAGGAGGGAGGGATTATGTAGATAATGCAAACACAATACGAAAGTGTAGTGTTTTTTTTCCGTGTAGTGTGTTGGATAGAGTGTAATGTATGCCTCAACCTCGTATT
Organism: Rhodeus uyekii; assembly: GCA_037043235.1. Classification (NCBI taxonomy): domain Eukaryota; kingdom Metazoa; phylum Chordata; class Actinopteri; order Cypriniformes; family Acheilognathidae; genus Rhodeus; species Rhodeus uyekii. The sequence continues at coordinate 4,005,031 of JAWRVZ010000011.1, read as the reverse complement.
TATTATTATTGAACACACATAACTCGTGCTGCTCTCAGCTTAACATACTCGTGAATCACTCGTCGCCCCCCGGTAACCCCCGCTGTAAAACCAAAGTTGTTCATATGCGATTACCCCATAAATCTATATAAAATACACCACAGGAAGACTCGCAGGAGATGCTTAGGGAAGTCAATGAACACGTGAAGTGAACGAGTGAGGTGGCGTGGGCTCAGAGTGCTCGAACACGCGCGTTATCTCAGCTGCTCGTATCTGAAATATTTGCTCGTATCTCAAAGCAAAAATTGCTTGAAGACTTGCTCGTATATCGGAATACTCATATATCAAGGGATTACTGTGTGTGTGTATATATATATAACGAAGTTCAGGGAGGAAGGAGGCGGGAACCGGCAGACATTTAACAGACTTTAATATCAAATAAAACATAAATACAAAATAAACATAATAGTCCCTCACGGACGACTGCCGCCTACACAAACACAAAACATGACATAAGTCCCAGGCCTGGTCCTCTCTCGTCTTCCACTATCGTCGCTCTTCCTTTTATGCCTCCGTTAGACGAGATACCGGTGGCTTCGCAGGTGTCGCTCATTATCAATCATGCCACGGGCTCTCGTGACGCTCTCACGGCTCCTCGACCCCGCCCTGCCCGCCACAATATGTTTTAAACATTTTAATAAAATATACACGCATACATAATTTATATATACTTTTTTTTTTTTCCTTAAATGGTATGTGTGTGTTTGTATACTTTTTTATTTTACTTTATTTTAAATGCTTTTAAAGGTGCACTCATGATGATGCTCAGATTTGTTTCTATTGCTCTCATCATTTGTAAGTCGTTTTGGCTAAAAGCGTCTGCTAAATTAAATGTCAAATGTTAATTTGAGCCTGATGAATATTGATATTTTCATCCTGGAATATGGCCACGATGTGTGTTCATGCATGGTTAAGAAATGAAAAGCTACACACTCCATCAGTTTGGGTTAGAAGAACTGATGCCAAAACATAGAACACACTAGAAACATAACAATCACTGCAATAATGATCCAATCATTATCCAATCAAATTCAAACAGCAACTTTTTGCCAGGCAGGGTAGAAAACAAGTCAGATGGGATGCTTTTATGGCAACTTTTGAAGTTTGGGTCTCCATCCACTTTCACTTTATGGGAAAGAGCATCATGAACATCCTCCTTAACCAATCTTATTTTGTAAATATGAATTGGGTAACGAGTTTGTGAATTACTCTTGAAACGTTAGTTAGCGTATGTATTTGTGAATTATATTTTGTGAATGCTTTAGTTTTGTATTCATGTCATTTTTAGCATTTTTATTTCAATTTGACTTATTTTAGGACATCAAGTAAATGGTAAATGTTGCTTGAAGTCCTTTTAGTTTTAGGTTTAGTTAACTAATTACCCAGGTGAATGAAAATGCTTGATTAAAGTATATTTACAGGATCTGCGTAAAACACTGCAGTTGTCCTCGTTTCTGATTCTTGATCACTCAACACTCATTCTTTATTCCTTTCCTCAGGTGGTTCCCTCGGCTCCTGTGGTCGGGGAGACCGATTACTCGGACCCGTTTGACGCCAAGCCAGACCCGCGGCCCAGGCCCGGCTGGGAGCAGAGCGCTGTAGAAGCCTGCAGCAGTTACATGGAGCCGTTTGAGGCACAACGATTCATAAACGGTACACTAGTTCTCCTCTGAATCTCTAAGCATTGAAGAGATGTGGAAAAAATACTAATACTCAGACATTTTTATTCCTGTCAGTTTAATTTGTGGCCTTTTTGCTTGTTTATCAAAGGTTGAAAACTCCAGTCCTCGTTCACTTTCATAATACACAACACCGTATCGTGTCCTCTGGTGCAAATGCATGTTTGATGTTATTCAGAGCTCCCGCACAGCACAGATGGAGGCAGGAGAAGTCCGCTGCTCTACGACAGTCCGTATGAGGAGAGGGTTCAGCCCCGGGTGGCCCCCGCGGAGGACGAGAGGGAGAGCCGTCTGCCCCAGGACGACGAGAGGCCCGCGGACGAGTACGACCAGCCCTGGGAGTGGAAGAAGGAGAACATCTCCAAAGCCTTCGCTGGTAAGACGTAGGAATAGGCTCTGTTCAATATATATATATATATATATATATATATATATACACGCATAATTGTTTTTTAATATAAAAATAAATAAAAAATATATTTTTTATTTATATATAAACAAACATATACACACACGCATATAAAAACATAAGTTAGATTGGATTATTCAGTGCACAGCACTATTTGACAGCATAAAAACAAATATTATTAATAACAAATACTCAATGTATTGTTGCATTGATTGTTTTACTTAGTAGTGTTATTGCAGTAGTAATATTTATGGATATGTTGTTTTGTGTACATGAAATTAATACATATTATTAAATGGTTACAAACCATTAAATAATTAAATAGTTATAAACTCAAAACCAAAATCCTTCAAAACTTTTGGGCCAGTAAATGTTCTCAAGTCAGCGGCCATTGGCATGCTGGTTTTGAACCCTGAATACAGCTTATCACATTAACAGATTATTCAGTACGTCTTTTATCTTGCATTTGAGGAAGGAAGATTTCTATGATTTTCTTGAGAGGAGAGAGATGTGTGGACACTATAGATGGAGGCAAGAGAGGAGTAGAGCAGTCATGCAGAAAGATCAGCATCCACACACACTCCTCTCCCTGCATGACTGAAATGTCACACACTCTCATTTCACCGCTTCTTATTATAATTCTGGATTGCGCACGCTCCGTCACACAAACATGGCTAGAGCTTCTCAAGATAGCAGAGAGGCGGCAGGAATCCTCCACTGCTGCTCTACAGTAACTCACAGCAGGAGCAGCTGTGCTGACAAAGAGTAACTGCTGTTGTTTACAAGAGTCACTGTTATCACTCCTTTTAATACTTATACTCAGTACTTTGAACTAACGCTAACCACAAGTATTAACGTTAATGCATCTGTAACTTGTCCTGCATTGTTTATATTGTGGACACGATTGCTAGGTCTACGTAAAATAATAAACATACATTTTGTACTTGCAAAAAAGTATGGGAGTCATGCTTTATTGTCATAAAAACATGTCATTTCATGATATATACTATAATTGAATGTATTATATATGTACTCAGCAATGATGTAGTAAATTCAGCTTTGCATCACAGGAATAAATGACATTTTATAATATATTCAAATAGAAACTCTTTTTTTAAAATTACCGTATTTTCCCGCAGATAATCCGCACCCTCATATAGCCCGTGGGTTTTGTGTAAAAAATCGTTGGTATAAAGCGCACCCTTATATAACCCGCACCCATAGATTGAGGAACTGTTTTGTGAAAGTTCACGAATCGAATTTTGAATGTTGCTCGCATGACGTCAATTATCATAACTGTTCAGGCTCGGTACACAGTGCTTGTGCGCGAAATTCACACAATAAGAAAACAAACACAAGTCAGAATCAGAAATAAAAGAAACGGCAGTGTCTCCTGCTGTGCAGCAGCTCGTCCCTTAAGAAGCGATTCTACAGGTGTTGATCATCGGATGAGATGAGAAGAGCCCGCCCTCATGCAGCACAGCCAATCACATCTTCTTGCATGATTGACAGGTCAGACAGCCAATCAGTGCCAGCTGTCAGAGTGACAGTACAAGCACCAGAGACCCTAACAACCCTCACAAGAAAGAAAAACAAAGAAAATACAGCAAAAAACCTTAACAAATATACTGAAATATTATTACCTGTAAAAAATTTGGGATATAGCCCGCACCCTTATATAACCCGTACCCCCCCTGCAGGGCTTGTAAAATTATATGCGGGGAAATTACGGTACAGTAATATTTCATAATATTTGATCAGATTGAGGCTTCTTTCAAAACATTATAGAAGCACAGATGCTAAAGCTAGACGGTGTTGTGTGTTGTAGTGTCGTTTGAAGCGGGAGACTGGGATCAGTGTACGCTGCCCTGTGACGAGCCGCTGAGGATGGCAGGAGCGTCCAGAATCAGCCCTTCGTCCAGCGGAGCCGCCAGCCTGCGCAAACCCAGCACCCCGCACAGCGTCCTGGGGGAGAGGGTGGACCCCGCGCTGCCCCTGGAGAAGCAGGTGTATGTATTCACTCCTGAAACATCTGAGCTTAACAGAGGAAACAAGCAGATGTAGAAGATGTTTAAAACACAAATAACGGACATTATAATTACCTGATAATCTAATGATCACTACGCGATTATCCATCCATCTATCTGTTTATCTAGCATCTATCTATCATCTATCCTTCTGTTTATCTATCTATCCATCTGTCCATCTATCCGTCCATCCGTCCGTCCGTCTGTCTATCCATCTATCTATCTACCATCTATCTATCCATCTATCTGCACTTGCTGCTATTGCACTTCTGGTTAGACCTAAACTGCATTTCGTTGCCTTGTACCTGTACTTGTGTAATGACAATAAAGTTGAATCTAATCTAATCTGTCTGTTTATTTATCTATTATCTATCCATCTGTCTGTTGATCTATCTATCCTTTTTCCAAATCAGTATTGTATTTGTATCGAATCATGAAATGAGTGTATTGTTACACCCCCTTGACGTGTGTGTGTGTGTGTGTGTGTGTGTGTGTGTGTGTGTGTTTTAGATGGTACCATGGTGCATTGACGCGCTCAGAAGCAGAATCTCTTCTGACACTGTGTAAGGAGTGCAGTTACCTGGTGAGGAAAAGCCAGACCGTCCGAAACGACTACTCACTCTCTCTCAGGTACAGTCTTTCATGCAAAGTCACTCTGACTCAGTGACATCATTTCAGTTAAAGTTTAGTCATTTCTTCTCAAGTACACAGTGCTTTTATTCTGGTTTTCATATGCTTTTTTTCTGCTGCAAATCAAAGTCATTTCAAAGTAGAAAATGAGTGGTGAAAAAAAAGTTGTTGATATGGTCTTGTTTTCTTTTTCTCTTTTATTGTGCTATAAATGTCAGCTACAAAAACAACAGTCAGTTGTGACTTCAGAGGAATAATAACTGAAATCCCATATTTGCTTTTGTTTCATGGAGCATTTGAGTTATTTGTCTCTTTAAATAGCAAACATTTTCCCTGCTTAACTAGGTTCATGCATCTGCTTCTGTCTTTATTGAATGTTTATGTGGTCTTAACAACAAATGATCGCAATTAATCTTTACAGGTTTATGAGAGTCCACATAAACAATCTAAATGAAACCATTTGATATTTAGATTTTCTGATTGTACATTGAGGGAGGGACCGGAGTCATCTAGAAACCAGAATATTGAACTTTTGCCAGTAAGCAACCGCTTAGCAACCAGCCTGAACACCCTAGCAACCACATAGCAATCCACAAGTAGCCGTCTGTGTTTTCCCCTACCTTGATTATTTTTTAAAATTTGTTTTCTGCTGGCTCTTCTGGTTGAATGTGTAATTTATTCAGGTTTGCGGTGTTTTGTGTGTGTCTGAATGCGTTTAACGTGCTATTAATAATGTAGTGCCCTCCAAAAAGCTTGGTGTTTTTCTTTTTTAAGTAATTGCTGTGAGCAGAATAACCAAAATCGTATAATGCGTTTTCGTTATGCATCTTTTAATGGATTAACGTTTTTTTACTGGTATAGATCATAATATAAATATAATCACAATATTTAAAAGAAAAAATTGCATTCATGTTTTTTTTTTATGATCCATTGAATTGATCTTCATTTCATTAAGTTTTGTTGAATGCGTCACTCAGAAACGATAAACCTTTAACCATTTTTTTTTTTTGGGATGCATATTTCCACATTAGTTTATTTTAGTTTTTTAATGTATGATGGTTGAAAGCATTTCTTTTCATCATGCAAGCGGATGTTATCACTTTGAGAAAACTGAGGAAATAAGTATGTTTACAGATGACTATTATTAATACAGACTATTGTATACCTAATGTGATGCTGAAAATAATGCTGTATGAACCATTTATGTTAAATATGGTCTGAAAAATGGACATTTGACTGGAAAAGTATAGAATTTAGAAATGGAAAATGTGTAGGATCCCTTATTTCACTTGTTAACGTTGAGCAGCCTTGCACACTGTTTGCATGTACACAGCAAAAAAAAAAAGGGAACACTTAAATCGCACATTAGATCTCAACTTGAAAATCTTTATTTTGCATTCTATAATTTAAGAACAAAACAATGTGACAGCAGTCAATGGAAAGTAAAATCATCAGCATACTGAAGGCTGGATTCAAAGTCACACCAAACATCAATGTAAAAATCTGAAGTTACAGGCTGATGCAACTCATAATGAACATCACAGCAACTCATAGTGTAAGTCAGTCGTGTGTTTGGCCCCCATGTGTCTTAATGCACTCATGACAACATCTGACTCCTGATGAGATGGAGGATGGTGTTCTGATCTCCTCTCAGACCTGGATCAGGGCATCATTGAGCTCCTGACGGACTTGAATTCTGGTGTGATCGAGCTGCACCGTTGCTGTTTCCTCTCCAGTGCACCTGCAGATAAAACTGATTCTCAATCACTTATGCTTCCTAATTGGAGGGATTTATATTCCCGAAGTTTAACTGACTCGATGTTGTACACTGATGATTAAGTGTTCCCTTTTTTTTTTGAGCAGCGTATTGCACAATCTCTACCAGCTGACACATTTCTATAGTTGCAGAGATGCCGTACAAAGTGACATGCAAACTCATGGCTTTGTCTTTCCCGTCTCCGTCTCTCCGCAGGAGCTGTCACGGGTTTATGCACATGAAGTTTTCGCAATCTCGTGATGGGAAGTTCATCCTGGGAGAGAACAGTCCTCCGTTTGACTCCATCCCTGAAGTCATTCATTACTACACCACAAACAAACTGCCCATCCGCGGAGCCGAACACCTGTCTCTGCTCTTCCCGGTGCTGGTGCAAACGCTCTGAGACCACACACACACACACACACACACACACACACACACTCAGGGCTTTACTCAGACGGCTACTTCAGTGCTTGGTTTTCAATCACATCTTGAAGGCTCGAGCAGATTTTGGAGAGTTTGATTTGTGTTGAAGTGCGCGTTTGGTTTTTCCGGAGCGTGATGGAGTCCAACCCTGGTGTGTGAATGAAAACACTGTATTGATGTGCGGCACGCATATTTTCGCTGGACTTTTTAATGCGTCTTTGCATCACTGTGGGAATTGCAATATTATTTTTCTGCTCCAAACTCTGTGACCAAAGTATTTATGAAGATTTACGCAATGTACACTACGATAATCTCATCCTCTGTAGAATTTCTTGTTTCCAAAATTGAAATAATTAACCCGAAAGAACCGTTCTGTCAGCATTTACTCATCCTCGTGTCGTTCCAAACCTGTTTGACAGGAGATCTTTTGAGTGCTTTTTAAGCCGCTCTTTTTCCATGCAGTGAAGTTGAACGGTGATCATGCATGGCTTTTTACCTCAAAAGGGCAAAATCACTAAAATTATGATTTAAATCAGGTTGGTATTCATAAATGTTTCATTGTCACAGCTCTTCATTCTCATTTGTGTTTCCGCATATTCAAACTAGGGCAGAAGATGCAAATAACAACTTCAGTTTTGAACCGTTGATAAATAGTCAATATTGTCATACGAAGTCATAATTATGAGATAAACGGATACAATTATGACAAAAAAAGTCTAAATGTTAAGAGAATTTTTTTTGTCAATTTTGTCTTGTCACAATTTAGACTTCTTACCTTGTGTAAATTGACAATTTTGCCACCATTTTAGTACAATTTTAGGCATTTGTCATGTCGCAGCTCTCAATTCTCGTTTGTGTTTCCGCATATTCAAACTAGGGCAGAAGATACAAATAACAACTTCAGTTTTGAACTGTTGATAAAGTCAATATTGTCATAATTATGAGATAAAAGTATGACAAAAAAAGTCTAAATGTTAAGAATTTTTTTTTCTTCTCAATTTTGTCTTCAACTTTGTTGTCTAACTTTGTGTAAATTGACAACTTTGCCACCATTTTACCACATTTTTAGACATTTGTCATGTTGCAGCTCTCAATTCTCATTTGTGTTTCCACATATTCAAGCTAGTGCAGAGGGAAATTGTCATACAAAGTCATGATTAAATTAAATGAAATGGTTGCAGTTCAGTCATAAATAACATTACATTGTGTAACAAAGTCTTCAAAAGTCCTATGGTGCTTTTTGTCTGTTTTAGAGTTGAATGCTGATGGCCACCATTCACTTTTAGATAAATCATACTGGTTTGGAACGACATGAGTGACTATAGCTGAAAACGAGGAACAGGAAAGCGGTCCTTAACTCCCATAACTCCAAGCGATGAATCATGGTGTAATGGTAAGGAAGTGAGGATACGACACTGGAATGTTCTGCATGTGACTTTCACTCATCCGGATGGCCATCTGCACACTTTTGCAGATATGTTCTGCTCAAACACAGTCCCGGGCGGCAGAGGATGATGAAAACAGGAAGTGATGTCCTCGGACCATCTAATGCTGTACTTTTATTCGCTTCAGTGCTCTGCTCTTGTAACGTGACAGGACGCCATCTTCGCTTCACTTAAGGCTGCTGTCACAATGCCACCCATCATGATACCGCTCAGTGCCGTCGGGTCGCTTCGGAGGACGTCTTGGCAATACTTAAAGCTTTATGAGATACCTTACACAAACTCTCGTCTTTGATTATTTTAGGTTAGCGTGATATTTGAAATAAGCTCACAAATTCGTTATAACCTTTTGCTGATATCATCTAGCATTTTCCTTTACTTGTGACTGCTGTGATAAACGGCTTTCAGATTAGCATGGTTTGGGATTGGTTTACTGGCACGCGACACACACTACTGCGTTTAGACAGGGTTTCTGTTGCTATAGAGATCCACACAGTTGCTATTGTTTTTTGACTAATTTTAGTGAGTTTATGAGGGTTTTCTCTGCTGTTTTCCAGCTTCTCTTTGGAATAAAATAGTTTTTTTCTAATAAAAAGACTAAAGTGTGTTGAATTATTGGCATTTCTGGGCTGAAGGGCGAAGCAGAAGCAGAATGCAGCGAAAGGGTCCCGCCTTATAAAGCCTTAATGCAACACTGTGAAAAAAGAAAATAGGTCAGACGTCCTCCATGTGACTGAGCTTATGCACACAGCTCTAATGCTTCTGGGTATGTGTGTGTTATGAGACTCTGACTCTAAATGTGCTGGCAAGTGTCCTCTAGCTCAAACTGTAGACTGTGGCGCTTGCAACACCAAGGTCATGGGTTCGAGTCCCTGGGAAAGCAAGAGCTGATTAGAATGTCAATGTGTTTTTTTAATGCAATGCAAGTCGCTTTGGATAAAAGCATCTCTCAAATCCGTAAATGTAAGACAAAGTCCCATGTGAAGTCTTTCTCATTTCTCACTGTCTGCAGAGCAGGAGAACCAGCTCTGTGACTTTTTAAAGCGCTGTCTATTAGTTTGCTCTCAATTCTTCTTGCCCTTTTGTCTCAAGAATAACAAAACCCTAAGCCGTATGCAGACACTTTTCCAATGCATTGTAAGTTTATATACTTGATAAGCAGTGTTGTGTTAGCAGTGATAGTAACCTTTAAATGCCTGTGCATTTAGGCCAGATATGTAGGTTTATTTATTTTATTTTTATTTGCATACATTGCATAAATGTATTTAAAAACAACTATAAGCTGCCAGTACAAAAACAAGAAGTAGGATAATGTTGGCCAAGTGTCAGTAATAAGTAATGGGGGATTAAAGACCATTTCCGTCGTATTTACTTTTACAAAATTATAATTGGCATGAAAAATAAAAAATGATGACATACTAAGAGATAAGTCGAAATTATGACGAGAAGTCAAAATGGAGATAAAAAATCATAATTATTGCAAAAATCAAAACTATGGCTGTAATAATTATGACAATTGCAAAAGCCAAAATGGTCAAAATCATAAGTTAAAATTGTGAGATGCTGAGTCATAATTGAGATAAAAATCGAAAAATTGACTAATAAAAGTTTATATTGTGAGAGGAAGTATTTTTTGTCGATGACTGCATAGTTATGACTTTGTGTCTCATAGTTTTTCAATTTTGTCACTATTATCCACCAAAGCATTTATTATTTTTTTGTATATAAGATAAATTGAAATTATGACAAATCGAAAATAAGGACAGTAATACTTGACATTACTGCAAGTCCAAATGAATGGTAAGATTTGACATACTAGAAGTAAATGAAGTAAATGGTAATTTATAAAAAAATCTATTGGCAATGTTATTAGGTTCCAAGTCATAATTAATTTTTGAAAAATAAATTGACAAAACATTTGTCAAAATTATGAGTCTAAATTGACATGCTATTAAAAAGTTTAGATTGAGATATGAGATTATTTTTGTCAATGACTTTCCATTATTATGACTTATCTCATGGTTTACATTTTTGCCATAATTATGAGCTACCAATTAATTATGAGATATTTTGAAACTATGACATAGTAAAAAAATTGGTAAGTCATAATTTTGACAAAAAAACTAAATTAAGACCATATTAATTAAAGAATAAGTTGAAATTAACACTTTATTAGTAAGTCGCAAGTATGTCAAATGTATAAGGGTCAGTTTCTTGTCGCATTTTATGTCATAATTATGATTTACCAAATCATAATGGGCTTCCGAAAGGGTTTCCAAAAAGATGGCAAGGTGCAGATGTGAAACTCCCGGATAGACTGTCTGTCCCGGACTCTTTCATGCTCCGTCTCTCAGATTGTCTCCGTTCTCTGAGCATCTCACGGTCATCATTCTGACGTGCTGTCCTGAGGAAACCCGAGTGAGTCACACTGTAAAGAACCGATCGGCCAGCATCCTTGTATTGTGTTGTTATTGTCGGTATGTTGAGAATGTCTTGGTGGGTTATGAAATGGTGTCTAGATGAAATAGATTGTTTATTATAGATCTATAGTATTAATACTGAAAATAGTGTTTATATTTGACATGCTGATACTCAATTTTAAAAACAATTTTAAACAGACTTTTGCTATTTATTATTATTAACTATCATTATAAGGAAAAATATGTATTACAATGGCAATAAACCATTAGATATATGTTTTTCTATGAACATTCACATAACTTTTATATTAAAATGTTGATGGGTATGTTACACTTCAACTAATTTATGTATTTTTATATTGATTTCTTGCATCCATACATGTGGAAGAGAATTTGGGGATTAAGTATGAGTTATAATATTGTTTGTAATATTTGCTTTTATGATTAATATGTCTTGGGCTGCAACTTTGTGTGTGTGTGTGTGTGTGCATGCGTGCGTGCGTAGGTGTGTGTGTTTGCGTGTGTGCGTGCGTACGTACGTACGTAGGTGTGTGTGTGTAGGTGTGTGTGTGTATTATTGTTCACTGAAGCAGCGACATTTCATCAGTGTCGGGTCAAAGAAAATTCCTGGACAACCACCAGGAAACCACCTTGGTCACCACGGCAACAGCTGATCCCTCCGGCCTTCATATTTCAGACGGCAGAAGAAGAGGGCAAATGAAGGGTGTGGACAAGTTCAACTTCCTGCAGAAGTACTAACATATAAATGAAGGTAACTGTGATTTTTTTTTTTTTTATTAATAGAAAGTTCATAAGAACAGAATAAATTTGAGATAGAAATCTTTTGTAAGTTATAAATGTCATTTAATATATGTTTGCTAAATAAAGTTTTTTTTCTTAGCCCCAAACATTTGAATGTAAGTGTATCACAAAAGATGTTTCTTGATCATAAAATCATCAATGATGCTGAAAATGCTGCTTTGATCACATAAATAAATTACATTTTTAAATATTTTCACATTGAAAACGGTTATTTTGAATTAAAAAAATATTTCGTAATATGAAATATTACTATTTGTGGTCGAATAAATGCAGCCTTGGTGAACTGAAGAAGCTTCCTTCAGAAACAAATCTTAATAATTCCAAACTTTTAGAGAAAGTGCTGTAATGGATTATTACTGGTGTTTATTAGACAAGCATCCATATTATTATTATTATAAACCCCAAACCAAAACTGTTAAACTCATCTTTCAATGTTTGTGTTCCATCGAGGAATGACAGCTCAACTCATGCTTTTCTCAAGACTTTTGTACAGGTACACATCTTCATTTTCTCTCTTCTTAAGGTGCTTGAATAATGATAAAGTATGAGTTTTACGTGTGAAGAATGTATCTTGCCTGACCATAATCGTATATCACATAGTGCAGTATTTTCTTAAAGGGATAGTTGACCCAAAAATCATTTACTCATCTTCAAGCTTTCCTGTGGCTCAGTCAGTAGAGCATTGCTGCTCACAACACCAAGGTCATGGGTTCGATCCCAGGGAGAGCAAGAACTGATTCTGTGTGTTTCTTGAATGCAATGTAAGTCGCTTTGGATAAAAGCATCTGCTAAATGCAGAAATGTCAATGCACGTTCCAAACCTGTACAAGTGTCTTTCTTCTATTACACAAAAAAGACTTCTTCTGTAACCAAAAAGTTGATTGACCCGTTTGACTTCCAGAGTATTTTTTTCCTATACAATGGAAGTCAATGGAGTCCATCAAATGTTTGCTTGCCCATATTCTTCAGTCTTCATTTGTGCTGAGCAGAAGAAAGAAATTCATACAGAACTTTCCCTTTAATCAGTCGATGATTTTACATCTACACAAATGTAATATTTCACCCTGGTATTGAATCTTTGGCCAAGACAAATACTGTGGTAAGTATTTAACATGTGTCTACATGCATAGTGATTTCTGCTCATCTGACATAATTAAGCATGTTGAAACACACTGATGTTCAGAGTTTGCCCTGCAGTGACAGTACAGCCCTGTTCACAAGAGAGTCTGGAATACTTCAAAGATCTTTAAGCTTCACATGAGTTTAACCCAGCTTAATGACTTTATGTCTATTAAGTCAAATTCATGTCCTCATTATGATGTGAAATGAATATAAGGACTAACATGATTCAGCAAAGAACCCTCTTTATTTTAGGGATTAGGGTTCTTGTTTCCTGAACATCGTTCAGCTTATTACAAAAATGCTTAAATAGACATGAAATACTGCAATTTGAGTTTAAATTATATTACTAGATGAAAAGAAACGCTTGTAAAAAAAATATGTGCAATATTTCAAATCTTAAAAGTATGTTTTTTTTAAGTACCGTACTTGCAGATTATGTAATGTTAATGACATAAAGGGCCACTTAAGTGTGCTTAAAGAGTGTACACGTTCAGTCAAACGAGTTTTATTTCAAAGTACAATCTTAAATATTGTTGTAATAATCTCGTCATGCTTTTTTTTTTAAACAGTTTTGATAATTGTAAGTTTAACGTGTTATTTGAATTTTTTAATGTGTTATTTGAATTTCTTTTAACTGTAGTGAATTGCAACTTCAAAAAAAATGCTAATTACGTTAAAGTAGGGAAATTCCGGATAACTGGGACTTTTTCCCGCACTCATCTCAGTGGCAAAAAAGTACATTAAATACAATATTCAGGTACTTTTTGCCACTGAGATGATGTATATTTAAACTATTCTACATTTTTATTTCTTTGTCAAACAAAAAACATGCAAGTGTCCGAAAACATCACATTCAGTCCGCACTTAAAGGTTTAGTTCACCCACAAATTAAAATTATCCCATATTTTACTCAACCCCAAGCCATCCTGGTGTTTAGGACTTTCTCAGACAAACACAATCAGAGTTATATTAAATATATATAATGGTACCATAGATTTTGAATCCCCCGAAAGATCCATCATAAAAGTAATCCATATGGGTGGATGGATGCGCTTTTTTGGACTTCAAAATCTCAGGTATCATATCAGAGCCAGGGTATTTTTTAATATAACTCTGATTGTGTTTGGCTGAAAGAAGAAAGTCATAAACACCAGGATGCCTTGAGGGTGAGTAAATTATGGGATAATTTTCACTTTAAGTATATTATTTCTGTAATAAGTGGCCTATTCCTTTTCAAAATATGCTTAAGTGTACTTCTTTTTCACAAGGGAGAGACCATGGTGATTGTTGACCAGTTTAGAGGTCGCTGTAAACTGACCAATCTGAATATGATATAAATGTTAGGAGGTGCAGTGAGATCATATGGTGAATGAAAGAGCACCGCACACTCACGAGTCCATGCTAACAGCTGCTTTCTTTTCTGATGCGTTTGTGTTTTTCTAATCTCCGGCATTGTCCTCATGGTTCACCCTCTCCTGGGCTCAGTTACCATCTAACCTTTGACTTTGGTGATCATTATGCAAGCTGAGCTCTGGCTCCCATCTGTGCTGGAGTCTCTCTCAGACTGACACTGTTTCACCGCTCATTTATCTGGAGCTCTTCCCCACCCGAGCAGAACTACATACACCACAAATTGTTTATTACATGCAAATTAGGTGAATTTTATTATTGTTTTAATTCATTAAATTCATTATTATTGTTTTAGTTCATTTATTTCATACCCTAAAGTGAGTCCAATTGCATAAATGCTCTGGTTTTTTCTAGCTGTGGTAATGCATGTTGGGTTCAGAGAGAGAAACACACCTGCTAGGAGAAAGCGCCGTGAGCTCAAGCCTGGCTGCCAGGTGTGTGAGGTCCTGCCACGACAAAAGAGCCTCCAGCTGGACAGAACCACCCAACACTCACTAGAGACACTTTTAGAAATATTGCAGGTTTTGTCTGTTATTGTTTTTGAATTGTATTTATTTTCTATTCTTTATTATTACTATTTGCTTTAGCAATGTAAATCATTTCACCATGCCAATAAACCAATTTCAATTTAAGAGAGAAAGTGTGTGTATGTGTGTGTTTGAGAGAGAGAGAGAGAGTTTGTGTGTGTGTCTGTCTGTCTGTCTCTGTGTGTGTGTCTGAGAGAGAGAGAGAGAGAGAGAGTGTGTGTGTGTGTGTCTGAAAGAGAGAGAGTGTTTGTGTGTCTGTGTGTGTGTGTGTCTGAGAGAGAGAAAGAGAGTATGCGTGTGTGTGTGTGTGTGAGAGAGAGAAAGAGTGTGTGTGTGTGTGTGAGAGAGTGAGTGTGTGTGTGTGTGTGTGTGTGTGTGTGTGTGTGTGTGTGTGTGTGTGTGTGTGTGTGTGTGTGTGTGTGTGTGTGTGTGTGTGTGTGTGTGTGTGTGTGTGTGTGTGTGTGTGTGTGTGTGTGTGTGTGTGTGTGTGTGTGTGTGTGTGTGTGTGTGTGTGTGTGTGTGTGTGTGTGTGTCTGAGAGAGAGAAAGAGAGTGTGTGTGTGTGAGAGAGAGAGAGAGAGAGTGAGTGAGTGAGTGAGTGAGTGAGTGAGTGAGTGAGTGAGTGAGTGAGTGAGTGAGTGAGTGAGTGAGTGTGTGTGTGTGTGTGTGTGAGAGAGAGAGAGAGAGAGAGAGAGAAAGAAAATGTATTCTCATATGTGTATTTAAAACTTGACTGGGGATTTGAAATGTATTCCTAATTGCCTTGTAATAACACGATTCCGAATGAAAATGCCTTTAAACCTGTCCATTATTTCCCCCAACGCATGAAGATCCGGGTACGTTAGAGACCTCGCGTCATATGTTGCTATGGAAACGCGCTGACGCTCGGATCGGTGAGTGAGTTCTGGAAGCTTCTGTTTATCTAATAAACACACTTTAACAAACAAAAAAACGTCATTTTAAAGTTATTTAGATAACGTTTTTCGTTGACTGAACTGTATGTTAGGTTTTTGTGGCTATTTTTACAGTTCAGTGTATATGTGCATAAACCGACATTCACTCTTATTTGTATTTTTCTACAATTAGTCAACATGTTTATGCAGATACGTGTGTTTTATGTGTTTATACAGGCTAAAGCACAAGTTTCTGTCACCAGAATTAGGCTACTAACTACTGGAGGCTGTTCAGTTCAGTGAGCGGTGATGCGCGTCATCACGAGCACGCGCACAGACTGCCTCGCGCAGCCCAAGCCAAACCCGCTGAGATTCCCAGACAGGTGCGACACTCTGCGGTGCACACACACATCTCTTTATAAAGATTAACAGCGGGCATATCCTATATATTACCGTGTGCTTGTATAGAATATAGAACATCCCCTGCCAAGGTTTCCAATGACAGAATTTACTTTTATATAATAATCTTCACTCCATTAAATTTATGAATATAGGCAAAATTGGTGTTTTGTATATTGTGTACGCTTGTGAGTGTGTCTGGGTGTGTATATAAAGCAATGGAAAGGGGCTATATATTTATTTACATAGCCCCTTTCCATTTAGCTCAGACAGTAGAGAGTGGCGCTTGCAACACCAAGGTCATGGGTTCGATTACCAGGGAAAGCAAGAACTGATTCGAATGTCAATGTGTGTCTTTAATGCAATGCAAGTCGCTTTTGATAAAATTGTCTGTCAAATGCATACATGTAAATGTGCTCAAGGACGCTTTACACAGTATATCCAATCAGAAAAGGATAACCGCAATATGGTTGAATAATAAGACTATAGGTAATATTGACAAGACAATAGCATGCAAATAAGTAGAGTATTACAAAATAAAAGATTAAAGCAAAGATAATACAAGATAGTAAAATGGCCTTACATAAACTTATATTTTAGAATCATGTACTAAAATATACAGAACAACTTAACAATGGTAGCAGTCAGAAAACAAGTGGGCTTTGAGAAGGGATTTTACTTCAGAAATCGTAAGGCAGCAGAGGGAATTCCACAGTTAGGGTGCAATAACTCTAAATGATCTACTTCCTGTAGAAGAGAGATGACACCAAGGGACAGAGAGAAGGCCAGATTCAGAAGACCTAAGGGATCAAATCAGGATGTTGAGGAGAAGCAGATTTCAGAAATAGCTAGGAGCCAAGCCATGCAATGATTTAAAAGTGAGCAGGAGTATTTTGTACTTGATACAAGCTAGTGGAGATCAAACAGAACTGGGGTGATAAGGGCAGAAGGCTTAGTGTGGGTGAGCATTCCTGCAGCAGAGTTATCTATATATTTCAGTCTGGCAATGGAGCTGGTATGTAAACCAATGAAAATGGCATTACAGTAGTCAAGACGGGATGAAATGAAAGCATGAATAACCATTTCAGTATGTCTAACACCAATGAAGGAACAGCTTGACTATGTGATGTAAGTGAAAGAATGCAGAATAAAGTGTTAGGGTTGACATGAGCCTCAAAGGTGAGTGAGGAATCAAATATAACACTAGGAATTGTTTATAATACTGGATAGTTCGATGAGAGTATCAGCAATCTCAGAGGCAAAATCAGCATGAATCTTGTTTGTAAGTAATAGGGTTCAGTAACATTATTCCAGTCTTGTCCATGTTTAGTTTCAGGAAGTTGGAGCTGAGTCATTCTTTTATTTCATTCACACAAGTGGAGATTTTGTCAATTTTAGTAGATGGAGTAGGCTTACACATAGTGTATGTCTGGATGTCATCAGCTAATGATAATTACAACCATGTTGAAGTAAGATCGGACCCAGAGATAGTATATAAAGGATGAATAATAATGGGCCAAGAACGGATCCCTGGGGGACGCCTTGCTTCAGGGAGACAGATTAAACTCCTGCATTGAAAGGCAAAATTCTCTATCAGAGAGATAGGAGAATAACAAAGAAAGAGAGGTCATTCATTACCTTTACAAGACTGTTTCAGTACTAAGAAATGGGGGGGGGGGGAACAGATTGAAAGGGATCTAAGAGATTATTTTCAACTAGAAAACACTGAAGCTGCGAGGCAATATTTTTTTCCGGTAATTTGGCAATAAATGATTGATTTGAAATAGGACGATAATTTGCTAGAACTGAGTTTCTTGAGAGGAAATGAAGCAGAAGTATGTAATGTATTAATGAAGTATGAAATATGTGCAATGATGACGGAATAGGCGCAGAATTTTAATAGAGAAGTAGCGGCAGTAAAATTGACAACATGAAGATTTTGATTTTTAGATTAACTCAGAGACAGAAAGACTGGCCAGAGAATGTTTTGTAAACACTTTAGTTGAATGGCTAACACTGATTGTTAACTAATTGCTTATTAGCATGCATATTGGCTGCTTATGAGTATTTATACAGCACATATTATTGTTTTATTCTGCATGATCATATTCTACTTCCCTTAATGCTACCCAATACCTAACCTTAACAACTATTAATAAGAGGTTATTAATTAAGTAATTAATGAGTTTCTTGAGGCAAAAGTTGTAATTTATATTAATATGTCATTATTTTACTTCATTCACACAAGTGGAAATTTTGTCAATTTGAGTAGATAGAGCGGGCTTACACGGTGTATGTGTGGATGTCAGCAGCTTATGATAATTACAACCATGTTGAAGTAAGATCTGACCCAGAGATAGTATATAAAGGATGAATAATAATGGGCCAAGAACGGATCCCTGGGGGACGCCTTGCTTCAGAGAGACAGATTAAACTCCTGCATTGAAAGGTAAAATTGCCTATCAGAGAGATAGGAGGAAACCAAAGAAAGAGAGGTCATTCATTACCTTTACAAGATAGTCGTTAATTGTGAGAATTGGATCCTAAAAGTGTGCCCATGTATTTATGTATTGATTATAATTCTGAAAATAATTACTCTTATAAATAATTTTCAAATACCCTGCTTTGAAGTGTGACTTGAACATATGATATAAAATATACAAGGACTTAAATATGTGGCAACATCATCTTCAGAGGACAAAACTGAATTGCTGTGTCCCAGGATAATAAACACTACCATTCTCTCACATGGTCAGAACCTCTGTGCTTGACCTAGTTTTTTAAATGAACCGTGTGTTTGCCCACAAGGCGGCTCTTTGACTCATTCAAACAGCAGCAGATGACCTGGGCTTCTTTTTGTGAACTATTCATGCTATCACATTAACTTGTCTCTGCTGTATTCCCGTCCATGTCTGAAGTAGTAACACTGCAATGACACTGACACCAACATTATTCAGTGAACAGTTCAAAAAAGAACATTTTAATAATCTAAAGAACCTTTTTTCCACTAAAAAGAAACTTTTGTGCAGTCTTCACGGAGCCATCACTGCAAAAGCCTTGGGTTTTAAGAGTGTAATTATTTTGTCTTCTTTTAATACAAATATAGGCGCTCGGTGTACTGGCTTGAGGAACTACCAACCAGGTTAAAGAACACCTCCACAACTATCTTCGGTATGAGAATCACTTCCTTTACCAAACGCCTTGATGCATTGTGAAAATGCTATAAAATAATCTTTGCTTTCATCTTGTTAACTTCAGAGTGACTTAAAAAAAAGTATGCAAATCTGGCACCTCTTTTGCTTCGTTAAAAAAAATTAAGACAGAATGTGAAAGTTTACCATCTGTGCTATGTATATTGAAAATATTATCATTAAAGATGTTCATTTTAAAAGCTAATTGAAATTGTCTCCACAGATCTGACTCCTCGCTTGGAGCAGCTCGCCCAGAGCAAACAATCAAGTCGTTTCTATAAGGAGAGCAGGTGACTAACGTTGTTTCCATTAAAAATACTTAGCATAAAGCTACAGTTCTTAAAGAAATATCTTAAATATCAATCATAATCATTTGAACTTAAAACATTTGCATAACAAGCTATTTCAATTAGACTCTCCTGGTATACAATATACTGTATAGAGTAACAAATGTTACGTTATAGAAATATACGCACTGCCCAGTTAATTATTTAATAGTTAATTATTAATGCACTGCCCAGCCAGGATAAAAGTCACTTTTTGGATTTGATTAGGCAAATGCTTAAGAGTCTATGATTGGATCATTAATGCAGTGATTATTATGTTTCTAGTGTGTTCTATGTTTTTGCATCAGTTCTTCTAATCCGAATTGATGGAGTGTGTAGCTTTTAATCTCTTAAACAACCATGTAGGAAGACACATCATGGCCATATGTATTCACACATGAATTGGCACCTCTGCATCCAGATCTTAAATTGACTGAAACTCTATGGGATGTGCTGGAAGAGACTTTACAGAGTGCTGGACTCTTGCATTGACAATACAAGATCTTGACCGAAAGTTGATGCACCTGAAAATGAAACCAGTTTTTTGAGCTTGATGTATCTTGACATTGTCATCCTGTCTTCCTACATGTTTTTTTAAGAAATTAAACGCTACATACTCCATCGTTTAGGGTTAGAAGAACTGATGCCAATTATATAACACTAGAAACATAATAATCACTGCAATAATGATCCAATCATAGACTTTTCAAAGCATTTGACTATTCAAATCCAAACAGAGACTTTTTGTTTAATCCGGGCAGTGTATAATTTCCCATTCATTCTTGAACAGTTTGTGATTTTTAATGAATGAATGTACCGGTATATGTTTTTATAGCCACCTACACTGTGATTCACCTGCATTACACACCTCAGCCTTCATTAATGTATATGCAACAGTCGATGTGAGTCACATTCATTCCACTTTATCTTCATTAAAGGATATAAACAGTACTTTCATTTCCACAATATCCCACGATGTTTATTTCATAATGTCAGTTTCCGTTTAGAGTTTAATGACACACAGTCACCGGCAGTACAACAACTAACATCTTTGTGCAATAACATCTCTCACGATCACTGTCTTCATGGTTCCATTCAAACGATAAACACAGTCTCAGTGCTTTTATTGGCTGTGTTCTCAACTGATGAGCGCATCTGTAATTACTTAATAAAGAAAAATGAATCCAGCTCTCTCAGGTGTCATCTGGTTGATTTGAAGAAAAGAAAGAAGCTAGAAGATCACGATTCATAGCAGTACTAGTGAAACGGAAATCATGATGTATTCAAGTTTTTCACTGGAATTGGAAGGTCCAATTGAGTGCATTGTTTTGCATTCTGCTCTGATCTTACATTGCACATTTGGGAATTTTTAACATGACTCGTATGTCTGTCTGTACAGAAGGTCACCAGAGTGGACAGTTAGTGCAGCAGCGTTAAAAGCATGTCCTTCTCAGAGAGTGTGTTCACTGGCTGTGCCTCGTGTGCCTGTTGATGGATGGCAGCCGGATCGCCCCCTTCTGGCTCCTGTGAGTAAATGCACTACATCTTACAAGGACAGTCTTGCAATTTGAGATCCTTTATTAAACCTTTAGACAAAATAATTGCTAGACAGACAGTTTCCATATCAGTTGCCACTCTATATCAGATCTAGTGGTAAAATGTACATAAAGTTTGGTGCAGATTTCAATCTTCATGTGTGGAAAAATCCTACAATTGTCACTGAAGCCATTCTGCAAGAATTCAGAATATGAATTATTCATATTCAGAATCCTTGCAGAATATATATATATACACACTCACATAAAGGATTATTAGGAACCCCTGTTCAATTTCTCATTAATGCAATTATCTAATGGCAGTAGCTTCACTGCATTTAGCTTCACTGCATTGGTCCTGGTCAAGACAATCTCCTGAACTCCAAACTGAATGTCAGAATGGGAAAGAAAGGTGATTTAAGCAACTTTGAGCGTGGCATGGTTGTTGGTGCCAGACGGGCCGGTCTGAGTATTTCACAATCTGCTCAGTTACTGGGATTTTCACGCACAACCATTTCTAGGGTTTACAAAGAATGGTGTGAAAAGGGAAAAACATCCAGTATGCGGCAGTCCTGTGGGAGAAAATGCCTTGTTGATGCTAGAAGTCAGAGGAGAACGGGCCGACTGATTCAAGCTGATAGAAGAGCAACTTTGACTGAAATAACCACTCGTTACAATCAAGGTTTGCAGCAAAGCATTTGTGAAGCCACAACACGCACAACCTTGAGGCGGATGGGCTACAACAGCAGAAAACCCCACCGGGTGCCACTCATCTCCACTACAAATAGGAAAAAGAGGCACAATTTGCACGAGCTCACCAGAATTGGACAGTTGAAGACTGGAAAAATGTTGCCTGGTCTGATGAGTCTCGATTTCTGTTGAGACATTCAGATGGTAGAGTCAGAATTTGGCGTAAACAGAATGAGAACATGGATCCATCATGCCTTGTTCCCACTGTGCAGGCTGGTGGTAGTGGTGTAATGGTGTGGGGGATGTTTTCTTGGCACACTTTAGGCCCCTTAGTGTTAATTGGGCATCGTTTAAATGCCACGGCCTACCTGAGCATTGTTTCTGACCATGTCCATCCCTTCATGACCACCATGTATCCATCCTCTGATGCTGCTTCCAGCAGGATAATGCACCATGTCACAAAGCTTGAATCATTTCAAATTGGTTTCTTGAACATGACAATGAGTTCACTGAACTAAAATGGCCCCACAGTCACCAGATCTCAACCCAACAGAGCATCTCTGGGATGTAGTGGAACGGGGGCTTCGTGCTTCTAGCACCTTGTTGAATCAATGCCATGTAGAATTAAGGCAGTTCTGAAGGCTAAAGGGGGTCAAACACAGTATTTGTATGCTGTTCCTAATAATCCTTTAGGTGAGTGTATATATATACTTTGCCATTTTAAAGTAACATATGTATATGTGTGTGTGTGTGTGTGTGTGTATATATATATATATATATATATATATATATATATATATATATAGATGTTATTTTAAAATGTCAAAGTAGTGTTAAGGAGTATGAGAAAGTGGGGGAGCGCCCCTCAATAACTGGTTTTTAATTTTTGTCAGCATCAGTATCTGCACCCAAACACTTCTCGTAGTTACGCATGAGGGTTTCTCACTTCCCTAGAAGATGTTCCACTCCTCATAGAAGAACTGCTTCAGCTCAGTGTCATGTGTAGGCTTTTTTCATTGTAATATTGCGTAATGGAAACCTTGAACAGCAAAGATCCACCAAAATATCTTCTTTTAACCAACAGACCTTAAATCACAACCTACAATATTTATCCAACCACGTACAAAATTCAGTTAGGAGCGAATACCTTTTCACAGCACTATATGCATTTCTGTGTTTGAAGAACCAGTACATACACTACCATTCAAAACAATGAGCAATACATTTGCTACAGTATTTATGAATCTATGTGAACGTTAGTGAGTTAAAGAGTTAGTTTATGTCAGCTCAAGCCATTAGAATATTAAGAGGTACAATGTTTAATTTTAATAATGTAAATGTTGAAATTAGCATTAGCTAAGGTTACTAAATGCTTAAGAAGTGTTTTTTATGGTTAATCCAACTAATGTTAATACATTGTTAATGTAAAATAATTTACAATTTTAATATCAGTTTTAAAAGAAATTAATGCTTTTATTCAGCAAGGATGCATTTAAATGACATTTATGATGTCATATCTATGTCACAAAATATTACTGTTTACAATAAATGCTATTCATTAAAGAATTTTTGGGAAAATATATCACACTGTCAATATTAATAATCAGAAATGTTTAGAAATCATCGTATGAGAATGAATTATGAAGGATTATGTGACTGAAGACTGAAAATGTAGCTTTGATCACAGGAATATATCACACTTTAACATTTATAACAATATAAAAGTAATATTTACAATGTTACTGTATTTACTGGATCAGGCTTAAATTGGGGAGAAATATTATTTAAATATGAATTAAATGATAAATTATTCAAAATAGAAACATTTTCTAAACTCATACTGTTCTATAACATATTGTTTTTATATATTTTGAAATTTAAAAGAAGTTTTCTTTACAGGCCAATTTTGGTTCATGACTGTGAGGTTAATAAGAGATTAATAGCTCTTTAGAACTGGGGCAATCCCTTCACTGTCTCCCATCCCACCTTCACCACCACATTTATGAACTATATTTAAGTAAAGTTCAAGTATATTTTTAAGTGTACTTATTGCAGTAAGTAAACTAATATCAAAGTACCTTTATTTTTTTAGTTTCTGAAAGTACACTTTGAAGTGTCCTCTCAGTAAACTACTAGTTTAGTAGTTATACTTGTAAATTTTCTTTAGATGAACATAACATCTTATAATTTATAACACTTATAACACTTATAATTTACTATTTATATATTATTTTTGCACTTTAAGTGTATTACCATGTTTCTATTTAGGTATTCATTTTTTATGCATCCTTTTTTATCAACACTTGAATGTGGGTAAGTTTAATTTAAAAAGCTACGTTTTAAACAAAAAGCTGTGAGAATGACGTTGTCCGAATCAGATTCAGAGCGATGATCAAAACACAGACGAGTAGATCGAGTCCATAAACACCCTTAAAGCTTCACAGTGGTTTCCTCTTCATGAGTTCAACATTTCTTTCGTTTTTATTTCTATGCTGCTTAATGTTTGATGATCATATTGTTTTACGTTTACGTAAGCAGTCTTCAATCACTTGATTCTGTACTATTTCAGAAGATGCATTCCTCAGTGCTGTTATTAGGTGTGTTGCTCTGCGTTAAAGTGTTGCATCAGACTGTTGTGAAGCCCTCAAGCACATTCTGCAGAGTGTGTGTTCTGGATTCTTGTGCTTTTACAGGTGAGTGTTGCGGTTAAAACTGCCATGCCAAGTCCAAGGGTATGTCTTTTAGCACAACCAAAGCCAGCGAGGATGGTGTTGACTCAAGCACCCAGCAACGATTCAAGCACCCACGCGTTTGGCGTTCCCACCACACCCTCCTCACGAATACTGCAGCTGGCCTGTGAGTCCGTGTGCCAAGTTTGGAGAGCTTTAAACAGTCATTTTCTGCTCACCTCTCTCATTGTTTTTCACTCTCAGCTCCTAAGCAGGTTCATGCACAGCACGCTCTCGCCAGGCCGGTCTCTTGGCCGGTTCCAGATCGTGTCCTGAAGGCTGTAGCCAGCGAGAGTCTGCAGGCACTGGCTCGTCCCAAGACACGTCAGGCCCTGTTTGAGGGGTACGACCCCTATCGGGTCAGTCCTGCCGCCCGGGCCGCCACAGCCTCCCCCAGACTGCTGGAGCTGTCTTTACCCGTACCACGCAAATGTAAAAGCCAATAAACCATAATCCTTCCATCTTTACTGAGCCATATTAGAATGATTATTGAAGGATCATATGACACTGGAGTAAAGATGCCGAAAACTCACAGGAATAAATTACATTTTAACACGCATTCGAATAGAAAGCTGTTATTTTAAATTCTTATAATATTTCACAATATTTCTACTTTCACTGTGTTTTTGATCAAATACAGACTGTCGGATCCACCATGCATTTTTGAAACATTTCAAGTCAAAATATTTTCGGGAAGAAAATGCTTTGACAGCAACATGAAATGTCTTCATTTCAGAGAAATTATGTGTTTTGTTCAATGGCATGTTACTGCAGATCTGAACTTGTTCCTGAAGCCTTCAGGCAAGCGTTGTAGCTTATATTTTCCTTTTCTGCATGTACTGATAAAGATTTCAGAATGAAGCGATTCAGCTGTCAGCAATATTCAAATCCATAAATGATCTGTGTTTTGAATATAACAAATTCAAAGCTCTGTGTCAAAGGTCTAATGTACCAAATTTCACTGACTGCATATGTACAAAAAGCACTTTGTAAGTTGCAATCTGCATGTGTTCTTTGTGGTGAGTGCAGCTCGACTAATAACTCATAGTTTCACAAAGAACCCAATGACATTCCAGTTCAGATGATATTGAAATTAGACCTATTTCACAGACATGGCTTAGATAATGCCAGTATTAGGCTTTAGTTCAATTAGGGCATTTTAAACATTACTGGTGTGCATCCTCGTACAAAAAAATGGTGCTTTGATACTTTCAGTTAAAACTGCAAAAACATATATTTTAGTCATAAGATATTAGCATTGTCTTACAGGCCTTTAAATTGGAAAATAGTCTGTATTGAAATATCCTTTTAACAAATAATTCATTTTGATATTTAGCAAACAGCAAATTACTAATTTAAATGTTTTCAGTTATTTATGTAATCTAAAGTTCTTTTCCATGGAATTCTTCATCACGATTGATTTCACAAGAGACTTTTTAATGCTTCTATTTGCTGTTGTTGAGTGATCAAGAGAGTGAATATATGGCCATTATGTCGTTATAGACCCATATTTCCTCACTGTGTGTGGTTGATATCATTTATGTGATATCATGATATGTGATATCTTCTGGAAAGAAAGACATGCATCTTTGTTCAAATGCAAAAATGTTGCACCACAGCACCAACTTCAACCGGCCGTTTTCGGTAGTCTTTGGCCATGGCGAGTACACTCAAAAACAAAATAGCTCTTTGGCTGAACACGATTCAATCATACACTGGTTCCACGTGATTGAAACAAGTAAAAACCAATACAATCAAACATGCACAACTAACTAGAATCAGTCGTGTTCATTTAACTTGAATGAATGGTTTTAGTTTAACCTAAATAAATGGTTTTCATTCAAATTGATTTATTCAAATAATCCCACAATTAATGCTTCTTTCTTGTTTAGTCCAGTGATTTACATTACAACAAACTAAATATCAGTATTTTTACACATGTGATGTGTAAAGAAAACTATCACTGTATAAATATTAAAGCAATATGATTTTTTGTTAGCAGGTCCTCAACCCAAGCAGAAGCTCAACGCTTCACCACAATGTTTACCCAAAAACCACTAACATAACAGAAACTAATACCAATATTAGTCTTTCAATATCAGTTAGAAGATATCTCTTTTCTCAGCTCGCTAAAAAATGCATAAAATATCACTATTTCAACTTTTATTCTCCCAATTCAACCCTGTGCAAAAAGCATGATGCATTTATCGTATTCTTTGATCATATATTCTGCGT
Organism: Rhodeus uyekii; assembly: GCA_037043235.1. NCBI lineage: Eukaryota > Metazoa > Chordata > Actinopteri > Cypriniformes > Acheilognathidae > Rhodeus > Rhodeus uyekii. The sequence continues at coordinate 3,978,325 of JAWRVZ010000011.1, read as the reverse complement.
ATTCTTCTGAGGTCATGGCATTTACTATTAAATTGGAACACAAAAAAATCAAGAAACTCATTGAATTCAAATTGTATTTTATTGTAAAACGTACTTTAATAATCTTTATTTACAGTCTCTTTTTGTGTGTGTGTACTACTGTTTGGAATGTTTATTGTTACATAATTAATATGTGTCACTTTCTGTCCTTATTTAATACAAGCTAGAGTATACAGTATGCTGTAAGCACTAATATTCTATTGCAAACATAATCCGTTTATTTCTAAGTTAGATCAGCTTTGCTCTGTGTAATAGTAAGATACTAAATTAAATGTACTGTTGTGTTTGAAGAGCAATACTTGTGTTATTTCTCTTGACTGTTCCACAAACCACAATTTACGTATGCTAATGTTATATTTGTATTTTGCAAAACTCCAAGGAGAGTTGAAACACTCATTTGCATGTTATTGAATGAGAATCTGCATCATACTGTACGTGTTTTAATATCCTGTGCTAATGGGACGTTGGGGGAGTTGATGACTGAAATGCGTGCTTCTTCTGAGCAGGTGTCATTATTTAAATTCCATTTATGACAGACCAAGGGTTTGACGGTTATTTTACATCAGTACATTATTTATATCTGTAATATATATATGTAGTTTATTTCTTATTGTAGTTCATGTACTGTTTTTGACAGATTAAAAATTAATTACGAAAACGTGCAGAAAACAAAATGCAAGTCGTCAAATAAGCAGTGCTGCGTGGATGAGTCTTGTGAACTTGCATTGTTAAAGTATTTCAGTATTCTTATTTTTAAGCAAATATTTGTAGCACTTTGAAGCAGCTTTTGATAACATGTTGCGCTTGTGTCATTTTGACTTCATACATGTTTACTTTATTCTTCCTAATTCCAAGGAGCCAAACACTGATGTCTTTCAGTTTAGCATGTACTAAACTGCTATATTTGAAATAGCCTCTCAAAAAGCAGCAGATTTTGGATGTTTTAAATAAATTATTTTTTATCTATAAATTATTATTCTATATTCTATATTTGCTTTGCATAATAATTGCATGTATCTTTTGCATTTTCCAAGGACAGCAAGCATTTATAACATTGGATCTTAATGGGATAGTGACAGATGAGATTCTGTCATCATTCTCCTACCCTCGTGTTGTTCCAAAGATTTTCAGTCATCTTTGGAACACAAATCTTTAATGAAAAATTAGAGCTTTCTGTCCCTCCATTGACAGCTACACAACTGCCCAAAAAGTGTATAAAGCGATCGTAAAATGTATCCATATGGTTATACACGAGAATGAACCTCATTGGTTCTCGCTGAAGCTCAACGTGATGCGTAACACGAGAATGAACCTCATTGGTTCTCGCTGAAGCTCTTCGTGATGCGTAACACGAGAATGAACCTCATTGGTTCTCGCTGAAGCTCAACGTGATGCGTAACACGAGAATGAACCTCATTGGTTCTCGCTGAAGCTCTTCGTGATGCGTAACACGAGAATGAACCTCATTGGTTCTCGCTGAAGCTCTTTGTGATGCGTAACACGAGAATGAACCTCATTGGTTCTCGCTGAAGCTCTTCGTGATGCGTAACACGAGAATGAACCTCATTGGTTCTCGCTGAAGCTCAACGTGATGCGTAACACGAGAATGAACCTCATTGGTTCTCGCTGAAGCTCTTCGTGATGCGTAACACGAGAATGAACCTCATTGGTTCTCGCTGAAGCTCAACGTGATGCGTAACACGAGAATGAACCTCATTGGTTCTCGCTGAAGCTCTTCGTGATGCGTAACACGAGAATGAACCTCATTGGTTCTCGCTGAAGCTCTTCGTGATGCGTAACACGAGAATGAACCTCATTGGTTCTCGCTGAAGCTCTTCGTGATGCGTAACACGAGAATGAACCTCATTGGTTCTCTCACATCAAGCAAACATGCTTGAGCTTCCATTTACCAGAATCCGTGAGTTGATTAAAAGCCTAAATTAAATCTGTTCATCATATAAAGTGATCGAGACTAAACTGCTCGATTCATACGAATTTTTTATGAACCTTCTCTTTATAAACTTTTTGAATTATCCAAGTGTAGGTTGCATAACTGTCAATGGAGGGACAGAAATTGCTCAGGTTTCGTTAAAATATCTTTGTGTTCTGAAGATGAAATAAGGTCTTACGGATTTGGAACGACATGACGGTGAATAAACAATGACCTATTTTTCACTTTTGTTGGAACTATACCTTTAATAATGACAGAATGTGTCACTGTTCTTTGTATGTTCAGTCTAGTGTGAGATAAATATTCCCTTGTCATCAGTGAATTGTGTGTTGTGAGTGCTTTGAGGTCATGGTGCTGAGTGGCTTTTGCAATTACTTGCAGAATGTTTTCCATCTGATGTATTCGAAAACAAACATGCCCTCCCTCTCTCTGAGCAATTTAAACAGCTCAAAACCACATCTGATCTCTTACAAACATCCTTCAAAACTTATCAACCTCTAAACAACGCCTGCTTGTATTATAAGAAGACTTGATTTAATTTGGATTCAGTCAACATTTTTAATCAAATCTCTTTTCATAATCAAGTTTTTTTTCTATTATCATATTTAATTTTCTTAATCTATTATACCTTTTTCTAACAAAGTAAAAAAAAAAAAAAACAATAATCAAAGCTATGATTATAATCATAGTAATATTGTGACGGTCAAATTTTTTTTTTAAACCTGCTGTTTGCTGCCTGCCTTGATCCTCTGCCTGTTATGATCACATTTACTGCTCTGCCTCCGACATTGTTGTTTACCCTGGTTTTTCAACCCACATCTCTGTTTGTACTCTCAACCAGCTTTCCTTTAATAAACCGCGTATAGATCCCATTCAGCCTGAGTCTGTTACAATATACCGTATTTTCCTGCATATAATCCGCAGACGCAGATAATCCACACCCTCATATAGCCCACGGGTTTTGGGGGTTTGTGTAAAAAATCGTTGGTATAACCCGCACCTTTATATAACCCGCACCCATAGATTGACAAACTTTTTTGTGTAAGTTCACATTTAGAATTTTAAATGTTGCTCGCATGACGTCAATTATCATAACTGTTCAGGCTCGGTACACAGTGCTTGGGCACGAAATTCACACAACAAAAAAACAAACACAAGTCAGGATCAGAAGAAAAAGCAAAAGCAGTCTCTCCCGCTGTGCAGAAGCAAGTCCCTTAAGAAGCGATTCTACAGGTGTTGATCATCGGATGAGATGAGAAGAGCCCGCCCTCATGCAGCACAGCCAATCACGTCTTCTTGCATGATTGACAGATCAGACAGCCTATCAGTGCCAGCTGTCATAGTGAAAGCACAATCGACACAGACAACAACCCTCACAAAAACACAAAGAAAATACTCCAAAATATTATTATGTGTAAATAATTTGTTTAACCCTTTGTAAATAACCCGCTATTATACCTGTTCTGGGTTATACCTGCGGGTTATACATGTTCTGGTATAACCCGCGGGTTATATGCGGGAAATACTTTACACTGCCCCCCCAAAAAAATTGGTTTAATTGATTGCCCCCTGTGTTTTTTTGCGTTTGTCTCGATAAATAGTTTTTTGAGTGCCTGCAGCTTTAGTCCCTGTCCCGATCTGACATAAAGTGTAATTGACTTTATGTTATCATGTTATACTGTGATGATTAAGTGCTCCCCTCATTTTGTGAACGATATATAATGTACTATTATCATTAAAATAATTATTTTTTGTATTGTTTGATGCATGCACAAATTAAATACAAATTATATTTTCTCATCCATTTGATGCATAGTCATTCAGATACATTTTTGAATGTTTACATACGAATATTTCTGAAAATATGTATTTACTTTTATTTTTAAAATATAATCAGACCCATTTTTGAATATTGTAGTATTTGCATAAGAAGCATTAAAATATGTTTGATATTTTTGACATCAGTTTATATCTCAAATATGATACATTATCCAGATGTATATTTCTAATGATGATATAAAGCAACACCTCAAAGTGAAGAGAGCGACACGAACTTTCTCTCATCGTCACGTGTGTTCAGCGTCACATCGGCGTGTAATATGAAACACATCTGCTCATCACAACAGATCTCCTGCTGTCAGTGTGTCATTGGCATCACCGGACACGTAAAGGCTATAAATGTTGGACAGCTTTCAACTCTCCGCTTCTTCAGCGCCATCCAGCACAGGTACTTTCCGCGCTTATTCCTGCTTTCTCTTTGGGAAATCCACCATAAAAGGTATTTCATTTGCTTCATTTGCGCTTTCATCATGCCAAAACGGGAATGTGTTTTGACTTAAGGATTAAAATATAAAGTACTGTACTTGTTTTTATGGTTTAACTGCTGTGTCACTCGTGTGCCTTCTTCCTTTTTCTTCCTTTTTCCCTTCTTCTTCTTATTGCTTACATGCATATATTTTTTGATTGATTTAATTTTAAAAACTATATTTTTAGCATTTCTATATTTTACGATTATATTATTAATACAAATAATAATAGTAGTAATATTTTATTATTTGTTTTCTCTCAATCTCTCTCTCTCTCTCTCTCTCTCTCTCTCTCTCGCTCTCGCTCTCTCTCTCTCTCTCTCTCTCTCTCTCTTAATTGGAAATTATTATTATTGCTTGTATGTATGTATGTATGTATGTATGTGTGTATGTATCTATTCATGTATTTGCATATTTTGATCATATATGAATATTTTAGTATTCGTTGTAAATTAGTTATTCATCGTTTCTCTTGTTTATTTATCTTTTCTTTTAGCCTCTAAAAATATACTTCTCTGAATTCATACATCCTGTGATTGGACACAATGTGCTGCTTTAATGTGGAAAGTTGCACAAGAGTTTGGCTCTGAGCCTCTGTTTACGTGATTTGTGAATTCATTCACATTTGAGTTGAAGTATCTTGATCTTTCTTTCACAGCAGCTTACAGTGTTCAAATAAAAAATGAGCGGACGGACGTTGCGTCAAGCTGGACTGTTGCTCTGGATTTGCATAATCAACAGGTTCTTGGACACAGGTAAGAGTTTTTGTTATGATGTTTATGATAAATGTAAACTTATTTTTGCAGTTACAAAGGCTGTGTCAGAGATGTAATGGTTAAAGATATCAGCTGGAATGAACTGTGATGTGCTTGAGTTTGACATTTTGACCACAGCTTACTGTGGGACAGTCCCATAGTCAGCTTGTAGGAAGTGAATGAATGGGCACCCAAAAATGTCAGTCTCATTTCTTCCCATTTTGTACACGTCATTTTTTCAGTCCAATACAACAGAAATTCTGTTGAATCTTCACATAGATTTGTTTTTTTCAATACAAAAACTGCTAATATAATGAAAAAAACACCATAACAGTATCTCATATGACTCTACAGGATGTAGATGATTTTAGTCTTACAGAAGTTTTAATAAAAGATGAGAATTTAAACTATTCCCTGAAGATTTGTAAAAGCACTCAAATAGGGTGCGGGTTGGACGTCAATAACACAAGTTTTCTCTTAACTGAAATGCATTGATGTCAAACCTGATGAAATATATCAAACACCACCATATTTGATTTGTAAGCATCCTTAAAAATCTGTAATTGTGATATTTATGGTATTCTAATAAATTCAAGTTTGGCTAACCAGTACCAAATGACGTGTTTTCGGCTTGTAACAATAGCAAAACCCTTTTTGCTGCTAAATAGAAACCTTTTTGATAGTGTTATATAGTTCCTTAATAGAATATAAATAAACTTTTTAATAATATATTATTTTCATTGTGAGTGTGATAATATAGCACGAAAGGAAAACATTAATATTGGGGTTTTTTTAGTACTCTAATCTTACAATTTGTGTTCTACATAAAAAAAACAGCATGTTCTGTTAGTTATTACTTTTTTTTTTACTGACATGGCAAATTGTAGCAAAAATGACAGTGCTCTACGGGAGCTGAATACAGTAATAAATAACAATGGACACTGAATGTGATATAGATGTAATGAAGCCCAAGTATCTTCACAATCCTCTATGATGTCTTTACATGCATCATTACGTGTGTTTTCTGAGTGACTCTCTCTCTGCAGAGGATTATGGTGCCTGACAGCATGAGTTTAGAGCTATAGTGCGTCCACACCAGAATTATTAAAAAACAATTATGTTTTTGAAAGTGCTTTACCATGTTAAAAGAAAAAATGCATAAAGTTTTTTTTTTGGCGACTTATGATGTTTTTATTTTTAAGCATAATGTAATAATTTTGGATCGGTATGATCATGAATTCAATATTTCTGTTACTTTGTGGAGAAGAGAAGATCCTTAACTGAATAGAGCTGCTCATGCTTATAAGTTCTTTCACCTAAAAAGAGAAAAATGCGGGATTGATAGGAAAGCAGTTACAATTTTAAAGGTTAAACTTTATAGTTTGTCAGTAATCAGTAATGAGGTGGATTAAAAGTTATAGATTTAAAAAAAAGGCATGAATGAAGATCCCTAAACTCTACCACAAAGAACCAGCTGAGGATATTAAGGGTATCATACGTGTCGCAGAACTGTCTTTCACTCTCTGTTTCCTCATGTGCTCTCCGGTTGTAATCATCATCAGGGTTGTGTTGATGTTGTGTTGTTCTTTCAGACCTGAGTTTTGTTATTAAAGACTATTTTTTATATTGACCTTTCTCATCCACACACGACCGATTACAATACGGCTCGGAATAGAACCGATACTAGTATGTGCAATGAATGTTTGTATAGTGCTTTTCACACTCAGTGTTTCAGAGCATGTTCACACAAAATTCACATTTCAATGTTGTCAGTCAGAGATGAGTGTTAATATATGGTTCATATTGCAGTAATATACAGTTATGAGCCACACTGATTTACAGGTACGGAGCCACCCGTGGCCCAAAACAGCAACACAACATTGTTGCGAAATGGCAGTAAAACTAAAGCACACACATAAATACTACCTTCAATTCGTTTTTGTGGTTGTGACATCATTCAGCATGTCCTGCCGGCAGTTTCTTCACGATTCCTAGCACTGGATCATTTTATGCCCTTTATCTGAAATCTGATCTGTACAGCTGGTTGTTTTGTGGCTGCGTGCATGTTCACACACACACACACAAAGACACAGAGACACAGACACACACACACACACACACTCACTCACTCATACACTCACACACACTCACTCACTCACTCACTCACTCTCTCTCACACACTCACACACACTCACTCACTCATACACTCACACACACACACACACACACTCACTCACTCACTCATACACTCACACACACACACACACTCACTCACTCACTCTCTCACACACACACACGCGCACGCACACACTCACTCATACACTCACACACACACACACACACACACACACACACACACGCGCGCACCCACACACTCACTCATACACTCACACACACACACACACACACACACTCACACACACTCACTCACTTACTCACTCACTCACTCACTCTCTCTTTCTCACACACACACACACACTCACACTCAGACTCTCACTCGCACGCCCACACACACACACACACACACACACACACACACACACACACACAGACACACACACACACACAGACACACACACAGACAGACAGACAGACACACACTCACTCACTCACACACACACACACACACACACACACACACACTCACACTGCTGCAGGTGTGGATGCTCAGTGATGTCACTCATTTTATATGAAAATAGGGCAGACCAAAAGGTCAAATTACACACATGCTCAATAAATAAAAATACATATGCATTTTTGTCTTAGGTCTAAGTGTATTTTCTTAAATGTCAGGCTGGGGCAAGTTGTCACGTGTTTTCTATGCAATTATTTTATGCAGTTGAATAAGCCTAGAGACAGAAATACTGAGCATGTCATAACTCTCTCAGCAGCAGCAGCGTCATCAACACTGTCAGTCACGCGTTGTGTGATTAAGAAGCAGAACAAGAGCTTGACATTCACTTGTTATTGGGAAACGGCCAACCATCACCTGAACGACAGCAGCTACAAACTTCAGATTAACAAGTAAGCCACATTCACATTATCCAACTTATCTAAAATGTATAAGCATGTGTTTGGATAGGAATCGTACCACCAGTACCATGGTATTCATTAAAGTACCTTAAGGTAATTCATGTGTTGTTATGTGAAAACAAAAGTACACCCTTTTGATTGATGTAGTTTTACATATTAAGACATACCGTATTTATTCGAGTATAACGCGCAAAATTTTCTACCAAAAAAATAAATCAAAGTTAGGGATGCGCGTTATGCACGAGGGCTGGGCTGGAGTGGGGTGGGGTTTGTTTTGACGGCCGGTCCTTTGAGGGTGCCGGCGAATTGTGAGTTCGCGCTGCGCATTTTACAGGCTGTTTAAGTAGCAATATATGCATAAAATAAAAGGCAGACTCGTGAGTGCAATTCAGCAACTGTATTCAAACATAAACCGCGGCAACAACCGCAACATAGCCCAAAGCAATCGATTGCCGATTGCATGATACATTACATCCCGTAACACAGGCTGCAGCCTCTCACTGTACGTGAGAGCGAAGAAAAAAAACGTCCCCTCGCCGCTTCATTTCCTCACCCACACGTTACGGAGAAGACAGGCATCAGCAATAAAATGGACGGCACAGAAGATGACCTGCTGTGGAATTCTGACGCAGAAGAAACCAGAGAAACAGATGTTCCTGCCAACTGGGACACTGATGAAAAATGAACTCCAGAAGAATGGGAGCAACTCTTTAGTGTCTCTGATGAGGAATCTGACGTCGAAGGATTTTAAATAAATATTTTTACCGGTAATTCTCTTTCGGTATTGTGTTCATTTGTTTATGTTGTCAGTAAATATATGTTATATAAGTTATATATGTTATACAATAAATGTTTTTTACCATGGCTGCACGTGTTCAACAACGTTTTTTTGTCAATTACAATGCTTGGTGTGAAACATAATTTTATACCGATTTTTTTATCGAAAATTAGGGGTGCGCGTTATACACGTGTGCGCGATATACTCGAATAAATACGGTAATAAAATCATCTGGTCTTTAGCAGGACTTAAAATTAAGTTAAAAAAAACTCTGACGGACAACAATACATGACCTATTACAAAGTTTAAATTCTTACTCAACACACATAAAGCCAAAATAGTGAAGCCAGGTGTGAAAAATGAAGTACACACTATGATTGAATTGCTTGTAGAGACAGCATTAGCAGCAATAACTAGAAGTAATCATTTTCTATATGACTTTATCAATCTCTTACATCATTGTGGGGATTTTTGGCCCACTCTTAATAATAATAATAATAATAAGTTTTATTTATATAGCGCCTTTCCAGAGCTCAAGGACGCTTTACAGTAGACAGTTGACAGGGGAGAGAAAGTACAAGTAGACTAATAGAAACAATAATAGAAGTATACAGAGAAAAAAATTAAATCAGGTACAAAAATACACACAGGACATAAGAGGCAAACATTCAGAGAGATAGTATTAGAGAAGTAAAAAAATCAGTTAAACAAATCATGGGTATAGCATTCAGAAAAAAGGTGAGTTTTGAGTAACGATTTAAATTCAGTGATATTGTTAATATAACAGAGTGAGCGTGGGAGAGAATTCCAGAGTTTGGGAGCAATAACACAAAATGATCGGCCTTTCAGTATTGCTTCGGTTCATTGAGGGTTGTAGGAATCAGTTTATGCACAGCTTAAAGTCCTGCTACTGCATTTCAGTCGGCTTGAGGTCTGGACTAACTGGGCCAGTTCTATTCTCATCTATTCTGGTTTAGTTGCTGGTGTTCTTGGGATCGTTGACCTGTTGCACGACCCAATATTTGGCCAAGCTTTAGCTGTCGGACAGATGGCCTCATATTTGACTCTAGAATACTTTGGAGTTTGTGGTCGACTCAATGGATGGACAGTTGCTCTGAGGTGTTTGAGCTTATTCTGTGTTTGGTTTTATTAACTGTGCATACACATCTCCACTTTGGTCTGGATTTGGTTTGGTCCAAAGCACACTATTCCAGATGTTTTATGGTTTGTTTAGATGCAACTTTACGTAACTCAAGTAACTCAAGTTACTTGTAAAGCGTTTCCCTCCAACACTGACTCCAAGTCAGTGATGCACATCAACCAACACTTCAAAATATCATTTATCTTTCAAGAAATGCTGACAGAATTGAGTTTTTGGGGAACTTTCCCTTTAACATCTGAAACCATAGTACCACCACAGTACTTCTGATCACATGCTCATGGTGGTGAATGGCGTGACTACTCTCAACCAATATGCAAATTTATACCTTCTGTAATCTGATCATTAAAAATCACTCATGTTTCAGGAAGCATGTTAAAGCTGCTTTATTCAAGTCTCGTGGATTGAAAACATTTAATTCTGTTTTTCGTATGAAATTCATTTACATCTACGTTAGCATTTTTAGGGGCTTTACCAACTAATCTTTAAGTCTACCTCTAACTGACTTGTTATCTTGATTTGAAAGTGGTTACTGATCTGTCAGAGTTGTTTTGAGTGGATAGAAACAGATAAAAGAAGCAAGCGGTTTAAAGTGCCAAGCACAAGTACTGATTTCACGTTCAATCGTTTTCTGTAGAGTTTTCTTCATACTTCATTCTTTGGACGTGATGTTTTATTACAGGTTCTTCATATCAATGTTGTTGTTTTTCTCTTTTTTCTTTAAAGAGGACCTATTATTCCCTTTTACAAAGTCTTGATTTTGTTTTTGGCTATACTAGAACATATTTTCATGCTTGAATGTTCAAAAACATTTGTGACATAATCGCATCACCTCTCTTCTCAGTCTGTCAGAAACGCTCTGTTTAGTTCCTGTCTCTTTGAAGCCCCTCCTTCCGGAAAGTGCAATGTGCTCTGATTGGTCGGCTGTACCAGTGTGTTGTGATTGGTCAAGTGTTTCCAGCATGTTTCAGAAATGTCACGCCCCTTACCATAACTTACCCTTACCTTACCGCAACCCAATCAGACCCTGACCCTGTACTTTACGTGTAACTTGGAAAGAAATTATTTAAATGAGGAATATCGTGACATGTTCATTCCCGGAAGAAAACTTACAATGGAGGCATTTCAGAGAACAACTCCTATTTGAGTGGCTTTGTAACTCTGTAGACCTTTTTCATTCTCAAACAGCAACATTACACACTAAAGAAAGATGAACATGTATTGAAAAATTATAATATGATCCTTTTTAATCATCAGTACTCAGTTATATTTGTGAGCATGTAAGTGAGTGTGAATATTCTTGTGTAATTCTGCACAGAACCGTTTGTGAAAGCAAAGAGAACTACGAACCCGTGGGTTCTTGTGTTACCAGAGGGTCTAAATGCTCTGTTCAGCGCAATGAATCGGTGTTTCACTGTTTCCATGCGGAAGTGCAAGCGTCTTCACGCACTGGATCCATATGCTCACCACTCTACTTCTTCAAAGGCGGTGATTCAGGTACTCCACTTCACTCAACAACATTAATATAGTAATACCTCGGTTTACGAGTTTAATTCGTTCCAAGAGCGAGCTCGTAAACCAAAATGCTCGTACACCAAAACAATTTCCCCCATAAGAACGCACTAAAAATCACTTGATTCGTTCCACACGACCATAAATGCCCATTTTAAATATTTTTTTTGGTTTTAACCTATTAATTACATTTAAAATTATAACCATTAAGATCTCATATAAATACTAATTAAGTATTTTTAGAGTTTTAACTGTTTTTAACTGTCATTATTAACTATTTACTGTAACATGCACTTTACCTCTTCACTGCTGGCATGATCGAGATGAGAGGAGAGGAGAGGAGAGGGGGGGCGGGGTGTTACTGCTTATATATTTCACTACATTGTAGCGTTGCTTCTTTTAATAACCAGACAGGTTCCTTCTCATTCAGAGATTTTATTGAGAACTATCAGATTGTGGTTCTGGCATCAACCCACGCCGTACATAACAGAAGAATCAAAACTATCTCTGCTTACGAGCCTTCTCATCCCTCACAACTGATCTTTCTCTCTCGTGCCCCTGAAACCCCACTCTCTTAAAGTGACAAGACTGTTAACGTAACACTTATTGACACATCAGATTAACTAGTTCCTTCAACATTTGTAACGATATTACAACGTGAAGAATAGCGATCACAATTAATGCAACAACACGAGGTAAAACCGCTGTAAATCACTTATGTATATGATCTGTACAGAGTTATAACTGTTATAGTATGCTGTTCTCTAAAAGTGTATGGCCCTTTAAGAACGTCATTGGGTGCGTTGGACTGTGAACACACGTGAGTCTCATTAGTATGCAATGTGTGGTGTTGGTAACATGCTCCATTAATAAAGTTTCATCATATTCACATGTAATCATATTCACAACAACTTATAAAATAATGCACTGTGGTGAATGATGCACCCAAACTGAGAGACACTGAGAGAATGAACGAGTTAAGGGGTGATAAAGGGATCTTTTCGACGCAAAACTGCGCATGGGTGAGGGAATTTTTTTCTCGTACACCAATACAATGCTCGTACACCGATTCGACCCTCCGTGCTCGTACACCGATTTGCTCGTATACCAAGTCGCTCGTAAACCGAGGTTTTACTGTATGTATCTCTTTGCAGATTGTAGCATTGAAACTTGAAGTATGAACACTTTGGGCATGTTTTGAATTGCATACTACCTTACTACTCTTGCTATTTTTGTAGTATTTAGGGTGTACATTGTGTCTGATAACTTCCATTACGCGTACAATGCCCAGACAACCTACACTGCTTTTGAAAAGTTTGGGGTCAGCAAGAATTTAAGAAAAGAAATGAACACTTTTATTCAGCAAGCATGCATTAAATTGATTAAAAGTGACAGTGAAGACTTTATAATGAAACAAAAATATATACAGTATATTTCAAATAAATGCTCTTTTCTTTTGAACTTTCTGCTCATCAAAAATCCTAAAAAAAAACAATGCATCACGGTTTCCACAAAATTGTAAAGCAGCACAACTATGCCGTCGCAGGAATAGATTACATTTTAAAATGTATTCAAACAGTAGAGTGTGGCGCTTGCAACGTCATGGTCATGGGTTCGATTCTCAGGGAAAGCAAGAACTGATTAGAATGTCAATGTGTTTCTTGAATGCAATGCAAGTCGCTTTGAATAAAAGCATCTTATAAATGCAGAAATAAAAAAAAAAAGTTATTTTGACATTTAATAGTACAATCTCACAGTTTTTACGGTATTTTTTTAATCAAATCCATGCAGTCTTGCCAACCCCAAACTTTTTAAAATTAGTGTATATATTATAGATGTCTAGCATACTAATGGTTATGACTTCATCCAGAGTGTTTCATTGTCATTGTAACAGGTCAAGGTTAGTCACGACAACGCAAACAACTAGCAATGAATAAAGAGAACAAAAGCACACATGCACATTTTGTTTATTCCTTTCAAATGTTGTCATCGGTGACACATGTCGCAAAAAAGTCATTAGCATGCATTAAGCAAATGACTAATTTCCATCTATTGTAATATTTGCTTTACTTTGCACCTGTATTCAGTGCCAAAGGCGTTTCATGACCACACTAAACAAAGAGTTTTTTCTTTTGTATTCTCCTGTTTTCTCTCTTTACTGCAGTGAAACTTCCTGAACCAGAGATAACAAATATCTACTCATCAGCGAGATGTTTGGAAGTGGTCTGGGCAATGACTGAGAGCAAAGACCGCATGCGGCTCCACATTGAGTACACCACACATGACCAGGTTTATACTTATGTCAATCAGCTAAAAATGAAAATTCTGACATAATTTACTCACCCAAACTAATCTTATTTTATTATAATAATGATTCTTATTTTGCGTACAAAGACTTCAAAAAGAGTCCTTTTGTGTCTCATAGAAGAAAGAGAGTGAGTAAAAACGATGATAACATTTTCATTATTGGGTTAACTGTCCTTGTTATAGTCACATGTGTGGTTTCTTTGTGAAGATCTATACTTAATTGTATTAAATGTGCAGTTACAGAGTATTTCAAATTATAAATGTATATTTAAATATAATAATATATAATAAGATTAGACATGATAATATGATGAATGAAATAAATGACCACTGAAATGTACTTAAAGAGTGTACACTTTCATGACTTACACTTAAGTACATTTTTGAAAAGTGCAATTTGGAATAATGTCAATTTGCTTTAAAATACATTTAAAATCATTATATGTAAATAACATTTTGATGTCTTGAGTAACATACTAATGGAGATGTAAAGTACTTGATTATCGTTTTAGCTGTAGTGCGTTACGTGAAATGACATTTAAAGTTAATATATTTTAAATGTACAAAACTGCAACTTCATCATTACAAATATATGTGGTTAAACAGATTTAAATGCATGACACATTTTAGTTTACCATACATGCTTGTCAGTACATTCCGCAGTACACTTAAACAATTCATATTTCAAAGACAAGAAGTGATTATCAAATTTACTTAAATGGTTCAACACACACTCAGTGTTCAAAAAAAGTTCAATGAATTGCATTTAAAATAAATGTAAACTATAGGTGTTCATTCATTTGTACATAGCATGCAATTAAAATTACATTCAGTTCACACTTATATATATTTTCACTGTTGGGCAGTGCTTGTGATTGGATTATATTACGTTTAAAAAAAACTACAGTTATTTTTTAATTGATCACGTTTTGTTGATGTTTTTTTTTTTCAAGATGATCCAATTCAAATCAATGTGACAAACGAGTTAGGTCAAAAGTCATCTTAAAGTAATCAAAAAGTAGTTTTGAGAGACACAGAGACAAAGGTAATTCATAACTCTATAACTGCATTAATAACTGTTTTAATCTGTTATCATTGGCTAAAGTGGCTAAAAAAATGTATTAGCTATGGAGGCTTGGGATGATAAACGTAAGAAATTAGTTTGTTTTAGAGCGTTTTAAGGGAAAAAAAACTGACAATACATTCATAAAGTCGTGCAACACAATTGACTTTGGGATGTTGAATTATTGAAAACTAATGCACTAATGAGGTGTAACCTTTTATTTTCTAACAATTCAATACCCCATCATCAATTATTCCTTGATTGTTAATAACTACAATTTTTGACATATAATTTGTCATTTGCTGGCTTATGTAATCAAAGCACTGTATTATGTATATTATGTTGAATTCACACTGCACCAACAGACAGCAAAAGACAGGGTTTTGTCAGATCAGTGTGTTACCCCTCGCCGTCTGTTGCAATCGGTCGGCGCATATTTTTGCAGATTGAGCATGCATTGAGCATTGGTGTTTGACCGGTTGTGGATTGTCAGAGAAGTGCTGTAATCATACTGTAATCTGATGATTGTTGCAGTGGGGGAAACGTATGCTAAAGTGTATTTCTTTTCCACAAAGGTGAACAAAACTGTTACTTGATTACACTAAATATAAGATTGGACCATTAATGAAACTCTCTCCTGTGATCCTGTAGACTCGATCACAGACTGTAAAAGCACATCCCAATGAGAGTCTGATGGTCTGTGGCTTACATCCAGGATCCAAGTACACAGTGAGACTGAGAGCTCAAGACCGTCGAGCACGTGATTACTGGAGCTCATGGACCTCGAGAGACACCACCACAGCAGAGGAAGGTAAAACTGGGCTCTGTCGTAGAGCACTGCATTATTGACGTGTTTTTGTAGCAACACCCTGGTTTCCACAAGAGAGACCCGATACGATTTTTCCATTGGCTTCTGGATGATTGTATAAAGTAAACAAAAGGTTAGGATTCTCATATGTTTTGATTATCAACACTAATGAACTTTTGACGCCTGTAAACAATTGGCAGAAGTAAAAAGCTAAATGTGGGCAATAAACAAACTATACTACAGCAAAGACTTAAACGTCACCTGAAAGTTAGGAGAGATTGTAAGAGCGTGAGGCTGTGAAAGCGGACTAGTGAGTAGTGGAGGAGCCAATCCTTGTTAGTATAGTGGACAGTATCTCCATCTGTCACATGAAAGCCAGTTAGTTCTTTGAGCTTTCCTGTAGCTCAACCAGTAGAGCATTGGTGCTTACAACTCCAAGGTCATGGGTTCAATCCCAGGGAAAGAACTGATTCAATGTGTTTCTTAAATGCAATGTAAGTCGCTTTGGATAAAAGTGTCTACTAAATGCATAAATGTAAATGAGTTTACTTGTTCACTGTGATGTCGCTTAATAAGTAAAGCTTTAAAAAAATACAACCAGGGTTAGGTGCTTTTACATCAGTGTAATTTATCTATCGTTTCCCTCTGATTTTAGGGATAACTTATGGGTCGGGGTTAGATTTAAGTTTAGAAATATTTACATTTACATTTCCACTTTTTGCAGATGCTTTTATCCAAATCGACTTGCATTGCATTCAAGAAACACATTGACATTATAATCAGTTCTTGCTTTCCCTGGGAATCGAACCCATGACCTTAGAGTTGTAAACATCAATGCGTTACTGATTGAGCTGCAGTAGATTGATCTACTGATTGGACAAACACAATGCTAGGACTAAATTTTCAGACAGGAATGTTGTTCCAGGAACAACACAATATGTTCGTCCAGGAACATGCCTTACTCGGCAAAATCACTGTGACCTTTTTCTGCCATTTTCAGCAAAAAACCCATTCAAAAAGCCCATTGACTTCAGTACGATGGAGCCAAAAGTGCTAAAATACGAACTCATTTCCAGGTTTTGACCTAGAAAAATATCTCATCCCCACAGCAATATTTTCCTGGACTTCCAAAGGATGAAAAGAGCTGATGCTGCAGTGTTTGCATGTAATGCATGTAAACCTATTGGAGGAGACCTACAAAACTAATTAGGAACTTTTAAAATTGCATACTAGTTTAGTAGTTTTATACTGCAAGTATACTTGTAGGTTTTCCTTAAATGAATATGACATCATACCCAATAGATTACTATTTATATATTATTTTTGCACTTAAAGTGTATTACTATGTTACTATTTAAGTATAGATTTTTTATACTTAAAATATACCGTTACCTGTACTTTTTTATCAACACTTGAATTAAAGTTTAATTTAAAAATCCTCATTTTAAACAAAAAGCTGAGAAAATCACATTTTTGCAAAAGACTTCGTCCAGATCAGATTTAAAACGATGATTAAAACACAGATCGAGTTCTTAAACACCCCTAAAGCTTCACAGTCGTTTCTTATTCATGGGTTTAACATTTCATTCAGTAACGCTAGGCAGTTTTGAACTTATGCTGCTTCATGTTTGATGGTCGCACATGCGTAATCTTCTAAAACGATTTCGATTTCGAACACAGCTCTTGTTTCTTCTTCACTTGTATTTTGACCCGGAGATGTGTAATAGCTCACCCAAATACCAGATAACAGTGAAAATATAGAAAGCTGGTAAATTCAGTCACTGGCGAGGAAGTAGATTTGAATTAAATCCTTATGTACACGACATAAGAGTAGCCTACACGAAAATTCAGATACTCAGAATTAAGAACAAATCTGTTTTCTTTATAAATCAGTCTAGGTTAATTAGACTTATAAAGTGACAAATTATTTAATAGTTTGCTCAATCAAAAGATTAAACTGCAAGCCAAGTAAACTTAGAATACTTAAACATATATATTAAGTATATCTCGATTAAAAGAGTGAGTACATTTATAGTCCTAACATACTTAAACCGTTCTGTCAGTATAAGTCAAGTATACTTAAATGAAATTCGACAGCTGTTCAGAGCAATACTTGGCCACTCATTGTGATCAGTTTGCTTGCTGTTTGAGTATGAATATGGATGAATATGAGTAATAGGACTGATATTTCCTCAGCCCCGTCGGCGGCTCCTCGGCTGTGGAGACACATCCAGACGGCAGAAGAAGCTGGAAGGAGACATCTCACCCTGCTTTGGAAGGTTTGCTCTTGTTCTGTAGAAATCTGCTTTCAAATGTACATGATGAGGATGTGATTCAATAATGGTATACGTGTGACTGCAGTCCACAGAAAAACAGGAACCTTTTATTATGTCAAGAGCATTGTTGTAGTTCTCAGTTATTTTCCGTTAGCTTTTTATAACCATGATTCACCAAGTATTCCTTGAAATAAGGATTAAAAACAAACACAAATGAGTGCTAATGTTATTGAGATCGCTGACTTTTGATAACAGACTGTATCTTTGTCTTAATCCGAGCGCAGTTAAAGATGTCAGATTATTGGGGACTTTTTCAAAAGGAGGGACGTATTGAGAGGTATTTGAGATGTTACGAAGAAATAATTTGAGATTTTTCTTTCTCATAAGATAAATATATTTAATATGATTTTTAATATTTAATGTTTAATTCACCTGGCGTACAGACAAAAAAAACTGCATAAATATAGAGCTGTAAAGCATGTAAAAGACTCATTTATACCCACCTATAGCTCAAGGTACATCCTGTTTTAATAACAATCTTTCAGATTAAATCTGACAAACAGCACGACCACATCCTGCCTCCCAAACCCCGTCTCCACACATCAACCACCTGATCTGAGCACATTTAGCATCTTATTTAGTGATCAGACCATCCGTTCCATATATAGTTCTCTACTACTTTGTTTTTTTTTACTCCGAGATAGTTCACCAAAAAATGATAATCTGTCAAAAATTACAATTCTGACAACTGTCATCATTTACTCACCTTCATGTTGTTCAAACCTCACCTGGATGACTTTGTTTCTTCAGTAGATGCAAAGTTATTTAGAAGATTTTTATGTCTTTTAAACGTACAATGAAAGGCAATGGGGTGCAAATTATCGTCCTTCAGCTAGAAGATCGCAAATATATTTTAGATATACTTTTAAAAATATTTCAAAATACCGTATTTTCCCGCAGACGCAGATAATCCGCACCCTCATATATCCAGCGGGTTTTGGGGTTTTGTGTAAAAAATCGTTGGCATAACCTTCATAGCCTTTTTTGTGTAAGTTCACATTTCGAATTTCTAATGTTGCTCGCATGACGTCAGTTATCATAACTGTTCAGCTCGGTACACAGTGCTTGTGCACGAAATTCACACAATAAGAAAACAAACACAAGTCAGAATCAGAAGAAAAAGAAAGAGCATCGGATGAGATGAGAAGAGCCCGCCCTCATGCAGCACAGCCAATCACGTCTTCTTGCATGATTGACAGGTCAGACAGCCTATCAGCGCCAGCTGTCAGAGTGACAGTACAATCGCCAGAGACAACAACCCTCACAAGAAAGAAAAACACAAAGAAAATACCACAAAAAAACCTTACGTCTTTAGAGACGTAACAAACATATTGAAATTATTATTACGTGTAAAAAAGTGTGATATAGCCCGCACCCTTATATAACCCACACCCCCCTGCAGGGTTTGTAAAATCTGGTATAACCCGCGGATTATATGCGGGACAATACGGTATATTGCCATAGATTATAAAATATACCTAAAACTTAAAAAAGGCAATTTTGTATAAATTGTCACCCTATTTACCATCTCGTCCTTCATTGCCGTCACTCCTCCTTTTTTGCTCCCGTGTATATATATATATATATATATATACTCCTCTCAATATATATGATATTGATACATGTATATAATACACACACACACACAACGTGCTTTTTTATACGGGCTTGAGACGATCATTAAACAGAACTTTCTTCTGACTTGTCCGTATGCTCGTCTACTCATTGAGTTTTATGGAATAATAATTAATGTGGCTTCAGTTCATCTTGATAGATTTTAATAAGCAGTTTTGTTTCCAGTCTTTCACTGCTTGCGTTCCGAAGGATAATAACATCAGAATGATTCCAGGCTCACAGCTGTGATTAATATGTTGTTGTGTGAGCTGTTATGGCTCATTCTGTCACAGAAGAACATTTGGAACAGGAAATGAACACAGAACCCAGTCTATAAAGATAAAGAAGTATGTCATAAACGTTTACTCCTTTGTTTGTCATTTTCATTGCTTTTGTGGATATGCAGTGTGGATCATCTAAATCAGGCTTCAAACTGTTTTGACAAACAAAAACTAAGTGACTCCTTATGATCTAAATCGAAAATCTAAATCAAAAGACTCACTCATTTCTTTTTATTCATTTTACATAAAGCCTTTTATCATCCATATGTTTAATACTGTTTATTGTGTTTCATAAAGACTGGTCGGAAATATTTGACATATTATATTACTCTATTGACAGCATTAGTTTTTTACGGCAGATATTAAAATGTGTATATTTTTCACAATTTCTTCATAATTTCAAGAATAGTTTGTTGCATCTCTCTTTCAGAATGTCTCCATTTATATACTTGAAGCATCCACTAAAATTTAATTCATATGCTAACAATATGAATAATATTAAGAATATATATGCTTAATCATTAATATTCAAGCTTGTGCATCTTAAAACTTATGCTGTAAAACATGACTAATTATTTATAATATTTAACATCTCTTGGTCTGGTCTTGGTCTGTTTCAGCCTGTCTCCTGGCCTGAGGTCAACGGTGTTGTGCTGAGTTACTCTGCATCCTGTCGTAATGAGCTGGATTCATCGGAGTGGACCTGCGGCGCTTTGAACGCATCCAGAAGCTCCTGCGTCCTTGTCGTTTCGGACGATCCCTGTCACTGCAGCCTGACAGCTACCAACTCTGCCGGGACGTCACCTCCAGCTCACATCTACGTCCCTGCACACACAGCTGCAGGTAAATCACTGATGGGATGCTTCAGCGTGTTTAGGAATTTAAAGTGTCAGGAAATGCAGCTAATAACAACTGGTTTCCAGCTGATCCAAACTGGTGGTCATTTATGGTCGCTAGCTGATGCATTAATGTAGTAATTAAATGTTGACATAAAACAGTATTATTACCAGAAACCTTGTGGCCATTAATCCCAAACTTATCTCCCATATCCTGTCGTAGAAGAACTCCCTCCCCCTCAGAATATCAGCGTCAGCCCATTGGATGACACTCGGCTGAAGGTGGAATGGACAGCTGCACTGAACCAATCAGAGAGCGGCTTTATTCTGCAGTGGAGTTCTGTGCCTCACAATGGACCGGCTGGTCTGCACTGGGAACATATGAAAAAAACTACAAGAAGTTTTACTCTTATAGGTCTGAGCAGTCACTTTTACTCCTATAAAATGTGCACTAAGTCTGTATTTGCTGGTTGATATGAGAGTGGCCTGTTGGTGTGAATCATATCATAAGTAACTGATGGCATTAATTTATTTCTTCGTTGACTTTTATCTTTATCTGTAGTAATAATATAATATATTAAATATATTAGTATAATATATTACAGTATTAAAGTGTAATAATACAAATATTTTAAAGATATAAAAATATTTAAAGGTTATAAAGACTTAAAGAGTTTTTAAAGATATTGCCATCTATTACTGCTATAATTATGGTTTAATCAAATACCTAGGACTGAATAGAATGTGTGTGTGTGTGTGTTTCAGGTCTTCAGCCAGGAGTCCCATATAATCTGTCGGTTGTGAGTCTTTATGGGCGACGAGTAGGAAGAGACATATCTGTCATTGCCTTCACACAGGAAGGAGGTCAGATATTTCACAGAAAGATGTTCATTTATTAGAACTGAAGGTGTGGTCGTCAGTTCTTATATGCCATGCCATGCAAAAATAAGATAAAATAAAAGCACAGAAAGATTACCATAAGGTTTTGAGTCAAAAGTCCAAATGCATAATTATTTCACTATTTGGATTTTGGTGAAAAGCTTTTTTGCTGAAAAATATGTAAAAATGGAAGATTTATATTTATGTAAAATTGTGAGTGTGTGTGTGTTTGTATATATATATATATATATATATATATACAGTGGAGTTATGTCAATGGTACGGTTATGTCAACGGCCTCGGGGGTTGCAAAAAAGCGTTGAGATAACCGATGATCGAGAAAACCAACAGCCAATATGGAGTTTTGTTTAATGAAGCGATCGGCATGCTATAAAAATGTACATAGTGTCAGGGTTCTGCCACATTCGGTCTAGTAGTCATTTCTTGGTTTTGTGGCAGAGCTCTGACGCTACCGTTATGTCTCATGTTTGGTGTGTGTGCGCACGGCGTCGAGGATTCGAGCCGCGCGCGCGCTTGTCTGTGACGTCTTTCGTGCGAGTTATGATGTCCGGTCCCGATACTTTGGTCTGGTTCAGTTTCGGTTTTGAATCGGGATTCGGGCATTCATAACTCGTGTGTGTTCGTCCTTGTCGTGAGCCCGTGAGAACTCGTTCTTGCAAGCTCTACGTTATGTGAGTGGGCGCGGTTTCAAGCTTTGCGTGAGCCACGCCTCCTCTCGTCCGTGTGTTTATGTTTGGCACGCGGTTCGCATTCAATCGGCCGCGTGCTTTGTGTTTTCTGTCACGTGCAGTTTGGTTGTCGCCAGCTGCACGTCGTCTTTGTCTCGTCAATGTGTAACCCTCCCACCTTGTTTCCCTGCTTTAGTTTGATTTGTTCCCAGCTGTGTCTCATTCAATTACCATCCCTCATGTGTGTATTTAATCCATCCGTGTCTGTTGTCTTGTGCTGGTTTCTCGTGGTTGAATGGTTGTGTTCCTGCTGTCCTAGTCTGTGTCAAGTGTAGTTCTAGTCCGAGTTCAAGCTCAAATTCAAGTTCAAGTTTAAGTTTGTGCTCTAATCTTGTTTTTCCCCCTCGGGGTGGTTTTTGTTCTGTTTTATTTTTGTTTTTGTGACAATTAAACCCCATTCGTCTGCATCCTTGAGTCCTCATATCTTCCTTCAACGCAACCCTGACACATAGACTGTATATGTTTGCTAACAACAAAAGGCATATGTGCACCAACTAACAGCAGAGATTTACCAGAATACAATAAAAACACCTTCCATTCTCGATACAAACCTTTAATTATATTCTCCAACATTGCAAACACAATTTTGCTCACAGTGTAAACAGTCATAACATATTCGTGAGGTCATCACGCTGCACTAGATTGCATACTTTCTTGCGTTCTGCCTAATGTGCTTTCTCAACAAATTCGGCTTCGTCCCGTCTTTTAACAACCTGGATCTTCAATCCGCAGCGGCGCTGAGCAGAGCGCGTGTCAGAAACAGGGATGTGTTTTTGTGTGTGCGTGCGCGCGCATGTGTGTGTTATTAGTTTTCTTTTCTAAAAAAATGTCCTTGTCAAGTTATGACATTTAAAAAAGAAAAAAAATATATATATATAAAGGAACAAGAAAGGGTTGTTAATCAGAGAAAGGTTATCATCATAATAAAAAACAAAACAAACGGTGCAGCTGCTCATGAATTAGCAATTACACATCAATCCAACTCATGGCAACACCTGTATTTAAATATCAAGATGAACACAATGAACAGTGTTTGTATGCTCGTGTCATTAAAGGCACGTCAAGTTCTTGCTGACATTGACTGGTGTGTTCCTGTGTATCAGCGCCTTCTGTCGGCCCAAAGATGACAGTGCTGAAGATGAGCAGCAGAGGAGTTGTTCTGAAG
Source organism: Rhodeus uyekii (assembly GCA_037043235.1). Classification (NCBI taxonomy): domain Eukaryota; kingdom Metazoa; phylum Chordata; class Actinopteri; order Cypriniformes; family Acheilognathidae; genus Rhodeus; species Rhodeus uyekii. The sequence goes on along the minus strand of JAWRVZ010000011.1, from coordinate 3,954,754 downwards.
TGGGAGCCTGTTCCTATAGAGAAACTGCATGGCTTCATCCAGCACTACACTGTTCTCTACAGTATACATGGCAAAAGTAAGACACACGCTTTTCTTTGCAAAATATTGATAGGCTGATTATTACATTGGGGTGAGAAAGTCATGACAGAACTTTAATTTGTGAGTTTGAAAATCCATGTTTGTGTCTGTACCTAAAGCTGAGCAGGTTTACACTCATGGTGAACAGATGTTTCTGAGTGGACTAACAGCAGGAACCTATAACATCTGTGTAGTGGCTCACACTGCAGCAGGGGGCGCTGCGGGGCCGTGGCAGATGGTGGCTGTGGGTGAGAATGAACCCATTTAGGCTGAATTTTTTGCTACAGTTATGCCTGTATAAACATTCATGTTATCTTTAAACCTGTGTGTGTGTGTGTCCAAAGGGATTGAGGATGTACAAGTGATCCCCATACTGCTGTGTGCTCTACTACTGTGCTTTCTGATACTAGTAATCCCATTATGCATGAGAGTAAGGTAAGAGAACTTATAAATAAATCATGAGAGCATTAATAAACATGGTCCAATATTTATGCATCTTCGTATTAACAACCTCAAATATATGTAGATGTAAACTCTGTAGTAAACTTTGCAGTGCAATATGTTCTTCTATTTAAAAAAAAAAAAAAGCAACCTCAGTATTAATTTAATATGATAAAATATATATTTTTTTAGGATTAAAGAGTGTCTGTGTCCGACCGTACCAGACCCCTCAAAAAGCAGCCTGTCCGTCTGGTCAAACACAAACCCATGTCAGGTAAACAAAACCCTGGTTATAGTTATTCAGCATGGCCAGTACACCACACTGCGAGGAAATATATGCACCTCTTAGCATGAATAATCTATAAACTAAAATCTGCTGGTAAAAATTATTTTTGGCAAATTATTGTGTCTCTTCCTACAGTCCTTCAAAATTAAAGTCCAAAGATGTGGCCTAAAAAATATAATTTCATCACTTTACTTCTCAAGTAAATGTATTTTGATTTTAATATGTTTAGATATTTTTTCTGGAAAACAACAATAATAAAAATACCTAGGATGATATATATACATATACATCATCCTAGGTATTTTTATTATTGTTGTTTTTCAGAAAAAATATCTAAACATACTTAAATCAAAATACATTTACTACAAGTAAAGTGGTGAAATTTTATTTTTTAAGCCACATCTTTGGACTTTATATTTTCATGCATATATGTGGTATATATACACTAACGTAATTATAAATACTTAGGATGATATATATTTATATATATATATATTTATACAATTGTATATTATAATCAGCACATGCATAATCTATGTAAATGCACATATTTCAAATATGTGAAATATATATTATATAAAATTATATATATTATTATATAATTAATAATATAACTTCTCAATTGTATATTATAAGTATTTATAATTATAATATACAAATGTGTGTGGGTGTGTGTATATATATATATATATATATATATCATCCTAAGTATTTATAATTATGTGAGTGTATATATACAGCATACAGCATGAAAATATAATTTCACCACTTTACTAGTAAATGTAGTAAATCATCCTAGGTATTTTTAGTATTGTTGTTTTCCAGAACCAATATCTAAACATACTTAAATCAAAATACATTATTTACTTGAGAAGTAAAGTGGTGAAATTATATTTTTATGCATATATACTGTATATATGCATTCTCTCTCTCACACACACACATACACACATATTTTTCTATATATTTATAGAATATTGTTATTCTTATATTATTATTTTGAATTTTGGAATAATTAAGACTGGGAAATTTGGAAAAAGTTCATTAGAATGATTTCATGTGACACTGAAGTTTAAAATAAAAAACAGTCCTTTAAATGATAATAATATTTCCACAATATTATGTTTTTTATTGCATTGGTGAGCTTAAGAGAACTATTTTAAATATCATATATATAGTTATCAGCAAGACCGGTTCCATGAAGTTTTCTCTTCTGTGTTCAACAGCATAAGCCAACACCCACCATGACCTCCATCGTCTCTATCGATCAAGTTACAAGCTATCAGGGTTATGGAGAGAAAGACTACGTCCCGGTTCAGGTGTTCACCTACCACACTGTAAGACATGATGACAATGAGTCCGAAACCACGACCAACGGCACTTCCACTGGAACATACCTGGACCCCAAACCGGCTCCAGCTCAAGCTTTCCCAACACATCTCCTCAACCAGAGCTACACCAAACCAGACCAAGTCATCCCTGCTGGATATAAAGCAGACTCACCGCCCTCATCGGCCAATCTCTTGTTTGATTCACTCTTCAGCTCTAAAAGGAGTCCGGTAGATTTTAGCAGCTACATCCATGTGTCCCAGAGCTACGCACCATTTGTTACAACCGTAGACGCATACAGAACTCTTGAGCTTGATGAGTGTTCGCACTTCCTCCAGGCTCTACCGGAGGACACCAGCACATAGATCGTCTACATAATCAACGAGTCCTTCGTGACGGGTTTCACAATCCCTCTCTCTCCAGCCCGCCCGCCAAAACATGTGTCCTCATATCAAACTCCATCTTTGTGTGCTTTCTGATTGACAGATATACACAGGCTTGGGACGTAATAGGATAGTAGGAAACGGTTGGTAGGGACGTAAAGCTGGATATCGAATCTAGTCTGCTCTGCAAACTGTGTTCAGTGTAGACAGCCTCGGTTAATTATAATAGTTGCACTGGATAGGTTCAAGAGATTGACCTCCTGTACAGCTTTCCTGATGCTCAATCAGTAGAGCATTGGTGCTTACAACGCCAAGGTCATGGGTTCGATCCCAGGGAAAGCAAGAACTGATTTAATGTGTTTCTTGAATGCAATGTAAGTCGCTTTGGATAAAAGCGTCTGCCAAATGCGTAAATGTAGATTGAACTTTTTACTTGAGCACATCCCGTCAGAACTCGTTTAGGTCAAGGACTCCACGAGTCAGAGCGGCTTGTCATTTCCACTTTAATCTCAAGAAAAAACGAATTGCATAAACCATCGATACCAGTTGCAAATTGCATGGAAAAATTGTGGCAGGTGTGAAAATCACTTTCATTGCATGGAAACTTGGCCATTATTTTCTGTTTCTAAGATAAAACAGTGCTATTTTTCTCATTTGTATTAACTTTTGGCGCTTTGAAAACTTCAAATTGTGATGTTTGCTTTACTGTTACATTGTTAGTAAGTATTTGTATTTGGTGATTTTTAAACCCTCCCATTTCTGTTGACACAGTCAAGGACGAACAGGACCAGACGGGACAACACTTTCCCCTTTCGGACAGAACCTTGGCTTATACAGACCTGTTTATATTAAGAGGAACCAAATGCTTCTGTTTATTATTGTGCATTGTCTGTTTCCATTGTTATCGAAACTGGAGCACGGCTGCTTCCGTTAAACCTCACAGCATTCATCTCTTGTTTTTGGCTTCTGGGCTTTTTGCTGATTAGATGAGTTAGTTTATGACCATTTTGGGGATCAGAAAAAATACATTGTTAACTGGTTTTTGGTATCAGATAGAATTCAGTCTTAACTGGTTTTGATTGTCAGACAAAACTCAATCTTAACAGGTTTTTGGTATCAAACAAAACTCAATCTTAGCTGGTTTAGGTATCAAACAAAACTCAATCTTAGCTGGTTTTGGTATCAAACAAAACTCAATCTTAGCTGGTTTTGGTATCAAACAAAACTCAATCTTAGCTGGTTTTGGTATCAAACAAAACTCAATCTTAGCTGGTTTTGGTATCAAACAAAACTCAGTCTTAACTGGTTTTGGTATCAAACAAAACTCAATCTTAGCTGGTTTAGGTATCAAACAAAACTCAATCTTAGCTGGTTTTGGTATCAAACAAAACTCAATCTTAGCTGGTTTTGGTATCAAACAAAACTCAGTCTTAACTGGTTTTGGTATCAAACAAAACTCAATCTTAGCTGGTTTTGGTATCAAACAAAACTCAGTCTTAACTGGTTTTGGTATCAAACAAAACTCAGTCTTAACTGTTTTTGGTATCAAACAAAACTCAGTCTTAACTGTTTTTTGTTATCAGACAGAACTCAATCTTAACTGGTTTTAGATATCAGGTAGAACAATCCAGACAAAACTAAATACTTCTGATGGGATCTGGTCACAAGACTAGATCTAACTAATTCAGATCCAGTCTTTTTTACAAGAGCCAGTCTTGATCCAGTCCTTTTACAAATTAGTGTTTCATTAGCCTATATATGAATGTAAGCTGCTAATCAGATGAACTGGTAACTTATTCAACAACAACTGTAGTTCAATCAGTAGAGCATTGGTGCCCACAACATCAAGGTCATGGCTCGATCCCAGGGAAAGCAAGAACTGATTCAATGTGTTTCTTGAATTCAATGTAAGTTGCTTTGGATAAAAGCATCTGCCAAATGCATAAATGTTTGTACACACACATGTATATATAGTGAACTTGTTTGTTTATGCCAAATTTCTGACTGTACCACCTGAATGACACAGCAGAAATAGAGACTCATCAGACGAGGTTGTGTTTTTCTAGTTTTATTCCAGTCTAACCCATGCGAATTGTAGCCTCGGTTTGTGTTCTCAGCTGAGAGGGATGGCACCTGGTGTGTCAGCAGCCATATCACCCTGTAGCCAAAGACTGGTTGCCCACTGAAGCTAAGCAGGGTTGAGCCTGGTCAGTACCTGGATGGGAGACCTCCTGGGAAAAACTAGGTTGCTGCTGGAAGTGGTGTTAGGAGGCCAGCAGGGGGTGCTCACCCTGTGGTCTGTGTGGGTCCTACCATTCCAGTATAGTGACGGGGACACTGTACTGCAACAAGCACCGTCTTTCGGATGAGACGTTAAACTGAGGTCCTGACTCTCTGTGGTCGTTAAAAATCCCAGGATGTCCTTCGCAAGAGTAGGGGTGTAACCCCGGCATCCTGGTCAAATTTGCCCATTGGCCTCGGTCCATCATGGCCTACTAATCCCCCCATACTCTAATTGGCTTCATCACTCTGTCTCTTCTCCACCAATAAGCTGGTGTGTGGTGAGCGTTCTGGCGCAATATGGCTGCCATCGCATCATCCAGGTGGATGCTGCACATTGGTGGTGGTTGAGAAGATTCCCCCATACTATGTAAAGCGCTTTGAGCTCTGGAAAAGCACTATATAAATGTAACATTTCTTCTTTCTGCTGAAGCTCGTCTGCTTCAAGATTGGAAATGTTGATCATTCAGAGATGCTCTTCTGCACCTCGGTTGTAACAAGTTCTTATTTGAGTTAATGTTGCCTTTCAATCAGCTTAAATCTGAATGGTTGTTCTCCTCCATTTTCACCCACAGAACTGCCACTCACTGGATATTTTCTCTTTTTGGACAATTCTCAGAAAACCGTGGAGATGGTTGTGTGTGAAAATCCCAGTAGATCAGCAGTTTCTGAAATGCTCAGTCCAGCCCGTCCGGCACCAACAACCATATCACATTCAAAGTGCTCAGTTTGAACTTCAACACATTGTCATGACCATGTCTACATGCCCAAATGCATTAAGTTGCTGCGATGTGATTGGCTGATTAGATAGTTGTGTTAATGAGCAGTTGAACAGCTGTACTTAATAAAGTGGCCATATTGTTATTGTTATTGTCATTAGAAATGAATAGAATTGAGCAATCCCATTGTAAAATAATGTTAATAGTAGATAAAGCATACTATGGAAGAGGAAAAGACAGCGGTCGAGCATTGGGGACATTTTGTTGGGAATGTTGTGGCTTTAGGCCAGAGTTCACCACCGCTGGTCCATCTTTCCTGCGACTGGAATTCCCGACAAAGTCCCTCTTTGTTTGGACAGAGACGGGCCAGGGCAGTGTCACACATACTTCCGGCTCCACAGAGCTGATGTTTGGCGGCAGAAACGCAGATCGGCCGCGTGCCAGAGCTGGTGCAGTAATATTTATTGAGGATGAAATGTGCTATTGTTGACAGTAGATGGATATTCACGCTGACCTGCCAGAACTTTGCTAACACACTCCTTGCATTCCACCATTCCTTCTGCAATTTGTCAGGCTGCAAATGTGGCTCGAAAAGGAATGAATTAATGCTTAGCACATGATTTGTCATTCCTGTAATAAAGTTCTCAATTCTCTGTATGTATTAAGCACATGCTATTGGTATTTGACGAATAAAGTGAACAGAAAATCACCTTGTTATTGTTATCTCAAGTCTCAAAGGTTAATATTTGAAGGTAAACACCCTATCTCTCTCTCAATTTAAGGAAATATGAATATGTGAATATGAATATATATGAAATATGTATTTCATATTATATATATATATATATATATATATATATAATTATATATATATATTATTTTTATATAATATATATTTCACATATATGAAATATGTGCATTTACATAGATTATACATGTGCTGAGTGTAAATGGCAGTATACGTTGGACTTTGATTATATTTATTGATATTTTTGGGGTGTGGTGATTGATCATAGCAAGATTTCCTTTGCACTTTGACTGCGCTGCTGTGCATATCTTTAGAGTATGGAGAAATTAAAAAGTAAAATGCGTGTCTTCTCTTTTTCTCTTGTGAACTCTGGGTATTTTTGTTTTCAGTTCTCTAATGTCATCAGAGCAACAGCACAACCTGATAAAACATCCTTGGGACGAAGGAAGAAGGTTCATAAAAGGGCATAGTTGTTATTATTAGGGTTCATTTACTTAAGAACTAAAATAAGCTGGATGTATAAACAAGCTTATGTGTGTGTTTCGTATTGTGTGTGTTATGTTTGCACATCTTTTCCTGTTGATTATACTAAGAACGAAGTAGCATAAATATCTACTAGGGAGGTGAAGAAGCAGTGCAAACTGCTGTGAAAGGCATACATATGATGGGATGTAAAATATATTTGGGTTACGTTACATGCATAAAATATAGGCTTTCCTGTAGCTCAACCAGTAGAGCATTGGTGTTTACAACATCAAGGACATGGGTTCGATCCCCTGAAGAACTGATTCAATGTGTTTCTTAAATGCACTGTAAGTCGCTTTGGATAAAAGCCTCTTCCAAATGCATGAATAAAAGTTTAATCAACAGGAAAGAATACTGTTAACCACAAACTTCATCCAACTGATGTTATTATTGGAATGAATGCTGTTAAAGGGATAGTTCCCCAAAAATGACATTAAGTTTCTTTGATGGAATCTGAGAGCTTTCTGTCCCTCCATTGACAGTCTACACAATTACAATGTTCAATTCCCAGAAAGGAAGTAAAGGCATCATTAAAGGTGGGGTCGGGAATTTTGGGAGTGGCTAGCAATAGCACAATAGCTTTGAAAGCATGAACACGTAAAGCAGGGAGCGAACAAAAGAGTCATGAGAGACGGCGTCAATCGACCTCACGACTCAAAGCACATGGCATTACAATAGTCAGCTCTGGCCTGCAACACCTGACTGCTGCTGATTCAGTTCAGAGTTGATCGTGTTGCCATTGAAACGCATAAATTCGAGTCACGAGTGGCTCAGAGAATAACGTCACGGATGGTAATTATGGTAAACTGGTGTTTTGGTTCAGGAGGAAGTGTAAAGGCAGCGGCTGTTTCTGTTGTGCTGCTCTGTGACTGACGTCTGTCTAACTCTGTATCGCACGAAACGCTCTGATGACGTGAGATGTGATGGCTTTAAGGTAATCATTGTGACCCAGTTTTATGAAGGTAAACAAGTAGGGGTGGGGGGGCATGAGTAACCATTTTCTTGAAATAAATATTATCAATCGGCCTGCACTAGTAGGAACGAGTTAATCTTCCATTATATTTCACTCATCACCTGTGTATGTGAGAGAGAGAGAGAGAGAGAGAGAGAGAGAGAGAGAGAGATAGCGAGAGATAGAGAGAAAGATTGATAGCAAGAAAGAAAGAGAGAGAAAGAGGAGGAGAGAAAGAGAGTGAGTGAGAGAGAGAGAAAGAGGAGGAGAGTGAGTGTGAGTGAGTGAGAGAGATAGATGGGAAGAGAGAGAGAGAGGAGAATGAGCGACAGATTCAGCGAGAGTGAAGGGGAGAGGGAGAGAGAGAAAGAGATAGCGCGAGAGAGAGAGATAGAAAGAGGAGAAAGTGAGAGAGGGAAAGAGGAGTAGAGTGAAGGGGAGAGGGAGAGAGAGAGAGAGAGAGAGAGAAAGAGGAGGAGAGACAAAGAGAGTGAGAGAACGGGAAAGAGGAGGAAAGTGAGAGAGATAGCGAGAGTGTGAGAGACAGAGAGTTAGAGAGAGAGAGAAAGAGGAGGAAAGAGAGAGAGAGATAGAAAAGAGGAGGGTGAAAAACAGAGTGAGAGAGAGAAAGTGTGTGTGTGTGTGAGAGAGAGAGAGAGAACGCCGATTGACGTCAGCAGTGGGCGTGCACGTGCGCGAGTAAAGTCAGTTCAACAGTTTGTGAAACACTTTTCACTTTTCCAGCGACTTGTTCCCTCGCGTGAAACTCGCGTCCGTGAATTACTGAGCGCGAGCGCGGACGCGTTACATCATCAGCTCACCTTTACCGCAGGTGACACACACACCCGGAAGAGCACGCGCATCGGCTATCACACTTCAGTCGCTTGAGGAGAGCTGAGCAGATCCCAGTCATGTCAGAGCTGAAGAAGAACAAGCTGTTTATTGTGCTGATGGATGTCGTGTGTGTGCTCGTGGGTAAGTCTGATCTTTTCTGTCTAACAATATCTGAGCAGATGATTGTGAAACCCGACCTGAGTTCACCAGAGTTCACCTGCCACCTTTAACTTCTGTCTTCCCATAGGAGACAAGCACATCTCACACCACACATTACAGGCAGCCACTATGACAAGTGTTTTTTTATTATTATCTAGTTTAAAATCTTTTTGCTCAGTTCTTGGCGTAAAATCAATTTTTATGTTGGTTTCATACATTTTTGAAAAACATTAATACAATTTCCTACAGTTTATTTACGTTTGCTTTATCATAATGTTTCAAAACATTTCCAAAAATATATATATATTTGATTATATATATTTTCTTTTTATTTATTTATTATTTTTGATTATACAGTATATATATATATATATATATATATATATATATATATATATATATATATATATATATATATATATATATATATATATATATATATATCAAAAATAACTCTCAATTCGACCTGAAAAAATATTCCTTTTGATGAAAAGGTCAAAATTAAAGAATGGCTTTGTTTACAGAAATTAAAAACATATTAACCATGGAAAGTTTTCTTATGAGTTTTTAATTGCGTTTTAAATGCATTGTTTTAATAGATCTGTACAAAAGAAATAAGTGTCATGTCATTGACTATTACAATTTTTTTTAATGAGCTTCCTACTTTATCTTTCTAATATACCTTTATTTAAATGACTGGTTTATATAAGATAAATGTTGACCAATATAAAACCTGAAGTGTTACATTTATTTTTCAGGTCGCATTAAGTGATAATTATGCATTTAATGCCACTTAAAGCGATATTACAGGAACATACCATAATTGAGGGGATTATATATCATGTACAGTATATGATGATTTACATCCTATATAATACTTTTGTTGTTGTGATATTTACCTCTCAGTTCTGTGTTTATATCATCATCATACACCAATATGATAGTACATTCCTTTTTAATACTAACATATTCATTACAATTAAATCACGACATTAGCAAAACCTGATTGTCATGTTCGCCAGAATGGTTTGAGCGTCCGTACAGAGTCACATGATCAATGCCGCTAGTTTGCATTTGATTCGTGAGCTACAAATAATCATCAAAATGATGTTTATAATGGTTTTTCAACAACAACAAAAAAACCATCAATCCATACTTTCACCATCTGATCAATCATCTATCGGTCATTGCACCATGGGTCTTTTTGTAACTTCAGAGCTTGTTTACACTTGCAGTGAAATGAATCAATCTTGTGTTACAAAAGGAATGACGTTCTTTATTTCAATAATTATTAGTTCAGATGTAGCAATCACGATAACTGTGGGTTACATGTTCCCTTCACTTTTTTGTGACATTTCTGCTTTTCATATGGTTTCCGTGCGGCGGTTGTGTCTTTGATTCGAGACGTTTGTTGCTTCGTATTTCACCACCAACTATTATTTGAGGCAGCCCATAACACCTGTAATATTACACTGTTGAATGAACTGTGCCAGCATTGTGATCCGCTCCTCTACTGAAGCGTATATCATCCATCACGGTAACAATGGCGACCTTTAGGAGTGTCTCCATGCACAATTACAGCCGACGTGAACAATGCCTTCCACAGTTTTACTGCAGCTCGTATATGTTTCAGTTCATCTGAGGAGTCTAGTAGACTCTAGTTGTCCAGATGACTCAGCAAGCGTAGAGTGAATAATGTTCGTAAATCAGTTTTACTTTGTTCACTTGGTGTGAGTCAGATTTACATCCAAGAAGCGTTCATTAGCTGTTGCTGACGTAGCAAACTTTCTCACAGAAGAGGCCTGATGAGTCTCAAGATCATGCCAGTGCTGGTGTATTGGGATCCGTTTTCATTTTTAAAGCAATAGTTCATCCAAAAATAACAATTCTGTCATAATTTGCTTTAAAAACATAATTATACAAGCAGTATATGAAGATGTGTTTGAATATGATAGAGGAGAAGGTTTTCTATTCCTCACACAAAGCTTAGAAATTGCTTCACAAGACTTGGTTAGTATTTTAACTAGTTTTATGAACTAGTTTTATAATGTTTAACTGTGCACACCCACTTCATCACTTTCTTTTGACTTGGTTTTAGAAGGATTTGTTATATCAAGGCACCAAACCAACCATTGAATGTAAATTTATGTTATTGTTATTGGCCGATAAAAAAAAATGTGGCCTTCGAAGGCTGAGGATTAATGGATAATTTCCTTCAGATGAGACGCTCCACTGATGCGTTTGAATTGCTTGAAATAGGATTGAAGCCACTTTTTGAAAAGGAAAACGGTAGAGTGTGATGCTTGCAACGCCAAGGTCATGGGTTTGATTCCCAGGGAAACCAAGAACTGATTAGGATGCCAATGTGTTTCTTGAATGCAATGCGTCGCTTTGGATTAAAGCATACATTTAAATGTAAAGTTCAACATATGCAGTGCAAATTTGTCATATAGGCTACATAAAATTGTCATGAAAACACTTTTTAAAGAAAGTTGTGACGTGATAAATCCATCCAGAATGGAGATCCACCTTCATGGATTTAGATTTATCGGCTTTTAAATATAAAGAATTATTGATTATCCGTATCGGAACATCCCCACAAAATTTGATTTGAAGCAAAAAAAATTGTAAATTTAAAAAAAAATATATATATATATTAAATATATTATTTATTTTTTCAAAGAAATAAAATGTATTGTATATTGTAAAATATATAAAAATATATAAGTAGTTTGAGAGAGAGTGCAAAGGTGCTAAGAGTTATTCTGGTGCGATCTGCTCATTGGGAGTAATTGGTGGAGATTTAATTTGCTGATTTATGGGTTAAACGCTATTATTGTAAAACATAAGTTGAAATAATGTGGTCTGACTGCCTCAACTAAAGCGTATATACCATTGATTAACAACCTCATTGTGCACAGAATGCTTTATAACTTATTGCTAAAAAATAATTGGGATTTTTACTTGCTTTTTTGGCCGTGCAATTAAACATTTAGGCTTATCCCATCGACAGCAGAGATTGAGAGGTTAAAGGATATTTCCTGGGAATAGTCTACTGGTAAAGCCCGCCTGTGCCATTCAGCGGGAGGATGATGGTGTCCACTGTGAGGACAGAAAAACTCAAAGTGGGCCAAAATAACAAATCGCATACATGTTTGTTTGCACAATCTCGCCTCACTGTTTGCATCTGTAAATGTGCTGTGATGCTGCGTGTCGAGGCTTGCTGTAGAATCAGGTCCGTGCAAGTCACACGCTATTCTCTGCTGTCAACACCGGAGAGGAGTTGCTCTCAAATCATCCACATGTACTTTCCGATAGCCTGGAAATGGAGAACTAGCGTGGAGTTTGATAAACCTGCTGCATGATTAATTGACAAAAACCTTGCCTCTTTATAGACAATTTTATTTTTTAAACTGCAATTCTGCATTGCAAGGTTTTCCCTTTAATCATACATCTGTAGATCTGAGCCAATAGGGATTAGAGGCTTTTCTCTTGACTTAGTGATTACCACCTAGCAACCACCTAGAACACCATAGCAACGTCCTAGATTCATTCATGATTCACACACACCAGTCATGTCCATCTGGATCTGTACAGAGAAGCACTTGTGGGAGTAGAATAGCGTTTGTTGCTGATGTAGGTGGCACTTTCTTCTTTCAGTTTGTTTAAATTGTCATTTCAAAGGATATTATTCACGTTTGGCTCTGAAGTTCAGGTGCTAATGTTCCATAATCATGATTCACCACCTGCGTAATATCCTGCCTTTCCAGATAAAGTTGCATTCACGCCTCATTGGTAGACCTTTGTGACGTTTGGTATTGGAAAAAAATTTTTTGGAGTGGCAGGTTGCATTGTTTGTGACGTTTGAGCAAATCCTCAGTCATCCACACCCCTCACACACATCAGTGTCGGTAGAAACGCTTCAAAGCTCTTTGTATTGAAACGGGTAGCGGAAATGCTGAATGCCTTGCTCTTAAAGGGTTCGTTCACCCTAGAATCAAAATTAAGTCATCATTTACTCGCCATGTTGTTGTTCTAATGCTGTATGCCCTTCTTTCCTTTATGGACCACAAAAGGATTAAAAATGTCCAGCTGTTGTGCGTCAATAGCATTGAATAGAAACCAGCCTAAAGGCACAAAAGTGTCACATAATGGTCTCATGCGACACATGAACATTGTGTGCTTTTTCTGGGTAAGACAGAGTAAACTCAGACTCTTACAGGGTCACGCGAATGAACGCCCACATTGTGCAGCCATGTAGAGAAGACCAACAGCTGAAGTCAAGTGTTAACAAGTGTTAAATAATACATTACATTTCAGTCAAAACCCTATCATATATCCCAGAACTCTTGGAGTATACAACATGTTGCATGGGACCAATTGCCATTGTGGATGAGCAGGAAAAAAAATCTTTTCTTTTTTCGTTCTTTTTATTCTCCTTTTGTGGTGCATTAAAGAAAGAAAGGCATACGGCATTACTACAACTTTTACATTTGTTCATTTAGCAGACGCTTTTATCCAAAGCAACTTACAATTTGAAACAACAACAACAGGAAGAGTAAATGTGCTTCATTTCATTTTAGGGTCAATTCCATAATGGCTTTCCTGTGGCTCAAACAGGAGAGTGTGGTACTTGCAACACCAAGGTCATGGGTTCGATCCCAGGATGAACCCATGATTTTTTTTTTTTTGGATAAAAACGTCTTCCAAATGCAGAAATGGGTGAACGATCCCTTTAGAAATAAACATAGAAGAACCATTTTTGGTTTCTCAAAGAACCTTCCAGTGAGCCGTTTTCTTAGGTGAAGAGCATTATAAACATTTAAACAACCTTTTTTCCACCTTTTATGAAATGGAAAGGTTCTATAGATGTTCTTCATGGAAGCATCACTGCCAATAAAGAAGCTTAATTTTAAGGTACAGGGATCACTTGCAGTGAAACTTGGTCTTTATGACTTGATTTCCTCTTTCCTTTAATGCATCAGCAGTTTTCGACGAGTTCATGTTTGTGTTTGGCTCATAAAGTCCTGCACAGGATGCAGAGGTTGAGGGTCTCCGCTGTTCTGTATTTCCTCTTCCGGCATGTCCCACGATTCCTACTGACTTATTGGAAATGCTCCAGCTGCTTAAAGCATGGAGTGAGATCTCTGATCTCTAGAATTCACAAACGACCCGCCACCTTGAAGAATGATAGTTACACCACTTCCTCAAACTAATTGGACTAGAGTTTAAAGGATGAAAATCTATGGGGAAAAGTCATCATTTCCTCACCGTCATGCGACTTTCTTTTGTGAAACACAATTAAAGAGATTAAGTAGCTTACGCTGAGTTGAGTTAGTTGAAGTTACTCGAAGCGAACAATGAAAATAAAGTGTAACCTTTTCATTTTTGGACCATCCCTTTAATTGTTAAAACATTTTCTTCCCAAACTCTTGTGTAACTGTGAGAAAGGTCTGTTTGTGATGGTTCAGCAACAGCGTATTACATCAGACGCTTGGTTTTCCTTTTGTATTGATGAGGCTGAGAAGTGAGGACAAGCTCTTCGCGTTTGATTTGCAGTGTTTTGTTCTCTTCTCTGTGAATTAGTTGGGGACTGCCTCGGCCGGATAACATCAGATAACATGCCAAACTGATTTAACCCGAATCCTCTGATTTTCAGAGAAGCTGTTGTGCTAAACGCTTAGAGGCTCTGTGTTTAATTCTTATCAGATGCTTTCCTTCCTTTTCTTTTAAGCCATGCTTCAATTTCTCCTTGCCTGCATCTATGCATGGACGCTTTTTAAGTCTTCATAGACCAAATTTCATCATGTTTGTTTGTGGGCACAAATGAGCAACTAATGGATAAACCCTGGAAGCTTTTCCTGTTCCATCCCAGTTTTCAAATGATTTATACTATATTTAAGTATTTAAAATTAGGATTTCCAGATCATAGGATAGTAATACCTTGAGATACGAGCATAATCCGTTCCAGGACTGAGCTCATAACTCGAATTGTTCGTATCTCAAATAATTTTAGCCATAAGAAATGACAGAAAAAAACAATTATATTTTCCGGCCCTCTAAAAAAACTCCCATATTAGTGCTAATAACAATGGAAAAAAAACATGTTTTTAATTGCTACATAGATATACACGCACACAGGAAATGATAGTATATAGGCAGGGGTGCACATAACTTTTTCAGTGAGTTACTCAGGTGAGTACCAGGAGATTGTGTTTGGTACCCACATATGTAGCATTGTCTTAATAAGTGCAGTCTTTCTCACTGTCCTCCTCCGTGTTGCCATCACTGTCCTCTTCACTGTCGCCTCCACTGTCCTCTGCGGAGCGATCTACCTGTCCTTCGCGAACGCGGAAGTAGCGGAGCAATCGATCTGTCGACGGGGGGCGGCGTCAAAAGAGCCATATATGGCTCGCGAGCCATAGGTTTCCGACCCCTGGCGTGAGCGATGCTCTGCATGATCCGCGTGCCCCCTTCACGTGAATGATATGCACTTCAGTGCGCTCATCGTTAACTTTTCGGCTCAGGCTCCAGTTGGCGTATCTTTGAAGGTGGTGAAACGCCAAAAAAGCTGCTTAATGTCTGTTGCTTTTTGGACATCTCTTACTGTAAGGTTGTGTACGATGAGATGAGAAGATCGGTTAAGTACGCAAAGGCGCTTAGTGACTCAAGTGGGCCTACGCATTTCTGATTTTTGTTGCGTACCAGTTATGTGCAGTTTTGTTGCGTACCAGTTATGTGCACCCGTGTATATAGGGATTCCTGTGATATAAAATAAAATGTGGTTTTAATTATGAGTTCTTACCTTTGAGACAGACGATACAGTAGCAGCTAATGACTGCATGTGAGGAGGAGGAGGATGGAGGGATAACGTAGATAATGCAAACACAATATGGAAGTGTAGTGTTTCTTCCAGTGTTGTGTATTGGATAGACTCAGAACCTCATATTTATTATTATTGAACACTCATAACTCGTGCTGCTCCCAGCTTAATACTCCTGAATCACTCGTCGCCCCCGGTAACCCCCGCTGTAAAACCAAGCTGCCTCTAGTGGAGATCATATGCTATTACCCCATAAATGAGGCGCTTGAGCTGCTCCGAGTGATCGACTACCCAGCGTCAGTGTCTGTAAGCTGCTCATATCTCAAATATTTACTCGTATCTCAAAGCAAAAATGCTGGAATGCTTGCTCGTATCTCAGAATACTCGGATGTCAGTGCGCTTATATCTCAAGGTATTAATGTATATTGATAGTGGCATATGAAAGGTGCCTGGATGGTTTATTTTTTCTGTATTTTCAAAGTGTGTGTCAGTGCAAATCCTTTTTTAAATCTTTGCAACGTCATGCACTGATAAATAATTCACAATAAAAATAAATGTAATGCATCCTTGCTGAAGTATAAACAAAGCATACATTTCTTACTGACCATAAGCTTTTGATTAGTAGTGTATAAACCAAATGTTAATCAAAAGTGAATTGTTTTATTTATATGTATAAAATGCATCTTGAGTTTTATTTATTTTAATTTTATGACGTGGTAGCATCTCCTAAATACAACATGTTTCCTACAAGAAAGCTGGTTTACTGGTATTAGCTGGTTTCCTATCCTGCCCTCTCTCAGGCTGACGAGTGGCCAAAACCCCTCTATAACTGGCCAAACCGACCAAACTAACCAGTAAACCGCTGTTTGTTTATTTTTACTGGAGAAGTACATACTTTTAGTCTATAGTAGAATTAATATGCAAGCTTTGTTTTAGGTTTAAAGAGGTTGTCTGTGTCAGGTTTAGTGGACTGAAGAGAGAAGAAATCAGATTATCAGGTCTGTCTTCACTCTGCTGAACACTCAGAATGCATGAAACAAAACCACAGGACCGACAGAACGAGGGATGAAAAGAGAGCAGGAGAGATGTGGGTGGTGATATTTGGAGATGAGGGAAAGAAAGGAGGATTAGGAGAGGGAGGTGGTCTCGCCTGTGTGGATTAGATGTCAGGTTTAATGGACATTTCTATGAGCACATGCCTCAGAGTATTGCTCACTCACACACTTTGATTCTTACACTCTCACTCATACACTCTCTCTCTCACACACACACTCACACACTTTGATTCTCACACTCACTCAAACACTGATTCTTACTCTCAAACTTACTCATACACTGTCTCACACACACACACTTTGATTCGTACTCACTCACACACACGCTCTCTCACAGTCACTCACACACTTTGATTCTTAGTCACGCTCTCTCTCACACACTTACACTCACACACTTTGATTCGTACTCGCACTCATTCTCACACACACACACACACACACACACACACACACACACACACACACACACACACACACACACACGCTCTCTCACACACTTTGATTCTTACTCTCTCATTCACTCTTACACACACACTCTCTCTCAGAGTTACTCACACACTTTGATTCTCACTCTCAAACTCACTCATACAGTCACATACACTTACACACTTTGATTCTCACACACACACACACACACACACACACACACACACACACACACACACACACACACACACACACACACACACACACTCTCTCTCTCACAGTTACACACTTTGATTCTTACTCACACTCTCTCACACACACACACACACACACACACACACACACACTCTCACATACTTTAATTCATACTCACACTCACTCACACACACACTCTCTCATACACTGTCACACACTTTGATTCTTACTCTCTTACACACACACACACACTCTCACACTCAAACACTCTCACTCGCTCACACACTTTGATTCTTACTCACAGTGTCACACTTTCACACACTCACTCACACACACACACACACACACACACACACACTCACTCTCACACACTTACACTCATTCGCACACTCTCACTCACACACTTTCACTCTCTCACTCTCACTCACACACTTTCAATCTCGCTCACGCGCACACACACACACACACACACTCACTCTCACACACTTACACTCATTCGCACACTCTCACTCACACACTTTCACTCTCTCACTCTCACTCACACACTTTCAATCTCGCTCACGCGCACACACACACACACACACTCACTCTCACACACTTACACTCATTCGCACACTCTCACTCACACACTTTCACTCTCTCACTCTCACTCACACACTTTCAATCTCGCTCACGCGCACACACACACACACACACTCACTCTCACACACTTACACTCATTCGCACACTCTCACTCACACACTTTCACTCTCTCACTCTCACTCACACACTTTCAATCTCGCTCACGCGCACACACACACACACACACACACACACACACACACGCAGTAGATATTAGCGTAATGTTGAGGAACTTGTATATCAAACCCCAGTGAGCGCAGGCAGGGTTTAATGCGTCACAGCAAGCAAGAAAACTGCATTCCAAGAAATCTACCTTGCTATTCAGGAATGCAATTTTAACAAAAGTTTTTCTCTTTTTTTAATCCTGAACAATTTATCCCCGTTAGCATCTTTCATTCAGTCCTCTCTTTTTTAAACCGCAGACGTCAAATATTTTTTAACATTGACTCCTTAACCTGTGCTCACAAGTGTCCATCTGGAGGGTCACAGCCTCTCTGTCTTCTGACCAGCTCGTCTGCTTCCTTCTAAACGGCAACAGCTGCAAAACCGCAAGTATTCATCCACGGCCGCTGAAAGATGTTTTGTAGTTTAGTGACCCCTTTTAAAATCCTTCTGTCTCATTGGTGTAGAGTGTTTGTTAGTCACTTAACCTTTGAGGAGGAGGGATGGATTGATGTTCCTCTTCAGCTGTTTCACACCGCAAGCGTGAGCGGCGCTTCACATCAGCGTAACCACATCTTCTCCACAGCTGCACGAGAGGTTTCACACTGCTACATGTAACATTTATAAGTTGATCATTTATAACGTTTGCATGTAAATGGTAAATGATAAACAGCTCTGATCATGTTGTTTCAGTCATGCTTTGATATCTTAAAAAACAATAAAAGTAACAGAACTGCAGACCCCCATAGTGCTAAAGCCTATAGGCTGCCTGTCTGTGTATTACATAATAAACCATAAGAACCATCTATTATATTTTCTGGTTGGTTTATTTTAGCCTTTTATTATACACCGTACTTCACCCAAACTGAATACAGTAATACCTCGGTTTACAAGTGACTTTTTTTAAGAGCAAATCAGTGTACGTGTGCATTTTTTTGTGGAAAAGTCATAACGCTCAGCATCTTCGTGTGCATTTATACTGGAAATATCCTAACGACAGCCTCTCACAAAGCCCATCACCCCTTCACTCGTTCATTCTCTCAGCGTCGCTCGGTTTGGTTCATCATTCACCACAGTGATACTGTTATAAGTGATTTACAGCGGTTTTACCTCGTGTTGTTCACATTAATTGTGATCGCTATTGTTCATGTAGTGAAATATATACGTACAGTACAGCATATAGACAATGAACTCAAGATGAGTAAGAAAGAAGGGATGGAATTCTCCCTGTAAGCAGTAAAAACCTCCTCTCGTCTCCTTCACGCCAGCAGCGACGCTACTCAAAGCTGAAGTGCATTACAGTAAATTGTCAATTATACAGTGTTTATTTGTCAATTATTAATTAGTATTTATATGAGATGTTAATGGTTATCATTTTAACTGTAATTAATAGGGTAAAACCAAAATAATATTTAAAAAGGGCATTTGTGGTCGTGTGGAACGAATCGAATGATTTTTAGTGCATTCTTATGGGGAAAATTGTTTTGGTGTACGAGAATTTTGAGTTACGAGCTCTTGGAACGAATTAAACTCATAAACCGAGGTATTACTGTAATTAAAAACTAGTTCAAATGTGTAAATCTTCTATAAATGTTTTTGATTCTTCATTGTCTTTTCTGAAACACTCCAGTTCTTGTTAAAACGCACTAAACATGCTTATTCTGTGCATTTTCAGCAGGGGATCCTCCTCCTATAGAAGTCTCTCTTTTTTTGCTACTAATTTAAATTGCATATAGACTATATAAATTAGCTCTGAATGACCAGCAGAAAAGCTTTGAGCACCACTAGACATCAAGTCTATTGCATTCTAGTTTCCATTCTAGTTTCAGCTCTTCCTTCTGCTTTTCTGTTAATGTTGTGAGGTCATCGTCCTTTAAGCATGCTTCCGCACAGCCTGCACTTGACCGTGCATTCGTTTATTTCTGGCCAAAGGGTCGTCTAATGTTATCTTTCTGTACAGCTTTCCTGTAGCTCAATCAGTAGAGCATTGGTGTTTACAACATCAAGGTCATGGGTTTGATTCCCAGGGAAAGCAAGAACTGATTAGAATGTGTTCCTTGAATGCAAAGCATCTTGCTTTGGATAAAAGCATCTTCCAAATGCAGAAATGTAAATGTAAATGACTCTTTCCAATATTGTTTTGTTTTTTCAAAGAGAACTTTGCTGGTCAAACAAGTTAATCCTCGGACATTACCTTTTATGTTGCTACAATTTAAACTCTAAGGGACAGAATTACTAAGTTTAAGGTTTAGTTTAAATTCTTTGAAGGGATATGATTGCTTTATTGGATGAACAGGCTTTTATTCACATACGAACTAATATCACGCATCAGTTGTGGTAAACGGAAGCTCAAGCACGTGCGAGAACCAATGAGGTTCATTCTTGTTACGCGGCACATGTGAGATCTGTTACTGGTATCTAATTTTGCAAATAGTTTGTTTCTAAATTTAAAACTTGCTCTGGCATTAGTTATCGTTTGTTATCATTGTACAAGCGAATGTGGCGATTGGTTGGTGTAGTATTGGTCCCGCCCCTCCTCCACTGTGATTGGACGGCTGGGTAAAAAGTGATGAGCTCTGCGTTTTACCCAAAGTTGAAAATCCTTTAAATCTCGGCGACTGGTAATAAATGCAGAGTGCACAGCATGATAAATTAAGTCACTTAATGCTCAAAACAAGAGAAAATATCTGCCAGTCGGGTCAGAGAAAGAAACTTACTTCAAAGGGAAAACTGATTATTTTTCTGCCCCCATTGGCAGATATTTGTTCTTGTTTTAAGCTAAAACTCACTGATTTTGTATACATTGCACATTGCTTCTCAAGTAAACGCTTCTTAATTAGTTAATTAAATCAAGACTTTTTTTTTGCAGTTTAGCAACCACCCAAAACTCTGTAGCAATTCCCTACCAACTGCTCTTAAAATATGCAAAAAACACACGCTAGAAACACTCTAGAAATGTGACGTTTTCTTCTGTAAATGTGTGATCTAGTGGATGTGAATCACGTTTGTTTTGATATTATGCAGATGCTGTATGATATTCTCTCAAGTGTCTGTGGTCAGTGTCAGCAGTTTTGTGTGAAAACGACACTGATTCCAGTCCAGAGAGACATTTCACATGCACACAACAAGCTTGTAACTCACTGTTTCGGGGGAGAGACGATCATAGAAAAACCTGTAAATATCAGGGAATTTTGAAATGGTTATTTACAGACATGGAAAAGTCATGAAAATTAGTATAATCTTGTAGATTGTCTGTAGTGAATATATATGTATGTATGTATGTATGTATATGTGTATGTGTATATATGTGTATGTATATATGTGTATATAGATAGATATGCATGTATGTGTAATACCATATATATATCCTAACCCTATCAATCTATATATATATATAGGGTTAGGGTATATATGGTATTAGTGTATATACATACACACAAATACCATATATATCCTAACCCTATATATATATATATATATAGATTGATAGGTTTAGGATATATATATGGTAGTAGTGTATATGTACACACACACATATACATATAGTACCTGAAGTACACTACACTGTAAAAAAACTGAAGTTTTTTTTTTTATTCTACAAGATTCAACTAATGTCATTCTAATGTAATTTAAGTTCAAATAACCATCCAAGTTGATTGTACACAATTTAAGGCAGCAACGCTTTTACAGTGTAGTGAAAATAGTAATATTGTGAAATATTATTACAATTTAAAACTGTGTTAAACTTTAGACAAAGTTTAAAAGAACCCCATTTATGTGAAATGGAATCTTTTGTAACATTGTAAAAGCCTTTACTGTCACTCTTGATCAGTTTCATCAATACATCCTTGCTGAAGAAAAGTATTCTTCTGAAAAAAACAAAAATGGTTTAATAAAGTTTATTAAGATGTCTCAGCCAACGTTCCCGTTTAATTGTCTTGTCACTTTAACTTTCCAGAGCGGCAACAGCACTTTCTCTCTCGTTTATGAACTTCGTTTTCCTTCTTAATCTGGGCTGTATAAAACCACATTCTGTGATTGTGAAACAAAACGAGATTTTCTGTAAAATTTGAGACCGGACCAGCTGACTTTTTAAGTTTCTGTTTGGCCGGTGTTAAACACTGACACTATTGTGATATGTGTATTTTGGCTTTGCTGAGTTTGAGAAGACCAATCACATGTATAATTTCATATTTCTCTGGCCATGGGAAACACGGAGCTGAGTCAAAGGCCTCAAGGATAGCAAACTGTGTCCAATTGTGAATTCTTGACTGTTTATTTTATCCAGTTTCATCCTGATTGAAACTTGAGAGCAGATGACATTGTGACAGGCCCTTGGAGACAATCACGCTTCTTATTCCATGAGTTCGGATCCAGCAAGAGCGCAAAGACAAACGATCGTTTGGCGCAGCTCTCGATCACTCGGCACTGTAATAACTTATTGTTATACGCCTGCCATGCAGTCAGTCCGCCATAAGGCCAGAGCCGTGTGTGAGTCCTGCTCTTCTGAGAGGAATTTGAGATGTCGGGATTGGCAGGAACTCAACTCGCCCCTGACCTTGCTTTGGACAAACCATCGGAATGAATGAGAAACAAGCTTATCTCTTGCGATTACGGAGGTTGGGAGTTTGTTTTGAGACTCTGTTGAACTGTCATTTGGATTCATTTATTAACCGTTTGAGGGTGTTTTGACCAAATCCTCTACGGAAGTTGGATGGAGGGTTTTCATCAAAAGACATTCAGAAATGACAAGCAAAAAAAAAAAAAAGTTTACACAAATGCTTGACACGTTGTACACTAATGTTCACAAGTTTGTCACTAGTAAGATAGATGTATAATTTTTATTTATTTTTTTGGTCAAGAAATTATTCCTTCTATTAAGTAAGTATGCCTTAAATTGACCAAAAGATTTCTGAAGGATCATGACTGAAGACTGGATTAATGTTGCTGAAAATTCAGCTTTGATAACTGAAATTAAATGACATTTTACATTATTATTTTTATATATATATATATATATATATATATATATTATGTTTTAAGTTTAAATAACATTTTACTAAAATTACTATATTTACTATAATATTTACTAAATATTTACTTTAATATAAATATTTACTACACTTTTGATAAAAAGTTTCTTTCAAAAACCATAAGAAATCATACTCACCCCAATCTTTTGAGCTGTATATAGTTAATATGAATGTTTTAGGTCTTAGATTTTTTGGATACATTTAAACTTTTATATATAATTCTTCACACTGTAAACCCAAATAAGTTGGCAACTCAAATTTGAGGTAATCAAAGTTTTATGTATAAAAATATTTAAAAAAATTCTATATACATAATATCTATATATTTTATAGATTTTTATTTTGCTCTGATACATATTAAGTGCTCTTAACTTGATATATTTGAGTAAGCTAGTTCATACATATGACTTAAAATGATCATGTAATCTCAACTCAAATAGTTTTAGTTGTGAAAACTAGCTAATTCAGTATATGCTAACTTTCTAATTAAAAACGCAATGCATCATATCCTATATAATAGCAATTTTTGAATGAGTACAACAATATAGCTCATTTATTATACCATGATGGTAACACGGCAAAAAAATAAACCTAAAACAAACTTCTACATTAGCATAGCAAAACATAAAACGCTAATAAATCCACCCCCCCCCCCCCCCCCCCCCCCCACTTAAAATTAATCTTGCAGACACACACAAAAAAAGTATAACAGTTAATTTTAGCATTTACTCTCCCTTTTGAGTGTCATGGCAAAGCATGCTGGGATATAGAAATCCCAGCTAATTTTTAAGTTTAAGTTGGTCTAAATCAATAGAAAAAAGTTCTTAAAACTCAAAACAATGGAAAGTTTCAGATGATGTAAAATGTGTCGGTTTTGTGAACGCAAAAGAAAAGGAGAGTTCTAAATGCTCATAAAACTTAATTTGGCTCAACTCAAACCAATGTATTATTTTGAGCGTTCGGGTCAGTGCAGTAGTTCTTTAAAGTGTGTTGCACTCAGAAGTTCATCTAACCCTAATGATCGACTCATTTCTTCATGTAAAGGGAACGGACAGGTTTTAGTTCTCTGTGTGGAAAGAGGAAAGTTGAAACAGATGCTTGTTCTTCTGAGTCAGCAGATGATCTAAAACATCATTCACTTACTGTAAAGTATTTTAGATCCCAAAATCATAGCAGCATGTTCTCATTGAAAAGATATGCGAGCCGTGCTTTATGCATGTCATCATGTTATTCGATTCCCATCAATCCTAGTCCTGTAATGCTTACCATAACCTACCCCTAAACCAGAGAGAAATGAACATTGTCCTAACGCCAAAATCGGATTTGTTGATTCAAATGTTGCTCCAGGAATCACTGTAACTCTACGCACGTATGTGAATGCAAATGCTTTTAGCTACACAATTTTTGTATTTATTTATTTTATTGTATGTTACACTGAGCAATCATTTTAGCAGATCAGTCTGTCATTTTTCTTTGTAATATTACAAATAAATATAAAACATCTTTGAGCCATCAGTCAACAGCATTCACATGTTTTGTTTGTAGTAAAATATTTTATTTGTTTAAATCCATATGTAATATTAATTTATGCTCAAAGCGAATGCTTTATTGCATAAACAGTTAAAGTATTTTAATGCAACATGAGGACTGGTGGTTTAAACTGAAGTCATGGCAATGTTTGAGTCACATTTAGTCAAAGCTGAAACACAATTCCTGGTTTAGGAGAAGTTTCCAGAAATTATACTATATAAAGATCCCATCTAGTGCATGTTTATTTCAGGGAACATTAAACACACTCACACAGAACACAAATGAAGTGAGACACCTGTTCAGGAGCCTGTCTTCTTTACTTGACAGACGTTTCCTGGCGCTACAAAGATGCTACTGTAAGCTGAATGTCATCATTTGTTGACGTTTTGAAGCGCTCCGTCATGGCCTCATGCTGCTGGTATGTTCCATCAAATATAACATGCTGGACGTTTAGAAATCATTAGCCCTGTGGTAGAACTGGCCTAAAATCGCATTATCTATTATTTTAGCATTACTTATTTACTATTATAGTATTTATTCATATATTGAGTTGGCTTTTTTAAATATTTCATTTCTTTATGTAAAGTTTTAGGTTTAGTACTAAAACATATTTATTTGTTAGTTGTCAGTAATGCAACATCTCAAATAATTTAATTATTTCATCTAATATTTATATTCTATATCAGCTTTACTTCCATTCTCGCAACCTATTGTGAATAATTTTGTTTGTTAACGGTACGAAATCAATCAAACAAACACGCCCCTCCCTTCATAGCTCCACCCCCAAAATTCACGAACACGTCTCTTTATCTTAGTTGAAGCTAAGCAAAGTACTACGTTTTGAAAAAGTTGTTGAGCAGCTGACTAGGAAGAACAAAAAATTAGCAACACAGAAAAGTATACAGTAAGACTTTGAGGTATGATTGTCCTGACTGAGTATTTTGAGATTCGCGCAAGCCTTCTAGCAAATTTTGCTTTGAGATACAAGTAAATATTTGAGATACAAGCAGCTTACAGACGCTAGAGGTGTTCAGCACTCGGAGCAGCTCAAGCGCCTCATTTATGGGGTAATTGCATATGATCTCCACTAGAGGCAGCTTGGTTTTACAACGGGAGGTTACCGGGGCGACGAGTGATTCACGAGTATTAAGCTGGGAACAGCAGGAGTTATGTGTGTTCAATAATAATAAATATGAGCTTCTGAGTCTATCCAATACACCAGTGGTCCCCCACCCCCAATCAAATGGTACTGTGCCGCGGATCGAATTCACCGTGAGCGGCTACAAGCGGCTGTGGCGCTTTAGCGGTGAGGAGGTGTGTTTAAACAATCTTGCGCTGTCCCCCCCCCCCGTCAACAAACTCGCGTGAAACCATCATCAATTTCAACAGATTTTTTTTCTTCTGTTATTTCTTATGGGAAAAATTGATTTGAGATACGAGCAACTCGAGTTACAAGCTTATCCTGGAACTGATTATGCTCGTATCTCAAGGTATCACTGTACCAGCAAGAGTTAGTCATAAAGTTGTTAGTCGCCAGCAGCTCCAGACAAACAATAACACTCCAACTACTTGTTGTGTTACTATAGTTAACGTTACAACAACAGCATAGATTCTGTGAAACGCTGCAAAATCAGTGTTACTCTTGTATGGAGCAGAAACATCCAACTTCAGCATCTGATTTCAGGTCTTCAGTCCCTTCAGCGCTGGAAAGCTTTTCTAATATTAACACGGGATCTAAATTTGATTGCACAATTTAATCAGAAATATCACCAATATGGCTATATAATAATAATAGTTTTTCTCTTCTCTTTTGTGAAGAGCTTCTTAATACAAGTATGTGAAGATGTTTAGCATTCCCAAATGCATGTTAAAGCAGATTTGTAGGGTCATATTGAGATTTTGGTTTTGTTTCAATTAATTTTGCAGCCCTACTTACTGTATTTACTGAGAATCTCTTTAATTGAGATCCTCATTCTTGTTTTTAGGCCATGTAAATATGGATTATTTAAATAAATTGTGCAATCTGATAATAACAATTATACGGTTGTCGGTTAATTGGCTTCAATCTAAATAACCTTTTATAGTACAGTAACTTCACCACTTTATCTACTTGTAATTTAAGTACTTGAACTGATGACAAGCTCATAGAGTCTGAACACTGTTGTTGTGAGCAGTGCGATCCGCCTCCTCGGAGTTGGCAGCTCCTCTGCCAGTGGAAATTTCCTGCACATGCACGCTTATTAAAATCCCAACGCTTGAACTCTGCCGTCTGACTGCAATTCTCAATCGAATCAATCGAATCCCATTAAAATCAATTCGTGATCTTCAGCTGATCTGCAAATGCTCACATCTCAGTTCTTTAAACCACAATGATATTCTCAGAGAGTTTCACATCCTTCAGGTTAAACCAGCCGAGATCCATGACACCTCAGTATCTATTAACCGTCAGGATGCAAAAGGAAGAACTGTCTCTAGAGTTGCAGTTCTATTTGTAGTTTTGTTTTCCCTTTCCATTCATGCTAAATATTACATTTACATTTATGCATTTGGCAGATAGTTTTTATTCAAAGCGACTTGCATTGCATTCAAGAAACACATTGACATTTTTTCAGTTCTTGCTTTCCCTGGAAATCGAACCATGACCTTGGTGTTGCAAGCCCCAATGCTCTACTGTTTGAGCCACAGGAAAGCTGTGCTGCTCTAGAAGTGTATATGTTAGGTAAAGGTCACTGCGTGTTAATCCTCACGTTTATTCAAAAGTGCAAACCTCAGTATTTTTTGTTAGTATGAAAAAACAATGAATTGTAATGTAAATAGACAGTAATATGGTCTGCTAGAATAACAGACACAAACGCATACTTCATTACGCAGTATTTTACGCATCGATCTGACACAGTACAAAATTGTTTATAGTAAAATAAAACATTGGTATATATTAATATGACAGTTTTCAAAATTAAGGTGTTCACAACTGGCAAGTTTGGTTGGAATAATGTGGTTTAATGTGGTTCATTTGATTTAAAGGGATACTTTACCCCAAAATATATCATTATTGACAGCGGTTTGGATGATGTGAGGGTGAAAGATTCATAGACATTTGTTCATTTTCAGAACAAAAAAGAATATATTTTTGAGGAAATATGAGAGATTTCTGTCCCTCTATTGACGCTACCCAACTACCACTTTAAGAATGAAAGTAATTTAGAGATTTAGTCAAACTAATCCATATGAATTGAGCAGTTTAGTCAACTTTCTGACCTTTTGCATTCAATATTTATTTGTACAGCGCTATTTACATTTGTGCATTTGGCAGACGCTTTTATCCAAAGCGACTTGCATCGCATTCAAGAAACACATTGCTATCGTAATCAATTCTTGCTCTTCCTGGGAGTCGAACCCATGACGTTGGTGTTGCAAGCGCCATAGTCTACCATTATAGTCTACAATTCACAAGCAGCTTTATAGTACATCATGATGTTAGTGTTTAGAATATTTCATGCCTTAGTTGCATTTAGCAGATTAGGTAAAAATATAGTTTCCATTGTGATGAAATTAGCAGACAAACAGTTGAGATTTATTGTATTGCTTTAAATGAGTGTGTACTGTATGTATGCAGGTACTATATCCAACTATAAATGTATAACAGAATGATAGTATAGTTTAAACTACGCAATAATATAAACATAAATGAGTGTAAAGTTTAGATGTACTTTAATGTATATCACCAGCTGATAATAGTTTAAATTAATTGTCAATATAAATAATCATGCAATTGAGTTTTAAGCTTTTACATAAGAAACTACTGTCATAATTTGTCTATAATGCATGGATATAGACAAAAAAATCGAATGAACGTCTGTTGTCCCATGGTGGATCTACCAGGGTGGGCAACTTCCACCCTAAAAATGATCACAGAATTATCACCTAATAAAATGGAAATGCAAGCAGTGTTTCAAGTACTGCTTTTCAGCAGCTGTGCGTCAATGTGAGGGCATAAAAAAGACAAATAGTGGCAAGAAAATGTCTTTGGATAAACTGTGCATGCAGTGCCGACATTAACAAATGACTGAAACCAATCAAAAACCACAGCCCAGTTCATTTGGTCATTTGTTCGTGAATCAGAAATGACAGCTTTGTGGCTTACTCCGAAATCTTCTGAGAAATCGAATCCCGTCCGTATATGAATAGTCTGAGATGATTCTCTGAGCACTCGCTCCACTTTCATCATGGATATTGATCTTTTTGCCATCCGGTCAAACAATAACATGAAATCAATGAGTAGATCCTGATCACAGAAACAGATTTAGGTAAGAATCTAATCGTATTGTGTGGTTTTGTGTGTGTGTGTGTGTGTGTGTGTGTGTAAATTATAACTGATTAAGTTTCCCAAACCATTCATTTAGTTCTCCAAACATTTAACAACGAGTAAATATTAGGTTGCAAACAATCAGAATTTTTTCCTAACACTAGAGAGAGAGAGAGAATCAACTGGGTTTTTTTTATACTTAAACATACAGTACCAGTACTTTATATGAGGGGAATTTCACATTACGTTCACAATATGTTGTACACCCTCAAACTTGTGATTTGTCAACTCTATTTTTCTTATGTGCGCTGTATTTTTGCAGAACTGAGAAACGACTGCCTAGGGATGTAGTCTTGTGTCAGAAGACCAAGAATCTGTTGTACTGTACTGACATTTGGCCAAATGTGCAGAGGATGCGGAATTACTTCTTTCTTTCTGTTTTTTACACTGTACTGTAAATTACAGTATATTGTATTGTGGTGTATAATAAGTCCATATACAGTTCTTTGGTATTGAAAGATTTAAAAGACAAATTCATGAAAATAAACAAAAGCGAAAATAGTTGGTTAGTGACATTTTGTTATTGGTTTTGAATTTAAACTGTATAGATGATTGTTGTGGTAATGCAATATTTTTTTTAAATATGTCAGGCCGTAAATCCCCCCCCAAAAAAAAACTATGCACAGGCCTCCCTATAAATAATTTTCTAGATCTGACCTTGCTGTTATCCATGTTGTTTAACTACAAAAATTATTATTTTTAAACCTGTTTCCTGAACGTCATCATGGTTATCTTCATCTTGAATGTTATATTGGCCTGCGGTTTTGCTATAGATGACCTGAATGTCTTTAAACTGAGGAAACCCGAATGATACAGTCTCTTCAAAGAAGAAGGAAGAGCAAATCTGCAAAAGACAGATAATGATGGAACAAGGAAGGGAGAGAAAATACTTGAGTGGAAGGAGGTTAAAGGTTGTTTTGTGTGTTTTTACTGTCAGACATGCCGATAGAGATCTGATAAAGACTGTCTTTGTGATTTTTCGAGGCTCTGAATGTCCTGTAATAGCGGACGCTCATGTTCCTATAGGACAGTCTGATCTTCGCACGCACGATTTGAAAGTCTCGTGAAGTAACCTTAAGCTTGTTTAAATCAGGGTCTGTTACTGAAACTAAATGTTCAACCCTTTCATTACAATGTTATCACTCTGAGTCAGAATGTGGCTTTGTTCCCAAATAGTGAGTTACACAGGAAGTGTTGTTCACATTCCCAGTGTGAAGACTGTTTCAAAAGTCTAGTTATGCAACTTTTTTTTAAAAGATGCCTTTTCTTCGGGTAAATTCAAAGGTATTCTGCAGGGAATGCAATCCCAGAATGCTTTGTTACAAACTGATTGAAAACAAACTTTGCAAGTTGGTGGGAGAGAAATGTAAAATTATTACTTGCATTTATTGGTAACTCTTTACAAAAACGTTCCATTTGTTGACATTGGAAAAAATTGGGGGAGCTTTTAAAGTCAAGCATTTTTTTCATTCTTAATTTCAGCATTCACTATTAAATTATGAAAATCAGAAGTTATATGTTTTAATATTATTTAGTGGACCTGAACTAATAGTGAACAGTTGTATTTTTATTAACTAACAGAAACAAAGACTATCAAAAGTATTGCTCATTGATAAAGGGATAAAGGGATAGTTTACTTAAAAATGAAAAATGTCATTATTTACTCATATTGTTCCAAACCAGTAATACTTTAGTTTATTTTCATTTGTGTCCTGAAGATGAATTAAAGCTCAACACTTGTACTTGTAACACGAGAATGAACCTCATTGGTTCTTGCTGAAGCTCAAACGTGATTCGTAACACGAGAATGAACCTCATTGGTTCTTGCTGAAGCTCAAACGTGATTCGTAACACGAGAATGAACCTCATTGGTTCTTGCTGAAGATCAAACGTGATGCGTAACTCGAGAATGAACCTCATTGGTTCTTGCTGAAGATCAAACGTGATGCGTAACTCGAGAATTAACCTCATTGGTTCTCATTGAAGTTCAAACGTGATGCGTAACTCGAGAATGAACCTCATTGGTTCTCATTGAAGTTCAAACGTGATGCGTAACACGAGAATGAACCTCATTGGTTCTCATTGAAGTTCAAACGTGATGCGTAACTCGAGAATGAACCTCATTGGTTCTTGCTGAAGATCAAACGTGATGCGTAACTCGAGAATGAACCTCATTGGTTCTCATTGAAGTTCAAACGTGATGCGTAACACGAGAATGAACCTCATTGGTTCTCATTGAAGTTCAAACGTGATGCGTAACTCGAGAATGAACCTCATTGGTTCTTGCTGAAGATCAAACGTGATGCGTAACTCGAGAATGAACCTCATTGGTTCTCGTTGAAGCTCAAGCGTGATGCGTAACTCGAGAATGAACCTCATTGGTTCTCGTTGAAGCTCAAACGTGATGCGTAACTCGAGAATGAACCTCATTGGTTCTCGTTGAAGCTCAAGCGTGATGCGTATCTCGAGAATGAACCTCATTGGTTCTCGTTGAAGCTCAAACGTGATGCGTAACTCGAGAATGAACCTCATTGGTTCTCGTTGAAGCTCAAACGTGATGCGTAACTCGAGAATGAACCTCATTGGTTCTTGTTGATGGTCAGACATGCTGCAAAACACAAGAATTTGCACATCAAGCAAACCTGTATGAGCTTCCTTTTACCACAACTGATGTTTGAGTTGATCAGTGTTTATATATGAATAAACTTTTCATACGTTATGAACTTTTTGAAGCGTCAAAGTGGTAGTTGCGTAGCTGTCAATGGAGAGATAGAAATCTCTCAGATTTCATCAAAAAGATCTTAATTTGTGTTCTGAAAATGTCTTGCGGTTTTTGAACGACATGAGGGTGAGAAATTAATGACAGAATTTTCACCCTTTAATGCATTATCTGTTAACTAATGGGACTTTATTGTAAACTGTTACTGATTTATTTATACAATTTAAAGATAATGATGTCATATAACCCAACCTGGAAGTCAAATTCTTTTTTAGAATAGAATTTTTTTATTTAGATCTAATTTAATGTAGAATTGTTTTTATGCTTAAATTAACTTTCAAAGCAGCTGCTGATGTAGGCAGTTAACGGTAGCTGAGCTTATGACTCGGCATTCATTGGTAAGGTTCTAATTAAAGTTTTACGAGTTCCCAACAGACGACCCCCAAAGCTCATTGTCATTCCCTCGCGTCCGTTAAAAGACAGCTTTACAATCGAATTCATCGTGAAAATGTGTGCGGTTGCTGGTGCCATTGTGTCAATGTAATGACTGTAAGCCAGTTTTTCTTTCTTTTTTTCTTTTCTTTTACAGCCCATCTGGGTTTATGGACATTTCCTTTTGTGTAAGAAAAAGCTCAAAACAATACATGAAAACAATACATGCTTACTCAACACATGTTAAATCTTTACCAGGATGTCTTGTTGGAACTAAAATGGGGATTTTTCTGTCTGGAATTAGAATATGAGGTATGAATGACATACAGGAATGACGGTGCTGCTTAAATAATAATTATATATTAAAAGCCAAACGTGCATTTGCCAAAAACCTAAAAATGCAAACATACAGGGATCACGAATGTACCATGACACTAATTTACTGTAATTGTATTAGATTACAATATCTAAAGCAAGTGACATTTGCAAGTATAAGATCCTATAACTGGAAACCAAAAAATTAATATGTAACTATATTTATTGTTTTATATTTTAAACTTGAATGTACTTTTTTTTAAATGCATTTCAATGCATATTTCAATTCTCTTGAACAGAAATGCCATTTGTCCTGAAACATCTAATGCAATGACATTCACACATTTATAAGTTTTCAAATACTTTTATGGGACACATAAATGCTTTTGGATGCTTTAGTCCTTTTGGGAGCACATCTTTAAACTTGTTCTGACTAAGGCCACTTTCAAGTTCATTTGGTTAAGTACATCTGCTTCAGTTCTTCTGTTTCATGTGTGTGGATTCGAGTAATATAATATGACTGGATTCCAAGGTCCTGATCCTGAGAAAGTTAGCATTGCTTTGGGAATAGAAAATATGAGGATGAAGCCAATATTTTTCGCTCTGCCTGAATATCCAAAGATTATTTTCCCTCAACGGTCCATGATAAATCTGATTGGCATCTTTGCTGTCCGATGGGGGGAAAAGAGCTGCGTGGAATATTCAGGCTTTGAGAAACATGACCAGAGTTATAAATATTCCCTCTCCTGGTTCTCATGACTTTTGATTAAAAAAAATAATGGAGTTGAATATGTTTTGAAACATAAATCATTGCTTTTCCTGGTTACGAGAAAAAAAAACTGTTGTGGTCATCTGTTTGACATCTGGTGCCGTGACCCCTGGCAATAATTCCCACTGACTTCCTGTATCTGGATGGCAAATTGAAGATTATCCCGCATCACTGAATCCACAACATGTTGGACATTTATGATTAGTCAGTAATCTCTCTTGATGTGGAAAAGTCTGTTGTACAATTTTGATTTTCATGATTTGCAGGAGCGCTGATTGATGATCTTGAATATCATCTGTTTCCAATTATACATGCATTTTGTTGGTTGTTCCCATGGAAAGTTCAACATAAGACATGCACTAGATGAATTGTTTGATGTGTGTTAATGAGCCAGCCGTCAGAGGCCAATAATAACGCTGTTGTTTGTGTTTCAGTGGCGATGCCATTCATCATAATGACCATCATATTCCGGCCGTACCAGCGTGGCATTTACTGTGATGACCAGACCATTCGTTACCCCTACAGACCAGACACCATCTCTCACAAAATGATGGCGGCCGTTACCATTTCCTGCTCCATCATTATCGTGAGTCTCCACCAATCAGGAAGCTGAGCAAACCTTTAAAGGTTATGTTTTTCTACATCTGGTTGAGTTAGTTAGTAGCGTGTTGAAACTCGCGGTTACGGTAGGGGCGTGACATTTCCCAAACACGCTTTCCCAAAACACACTGATCCAGCCGACCAATCAGAACACATTGTGCTTTTTAGAAGGAGGGGCTTCATAGAGACAGGAACTAAACAGAGCGTTTCTCACGAGCTGCAACAATACAGAATATGTGAAAAAACTAAATTAAGACTTGTGTAAAAGAAATGGCTCATCCAAAAATGAAAAGTCTGTCATCTACATCTAGGAATATTATGTTTGTTTTGTGATTTAAAAGGAATTAGCTACCATAATGACAAAAGTCAACCAGGCTCAGTCAAAACTTTGATCGTACATTGCTGCTTGCGCGGTTTGTGAAATATTTAATGTGTAATGTCTAATGTGGCACTAGAAGTCCATTCAGTTTTTCCCAAAACATGGTAATTTGGTAATGTTTTGTAAAGCTGGTTGTTGTGTGTATCACGGCTGTTAAATGTCCCACAAAGATGCATTAGGAATTTAGAACACTTAGGGTTAGGTTGGGTCAAGTTAGGGTTAAGGTAAGGGGTTAGGGTTATATAGGGTTAGGGTTGGTTAGGTTTGGGTTAAGTTTGGGTTAGGTAAGTATTAGGGTTAGGTTAGGGTTAGGGTTAAGAGCTGGATTTTAGCACACAGTCCAAAATGATCTACTTTGTTTGTGTTTGAAGGATGTGATTTTAGTTTATAGTAACTGTATTTTTACATTTATGTACCAAAGATGAAAGTCATGCAAGTTTAGAATGAAATGAGGGTGAATAAATGATTTAATAATAATATTTTTCCCGTGAAGTCTCATACCTGTCTGAAATGATTTGTTTCTGAAGTGCTTGTGAGAACCTGAATTTGAAATTTCATTAGTTTGATTGTGAAAGGATGCAGGTTGTCTTTGGATTGTGCCCACATGTTCGGAGAGAACATTGAGATTTAGTTCAGTATGATTCATTGCGGTACAAATTCAAATCATGAATCATCTACATCAGACTTGACTGCAAATGAATCATAAGGCAAGTATATGTAACATTGCATAGTTACTCACTGGTTATTCAAAGTGCTTTACGTTTAAAACAGATAAAAATCATAACAGATGCATATGAAATTAAATCAATCAAAACGATGTTTTACAAAGAAAGCATAAGTAAAGCGAAGGCGACGTGCTAATAATTACTCATGCTTCGCTATTGCTCATACTTTGTGTCAACCCTTAGAGAAGTGAAGTCTAAAGAGCTTTATTGTTTCCTCTCTTGCAGATCACTTCCGGAGAAGCTTACCTGGTCTACACCAAACGTCTTTACTCCAATTCAGGCTTTAACCAGTACGCTGCGGCGCTTTATAAAGTGGTGGGGACATTTCTGTTCGGCGCGTGTGTGAGCCAGTCTCTGACCGATATGGCCAAGTACACCATCGGACGCTTGCGGCCCAACTTCATGGAGGTTTGCAATCCAGTTGTGTGTGAAGGCTACATGCTGGATATAAACTGCACGGGAAACGCTCGCAACGTGACAGAATCCAGGTACAGCAGCATGGGATGGGCAGGGCCAGGGTCAGAGGTCATAAACCTCTAACTTCACTTCCTGTATTTGTTTATTTTTGTTGTTCACCTGCTGATTCACTTCCTGCTTGTCCAGTATGTTTGTGCTTTCTTATGCTGTGACCTTTACAGTCCAAAGGTCTCGCTCGTGTTCTCAAATGCCGTGTGTCCTCAAGAGGCTTGAAATATTAATAGATTTGATTATACATGAACTAGAAAGCATGCACATTTTGCGTCTTTTTTTCTTGTTAGTAAATATTTCAGTTCTACCTGAGTTATTCGTCAATTAGAGAAACTATATATATTTAATTTTTATTGTTATTTTTTTGAATACCTTTTTTTTTTTTTTGCTCACCACCCACTATGTCTAGTTGTTTTCCAAAGTTACAGGCCTCAATTTTGACATTGATACCATGAGGAAAAACTGCCATGTAGATATTTTTAATATTGTCTCATAATTTGACAGCAGGTTTATTAGGCTGCTGTCTCTTTAAGACCGGACGCACAGATTGATTATTCTATTACACATGCATGTTTACATTCACATGAAATATAACTGAATGTGTTTATGTGAATTCTTGCCAAGACCGACATTTTGAAATTATTTTGTGTATATTTGACTGTTTAAGCACATAAACAACCCCATTTAGTACCGAAAGTACTGACACTTTGGGTGTGAGCACAAAATCTGCAGGAATGAATAAAATTATGCCAACAATTTTCATCCGAAGCAGATGAGATGGAAAAGGAGTAGCGCATTGGAAGCATTTCAGATATCTCAGCATTGCTATGCATCTCAAATCTATATTTTTGCACTTAGTTTATTATTTCTTTTTAAAAGGCAATATATATATATATATATATATATATATATATATATAAAATTCAACTTTATTCGATATAATCCTTCTAATGATTTTTACATCATGTATTGCTATATGTAAATGTTCTGAGATTATGATCACCAAACCGATCAGTATTTTGACTTTTTAATTCTATTTCTATTTATTATTTTATGAAATTGAATTGATGAAGTCCAAGATTAATAAAGCTCTTTCTCTATAAATTAAAAAAATGTCATTGCCATTGCCACAGTATTAAAAATTCACATTGTCACACATACGAAAATGCACTTGACGGTCTGCGGGATAAATATTTCAAAATGGTTTGACGACAAATTCCCCTGAGGTGAAAAATGTCCCGTGAACATTGAAAATGATTCTTTTTCTTCTCTCTCCCTCTGTTTTTTTGGCATCTGTCTGATCTGCTATTCCTCCATCGGTTCTTTTGCACCAGGCTGTCGTTCTACTCCGGTCACTCCTCCTTCGGGATGTACTGCATGTTGTTTCTGGCGGTGAGTTGTCACTGTTGTCTTTCTCTTCTACAATCATGCTGACACAGAAGACTTGTGTAGACAGATAAAGGAGACCCTCTCAGAGCAACAGGAAACATGACAGAGACCGTAGACTATGACCTCTCAAGCTATTAATCAAGATGGTATGTAATGCTTAAAGGGCCAGTGCAACATTTAAATGACCGATCATACCCTTTTACCAAGTCTTGATTTTGTTTTTGCGGTGTGCTAGATTGTAGAAAACAAACACATTCTTTTTCACATATTTGGCATTGTTGCAGCTCCTCTCTTCCTAATCGATTAGCTCCAGTCTGGATGAAATGCCTCCGTCAGAAAAGCTTAATGCGCTCTGATTGGTTGGTTCGACCAGTGTGTTGTGATTGGTCGACAGCTGTTGTGACTTATCATAACTGCAAGTTTCAGCACACTACTAACCAAGGCTACGTTCAGAGTGCAGGTAGATGTGGCCCAAATCTGATCTTTTTCTTTCTTTTTTGCTCACATGTGACTCGGATCTGTTTCTCATGACAGTGTGAAAGACGCAGACCTGATCTTTTCATATGTGCTCCTAAATCTGGTCAGACATCGGAATTCATGCAACTTTTACGTCACTCAACATCCGCCACAATTCTGCGCTCCAAAGCTTTGACATACCTGATGTTATCAAAACCCGTAGCAAAGGTAGTCAGTGAAGGATGGTGATGTATTACAGTTACGACTCTAAATACAAGCAAAGCATGACGACTAGTTTCATAAGTGTTTAAACACTCTACTTTCTTTTTTCGCATCCTCCTTAGTTTGTTTGTATTGCCTGCGCATAAGTTTGCACAATCAGTGTTTACTTCAGTATGACAGCATTTTTATCGTTCTTTTACGCATACGGGTCATTTCAGACCCCTTAATGTGTTCACACTGGAATCTGATACTGGCACAAACAAATCCGAATCGATCGCACTAAAGGCCCAGTCACACAGCCGATCGCGCATGAATCACTCACAAATCACGCATAGATTGGGTTTGTGCGTGCTTGTGCGTCGAGAAATTGACCAAAGTATTCCACGAACATTCGGCGCACGCCCGATGCATTAATCACTGACGGAGCGCGTCCAATTACGCACGCTTCGCGAATGTTCCACGAACAAGCACTTTCAGAATCCACATTGTCAGTGGAATGAACGTGATACGTGCGCGGTTCATGAGTGATATGAAGGTGGGGCGTCAGCGGACGTGCGCGCTTTCAAACTAGTTCCAACGCATAATCACTGACGGCCGACGCGTGTCCTGCGCATGTCACGCATACTCAACGCATAAACTACGCACGCCGACTCATGAATAACGGAAAATTTTTGAACCGGTCAAAACTCAAAATCACGCACAAACCACCTTCGACGCACATCCACTTACAATCACTGACGGTCCTCGTTCGTTCCACCGACGAATTACGCATATGACGCACACGCCGCGCAGAAACGAAAATCTGTGCGTAATTTGTGCGTTCTTCATGCGTTTTCGCTGTGTGACTGGGCCTTAAGGCTCGCAGTGTGAACATAGCCTAACTCAACCTTGCCTTGGGTGGGAATGATTTAAAAGAGGACTATTGTGACGTGCTTGTTCCTGGGAGAAAACTCAAGAGTACAATGGAGGTGTTTCAGAGTTCAGAAACAGTGACACTGATGTAGAGAAGAACTCACGCTGGAGGAACGTTGTGCTTTGCAGACATTTTTCATACTCAAACAGCAACAATACACACTAAAGAAAGTTGAAAATGTGAAAGAGCATGATAGGACCCCTTTAAGCTCCATCATTATTTCCTCACCATCACACCTGCATGACGTTTTTCTACTCTGTATGAATTTTGCGTAACTCCGAAGTGAGTTGGGGCCACATGAGGATGAATTAATAAGCACTTCAAGTTTTCTGGTTGCTTCACTCGTGTTCAGACGTGTCTGTTGTTAAGATGCCGCCAAGTCATATTCAAACAAGGTGCTTTCCCATAATGTTTAAAGAATCGGAATGGTTTACGTTTCGTTTCCTGCTGCTGAATGTACAAGGTTGATCCATTTTTCTTCCCAAATCCTCCTTTAAAATATTGTGTAATCCTGTTGTTGTGTAGCTGTATGTTCAGGCACGCATGGCATCCAAGTGGGCCCGCCTCCTCCGGCCCACAATTCAGTTCTTCCTCGTGGCCTTTGCCATTTACGTGGGATACACACGTGTGTCTGACTACAAACACCACTGGAGCGACGTGGTCGTGGGTCTTCTGCAAGGGGCGCTGATCGCAGTCCTCACGGTACGTGGGGAAATCTCATGAAGACATCTTTTTTTTCACCCCGGTTTTAAAAGGAAAACGTATGAAATTATAATTTGCATGAAGAAAATGAGTCTTGTTGTAGAACCATTGGGATTTGTTGGTGTTTTCATGACAATTAAATCCATTTAAATGCGTTCCCTCAATCTTCAGTAAGTATATAAATAAAATATTGAATTACACATGATTAGATTTTTTTGTTGTTGCATATGACAATAATTTGTCATTTTTAACATAATTTTTGGGGCTAAATTTTATTAATGGTTATAAAAACAAAGCGGTGAGTTTTTTTTTTTTGTTCAGCAGCCATTGGGATAAACCACACACACATATATGTGTGTACATATACACACACATACACACACGTATATACATACATACATATATATGTATATATATGCGTGTGTGTGTGTGCGTGTATATGTACACACATATATGTGTGTGTGTTTTATCCCAATGGCTTCTGAACAAAAGATATACGTGTGTGTGTATGTGTGTATAATACATACACACACGCATCTTTTTTTCAGCAGCCATATGTATTTATACATTAATATTATGTATGTATATGTGTGCGAGTGATACATTTAAATGCAAGTATGTGTATATATTATGTATGTATATGGGTGTGTGTGTATATATATGTATATGTGTATTTTTTCTTTTAAGAGTGGAATATTGACTTATTTGGTGGTCTACTGTTGTGTGTGTTGCATTAAGACTTTCTCCTCTCCACAGGTGCGATACGTCTCTGACTTCTTCAAAGAGCGTCCTCCTCGCTGCCAGAATGTGGAAAATGCTGAAAACGAAGACAGCGAACACAAACCCAGCCTTCAGATCGCAGACACGGACCGAAACAACCTTTACTCCTACAGCAGGCCTGTATGAGCCTGACCTTTGACCTGTGAGGGCAGTCACACAGAACCACTGGATGCTGCACCACGTCTTATACAGGCAGCCGCACACACACACTGTACACTGGCACTGACCGCGCGCTCTTCCACAGGATAACACTCACATTTCAGAGAGAGAGCAAGTGAATGCATGAACTAACACTGAATATTACAATTTATCCTTCTCTACGAACGGCTGACCGTGTTTATACCGCGTTTTGTTTTATGCACGCTCATATATGCCGAGTGCACAGATCGCCTGACATCTAATCAACCCTGAGGGACTTTATTGTAGAAGAGCACAAAGAGCAACTTTTCAGGGGGAACTGGTCATTTCCATGGCAACCTCAAAGCCACCGGTTGACATTTACTGGCTAGCTGTACTTCTGCTGTTGGAAGCAATGGGAAAGAAAATGAGCAAGACAAGAGTTTCGTTGCTCCCCGAGGAAGAGAAAAATGAACATGGAACGCGTGCCAAAACAGCTCTTCCTCTCATTGGTAATTAGATGTTTTATAACTTACCAACTGAATTATAGTGACTATTTTATATATATATATATATATATATATATATATATATATTTAAAAAAATGTTATTTTCCTGTGGCGGTAGGTTTAGGGACTTTATATCCTTCACAACTATTTGGTGTTATACACACATCTGCACATAATCCTGCATAGCATGATTCATTTTTATAAAATATTACTTTATTTACTAAAGTCTGCAATCTCATAACGATGCTGTTTAATTAGTACCACTAGCTAACCGAGGCACATGTATATCTATATACTTTTTTGGAAAATAATCTTACTAACCAAACTATTAACTAGCCAATTTAATACGCTAAACAGCCGTCTGTCTCTGACCGTGATCACTGCATCCTGACCGAGCGTAAAGTTAAGCCGCCTTTCCGACATTCGTGTATGATAGTCGCATTTGTAGCATTTTTATTGGCGAGTACGCCTGAGGCTAATGCTTCCTTCACAACCAATTTCAAACTATGCAAACGTCTGATTTAGTGGAAATGTGGCTTTAGATTTTCTCTTCAGTCAGTGAGCGATTTGAAACGCTGCTCATAGGGTTAAAATCACCGCCAATCATAAAGCGGTACACAGATTCTGAACCAGTGAGGTTTTATTAAGGGGTGGAGCAACAAAACATGACATGATTTATAAAGATAAAACAAACTGATGACAGTACATTCAAATGGAATTGTGCCTTTTATCATCATGCTGAATGTTTCCACCTTATACGTGTGTGCATGCATGCATGCATGTGTGTGTGTCTGTGTGCGCGTGTATGCATGAGTGCATGCATGTGTGTGTGCGCGTGTATGCATGAGTGCATGCATGTGTGTGTGCGCGTGTATGCATGAGTGCATGCATGTGTATGTGTGTGTATGCATGCATGTATGTCTGCATGCATGCGCGCGCGCGTGCGTGCGTGAGTATGCATGGGTGTATGTGTGCGTGCGTTTGTGTGCATGCATTTATGTGTGTGCAAGCGTGCGTGTATGCATGAGTGCATGTATGCATGTGCATGTATGCGTGTGTGTGTGTGCATGCGAGCATGCATGCGTGTATGGTTTCCACAGCATCATGATAGTTTAGTGTTATGTGCCTGTTTCCACTGCAAAACGCTTATCAAATTTGCATTGGCATTTGTTGAATTAAGCATAATATGCAAAAAAAAACTATCTGAGAACTCTCACAGATTCTTCCTCTCCTGAAGTGCATATTGTTTTATTAATTAGTAATATTAGCCCAAAAAATGTATAGATGCATACTTCTGAAATCTCTCTCTCTCTCTCTCTCTCTCTGTTGTTAATGTCGTTTTTTTAACCTTTTATCTCACCTATGTTATTTATGGTGGAAAAACAATCATTCCTATTTTTTATTCTGTTTTTCTGAAAAAAGGCATTAGTATACAAGTATTTGAAAGAATTGTTGACAATCGTTCATATCAACCCTGCACGGCAGAACCTGCTGTCCACTGTGAGCTTCTAATGCTGCAATTTTTATATGTACACTATGTTTAGTGAATATGAATGATGGCTTTCTCTCTCTCTTTTTTTTCTTTTCTATGTGCAACAGAGACTCTCTATGACTGATTTAGTCACCAAAAACCAGACAGCCTTAAAATAAATGAGGACTGAGCTCACATAGTGACTTACACAGTGAAGATTGTGGCTCATGTTTACACTTTTGCAAATAGGCCTATTTTTAATGCAACTATTGTTTAGTTGAATTTCCCAGAGCAATGCTGAGTATTTTTGCATGATTTGTATAGGTTTATGCATATACACTTCTGTCCAAATGTTTGGGTCAGGAAGATATGAAATTATGCTCACCAAGGCTGCATTAATTTGATCAAAAGTACTATAAAAACAGTAATATTTTGAAATATTACAAATATATATGTATATATATATATATATATATGTATGTATGTATGTATGTATATGTATATATATATATATATATATATATATATATATATATATATGTATGTGTGTGTATGTGTATATATATTATATAAAATGTAATTTATTCATGTGATCAAAGCTGAATCTTTGATCACATTAATAAATCATATGATCACATGATCCTTCACAAATCATTCTAATATGATGATTTGCTGCTCAAGAAACATTTATTATTATTATCAATGTTGAATACAGTTCATATTTTTTGTGGTAACTGTGATTTTTATGAATTTATTTTAATGAACAAAGTTCATACGCACAGCATTTAATTTAAAATCTAAATCTTTTGTAAAATTATGAATGTATTTAGTGTCACTTTTGGTCAATTTAATGCATTCTCACTGAATGAAAATGTGCTAAAAACGTTTGAACAGTCGTGTACTTCACAGCGTATGAATATACATTGATGTTTTCTTACGTATTACTCATTACAATGTCAAAACCAAAAGAGACTTTCACATTAAATTAAAGTTACTGAACTTTTTTTCCTTTCCCTGAAAGCGAATAATTCTAAACCACTTATATAGCTCAGAAAATTATTCAAACCAGTTATTATTTAGTAATGATTAGCATCAGTGAGTTCATAAGACGTTTTGACTGTATAGCATATGAATGTTGCACACGTAATGTTTTACTTTCTTGGAATGTTTTATATTTGTATAATGTTTCAAATAATAAAAGTTGTTCAGCATCTTTCTGCTCTTGCTGTAAATGAGCTTTGAAACTGCTCAAAGTTCATAGTGCAGATGTCTTCAATACTTTTATCTTATCAGTTGGTAATACGATATTTTAACGTTTGTTTGGCCAAGTATAAATATCACTCTTGCTTACACTGTTAAAGGGATAGTACGCCCAAAACTGCTGTACAAGTTTCTTTCTTCTGTTGAACACAAAGAATATTGGAAATCAGACAGTCGGCGGCACCCATTGACTATCATAGGATTTTGTTTCTTACTATGGAAGTCAATGGGTGCCGTGGACTGTCTGATTTCCAACATTCTTTAAAATATAATCTTTTGCGTTCAGCAGAAGAAAGTAATTTATACTGGTTTGCAACAACTTGAGGGTGAGTAACTGATGACAGAACTTTCATCTTTAGGTGAACTATCCCTTTAAGGGATTGTTCAAATCACTATCATATGCGCATTAAATCTTAAAGCACAATCAAACCCAAATGAACATGCTTTAAATACTGTAAAGATTTGATTGCAAGTGTCTTTGATTGGAAGTATGTTTTGTTTTTGTTTGTTTTTTTGTGAAATTCAGTCTGATGCCGTTCAGCCAAAAGCGTTTATTCTTATCTAACACGGAGATGATTGTACAAGGGAATCATGGGAATGAAAGCAGCCAAAAGTGTCAGACATAAATCCAGCTTGTTTTCATCCGAATAGCGAAGGGAAGACTGGAAACATCTGACTGACATCTCACGTCCTCAAGTACGGTAATGTGAATATTTCAAATCCTCGTTCATGTTGCGTCTATGAATAGGTCTGACTGGTTTCAGGTTGGTTTGCCTTTTTTCATTCATGCATTGTGTCGTGGACACGTGACATCCTGCTACTACAAGATTTATTTACAGTCCGTGCAATACAACAAAAGGTGTTTTTCCACCTCAGCACATGGGACAAAACAACCCATGTTGTTTATTTTTTTATTAAACCAGATTTTATTAAATCACAAAAACGTTAAAACGCATGCACCCTTTTATTAGAGTCTCTATATTGTATCAAAATTGTCACTCAGCAAGTCCTCTGAACATAT
The DNA here is from genome assembly GCA_037043235.1 of Rhodeus uyekii. Classification (NCBI taxonomy): domain Eukaryota; kingdom Metazoa; phylum Chordata; class Actinopteri; order Cypriniformes; family Acheilognathidae; genus Rhodeus; species Rhodeus uyekii. The sequence goes on along the minus strand of JAWRVZ010000011.1, from coordinate 3,910,562 downwards.
ACAATAACCCCTCGCCTCATCTAAATATTCATTGAAAAATAAAAATTCAAAAATAGCGCCATATCATCAGCCGTTTTGTGGAAAGCAGCGTTTTTTTATCGTGATGCGAGAGAAACGGTTCCCAGGATGCCAGACAAAGAGAGAAACTATCTGAGGCTTTGGACACGCCCATGGCACTCAGACAAGCATGTGATTGGTTCCCGGCGTGAGATCGACCAATGAGAGCACGAGTGGGTGTATCCCGTGAGCTGATTGGCTGATTCAACTTCGTGGATTTTCACCTATCGCGGGCGGTTCCGGTCCACATTAACCGCAATAAATGAGTGTATCACTGTACAGTATATATAAATAAAGTGCCAGTCAAATGTTTGGAAATATTAAGGTATTTTATTGTTTTTGAAGGTACAGTAGTACCTCAAGATACGAAAGGTTCAACTTACGAAAAATCCAAGTTACAAAAGCAAAGACGAAAATTTTTACTGCTCTACATACGAAAAGTTTTCAAGATACGAAAGGTTTCTGAAAGTCCGAGATTCACCCCATAACAATTTTGAAACTCGCGCCGCACGCCGCCATCTTAGTTATAGTAGACTCGCCACCATCCTCCTGCTCTCCCATTGGTTCCTGATGCTAGCCAAGCCATGAGATCCTTCTCTCTAATTGTACAGCATCCCTCCCATCATGCATCTTCTATACGTACGTGCTGGCGTGCTTTAGCTCTGGAGACAAAGATGGAGATCACAAAGAAGTACGAAGCTGGTATCTGCCGTTTGTCCTCCTCCTCCTCTGCCGCCACTTTCGGAGATAGCCTCACTCGAAAGGTAAGCTTCGACTGTGGTAAGGTTCGTTAGTCACAAGGAAGGAAGGAGGCAGGGTCAGCTTACTGAGACTCACGAGCTTTTATTTCTTTAGAGTCTTAAATAAATCAAAACACAAAACAAAACATAAGCAGGTGCGTTTCACTCCCACTGTCCCGCTTCTCTCAGCTGAGTCACGCTTCTCCCTCTGAGTTCCGTGTCACTCGCAATCTCTCTCGGTTTCGGTTTCACTTTCGTTTCGCTCGTGAGCCTCGCGTTCACCGCTTCCGTGCCGACTCGTGTCTCGCCTGGATCTCTCTCTCCGTCTTTCCCTTCCAGGCTGTTTATATCCACGCCCCCCTTGCCACATCCACATTTTACGTTATTTCATTGTTTATAGGTCAATTTAGCTTTATTATGAAATTTAATGGGTGTTTTTGGAGGGCTTGGAACGGATTAGACATTTTACATGTAAAATGTGTTCCAAGATACGAAAAACTCATTATACGAAGGCCGCCTCGGAACGGATTCATTTCGTATCTCGAGGTACCACTGTAATGTCTAAATTTCATAGAGATTTGATAAAAAAAATACAATAAAAACAATGATACTGTGAAATATTAAGTTAAATGAACTGGTTTTTGTTGTAATATATATATATATATATATATATATATATTTAGAAAATTTTCAGCATCATTACTCCAGTCTTCAGTGTCACATGATCCATCAGAAATCATTCTAATATGTTGATTTACTGCAAGAAACATTACGGTATTATTATTAATGTTAAACACATTTTTGCTGCTTGCTATTTTTGTAGAAACTTGTTCCAGGATTCTTTAATCAATAGAAAGTTCAAAAGTACAGCATTTATTATAAAGCACGTTTTTTGTAATATGTATTAATTTCATAAATGTGTTTATCTTTTTTAATCAATCTTATCCCAAACTTTTGAATGGCAGTGTATCATGATTTAAAAAACAAATATGTATAGATATTGGTCCTCAATTTAAGATGATCCTATTGTTAAAAACAATATGTAAACTACAAATCCAGGAGGATTTTCTGACTGCGGACGATTTAAGAAACGGAGCTGGAACTGTATTAGATTCTCAGTTTATTCAAGTAAATGCGTGAATATTTGTATGGATGTAGACGTATCAAATAACTAAAACTGAAGCGGGTTCCAACACAATGCAAGTTAAAACGTTAATCCAGAACAGTCCTGTGACACATAAACCTTTCATTTGGACTTCTGGCCCATATTCAAGAATCAGTGCAAGGACACGACCCCAAATGTTTCCAATACTTAATTCTCAAGGCATTCTGGGCTGCGTGACCCGCGTCTGACCGCTGATATTTCACGTTGCTGTCTTACATCAGTCAGATAAGACTGTTTGGCCACTTGGTCCAAAACATTTGCTCATCTGTTAAATGATTCTAGATGCAGTAAATCTATCAGTGTTTGACGTCCACTAGGGAACACTTGAGCTTTCACATGATCAAATTGATTTGTTTTCGCAATTCGTGTCAATGGCATTTTGGAAAAGTTCGCAAATAAACAGTCAAGCCGTTACATTTGTCTGGATTGGGGTAAAGATCCCATAACTAGTTCCACATGGAGCAAACAAGATCTGACTGATTTGTTTGATTATAGCATAACCTAGTGTTGAAATCAAGCAGTGCATGCAACCTCTTTATAGGACAAAGTCTTAAATTTGTCTTTTAGAATATGGTTTCATGCTTGATGTAAAAAAAAAACAAAAAAAAAAAAAACATGTATGTAAACACGTGTGCATATAAATGCATTTTGACCTCCAGATCACTAACCCTGGCTTTATTTTTTTATACATATTATTGATCTTCATTAAATTCAGAGGAAGGATGACACAAATGCATTTGTTTAATAAAATGATATTTTAATCAAAATCTGTGTCCTTAGTATTTCTTTATTACGTGTTATCCATATTAAAAAGCAATAAAGCGCTTGATGCTGTGCTGTGTTATGAATATAACAATTAATACTAACTCCATCCTTTAACCATGATTATATTTACAATACGGCACAGCCTCATAAACCTTATTGCTTCATTGTCATAAAGTGAGTTTTCATGTATGAACAACAGAAGCTGATATATTACAAGCAAATTCCTCTTTGAATACTGCGTGAAACTAATGTTTTTCACTCAAAATGACAGTTTTATTAAAGTCAGGGGAAACAACGCGACGACTATAGGGCGTTTCGACCCGTTACTGACGGTTAAAAGCTCTTGCGGGGAAAAGTGAAATGGTGGAAAAACAGGAACACCTTAAATGTCCATTTGTCTAGAAGTTTCCATGTCTTTGTTTTTGACAAAATTGGCAGTAAAAGCATCTCAGTCCATTTCTGTGTGGGAGATGATACGGAAAAATTCATATCTTGACTCCATATGCCTGTCACACTGAAAAGTAAAAAAGCACAGGAGGATTACACAACAGGAGGAATATTATCTGCAGTTATTGTTCACTTACGCATTGCTGGGTGTGTTAAGTATGTTATGTTATGTATCGGATTTGATTTTCTGCAATATTTCAGTTATCATGCTTTTAGGAAACATCCAAATTAATAGCATCTAAAATCATAAACATTGAATTTCAGGATGTTACATCAAGTAAAGATTTTTAGAAACACTTTTCTTGAAGTGATGATTTTGCTCATATAGAAAATGCATTACCTTCTGTTTCATAATAACAACCGAATTAAGTGTATAAAATGTATATATGCCCATATTTCACATATATACAATTCCTGATGGATTAGATCCCAAACTTTTATATATATATATATATATATATATATATATATATATATATATATATATATATATATACATATACATATGTTTTTTTATGAATCTCTATTTTACTCAGAAATGTGTACGTTACAAAAATAAAAAGGATTGCAAATGGCTTGTAATATATATATATGTTATATATTTTTTTAATATATATACTGTATGTATATATATATATATATATATATATATATTATGTTTCCTTTTTTACAAGTAAAAAATACATAAAAAAAAAAAATAATACAATTTTTAAATGTGTATATATATATATATATATATATATATATAATTTTTATTTTTTTACAAGCCATTTGCAATCCTTTTTATTTTTGTAATGAACACATTTCTGAGTAAAATAGAAATTCATTAACAAAAAAAGTATGTATATATATATGTACACATATATAAAAAAACCATAACTGTGTAACTGAAGTTTGAGTGGCAGCTCACCAGAATATATTCAGCTTGCTTTCTAATTGGCTGACAGAGCAGTCAGACAGCTGATTGGCTGATTACGCCCGGCGTGTGAAAGCACAGATGCGGTTCGCATAGAGTTGGGCTCGAAGGGCCACGAGGACGGATGAAGGGCTTCTGACAAGGCACCTGATGCCCAAGCCCGAGCTTTCTGGGGCCGACCCGGTGCTGGGACTGGCCCCGTTCATTCTGGGAAGGGCAGGCTGGGGAGGGGTAGCGGCTGTCTTTCACTAGTCTCACTCCATGGGAAGGAGTGGGTCCTGTGAGGAAAACCAGACGTCAAGGTGTATAAAGATTCAGCACTAAAAATGAACGGCAGGAATTGGAAAAAGCATTTGGAGTCGAGAGAGAGAGCGATTGGAAAAAGCATCCCACCGCCGCCCACGTTTACGGTAACAGCATGAGTCAGGACCTACCTAGTGTTTGAGAGCGGGAGACGGGCCGCGGGCAGAGGAGGACAGAGGGCGGGGAGGAGCTGGAGAGCCAGGAGAGAGTGATTCATGGGACGCTGAAGGAGAAGGAGATCTCACTTTCTCCTGAAATACAGAGTAAAAGACCTGAGCCACAAACCTCTCATAGAAATCCATTTGATTTTTTCAGTAACGCTATACAATAATGTTTCATTTGTTAACCTTAATGTAGTTACTAACATGAAGTGAGCATGAGTAATGCATGTTAAACTTGTTAACATTAGTAAAATACAGCTGTTCATTGTTAGTTCACAGTGAATTAAAGAACTTTAACAAATATAACTTAATGTTTCAGGAAATTAACATTAACACAGATTACTAAACCTTGTAGAAGTCCAGTTAATTATTATTAGTTAATGTAAACTAATGTTAACAAATGACATTTTATTGTAGAAAATTCTGTTTTCTGGACTTGATTAGTATAACTTTTACTAATCAAAAAGGACATCCAATCATTTGAATTTGCAACATTTTGATTCCAGTTTTACCAATAATACAAATTGTTTTTTCCATTTTTTTTTGCCCCTAAATTCCATGTTTTCCTTTTCTTTTTTTGGATCAAGTTTTGAAGGATTTAATTAACTATTAAAATTAAAGAAGTTCTGGCAACATGACCCTATTATTATATTTTTTATAATAATATATTATTTTTTTTAAATAATATTTTATAATAATAATAAATTATCATATATTTTATAATAATAGGCCCTATTTTTCTTCAAAAATTTTGTTTTAATTTTAAATGATTATGGACTCAGTTTTTTATGACTTATAACAAATGATTCAAAAAGGAGGTAATAAAATGAAAGCATCCAACTTTGTTTTACTGAGTAATTGTTCAAATGTTATTTAATTACATTGTTAAAGTGCTGCACAACAGAAGTTTATCGTCTAAATTAAAACATGGATGAAATGTTGTGACAATGTGATATTCCTTAAAGTGATAACAGTAATTAACTAAACATTTATTTTTTTGAGTAACACATTTCTGTCAAGTTAAACCCAACTTTTATTTTGACAGGTTGTCCAGATGCACTTTGAGTTTCTGTGTGTATCTGACAATAGTTTTTCTACGGTCTCACTCTACGAACACGTGCTCTTTATCTCCAGAGCTGCTATTAAGATGCGCTTTGATTGATTTGTGTTTAAGAGATTAAAAGCTACACACTCCGTCACTGAGGCTTAGAAAAACTCATGCCAAACACACTAGAAACAGAATAACCACTGCAATAATGATCCAATCATAGACTCTTAAGCATTCAAATCCAATTTTGGGGGGCTGACAGTGTATTTCAGACCCCGTTTTAATGGAAAATGTTGCATTTTATGAGTAGGGATGAATATATTTATGAATATGAGATGATTTCCTCATGTGTCTGGTACCTGAGCGGGGCTCTTGCAGAGTCCGGGAGAGCGTGGCTGAGACGGAGGTGAGGAAGAGCCTTCTCTGGACGGATTCTTCCGGAGGACCGGAGAACTGTTCAGCCCGTTCCCTTCCGTGGATCTGGGAGAGACTGCTGCGGGTGACGCACTCTTCTGCAAACAGACGTCAAATCACGCTATCGTAAACTAGAGCAACAGCTGCTGCAGTCTCACAATGTGTGCAAATGATGGTTTATTAAATCGCAAACCCCATGTATGACGCAACCACTAACACATATAAATTCGGATCATATTTCAAAGTTTCATGTTAAAGTTTGTCAAGTCTTTACCAGTTCATACAATTGTCTTAGTATTGCAAAAGTTAGTCTAGTCATCTAACTATTTCATTTTAATTAGGAAAAACTCAAATAAAGTGATCATTTAAAAATGATTAAAGCTGCTCTGAACTATTTCAATTCATTATACTTCTCTGTACTCTGTTAAACCTTATTTATATAGTCTACAGTTTACTTCACTGCAGTTTCTCACTTATTTTTTACAATTCTACATATATATAGTACTTTTTAATCTATTTCTATTTTAATTTCCTCGTGTGTTTTTTTTCTAACTGTTATTTTGCACTGTGCATGGAGCGAACCTGTTGTATATCCTGTATATAACTGTGTATGTGACAAATAAAACTCTTGAATCTTGAATGCATATGCCAAACTAAGCCTTCATGACTAAAAATCTATGATTTATGAACTTGGTTATATTGTATCATAATGGTCAATAAAATATAGTGTTTGATCAATGGTTTTTGTGCCATCAAATGAGTACCGGTATATGCACAAAAATACATCAAAGCATCATTACATTTCTAATTATTTAAAGTATTAAACATTATATGATTTAATCAAGTTAGTTAATGCTACTAAAGAACGGTACCAGGGCCATAAATCAAAAACGACACTTTTTTTCTGTTGTAAACAAACATTCATGAACTCTGATCACTGAAAAACACTGGAAGCGACCAATGATGTTTCGTTCAATTAACATTGACCAATCAGCTGTAGCAACTACGTTTCCATCTCTACTAGGAGAAAATGTTGATGCACCGTTGACATCATCTGTAGACACTGAACGTTAAAGAAAGTAACAGTATTTCACACCTCTTTATTGCTGTCTCTTCTGAGACCGTCTTCATTTTTACCGCCACTCTCCTGCAGGAAAGACAACCAATCATAATGAGCTCGTAATCATTCATACGCTTTTCCACAGGACCGCAAACAACTAAAAAGAAAAGAAAATCTAAGCTAATTTCAAATATTAATAAAAACTACTATCTAAATAGGAACTCATACATTTCTCATCAAATTTCAAAATGTGATTAATAATTGTATAGCTCTACACTCTTACGGTACAACAACTATTGACTCATTTGTGTTTTAAATAAATAACTAAAATCTGCATTGTGTCTCTTAAGTTACAAAAAAGCAATATGTGAGCAGTTTTCCTCTGGTTTGGCGAGTTAATGCACAAGTCAGTGTTCAGGGATAAAATTATATCACTCTGAATAAATTATGAGCATTAATATTCAGTTGCGGTCGGCATGTCATTTAGCTGAATATATAAGCACAAGCAGACTTCAGGATGAACTCAGTGCAATGTGTGGTCTTGGTTTGACTTACCCGCCGTGTTCGTCCCGTGCCGGTCTGATCCGCGCCGCCCCGTTTACCGTCCATATCAGCGTGAGAGGATGAGGAGGAGGAGGAAGGCGGAGGAGGAAGACCCATACGCAGTGCTGCAGACCGATGGCCCACCGGAGAGCCGCTGCCGCTCTAAAACACACACACACACACATAAATTATACATTATACACATGACAATAATCTCACACTACTGTATGTGGTGAATATAACCTTAATCTAACATGAACAAATATATAATTTCAACACACATCAACTGGAACAGAGCTTATATTAGTCGATTTATGCTGCTCAACACTTATTCATCACAGTATAACACCAAATCAGTTAAACTTCTGGGATATCAATCTGACCAATTAGGAACCTATTATTACGTTTCAAGATGTTAATGACCTTTGGGTCATTGTGTTTTTTTACATCGATTTTTGGTTTCCATTGACTTGTCACAATTTTCTTCTTAATAAATTATGGAATGTACATCAATAACGATTTACAAAATGAATATTTGATGTATTAACTTTTGTATCTTGACAATGAAAATTAAAATATTAGACTGCAAGTGTACCAACAGGTCAAATAATTTATGCACAAAATAGAAAAGATCGCCTTTATATCGGTTGACGTTTTTACAGTTGGATGGTATATTCCATCATAACACCCAGCTCTAAGAGCAAATTGAAAATAATAATCAAAAACAAAACAAATTCAATGATAATCACATCTAATATATGGCTTTACTCATTTTTTTATTCCATTTATAGATACAAAAATTCAATGCAACATGTAAAATCCAATCAGTACTGCAATCCTTACAGAAAACAAGAGCATGCAAACATGAATAATCACTAATGGAAGGACCAAGCACAATTCAGGCTTTAATACTCACCCGGTTCGGGGCTCCATCTACAGAAATAAAGACAGACAGACTCGTTGAGATAAGATGATCCTGTTATATTGAGCATTTGCAATATATTACAGCAATATTCCAGATTAATTTCAAACCCATGTCTATAGATCAAATCTGCGGCATGCTGTCGCTTACAACAGATATTAAAATCCCATCTACAGTAAAGCATGTTCAATGGACGTCTATGGGGCTTTCCAAAAGGTTTAACAAGCAGAAATAAAAATATGATATGAATTCTTCTGTAAAAATGCTATTTGAATTTTTCTAAATGATCCTTTTGAAGTAGAGGAAAATTAAACGGTTGCAATTAAAACATGTAAACGGTGTCAATGTCTGATTATACATAATTACATTCTATACAGTAAAGCAAAAAGTGTTCAGGAGTTATAAGTTATTATAATAATAATAAAACATTCATTTGATCATAATGCAATAATGAAAAACAACAACAATAATATTTCTTATTCTGATGTACCTCTGGAGTCCATGTGCTCCGGGTGAGTGAGGTCATCTTTAGGCACCAGGTGTGGGGGGAAAGGAAAAGCCCCAGGAAGAGCCATGAGGCTCGCACCCGCTCCCAGGGCCAGTCCTGAGGGGTGTTGCGTCAGAGGAAAGCCCGGGGCATGATGGGATAGATGCTGGAACTGCTGTTGCTAGACGAGGGAGGGGAGAGGAGAGAGAAGAGAGGAGAATGTCAAGCTTTTGTAAAAGATGATATTTTTGACCAATCAGGCCAGAGAGACACGGACTCCAGCTGTAACTTTACCCATGTGTGTTTCTGTTGGAAAGCGTTACTATAGAAAAATGTGTGATTGTGTCACATTTTGTAACATTTGCATTGTTTTATCTTTGTAATATGAATTATTTTCATATCCAACTTTTAATTGCCTCCCTTAGCTCTTCATAGGAAACACTCTTGATAAACATTTTATATACTCACCTAAAGGATTATTAGGAACAGCACACTAATACTGTGTTTGACCTCATTTCACCTTCAGAACTGCCTTAAATCTACGTGGCGTTGATTCAACAAGCTGCTGAAAGCATTCTTTATAAATGTTGGCCCATATTGATAGGAAGCATCTTGCTGTTGATGGAGATTTGTGGGATGCTCATCCAGGGCACGAAGCCCCCGTTCCACCACATCCCAAAGATGCTCTATTGGGTTGAGATCTGGTGACTGTGGGGCCATTTTAGTTCAGTGAACTCATTGTCATGTTCAAGAAACCAATTTGAAATGATTCGAGCTTTGTGACATGGTGCATTATCCTGCTGGAAGCAGCATCAGAGGATGGATACATGGTGGTCATAAAGGGACATGGTCAAAAACAATGCTCAGGTAGGCCGTGGCATTTAAACGATGCCCAATTAACACTAAGGGTCCTAAAGTGTGCCAAGAAAACATCCCCCACACCATTACACCACTACCACCAGCCTGCACAGTGGAAACAAGGCATGATGGATCCATGTTCTCATTCTGTTTACACCAAATTCTGACTCTACCATCTGAATGTCTCAACAGAAATCGAGACTGATCAGACCAGGCAACATTTTTCGCCATCCGCCTCAAGGTTGTGCGTGTTGTGGATTCACAAATGCTTTGCTGGATACCTTGGTTGTAACGAGTGGTTTTTTCAGTCACAGTTGCACTGTCATGTGATTGGTTGATTAGATAATTGCATTAATGAGAAATTGAACAGGTGTTCCTAATAATCCTTTAGGTGAGTGTATATGCAAATAAATAAATAAAAAGCCCAAGGGCCAGATTTACTAAGAGCTTGCACCAGTGCAAAACTGTAAGGATTTACTAAAGTCACGCAGTGAAAGATTAGGCGTGGACAAGGTTATTTTTGTGGCTGACCTTATTACATATGCATTTGTAGGAGTTCCCTTTACTAAGGTTTGCATTAGTCAATATACTGGTATTTGCACCATTATTTTCAACGGCCAAAAAAACAGATGCTAATCATTCCGTTGGTCATTATGGAAATTAACCGGGTATGTCTGTGTTCTCTCATTTATGCTTTTTTGCCAGGTTTAGTAAATCTGGCCCTAAATGTCTAAAGATGTTATGAGCAAATCAGAAAATCAACTTTATGAAGGAGGGGCCGGCTTGTCATTGGATGATGAAAACACAGGCAAAAAGGAAGCAGAAACAAGTGATAAAAGCTTTGCTTATGCATGTGATTCTCAGCTTTTTGCTCAAAATGTTGCTTTTTTTAATTAAGCGTACCAACATTCAAGTGTTGATGAAAGAAAAAGATGCTGGTAACTTTATTTAAAACATGCCGGCGGGGAAAGAGTTAATAGCAGAACAAAAAGAAAACAATGGACTCACCCCGATGATAGCGTTGAGCTCGGCCATGCTAACGTGCTTGGATCTTTCCACCGCTTGAGCGACTTGATGCTGATGCTGCACGGAAACACACGCATGACACATGAATTAAACACAAACCAGCGAATAGAGAAGATATTCAAAGATCAAGATCAAACATGCAAAACTCTGCCTGAGGCGAAACCTGCAACATCACAGCACCTTTCACTGTGAAAAACCACAAACAAAGCAGTAGCGCATGTGCCACGAGCAGCAGGTCAACGAAGAGAGCGGTTGTTGTCTCTGTGGCAGCACTGATGTTCCCAGAGGGCGTTACGATTACAAAATAGCCAAATCCACTCAGCGTGGCTTATAAAAGAACAGTATAAAATATTGATCCCGGAAAGAGGTGGGCGATTGGAAGCTCTCTGTTGATGACCACCGCTGCTGTAAATAATTCATGTGTAAATAGCCCGCGGGGGGAGAGATGAGCGTGTGTGTGTGTGTGTTTGCTCACCTCTTGGGACAGTAGAGGAATGATCTGAGTGCATATAGCACTGAGTCGCTTCACGATCTCTGCCTGCAGAAACAACACAAATAACTTTCCATCAAACAACAGACGAGACACTGAAGAAGACCGTCAGGATAAATGCATTTTATTGTACAGCAGCAGCTAATAATTCAGCACTCAGCATGTGCTGTTATTTCAGGACGTTTTCCCATTTTTCACACATTTCATTTTATGTTGATGCATCTTTTATGGGTTTGACAGATGAAATAATAAATAACACATTTTTTTAAAAAGCTGTCCGTTACAGTTTTGGTATCATTTTGCATTTTATGAACTAAAATGTAACTTTTAGTAAAAAAATGTGAACCAAATACGTGTGAACCATTTTAGTGAGTAAAATTTATAAATGTTACATGACACATGTGTAAAAAAAATTAAATGCAAAAAAAAAACCTCAAAAAGTATCACAGGTGGATAGAACGAACGATAGATAGATAGATAGATAGATAGATAGACAGACAGACAGACAGACAGATAGATAGATGCTTTTAATACACTGCACACACAGCTCATATATGAACACACTTCCATTCAGGGCTGATCCCACTCACTCTGACCCACATACACTCAAATCCAGGCATTTCCAACAGATGGCCTGGAAAACGAGGAGAGATGCAGGGGTCTTATCTGGATTAGCCCACTCTAGCGTGTGTATTTGCTCATATCAAGTAGTCAGGCTTAAAACCTGCTACAGAGTAAATACCCAACAAAACACTGAATCAGGCACATCAGACGCATTCATCAATCTTCAAAAATGACTAACAAATGAAAATAGACCAACCCAGAGCTTTATGTCAAATATTTTGGAGGAAAAATAGTAACAGCTCTAAAATATGACTGGATGAGCCACATTTAAAGCAGCTGTAAAATTGCATGCATGCACACACACACACACACACACACACACACATATTAATTAGTATTAATTCTAACGTTTTTATGATATATATATAGATATAGATATATATATATATATATATATATATATGCTCAATTTCAGAATGTATATACATAACAAAAATAATTCTAATTAATATATTATATTATATATACACATACATATATACACACACACACACACACATTAATTAGTATTAATTCTTATGTTTTATGTTATTTATATATATATATATATATATATATATATATAAAATACATTTTTATGTTATGCGCATATATATATATATTAAATTTATAATAATATAATATTATAATCACATATATATATAATTGAAAAAAATTATTCTAATTAATATATTACATTGTATTATATATATATATATATATATATATACACACACACACACATTAATTAGCATTAACTTTTATGTTTAAGTTAAAAAATTTATTGTATATCTGTATTACTACACTTAATCTACATACAGTATATTTCATATACAGTTATGCTAATATGTGACATTACCTGGTGTAAGAAATGTTTATCGTTTTAATCATCATTAATAAATGTGAAAACTTCTTGAACATTTATGTAATTTATTACTGGCAATGATGACAGTTAAAAAGCCACTTAAAAATCCATTTAACCCAAGTGCTGATGCATGTTGACTACTGTAAATTTTGGGTTTAGTACAGGGTTTTTTTCCCCCAAGAAATCAATTATTGCATTAAATTGATCAAAAGTGATAGTAAACGCATGTTTTAATGTTCAAAACAATTCTATTTCAAATCAACATGGTTCTGTTGAACTTTCCTTTAGGTGAGTGGCAGGATTTAATGGAAAAAGGAACATTGGCGCATGTCAGGAAAAGTAGCGCATGTCAATAGCAAAATAACCATCAAAGAATCCTGCAAAATACATCAATTGCACAGAAATATTAAACAACACAATCATTTAATAATAATATAATATTATATTATTACACGAAATAATAATATATTATTATTATTAATTATTATAATAATATAAATATTATATTATAATAGATATGTATAATAATATTTCACAATATTACTGTTTTTACTGATTTTTTTATTAAATAATTGAAGCCTTGGTGAGCAGAAGAGACTTCTCTCAAAAATATTAAATTAAAAAACCTTACCAACCCCACAAAAAACATGTTCTATCCCTACCAAGCCCTTGATCATGTGGTTTCAGGACGATCATCCTGCAATTAGTGTTTCATCTAGTGCCAACACTAACCTGCCAAGCAGACCCATAACTCCCCCACACAAGAACACCTCGTACTGTAAAGCTCATTATACAGAGATCCTGCTGATCTGTAATGAAATCATGCTGTAAATGGCACATCAGTCACTCACCTGCTTCTGCATTTCAATGTTCAGCCCGTAAGACATTTCATAATACTGTGGAAGGAAGCAAGGCCTGTTCAATTACATTCATATTACATGACATAAATCACAATTACATCTACTACATGACAGAAATGCTCTACATGTGTTACCAGAGGCCAGAAATGACCTGCCACTCATTTCTCTTCCATATTAATCGATGTAGATCATCATTATCTATGCATTTGGCTAAAGCGATTTACAGTGCTTTCAAGGTATTGATCTCTAATGATCTTGATGATGCAAGCAACAGCTGAGCCACACGACCTTAACTTGTTCCCACCTAACAGCTGTGACAGATACAATGTGATTCATTACATTTCTGCCAAATTTTAAATCAGCAGTTATTGATTTTATCTACCAGATTCTACCAAAAGCCTTAGAACATATCAATATTTTAATGAATTGAGTAAATAATGCATGTTCAATCAATTTCAGCATTCATTGTAATGTCTCATTTGTTGCAATTAAGTCAAAGTAAAGAGGCGGCAAAATTCCAAGACCAATAGCCCACTAATGCTGCTTCTTTTTTACATGTATGCATTTATATCCAAAGCAACTTACATCGCATTCAAGGTATACATTTTCTGTCTTCATGCATTCCCTGAGAATCGAACCCATGACCTTGGCGTTGCAAGCACCATTTTGTACTAATTTTACAAATTACTATCAGCATCTTGTTATGCTATAAATGAAATGTTACCAAGAGCATCTTGAGCTTCAGTGAAGCAAGAAAATCTGCCAGAATCTTTTACAATGGCATTCAAAATCCTTTAATAATTTTTTTAATGCACAAGTTATTGATATTTATATACTGTGGAACACACTTATCTCGACCTCGGTTAACTCGCCAACCCGGTTACGTCAACGCTTTTGAAGTGGAACCGCCAAACTCCCTATTTTTCTTAACATTTTCATATTGGTTATGTCGATTATTTTATGTCGCCGAACCCTGATATCTCGAGCACAAAAGAGGGACAAAATCGCCATTTCACATGGTTATCTCGTGACTAATGATAGTACCGGGTTCACTGCGCATGCGCTGAGTGATCAAATCAAGCGTTACAGATGCTATCTTGGAAGAGGCGCAGGAGTTCACCTTCACTGTCCAGGAATTCCCAGATTACATTGACATCCACAAAGACGTCGTTACTGACAGAAGCATTTGTTTTCAAGCAGACCGTTAAAGGCAAAAAGCAACAAAGCATTTTAGAGTTTGTAAAGAAACCATAGTAACCGCGTGTGCAATACTTTCAGAACTGTGTCCGAGCGAAATTACTGTTATGAGTGAATGTGTTTATGTGTGTGTGACTGTTTACGCTGTGAGCGAAATTGTGTTTGCAATGTTGGAGAATATAATTAAAGGTTTGTATGGAGAATGGAAGGTGTTTTTTATTGTATTCTGGTAAATCTCTGCTGTTAGTTGGTGCACATATGCCTTTTGTCGTTAGCAAACATATACAGTGTCTGTACATTTTTATAGCATGCCGATCGCTTCATCAATTAAATCGCCATATATATAAATCTCAACGCTTTTTTGCAATCCCCTAGGCCGTCGAAATAACCGGGTTCCACTGTATTTAAGAATGGAAAAGTAGCGCATGTCAATAGCAAACTAACTACTAAAAACCCTTAATCAATCAACCGCCGCTATTAGCTCAGTCCCATCTTGGAATTATGGGTAATGTAGTTGGAAATCACTCTTACCATGATATAATGTCTGTGCATCTCTGTTTTCTCACTCGCCAACTTCTCACATTCTAGCTTTAGACTGAAAGACAGAAAACGACACAAACTGTGAGTTCAGAAAGTCACGTTGTCCTCGTACGGCTCTCATTAAGAACACCAAATCAACATAAAAACATACAACCTCTAGATTAAAGTGTTATTTGCCCAAAAATGGTATATAGGTGTATATGACTTTCTTTTTTCAGCCAAACACAATCAGAGTTATATTAAAAATATCCTGGCTCTTTCAAGCTTTATAATGGGAGTGAATGGCAGAATGACCTCTGACCCGACACATGACGTATTGGCGAACGCGGAGAATAGAGCAAAACAAACCAAATTCAGAAGCTTGAGTTTGTTGTCCAGCTCTATTTGTTTGTACCTACTCTCATCTAAGCTTACGCTACTCCTATGTCACGCGTCGGGTCAAAGGTCATGCTTCCATCAGAACTACACTCGCGTACGGCCGTTACCAGAAGACAAAGTCATCTATGGTACCATCACTCCCATTATAAAGCTTGGATATTTTTTAGTACAGCTGCGATTGTGTTTGTCTGAAATAAGAAAGTCATAAACACCAGGATGGCTTGAAGGAGAGTATGGGTTTAAATAATTAGGTGAACTAACCCTTTATAAATATATACTATAGTCGATCAGCTTTTATAATGTGCATTGATGTTTACTGTTCTAAAGAAAGACATTCAGTAGGTTTTGTAATTGCTCCTAATGAGACTATCTGGATTATGCTAAATGGATAGCAGGCTAATAGTCTGTATCAGCTAATACAGGCGTTTCTAGTCGCTGGGGTGATTCTAGAGCATTACAGTTTGATAATCTCATCAGCTTTGCACAGGTGATCCCAACTGCAGTTCAAAGTGGAAGCAGATCATCTATACAGATCTAAACCACATATCTGAATAAAATGAAGAAAATCAAGTAAACATCAAGGAACATGGGGAGCTTTGATATTGCTTTGTTTTGGAGAGATGTGTGAATATGGTGATATTCAGGGGAAATTAAGGTTGTGTACCTGTGATACTGGGCCTGGAACAGCTGAAATTCCTCTTTTATGTGGTCGAGTGTTTCCAGGACTGTGAATTTCATGCCGCCGTGGCCTGACACCAGCGGAGCCTGGAAACACATGAGCAATGTGAGGGCCGTCACTACAAAACAGCCTATTAATTACAATTTCTACATTGTAATAGGATTACTCTGCTAATTACTCTGTATGGAGAGTAATCTCAGGAGGACAATACATGCTTAGATGGAAAATTGTACTTTATTTACCATACAAGACAGACAGACAGACAGATAGATATGATGTCAATGAGATTGTCAATACAAGATCTTGACCGAACATTTATGAACCTCTTGATGGAAATTGAGTCCAGCACTCTGTAAAGTTTCCTCCAGAACATCCCAAAGACTTTCAATGGACTTAAAGTCTGGACTCAGAGGAGCCAATTCATGTGAAAATGATTCTTCATGCTCCTTCACAACCATTCTTTCACAATATGAGCCTGATGAAACTTTAGGGAATGAAAAGCTACACACACACACACACACACACACACTCCATCACTGAGAGTTAGAAGAGCGGTTGCTAAACATATAACACACAAGAAACATAATCATCAATAATGATCCAATCATAGACTCCTAAGCATTTACTCATTTAAGCAACTTTTTCTTTTGACTGGGCATAAGTGTACCGTAAATATATTAATCAATATATATATATATATATATATATTTTTTTTTTTTTTAAATATATATATATATATATATATATATATATATATATATATATATATATATATATATATATATATAAATAAATCAAAAAGTATTTTCACACAAAATGGTTTTAATCCAGTTATATTTTCCTGGAGTGTCAATAGGAAATATCAGTTTATATTTCCAAACATTAATTTTGCCATTAATTGTCCTAATCCAGTGAGATTTTTGCATGTACAGCCGGTTTGCTCGACGCGGAGATCTGATCTCACCCTCATCCAGTCGGTCTGTGATTACATTAAAGAACAGAAAAACTGAGACCTTTTAATTAATTGTTAATTTCAACATTTACTAATACATTTTAAAGTTAGTTAATACACTATGAACTAACAAAGCTGTTGAGAGCACACTGTTGCACATGTGTTACAATGAACACGTGAACACACAATAAACAGCAGAAATAGAGAGCAGTCCCTTAAAGTTAAAAAACTAATCTGAACATTATAACCAACAGTGGCTAAACCATCATAAAACTCTGGCACAACTCAACTGTATAACGTTGTTACTCAGACAATAAAGTTCAACTGCTCAGAATTTTAAATATTGCTTATGCTTTAGTTACATTCTTATACCTCACTCTAATACTGTTTTAAATACAGGTAATGCCATTAAGAGCTTAAAACAAGGAGAAAAGGATTGTGGTAAAAGCCTGTGGCTTGTGTCTATGGCCGAATCAATCCCAGCCACATCATCACGTAAAAAGACCAACTTAAGCATTAAAAATATATTTAAGGGAAGTGGGAATACACAATCGAATCCTCTTACACACACACAAACACACACATTCTGACTATACAAAGGGGTCGTCACTGGATGAGTGAAGAGATACGCCACACTGCTGTGCCGCTGACAATAAACACAATAAAATTTATGTCATCAACTTTATCAAAAGCACGAGACACATATTCAATATTCACCTTGATGTGACCCCTGATAGAAACCACCTAAATTACAAACTGAGAACTTGACTGTTAGAAAACACCAACAAATGATCCTGTATCCTGAGATAAATAAAATCTAAAATAAAATTAATTAAATTGTTTGTTAGATGTTGCCAACGAGGCTTTTTGCATTAAAATAAAATAATTAAAATAATAAAATTGTCAATTTGATAACAAATGTTGTTGTATGGCTTTGCACTATTGGTTGAAATACAATACATAAAAAAAAACATTGTCTATAAGACAAAGCCAACAAATTGTGCTGGATCGAGTTGCATTATATATTTAGCAATAAAATAAAAATAATAAAATACAACACATTTTTGTCTGGTAGTTAGAAAATGCCAGAAAATTATTCTGCATGGAATTGTACCATTTCATTTGCATAAAAAAGCCTGTTAAAATACAATCACATCTTGCTTGATAGATAATGCCACACTGCATGCATGTATATATACTGTATTTATTCGAGTATATCGCGCACACGTGTATAACGCGCACCCCTAATTTTCGATTAAAAATCGGTATAAAATTTGTTTCACACCAAGCATTGTAATTGACAAAAAACGTTGTTGAACACGTGCAGCCATGATAAAAAAACATTTATTTATTGTATAACATATACTTATATAACATATATAACTTATATAAAATATATAACATATATTTATTGACAACATAAACTAATGAACACAATACCGAAAGAGAATTACCGGTAAAAATATTTATTTAAAATCCTTCGACGTCAGATTCCTCATCAGAGACACTAAAGAGTTGCTCCCATTCTTCTGGAGTTCATTTTTCATCAGTGTCCCAATTGGCAGGAACATCTGTTTCTCCGGTTTCTTCGCTTTCTTCTGCGTCTGAATGGATGAGGAAATGAAGCGGCGAGGGGACGTTTTTTTTCTTCGCTCTCACGTACAGTGAGAGGCTGCAGCCTGTGTTACGGGATGTAATGTATCATGCAATCGGCAATCGATTGCTTTGGGCTATGTTGCGGTTGTTGCCGCGGTTTATGTTTGAATACAGTTGCTGAATTGCACTCACGAGTCTGCCTTTTATTTTATGCATATATTGCTACTTAAACAGCCTGTAAAATGCGCAGCGCGAGCTCACAATTCGCCGGCGCCCTCAAAGGACCAACCGTCAAAACAAACCCCACCCCACCCCAGCCCTCGTGTATAACGCGCATCCCTAACTTTGAATTATTTTTTTGGTAGAAAATTTTGCGCGTTATACTCGAATAAATACGGTATATACAGTAATACCTCGAGATACGAGCGTCTCTACATACGAGTATTCCAAGATACGAGCAATCCTTCTGGCAGACTTTTGCTTCTAGATACGAGTAAATATTCGAGATACGAGCACGCGTACTGACGATGCACGTTCACATCACATGTTCGCTGACCTCTGTATGCATCGCCCGCGAGCAGATGATTTTCTCTCTATTTTGCGCAATATTCTTAATATTAGCAATGAGTTCTAAGAAAGTGAGTGGTAAGGATGGCAGTGAGAAGAAGCGCATGATGACCATGGAAATGAAATTGTGGATTGTGAGTGATCTCACACGCAGAAGCATCAGGAGGAACTGTCGACTGAGGAGCTGATTGAGCTGCAGATGATGAACATAAACAGGCGTTGCAAGAGCTCAGCAGTGACGAGGAGGAGGAGGAACCGGAGGAAAACATTTCTACAAGTGAAATTAAGCAAGTGATGGCTATGTGGCAGAAGTTTTCTGATTTCATTGAAAAGAAACACACTGGTGAATCGTCTACTGGTCGCGCTTCAGCGCTTTTTGACGACACGTGCCTTACTCATTTTTAAAGGGAGACAGAAACAAATCTCCCTCGATAGGTATTTCGTTAAAAGGTCTGCGCCAAGTGAAAGTGAAGGTAGTCAGGCGAAAAAAGGGAAGAAAACAAATTGAAAAAAGCAAAACATTAACATAAAATAGAAAAGTAAAAAAAAAATACGTAAGCTAAGTTCAGTTATGTTAATTTAAGTTTACGTAAGTTAAGATACGGAATCAAGTGTCTGCGTACCAGCCCCCCTTCCTCCCTCCGCACCTGCCGTGTGTGTGTCTAAACAAAAAAAAAACATTTTTTTCCATCGTTACGGATCTGGAATGGATTAAATTGTTTTCTATTATTTCTTATGGGAAAACATGATCCTAGATACGAGCAATTTGAGTTACGAGCTCTGCCCTGGAACGGATTATGCTCATATCTCAACGTATTAATGTATATATATATCCACAAGTATGTATGTATGCATATTATATATATGTGTGTGTGTGTGTATGGTGAAGAGCAGATGTCCATAGGACTCGAAGGCTTTGGTCAGGAAACAAGAGGGTGTTGTACAGAGAGCCGAGGACAGCATGACAGAGCTATGAATTGTCACACAGACTGTTCCTCTCACACCAGCCCTGAAAGAACGCAGTCATCTATCTCACACTGTTTACTGTGCAGGGCACTTTCAGACGAGCGATAGAGACGGAGAGGGGAGGGGGGAAATCACAGAGCCATGAATAACCGTAGGCTGCTGAAATATTCAGCACATGTGGCACAAATACAAGAGCAGTAACAGCCGTGTGTGTGCAAACCTGCTGTGTTCCCAATCCATGCTTCCTGTGCCGATTGCTGCTATTGGCAAAAACAGAACCGTTCGAAAGGGAAAAAACAAGCACATCTGTTGGGAGCGATCATCTCATTCCAGAAGACTGCATCTGTACTGTACATCAGCTCTGATGAGCAGCTTGTTGAGGCCTCGATACACAATACTGCTCTGATGAGAACTGACACCATGCAGCATCGCATGCAGCCGCTGCTGTTCATTTCACATCACAATTTGCTGGCATTAATGATAAAAAATAACGATAAAAACGCAATGCAAAAAGAATGCACGTGAACGGTTTAAGCGATAAAGTCCATAGTCAGGAATTTCCTTCCCATCTGTGAAATTGAAGCACTACCAAAATGTTGAGTTCATTTTCTCATGTTCCAGAGTCAGAGCAACTACAGCTGCCGCTACATGCAACACGTTTAACCACATTTACAGAGGGCAGACGTCATCTTTAATGAGTTAAAGATGCCTTTTTAAAGTTGAACTTTAACGTTGTCTTTAAAGCGTTGATGCGAGACCTATAAGTGTGACCAAAATGACTAAATCCGTCCATCTGACAGATAAAATAACAATAATAATGCCGCAGACTGAATTAGGGTTGAGATCTACACTCAAGCAAAAACTCTATAATCAACAAAGCGGTCTACACTTCACATGAAGCTCTTAGGCCCTGGTTTACACCTGGTGTTGTGGTAGGGGACAGTCATGGCCTAATGGTTAGAGAGTCTAACCGGTAAACCTAAGGTTGCTGGTTTGATTATCAGTACTGGCAGGAAATGACTGAGCAAGACACCAAACCCCCAATCACCCCTGTGCGCTGCAGTGGACAAAACTTAAATGCGGAGGACAAATTCACATGTTACTTAAACAAGGGAAATATTCCCGTTTACACCTGCCATTTTAATCTGTTTCTTTTGTCCACTTTCAAACACTAACCTGAGGGCAGGTAAATGTATGTGTTTTTTCAGATCCTTCAATATAACGGTCAAAATATGCTTGTGCAATTTACATACGAGCAGGAGACGACAGAAAAGCATACGGAGAGCAGCAGCTTTCGCTTCTGCTCTGAGAGACGCAAGACCCCGCCGATCACTGTGAGTGTGTTAGAAATCAGGAATGGAAAGAGAACATTGTGATTGGTATGTTTTTCATTTTCAAACCAAACTTGGGTCTTCAGCCGACAAAGTTTAAAAAAATCCAGTCTGGCTAGCTCTTTTCCCATAATGTTTATGTGTTAGGTCAGTAGGCGGAGAGTAGGTGGTCTCAAACGCATTTGTTTTAGACTCAGTTTACACCTGTAGTGAGTGTTATATCCACTAGCAATCCGATCGACCAAAATGCATCTTAATACAAGATATTAACAAGTCCTTATTTACACTTTGTTGGTAATAATGAAAGGATTCATGGGAGCGCAGAACTCTAAAGTGCACTAAAACTGGTGTCTTGAGCGATGAGGAGCGGATTCTGACCAACTCAAACACCTGATTGGCCGTTGCGTTCAAGCGCTGTGATACAATGATCAACGCTTTAAAAACATGTACCGTATTTCCCCGCATATAACCCGCGGGTTATACCCGATTATACAAACCCCGTGGGGAGGGGGGGGGGGGGGGGGGGGGGGTTGCAGGTTACATCACACATTTTTTACATGTAATAATATTTCAATATATTTGTTACATCCCTATGGATGTAAGGATTTTTTGCGGTATTTTAGATTAGATTAGATTAGATTCAAGTTTATTGTCATTACACATGTACAAGTACAGTATAATTTTCTTTCTTTCTTGCGAGGGTTGTTGTCTCTGGCGCTTGTACTGTCACTCTGACAGCTGCGCTGATAGGCTGTCTGACCTGTCAATCATGCAAGAAGACGTGATTGGCTGTGCTGCATGAGGGCGGGCTCTTCTCATCTCATCCAATGATCAACACCTGTAGAATCGCTTCTTAAGGGACGAGCTGCTGCACAGCAGGAGACACTGCCGTTTCTTTTTCTTCTGATTCTGATTGTGTTTGTTTTCTTATTGTGTGAATTTCGCGCACAAGCACTGTGTACCGAGCTGAACAGTTATGATAATTGACATCATGCGAGCAACAATCGAAATGTGAACTTACACAAAAAAAGTTCATAAATCTATGTGTGCGGGTTATATAAAGGTGCGGTTTATGCTGATAATTTTTGCACAACCCCCGCGGGCTATATGAGGGTGTGGATTATCTGCGTCTGTGGGTTATATGCAGGGAAATACGGTAAATAAAAACCGCTAATGCTCTTCACAGCACGCTTACACACAGATACACACGGATGTGTTTGAGAGCAGCGGGTACAGCGGCTGGTATCGTCACTTTTTTTTTTATTTCAGTACCGACTTGTTACTGAAGTACGAGTACTTTTGACAACCATATATGTGATTAATTTAACGGTTAGAAATGACTGTAAAAAAGAAATATAGAGCCATTATAATACTGTTTACCATGTTAAAATGAAGGACTTTTCTGTATTGATCTTTCAGAGGTGTTTTTCATGTTAAGAAAATGTCTGTAAATATCCTTTTTTCTAGTGTGCTTATGTTCCTCTTTTATAAGTTGCTTTGGATCGGCTAAATGCATAAATGTAATTTAACAAATTAACCAGCAAATCATCATTAAATGTAAAACTGGCAGGGTGAGCATTTATTTTGTAAGAGATGTTAAACCCTGTGTGTGTGTGTGTGTGTGGTTTTGTGTAAATGTAAAGTGTTAAAGAATAAGAGTGTGTGCGTTAACGACAGATCTGATCATTAACACCATTAAAGCAACAACAATAAATACTGCACAGCACAGATGGTGAAAGATACAGGCATCCTAAACGCATTTACATGCGCATATCTCTCGTTCACACGTTCACACTGCACTGCTCACATCTGCCATTAACATCACACTCCTGTGATTGGATCACAGCTCTAAACAGTGCAACCGTACGGCTCCCAAAAGTGGCACAAATCGATTAACAATACAACATGAGATCCACCAAAAGCAAAAGAGCTCGGCAGCGATCGTCCTTCCCCATGAACACTGCAAATGCGTTTGAAATACACCTATACATTCTCATATGTCTAAATATGTTCATTAAACTAATATATTGTTTTTATAATTGTAACCAATGACTATAGAGTAACTACCAACAGCAAAGGATTACATTACTACTGTGCTTAAAACAAGTGTTGTAAGTGCTTTGATAAAGAAAACAACTCTCAGCTGTTCGCTTGTGATGAGATTGGAGCGATTCCAAATATTTAAAAAAACTATAATAGCCTCAATGATACTAAAATAACAGTGGATGGGCTCACAGAGGAGTATGTTAATCCCAGGTGTAAAGCGGTGGTGAGTGTCCTGTATCAGATCCGACAGGGTTTTGAGAGCAGACAGAAGCTGCCCGCTGGAGTCAGATCATCAGCGGCCCGGCAGGAAACAGCACACACAGTCATTATGCATTACCACATACTGTCCGCTAAACACACACATAAAAACAGCACACACTAACAAACCCAACCACATTTGCACACTCTCTAAAGGTCATTCATTATGCACACTGAAATTCCTCTTTAAAGCTAATGCAAGTTTCCACAAAACCCGGGTCTCCACAGGCCTGTAATAACATGCCATCATAGCAAAGGTAGCTTTGAAGTGCGGCTCAGTGTGTGTGTGTGTGTGTGGGGTATCGTGTTGCCCAGTGACGATGATGGAACATGACATTTGCAGTGGAGAGCGGGGTGGCCTGGATCCATATGTAGCAACATGCAGCAATAACTCGAACAAACCATTCATTCACCCGTCCATCCATCTGTCCATCCCTCCTCCGCCACACAGAGAACACACACATCTCTCCCGCTTCATGAATGTCCCTCTACAGCATTTCTGCCTGGAATCATTTCCCTTCTTCTGCACATGCACATCTGTCCATCTCTCTCGGTTCAAAGAGGTTTATTGCCATGACTGTTAAAATACACAATGTTGTGTAGTAAAAACAAATTAAAAATAATAAAATAAATTACAATTTATTTTAAAAAGATTGTTTTTAAATAGTTATATACATACACATACAAATAAAATTGATGTGTGTGTGTGTGTATATATATATATATATATACACACACACACAAACTTATATATATATATATATATATATATATATATATAAATATATGAGATTTACTATTAAAATTAAGTTTTATATATATATATATATATATATATACACACATACATTTACATATTTACTATAAAAATAAAAAGAATATGGTTGAATTACGTCTGTTGAAATGAACATTTGTGTATGTGTGATTTATATAATTGTGTTGAAATGTGTGCCAGCTTGAGGTTGAGGGCTTCCCCAACAGAGTTTCGATTCCTCTTGAGCTTTCTTGAACATAGATTAATTTAGCGATTCATGGTAACAAACAGTAAAATAGTCAAACAAACAAATATATATAAAATGAAATATTAAAAAGTGAAAAACATATATAAATTCAGAATCATACACAATCTTAAAAAAATGTACACTATATTTAATAATCTCATATGTATCTCGCACTGTATCGGGACTCCAGGCCCGTGTGTTTGCGCATCAGTTGAACCCATAACGCTGTAATTAACTCTTCATCGTGACCTTAACCCTGACCCTAACACTAAACACGCCGCACATTAAAACGGGCCCCCAGACCCGTGCAGAGTTCATTAGGCTGCGGTACCTGGGGTCTTCCGTGCGGATACATGGCTCTGGAGGTCATCCACCGGGACCGAGTCCGGGATCACCGTCCGACACCGCGGGGAAAGCGGGATCTCTCCGCCGCGCTATAGACGCTCTCGACCCGCGCAAGAATGACGAGGTATCCGATGAAAAGTTTAAAAACGTTCCATCCGCCTGGATCAAACGCTCTTCCTCTTTATGACGCACAGTTACGCCGCGCTACAATGTAACAAGATCATCCTGTACGGGGCGCGTGCACGCGGGGCGCGCGTCGGAGATCAGAGGAACATAAACAGCGCTGACCTGCGCGCACACGCGGTTTGAACGATCTCAGCGAATCGGTTTGTTTGAACAATTCTCTGATTCATTCGAGTCTAATCATCGCGGTTTCTTAAGCGATATAAGTCAGATATTGAAGTGAATTGTTCTTTCTGTCACTCTGCTGAGGAAGATTTCATTCACTTGTTTTGGCAATGTACCCACACAGAAATATTTTGGTCAGATGTGTTAATGTTTATCCAATCATATTTTATAAGTGACTTTTCTTTCTGTTTTAAAGATGTCATCTTTGGACTGTTTGACTACTCTAAAGAGAATATAGGGAAATATTACATAATTAATCTGTGTTTCATACTGGCTAAATTTCACATACATAAACAAAAATTTACTGGCTCTAAACCTCTCTTTTCTCTATTCAGAGATGATCTAGACCGATATATCGAAACTATCCAATGCTCTATTAATCCCAAAGCTATGAAAACTGTTTCTCTTTATTCATCCTTTTTGTCCTCTTAAGGTTTACATAGCCTATTACATAGCCCATTGTTGTTGCTTTATTTCCCTGGCAATTTATCTGTTTGTGTACTCTTCTTTTTGTTTGTTTTTTTGTATTCTACATGTATCTGTATTGATTTAATGCTCTGATGTCTTGTACTGTTTAATAAAAAAATAAAAAATAAAATAAAAAGTC
Source organism: Rhodeus uyekii (assembly GCA_037043235.1). Taxonomy (NCBI): domain Eukaryota; kingdom Metazoa; phylum Chordata; class Actinopteri; order Cypriniformes; family Acheilognathidae; genus Rhodeus; species Rhodeus uyekii. Next base: position 3,884,021 of record JAWRVZ010000011.1, on the reverse strand, counting down.
TAATCATCGCGGTTTCCGTCAAAACACTTATTTAACTACGAGGTGTTTGTCACCATTTGGATTGGAAATAAATTAACCGAGCGAATTAAGGAATTATGTATGACTGTTGTGGAACAAAACGTGATGGGCCTCTTTAAATAATGTTAACCGTAGATCTTATTTTACTCGCAAATTTAAAAACCACGAAACACCCTTATGCAAATCATGAGGGAATCTATGCCTCTGTTGTTTGTAATGTGAATCATCCGAAGATTTGACGCTTTTTTTGAAGGAAATTATAGTTCGCATGGCGAAATTCTGTAAAGAATTCATTCGAGTCGGAGAATCGACTCGATTGAATCACTACAAAAAGAACCGTTTCCAACGCGAATCGGCCGTGAACGAGCCGAACTGCAGCCAGCGAGGGGTGTATTGGATTTCTGAACATCTAAAATAAATATATGAGAGGGTGAGTGTGTGAGAGGAAGGGGTGGAAGAGAAAAGAAAACGCACAGCGGTTCCGCCTGTATTACTGCGCCTGAGAGACTGACATCAAGCTGCTTTTAAGGTCGACCGCTTACAGTTGTTTATGAAGATTACACGACTAATCAAACGTAACAATTGCAAGTTAGCAAGCAATTGAAACCAAATGATATTGATATGTATTAAACTATTATATATTATAAACTCAGCCGTTTCAAACGAAACCCTATTTGAAAGACAACAAAGCTGCGAGCCGCACGAATCAGAACACAGAACAATAACGGACAAACATTGCAGCCTTAACGTCTCTTTTCAAGACTGGATCCTGATTGGCTAACAAGACTAAAGTCAAGGCCAATAAGTGACCCAAGTGCCCACGTTGGGTTATGACATCCACTTTGATCTGAACCAATCGTCTAGCAGGACAGTGCCAGTGTTGCATTCTGGGTAATGGTGTCGTTTATATTCTCAATCGCCGCATAATAAACACAGAAAGCCAATCAGCGTGAAAGAAGCGAGTTGATGTGTGAATATTTATGAGGTCATGAGACAATGATCTCCACTGACAGCTAGTACAAAAGAGGTATTATATGCAGACCTACACATGCACATAATGTTTAGAAATAGAAAACGGAAGTGACGACATGCTCAAACTAATGACGTGTCATTTCGAATAGGCTATGCATTATGATTTACCCATCATACATGTATTAAGATATGGGATCAAATATTAAACTCATAGATTTAAATACGAAATTTGTTTTCTTTCATCGCAAAATCACAACACATCCACTTAAAGGGAATTAAAATAATTACAAAACAATTACACTGAAAAAATATGTGATTAGTAAGTTATGACATGTTTTAAAAATCTGAATAACTTTGGAAAAAAATAGTTGAATCTTGTATCATTTATAAAGTCTGTTTAATGTAATTTAAGTTGAAATTAAACATTAACAAAATTAAACATCCAAGTGAAAAGACAGAGCGGGAGCCATCAGACCTGAGGAGGAGGAGGAGGAGTGATGATGCAGTGGGGCGGAAATAAAAGAGGGATGGGAGGGTGACGACAGGCCGAGGAGTGAAAAGTGAGAGACGGTGACAGTTCTCTCACTCACATACACACACACACACACTCACATGCATGCATGCATACATACATACATACATAGTTGTATGTATGCATGTGTACTCTCTCTCTCTCACACACACACACACACACACACACACACACACTCACTCACTCACTCACTCACTCACTCACTCACTCACTCACTCACTCACTCACTCACTCACTCACTCACTCACGCATGCATGCATACGTACATAAATAAATGTATGTATGCATGTATACTCTCTCTCTTACACACACACACACACACACACACACACCGCCTAAAAGAGTTTAATGAAATATCATGTCAGAGCGCTCTGCCACAGGGCACATCTCCATCAACCAGAGGAAATGAACAGAGAGACAGAAGCGCACACATTCGGCACTGAAAGAGAGAACGACTGCTTCATTCTGCAGAACTAATAACGCTGGCTTGTTTCAGCACGTTTGGGTCAAATATGGAAAAAATACCATTGGGTTTAAAAGTTTAAACCATCGGTTGGGTTTGTCCATATTTGACCCAAACATGTGCTGAAACAACTCAGCATTTATTACAGAGTATGAACTTTACACTCTACATTACACCTAAATGCAAATATACAACTATTATTATTATAACTATTTGTATAGATTTACACAGATCAATCCGCTCTTTAACACTTTCCCATAGAGAAGACAGTGTTATTTTAGCTTTATTATAGTTTATACATAATATTTAAAATTAGCTTATATTTTTAGGTTTCATGTTAAATTGTGTTTAGTTTCGTTAGGTGCTTGTGTCATTTTATTTTTATTTTTTTGTTTCTAATATTGCTGTGGGTTGCTATAAGTCTGCAGAGGTGCTATGTGCAGGTTCCATCCCATAGTCCGGCGTACAGTAACCACCGATTCGGGCTTTCACAGAAGACAGTGACAACAGCATCCGTGCCGTATTTCCCCGCATCTAACCCTCGGACGCAGATAAGGCCGCGGGTTTTGGGGTTTTGTGTAAAAAATAGTTAGCATAACCCGCACCTTTATATAACCCGCACCCATAGATAGATTAACTTTTTTGTTTAAGTTCACATTTCGAATGTTGCTCGCATGACGTCAATTATCATAACTGTTCAGGCTCGGTACACAGTGCTTGTGCGCGAAATTCAAACAATAAGAAAACAAGCACAAGTCAGAATCAGAAGAAAAAGAAAGAGAAGTGTCTCCCGCTGTGCAGCAGCTCGTCCCTTAAGAAGCGATTCTACAGGTGTTGATCATCGGATGAGATGAGAAGAGCCCGCCCTCATGCAGCACAGCCAATCACGTCTTCTTGCATGATTGACAGGTCAGACAGCATATCAGCGCCAGCTGTCAGAGTGACAGTACAAGCGCCAGAGACAACAACCCTCGCAAGAAAGAAAAATGAAAATGCATTGATGTACATCAGTGGTCCCCAACCTTTTTTGTGCCGCGGACCGGTAAACGTGGGCACAAACGTGGACCGGTAAACGTGGGGGGGTGCGAGTGACGATTGTTGACGCTGGGATGGGTGCAGAGACTGTTCAAACGTCTCCATAGTCACATCGCCACAGCAGCTTGCAGCCGCTTCCGCGAATGCGCTCCGCGGCCCGGTACCATTTCATCGACGGACCGTTCCGCGAAATCGCTCCGCGGCCCGGTGGTTGGGGGTTGGGGACCACTGATGTACATGATGTGAGTTATTAAATGAGAATGTACATGCTCGTGTTTTTGGTGTCTTTTTACACAACAGTATTGCCGCGATTTGTTTGATGTAGCGATCAGCATTCATCTAAAAAAAAAAGTACATACACTGTACATTGTACACTGTGTATATGTTTGCTATCAAAAAAAGGCATATGTAAAATGCATATGTCTTTCTGCATCAAAGACATTTGCTTTATCACGTCGGCCTTCTTTTTCCATCCTGAAATGGTGTTTGCTGGAATGAGATGCTGACGACTAAGTTCTGCCGGTTTTGTTCCTTTTTCTAGCTGCAGTATGATTTCATACTTTTTCTCTATTGATTGATTGTACAGTTTTCTCTTAACACCTCCAGACATTTTTAGAAGAAAAAAAACAGAATAGCTGCAGTCTGTTATCCCTCAGATGAGATCAATGACAGGGAGTGAACCGTGAGCGGACCGCGATCCACGTGCAAGGCAAACTCAGCGCATGCGCAGTGAACTAGGTACGCAAATTAGTCACGAAATAACCATGTGAAGTGGCGATTTTGTCCCTGTTTTGTGCTCGAGATACTAGGGTAAGGCAACATAAAAGAATCGACATAACCCACAAGAAAATAATAAGACAAATAGGGAGTTTGGTGGTTCCACTTCAAAAACATCGACATAATAGGATTGCCGAGTTAACCATGACTCGAGATAAGTGAACTCCACTGTGTGTGTGTGTATATATATATATATATATATATATATATATATTTTTTATAAGAGCATATATATATATATATATATATATATATATATATATATATATATATATTATCAAAATTAAGTTAAAAACAAATTCAAAATATGAATAAAATTATAAAACCATCAATTATACAAAAAAAAATAAACAAACACAAAAAGAATGGCCCAAAACACTAGACATCCAGACACAATTTTTTGTAAAATCCTCTTTAGAGCTGAAATGGTTCAATTAAAAAACATCTAAAGTCACAAGGAAACAAAATTAGATAAACTAAAATGTAAGTATTAAACAGAGTTTAAAAAGCATACAAAATATAATAAGTGACCAAAATGAGTAAGTGATGTGATGTAATCATCCTCCTGATGAAGCACACAGGTTAATGGTGTTTCTAACGCACTGCTTCTGATGAACATGACTCATTTCAGCTCATCGTAACACACACAGACACAAACCATCTCTGCTTCATAAGGAATTCAGACTGTAAACAAATAGGCAGTTTAATAATCTTGAGTCTGTGAGAAGCATGTAATACTGTAAAGCAACAGCAGCACCTGCTGTACACAAGAGAAACTGCTGAAAGGAAGAGTTTGCACAGAATGGAGACTCATTGTCATCATTTACTCACCCTCATGTTGTTCCTTCCTTCCACGAGCACAACAGCTGTTCTTCCACCGTGTTCACGACTCTTCAATACGAAGAGCTTTCAAGTTCAAACGAGCCGTTCTGTCCCGGGATCAGCCGCTCCAGAGGTTCACGTTAAACGAGAGCCAAAAAATCTGTGGTGTTTGCAACGCCAAGGTCATGGGTTCGATCGCAGGGAAAGCAAGAACTGATTCAATGTGTTTCTTGAATGCAATGCAAGTCGCTTTGGATAAAAGCATCTGCCAAATACATAAATGTTAATGTAAATCTAGCTTTTAGAAGTTGCTTAGTAAATGTTTCAAAGAAAATAGATGTAACACTACCGTTTAAAGTTCGGGGTTAGTAACATTAACCTCAAAGGCTGCATTTATAAATAAAAATATATATACATGATAACTGGAATATTGTGATTTAAATGAAGTTTTCCCATTTTAATATATTTTAAAGCATAATTTATTCCTGTGATCAAAGCTGTATTTTCAGCATCATTATCCACATGATCCTTCATAAATCACTCTAATATGATGATTTGCTGCGCAAGAAATGATTATTATCATTTTAAAAAAAGAGAAAGTCTTCAAATTTATTTTTAAATACTTGACACGTGTTTTCAGGATTATTTGATGAATAATGCAACATTATAATCGTCTTTACTGTCACTTTCGATTTTACCTGGATACAAATATTACTTTCTTTACAAAAAACCCTTTAAGAGCTCTAAGAAGAAAATGAAACAAACAGAAGCATCCATAAAGGTCCAATGAATCTTTTATTTGTAAGGCACCATAAATACTTCCTTACTGCTCAATCTCTCATTCATGTATAGTAAATGTTTAAACTTTTTTCCTTCTTTCCAATTGTCTTTAAATGAAGTTATAATAGCAGATTATCAACACAAACAACACACATTTCCATCAAGTACATCATGTCATATACAACACGCACACACACACACATTATAAAAAACTACTACAAAGCTCCAAAATGTGGCAAATATTTGATGAGTATTGTCAGAAGAGGGCGGGGCTTATGTCTGGAGAGAGGCGGGGCTTATGTCTGGAGAGGGCGGGGCCTATGTCAGAAGAGAGGCGGGGCTTCAGGGACAGGCTGACATACTCGTTAAAGTCACAAACTAGTCTCTTTCAGCTGGTGTTCATGAGACCGAGGCAGAGCGTTTAGCAACTAGAACTAGTCAAGACCAGCCAGTGTTTCGTGCATTTAAGCGTAATCGTTTGACTAGACTATTAAATGATTATAGACTTCTGTAGACTTCTCAGACCTGCGCTAAATGTCCTCTGGAACACATACACCATTAATGTAGCTTTATACATACAAAAATGTGTACAAAATTATATGTATATTGATATATTTATACATGTACATAAATCGGCCGTCAGGTTTTTGAGATCAAGCAGAAAGGACAAATCAAAAAACTTAATTTAGAGATTAAAATAACTCAACGGTGAGCGTTTCGTAGTATACGTCAGCACTGGTGTGCTGAAAAACAGGAAAGTACTAAGGAATTATGGGAAAACCGTCCAGGAACACACAATAAGAAAATACCCACAATGCACGTGTATGCAACGCATATGTACAACCTTAGGTAGTCGTGTCTTTAAGACAGCAGGGAATACGAGACCTCAGCATCTGTGTGAAATAAACATGGGTATTCTGCAAAGAGCAGGTATATTGTTTGCACTGGAGAAGATCTATCGGTTGTGGTTTGTTGTTTTCTGCTCCGTTTGGAAAACGCTGTGAGTCATCTGGGTATTCAAAGTATACAGGAAACATGCACACTGCTGAACAATTTCTGGTTTTATGCTGTAATTATAACAAAGATGCTTCTTTTTTAAAAGAAAATGGGAGTATTGATATCAATCAACTCATTTTGATCAATTTAAGGACAATTAAAAACAATAACTAATGAGGGGGAAATTACTATTTTAAAATTTTTACTATAATATTATAAAGGAAAAACATGTCAGCCTTGAATTTTTCTTTCATCTCAGCATTTCAGGGTTAAATTATTTTAATATCAATAATAACGGATCAATTCGAAACTTTTTTTTGTTGTCTTGGAAGTGAAGCGCACGTGCAGAGAGTAAAGCTAGTATGGCATTCCAAACAGACTGTAAAAGAGATGGACACGAGTATCCGCTTCCTCCCAATGTACACAAAAGAAGCCAAAGTATCAAAGTTGGCATAAAATAGTTCAGAGCCTGAATCTGCACAGCATTATTACAGCATCAAATAACTAAAAGCTACCTTATTGGGAAGATGAACCCTTGAACATACGTCTGCGTGCGATAAGAACCACCTATTATGACAGAAATGATCTTTAAAACCAAGTATAAGTGGATTTGTATACTTTGCCTTCGTCCCATTGGATGACACGGAGGGGGCGGGGCTTATGATTTCTACTGCAGTCAGAAAACAGGGAGGGGGTGATCAAAATGCTTTGGCTTCACTTTTCACAAATCATTTAACACGCGCTCGCTAGCTGCCAGCTACTGGTCACACAGCAGAAAAAACAAACGGCCTTTAACACGAGGATGTGGGACCGGATTGGGAATCTTTCTTTGCTTTCTTACACAGACCATGTGCTGGATCAGTCCAAGGGCTCTTAAGGCTTTTTCTTTTAACCTTGTTTTTTTGACAGCATCCTTTTTAAAAAAAAAAACTTCAATCAATTAATGTGAAAGTCACTAAGAGTTTAAACCCTTAACTAGATAAGCCCAGAATAAACTATCATGAAATACATTGAATATTTTATAACAGCCGCTGGCCAGCTTAAGCGCTTCACTAACCAGTAATGAGAAAGCATTAGAAACAGATGCTGGGCCATCCCAGGTGGTTGCCAAGGTGTTGCTAGGGTGTTCTAAATGGCTTTTGTAAGTACATTGCTATGCAAATGCTAGGCCGTTGATATGAGTGTTCTGAGTGGTTGTTTACATATTGCTGCGTGTTTGGGGTGGTTGCCAGGGTGTTACTAGGTGCTTGCTAGGCCATTCTGGGTGGTTGCTAAGGTGTTCTGAATGTTTTTAACATGCTTCAATGCCACTACTAGAGTGTTCTATATAGAAAATGAAATGCTAGGACGCATTTTAACTTGTTACTAGGCTGTTGCTATGTGATTAAGTTGTTCTGAGTGACTGTTTGCATGTGTGTTTGGGACATTTACTAGGGCAGTTGCACAGTTGCTAAGGTGTTCTAAATGCTTTGAGCATGTTGCTATGCCACTGCCAGAGGTGGTTGCTTGTACATTTGCTTCAATAATTTTAGTTAGTTGATAGGCCATTGCTGTGTAGTTAAGTTGTTGCGCAATATTTTTGGGGTTGTTGACAGGGTAGTTGTGCAGTTACTAGGTGGTTGCTAGGGTGTTCTGAATGTGTTTCTGTGTGATTGCTGAAATGTTTTAATTGGGTGTTGTGCATTGCTATACAAATTCTAGATCATTCTGATTGGTTATTAGGATGTTCAGAATATTTTTTAGCATTGCCACTATCAGAGTTTTAAGGGTGGTTGCTAGGGTGTTGCTACGGTATTCTGAATGGTCATTAGTGCATTGCTATGCAAGTGATAGGACTTTTTAATTGGTTGCTGAGCAGTTCTATAGTGTCAAAATCACACCAACAGCCGTTACCAACAGTGTTCAACAGAACTTACGCAATATGTGTTTGGGGTGGTTGTCAGGGCAGTTGTGCAGTTGCTAGGGTGTTACTAGAGAGTTGCCTGTGGGTTTTGGGAGATTCGTGAGAGTGAACCACCTAGTTGCTATGATATTCAGGTCTCTAGATATGGTTTGGGTCTCTATTTTTCACCCATTTTATTGTCTGCCAGTAGAGCTGCACGATTACTGATAAATTGAGAAACACGTTTTACTAAATAATACAACGCAATTTACTAGAGGTTCAGACAGAACAGTCTATAATTACTTAGGAAAAAATTGGTTATAGTGACGGATTGAATACTCAAAGACTCATAAATCAGCGTTTTTGAACAAATTTCTTCAGACAAACTTTTCATAACCAGTAGCTCACTTGTCGCCACCTACTGGTGAAATTACGTAATTGATAATCGTTATTTGAAGCGCCAAGTTACTTTCAAAAGGGGATCTGCTTTAAATCCGAACTAAAACTAAACTATCCGAACTAAACTGTTATCCCTGTACTTCTGTGATCATTTGGAGTATTGCAAGACAGAAATAACGACACCGTGTGGTTGAAAACACCGTTTCATGCCTACATAATAACTGCTCTCTCTGGCTCAGCGGCAGCACCAGGGCAGATATTGGTGAATTGTGTCATTTAGGAATAAGATCATATAGGTGCTTGAATTGAGACTGATCTTTTTAATGATTAATCGTGCAGCTCTATAAAAGTTATTTTTACAGCAAGAACACGCCTCTTCTCGACACACACAATTTGAGGTATTGTTACATGCAGAAGTTTAATACTTAGGGTTTGGGGTTTGTTCAAATCACCAACCCCAAATATGATAGTAATTGAGCCTTAGCAAGCACCACTAATGAAAAGCAAAAGAATCAAACAATATTACGGAGGAAAGACTTGCTGTAGTAAAAGAGAGAGAGATTGAATCAGACCCAATGCAATGAAAAAAGGAAGGTTTCGGCGATCTCTCCTCATCTCTTTCTGAGCTCCACCCCTCTTTACAGAACTCATGAGACTCAATCGAACTATCCCTACGAAGGCTAGTCGGATTTGTCTGCATCATCCTCGCGGTGGCCGTCGGCCCCGTCGCGAGAGCTCTTGTCCTCCTTGGCCATGTGCGCGTGTGACGCGAGGATGCTGGACAGCGACAGGAGGCCAGAGCTGGAGGTGACCGCGGGCAGTGCGGGCTGAGTCAAGCCCAGCGGCAGAGGGGTCATGGGTAACGCCAAACCCTGAAGCTGAGAGAGCTGGTGAACCTGAAGCTGCTGCTGTGATTACACCAAACAACAAACAAACACCCGTGGAGGTTAAAGAGAGCGCAATAACTTTCATATTGTTGACATGCATACGCATTCGTGCTCTGCAAAGTATAAAGCTACATTACATTTAATACAATGAAAATACTCATCACTTTGCATGTACATCACTTACTGATAAGAATATAATTACAGTAATACCTCGGTTTACGAGTGACTTTGTATACGAGCAAATCGGTTTACGAGCATTGTTTCGGAGTGCGAGAATTTTTCCCTCGTCCACGTGCATTTTTTTGTGGACAAGACCTAACGCTGAGCATCTTCGTGCGCATTTTTACTGGAAATATCCTAACGACAGCCTCTCACAAAGCCCATCACCCCTTCACTCGTTCATTCTCTCAGCGTCGCTCGGTTTGGCTGCATCATTCACCACAGTGATACTGTTATAAGTGATTTACAGCGGTTTTACCTCGTGTTGTTAACATTAATTGTGATCGCTATTGTTCACGTAGTGAAATATATATGTACAGTACAGCATATAGACAATGAACTCAAGATGAGTAAGAAAGAAGGGATGAAATTCTCCCTGTAAGCAGTAAAACCCTCCTCTCGTTTCCTTCACGCCAGCAGCGAGGCGACTCAAAGCTGAAGTGCGCGTTACAGTAAATTGTCAGGTATTTTTAGAGTTTAATTGTCAATTATTAATTAGTATTTATGAGATCTTAATGGTCATAATTTTAACTGTAATCAATAGGGTAAAACCCAAAAAATATTTAAAAAGGGCATTTATGGTTGTGGAACGAATCGAGTGATTTGTAGTGCATTCTTATGGGGAAAATTGTTTTGGTGTACAAGAATTTTGAGTAACGCGCTTTTGGAACGAATTAAACTCGTAAACCGAGGTATTACTGTATTGCAATGCACTTTTAATTTTGTAATTTATTTAGCTATTATTTTGCCTTTCAGTTTCTTGGACTATGAGAGCAATAAGACACAGTTATTTTAATAGTGTGGCTTATTTAAATCTCAGTAGCAAAAACAGCATTAGTGTGTTCTATTCAATTAAGAGACTATTCAAACTGTCCATTTCAATGAATGTGAATCTAAAATTGAACAACTTCTTGAAAATCTGCCTAATCACTCAAAGCAATTTCATGGAAATATATGATATAAAAAAATATATACATAGTAAAATATTAAATATAACCATATTGATGTCTACTACTTGCATAAAAACAAAAAAATTAATTAGAATTAATTAATTGAGAGTGATTTTTATTTTATTTTACTGTAATTCTTGCATAAAACAAGTACATCAAATTGGCTAAAATTATGGTTGCTCCGATTTTCTAAAATTTAGATGGATGGACATTGTTAAATTGATGAATCGCACATATGCAAGCATACATACACACAAATGAATTTTATTTTTTTTACTTTTGTAGCATTAATCTCTCAGCCCTACATAACACTCATGTTTAACAGTATGAAGTTCCTACCCGAATAATTGAGTTCATCTCAGGAGGAGTGACCTGTTTGGCTCGCTCAATTGCCCCCAGGACCTGCTGCTGGTGCTACACACACACACACACACATTTTATGTCTTCAGGTAAAAAGCACAGAACACAAAAACCAAGCAAACCCTCTTGAATGCATAAAAGCAACCCAAGACACAAACCAACAGCACATTTATGTCACTAACGAGGCTGAGAGTCATTATAGAGAGTGTGTCATAAATAAATCACGCAGTCTGACCTCTTGAGACAGGTAGGGCAACACCTGAGCACAGATTCCGTTCAATCTCTTCACAATCTCCGCCTGCGGACAAACACAAGCGCATCTCATGGGTTTACATCCATTAATAAGGTAGCTGGGGATGTGCTTACAGTCTGCTGATGTTGCACAAAAGCACAAGAACAACACAGTCAGTCATGATAATGTATGCTGACCGAGTTTGATGGAAGACAGCTACTAAATCTAAGAAGCTGCATATGTACAAACCATGAACAGAAAGGAAACTCTGCACAAACTTCAATCTATAGTTAGATCATATTTATCTATTAAATATTTTGACAACTATGACAATACATTAAACAATATTCACACTCTCACCTGTTTGTGCATTTCAATGTTGAGTCCGTATGACATCTCATAATACTGCAGTTAGAGAAACAGGAAAATCAGAGCAGATATTAACATTAACAGCTACTTATGAACATGTGACAGCTGGTCTCATGCATATATAGTGATTCCCATTTTGTAGTGTGAATGCAATAAAATTGGGACATCTTAAATTCGAAACATTCACCCGACAGTGTCTGAAAGAGGCAATACAAAAGAGTGTGGAGAGAAGAAAGCAGAAACTGGAGCATTGGCAGTCAAAATCTTAATACTTGTTAAAGATCTTGATCTAGTTTTTGATTCAAGCTTTGCTCTGGGATCTACAGTCCTGCTCTGACACAGCCGTTACAGACTAAGGAAGACGTCAATACGCCTGTGCACACTTACAACTGATCAATGAGACGCTTGTGTGTGAATTACTGCAGACGCCCACAGGGTCACAGACAAAAACAATACGAGATTAAATGAATAAGACAACAGGGAAAAACTGCAAAAAAGAAAAAAAATCATTTGCGTAAGATCTAAAGCCCAAAAAAAGGGGGGTGGGGGGTGTAAGAAATAGCATGCTGGATAATAGCATAATCCGTGTAAAACTGTAAGTGTGATAAAGCTTTTAATATGCACGCTTTACTCACCATTATGTAATGACGCTGCATTTCAGATTTCTCACTCGCCAGTTTATCACACTCCAACTTCAGACTGAGACACAGAGAGAGAGAAACAGGGCAGAATGAGATGAACTAATCAATTCTTGTTAAATGCGTTTTAGGAGGAAAAATTACATTATGCGTCTTTAAGTGATGGAAAAGATGGAGACAGCAGTACAACAGCTTAAATATGTGCACACACAGACACACAGACACACAGACACACAGACACACACACACACACACACACACACACACACACACACACACACACACACACACACACACACACACACACACACACACACACACACACACACACACACACACACACACACACACACACACACACACACACACACACACACACACACACACACACACACACACACACACACACACACACACACACACACACACACACACACACACACACACACACACACACACACACTTCATTGAGGCCGTCAGCTGCACTTTACCTCATTTTCTCTCTTTCAATCTCATGGCGGGAAAAAAAACCCCCTGCAACATTTTATCACCATGACAACAAAATTCCTGTCAGGACCGTCTGATGCAGGCTTATGATTGGCTGGCCATGTACTTAAAAATGTAATCATGAAAGAATGTATGATTCTATCCTTATATAATATTCACCCTTACTGAACGTGGCTTTGATAACACTTTACATTAAATTGTCTGTACTACACACACACACACACACACACACACAAGAAGTGCAAGTTTTTGAAAGCAGCCTTTTCATTCATTTGAACAAAAATACAGTAAAAACAATAATATTGAGAAATATTACAATTTAAAATGAGTGTTTTCTATGTGAATATCTATCAAAATGTCGTTTATTTCTGTGATAACTTTCAGCATCATTACTCGTCTTCAATATCACATGATCCTTTAATAATCATTCTAATATGATAATCAAGAAACGTGATATTTGACTGAAGCTATTGTAAAACTACACTAAACACTGACATAAGACATAAGATATATATATGTATATATATATATATATATATATATATATATATATATATATATATATAGGCTTGGGATGATATCTATATGCTAATGCACTCCTAAAAGTTGACAAAATAAACCTTATTTTTATGCATTTAAAATTTAGATTCATTCTCTGCCGGCAAAAACGGTTTGTGGGACAAATTTTTAACAAAAAAATGAACAAATGCACTCTTAGAATGAGAATGTCCTTCCCCCAACTGACTAAAAGCCAGCGGTAAATCATGATTTATGACTGCGATGTGAAGCTTATTGACTAGTTGAAACAAATTACTCTTTTCTTTTCTTTCTTCCCCCACTTTTTCTTTTTGTTGTTTGTTTCAATAACCCATCCCAATGCCATAAAATCAATTGCATTTGTCAAACCATTTTATGAGGTCTTTAAATCACTAAATCAATAATAACAACAACAACGTAATCACAAGCAGCTCCACAGAATAATGACGTATTCACTATGTACTTTTTTTTTGCGTTTACGGGTCAAATCTTAAACCTCTAGATCTGCTCGCGGACACTAAAGCGCGAAAATATCGATTTTTCAACACATATTGAATCAATTAATTCAATCGATCCTGAAATATTTGAAATGCTTCCAAAACTCATTTTCTGCAGAAGAGATCGATGATATCAGCAGCGCTCTCTCATTTGTCCGACAGTGAGCTGCACACAAACCAGCTCTGGATGAATATTGTTAGTGTTACAGGGCTTGATTTTCGGATTGAGTGTATTGCGCATAATTTGTACCCAAAGTGCGCACACAAAAAGTTGCCTTTCACAACTAAATTGAGTACTTTATTGCGTCTTGTTGCGCTTAAACAGTCAAATACACATGAAATGATGACAAAAAGCCAGTATAATGAGTTTTCACAGTCAATTATGTTTTAAGGTAATGTAAAGAGTTCTGTGTAACAGAATAATGGATCCGTGCGTCCGGTCTTAAAGTGACAGCAGCCTAATAAACCTGCTTCCAAATTATGAGATAATATTAAAAATATCTATATGGCTGTTTTCCCCATGGTATCGATGTCAAAGTTGTGGCTAGTGAATATGTTGAGTGGCTACTTTGATTACGACCATCTACAAAGAGACGGAGATTTTATTAAGACGACCGCGAAACAACAAGCTGCTATACGGGTCCAGTGGACAATAAAGACAGATGGAATGGTTGAGCTTTTTCTATAAAGAATAAATATTGATACAGCAAGTTGCTACGACACCGTATCCCTTTTTTACATTCACTTCCGACATGACGTACTAAATCTGCCATGATAATCTTGAGAATATCTTGTAGTGTGATTGATGCACCACGGTTATCAAATCTTGTAGTGTGTGGAGGCTTGAGATTTGAAAGAAGAAAATCTGTAACCAGATTTCACATTCAGTTGAGATTTTTTCCCACATTCAGCGCGGTAATCTAAAGTGCCGCAGTGTAGTTTGGCAGGAACGGCAGATCTGAAAGACAACACGCTCATTTGTCTATGCGTCTCAATTTCCATCTCCCTTCCTCCGTCTATGGTTTGTCTGGTGTGTGATGGCCGGATGCCCTCCGTGATCGCCCTTATCTCTGGTGCTGACAGAGGAGGACAGGAAGCTTGTCCAGGAGGGGCTGCATTCACACCATCTGACCGGCGCAGAGAGGAATTCACACGAGCAGGGTGTTTTTAGGGTGTAGCGTTAAAACGAGGAGGAGAGAATCTGTCCGTGCTTCTGTGTCGAATGTGCTTTAACTAACGCGGTTCAATTAGTTTTGTGTAAATGTGTGTCTGCCAAAAATATCATCTAGAAAATAGTCATCTAAAAACACATTAAAAACAGTCATTTTATGTAATATTATTGTATTTATTATATTTCATTTGATTTATTATATTTTATAATATTTATTTTAAAACGTGATGTACTCCTTTGATGGAAAGCTGTATTTTCAGCATCATTACTCCAGTCTTCAGTGTCACATGATCCTTCAATAATCACATAATAACAACAATAATATGACTATTGATTCATTTTATTTTTTTATTTATAAATAAATAATTAAAAATAAAATTATATATATATATAATATATTTATTTATAAATAAATAATATATATATATCAATATGAATATGATTTGCTGCTCAGTGATCAATGTTGAAAACACTTGCGTGGCTTAGTATTTTTTACGAAAAACCGCAATACATTTTTCAGGATTCTTTGATGAATCGAACAAAGCGTTAATTTGAAATGCAATATTTTGTAGCGTTATAAAAGTCTGTTACTTTCTCGCTGAATAAAAGTATTCATGTCATTAAAAAAAACATTAGTTTGGTATACCTGTGATATTGTGCCTGCAGGAACTGAAACTCGTCTTTGATGCGATCGCATGAGTCTGATGTGGTGAATTTGAGCGCCTGTGCTGATTGAGACGAAGCCTGAAAAACAAAGGCAATAGATGAGAGATTAGATTTGACAGCGACTGCTGAACAACGTAGGGAGAGGCTTAAACACATTGAACCACAATTACATCCTTAAAACTCTTCCTTCCCAGTCATCAAGATCATTTTAAAGCCAAACTGCTGCTAAAATAGACAAATTGCGTCAGTGCATAAAAAGCAAACCCGGGCCATGTTAATTATTCTGATCAGGTTTAGCCTGTGGAGTCTTTTCTCAATTACATTTTATTACTGCAAACAGATTAAAACAATTCTTCTAAACACCACAACAGAGACAGTGATGATATCTCAGGCTGAAATTAAAGCGTCGCACAGATAGAACCGAAGGGCCATTGGCTTTTCACCTCCGACCTGCTTCACCAGGGGCCTCGCACTGACCTTTAACACCAGACAAACAGGAACAACACAAATAGTCACACCTTAGAAACAGAGAAACTGGATCTGTGTCGGCGCTCAACGTGCTTTATGGTCGCAGTCCTTTGAAAGCAGACAGATTCAAACAGAGCTTGCTAGAGAAGTGTGTGTGTGTGTGTGTGTTTGTTTAACTACAACTGGCCCCCAGAGGAAGAATAACTCAGCAGAGAATGTCTGCTTTACACACACATCTATTTTTGTGAGGACATTCATTGACAGTGCAACCTCTAGCTCCTTACCCTAAATTTAACCATCCCAACCAAGTGCCTAAGCAGAAACCGTACCTCTAAAACCCAGTCTTGACCCTCTGACAGGCCAAAATGTCATGACTTTACTCTATCTCAAAGCGGTCCTCGCAAAGATAGCTGTAAGCGTGTTTGGGTTTTCATGCGTTATGGAAACATTTCATAGACATGGTTTTTATACTGTACAAACTGGTTATTCTCTCCCCTACCCATCAGACAACGGTCTGCATTTTTACATTTTCAACAAAAAACACTTATTGTTTGATCTTTAAGCCGTTTTCCTCATATGGACCAAAAAAAGGGCACAGATTTTGGATATACAATTTGTTAAACTGAAGGTAAACTCTCCAGGACTTTGGACACCCATGTCGAAAGAAACACCTGAACACTGACACACACAAAATACTAACTTATAGTATTAATAATATTCAGAAGAAGGAAAAAAAAATTAAATCATAAAATTAAATTTAACAACTCAAACAGAAAAAAATATTAATATCAGGTGTCTTGAACGATGCCAACTGCATGCAAGAAGGTTACAACTATAGATTAAAACCTTTTATATACATGTATTTATTTATTACGTTTAAAAGAAAAATGTGCTGCTAAATGAATAAATGTAAAATGTGACGTAAATATTAGAGCTCTGTAAACACAGCTATTGCCATAATGTCATCCATCCATCCTCTGTGATTTCTCTCAAATAATAATAATAATATACTAATTGTCATTAACAATTAAGTAGTAAAACCACTCTTTCACCTAACCGTTGCTGATATTATTTACCTGTAGATTTGGTGCATTAATGCAGAGTTTAAAGAGTGTGTATTTTTATTTACCATTTTACAATGTCTTTGAACAAAGCCAGAACAAAAACTATATTTTACGTCAACATTAAAAAAGATAAACTGAAGCACTCCCTCCCTCCATGTCTCTCCTCCTGTGAATGATAGTGTCTCCAGGGAGAGGAGAGACATGTGTGTGTTTCAGTAAATCCCTCTAGTCTATGTTGGCTATTAGAAATCAATTAGAGGAAGAGAAACAGCAGCATCACCTGTGACCCCTGAACACACGGGGGTGGCCGAACCTCCTCCTCC
This sequence comes from Rhodeus uyekii, assembly GCA_037043235.1. Classification (NCBI taxonomy): domain Eukaryota; kingdom Metazoa; phylum Chordata; class Actinopteri; order Cypriniformes; family Acheilognathidae; genus Rhodeus; species Rhodeus uyekii. Next base: position 3,866,457 of record JAWRVZ010000011.1, on the reverse strand, counting down.
CCTGTGAGGCTCAGCATCTTGCTCAGATTTAATATGCATTATTTGCATGACATTATTGACACACTAAAGTCCAACCTTAAGCCACGAACACGCTACAGGACAGAGGGTTGTTGCCCTGCGCACACTTACACATTTAAAGGTGTCTGTTGTGCTCGCGCACATAACACGTTTACGCAGTAATTTGCACAGAACAGGGCAAACAAGAAAACTGTGCTTGCAGGATGAGAAAATGCGTTTTATTGAAGAAAATCTGCCGTAGCGTCTGCGACTAGTTCTATAGATATTTTATACATATATTTTAAATAAATATACATTATAATATTTATATATATATATATATATATATATAAATAAAATATATTAAATATATATTTATAAATAAAATATTATATATATATAAAAAATAATATATATTTATTTATTTATAAATAAAAAAATATAATATATATAATTTTATTTATAATTAATATAATATATATTTATAATTAATATAATATATATTTATAATTAATATAATATATATTTATAATTAATATAATATATATATATATATATATATATATAAAAAGCTAGGAAAAGCCTCTAAATAAAAAGAAAAACCGAAGAAGAAAAAAAATTACACCCCCCCTCCCCCCCCATGGAATAAAATCTCTCCCTTTCCTCTGGTCCTGTTGCCTCCTTTGTGATGCTAATGAGGGACTTTGGCCCCAGTGACCCCAGACATCTGCTGCACAGAGAGAGAGAGAGAGAGAGAGAGCCCTCAGGGTCTTATCTGCTTTTTTTTGTTTCCAAAATTGCGGCTGGTGCATGTTATAGTAGCACAGGAAGTGAGATGTTTTGAGGGGGAGTTGAGCGTGCCGCAGACAAAAACAGTCTCGCAATTACACTCCAGCTCATGTGTGCAAGCGTATATACGTGTATGTGTGTTTTCACAGTATGACTGATCTCTCAGCGATTCACAAACACATTAGCAGCAGCAGCGGGGTGTGGTGGCGGCGGTTGTGCACACACACAGTTAACAGCCGAGAGTGTGTGTGTGATTATTTCAGAGACTATGAGAGCGTGTGTGCGCCAGGGGGGATTAACCTCTCTCTCTGTTGGGGGTGTTGTACTGAGAGGGGGGGGTCTTGTTAATTCAGTTGTCCTTAATAATGTCTTCCAGACCCCTGTCCACTCTCACAACACAATACAGACATAATGAACCCAGACTGCTGTGAGCGTGTGTCTGTGTGAGAGAGAGAGTCTCGTACTCAGCAGAAACAGAAAAAAAAGAAGATATATTGAGCAATTGCTTGTAAAACAAAAATGCTCACAGCCACAAAACTGATGGAGGTTGCTAATGTGTTATGCAGTTGTTAAGGTGTTTTGAGTGGCTGATGGCACATTGCCATGTGATGGTTGCCAGGGTGCTTCTGTGTGGTTGCTAAGGTGGTTGGCAAATGCTCTGCAGTTTTTAGGCAAATGCACACTGGTCAAAGTCAGAAAAGGCCCTAAAATTCCTGTGATATTCCAACACGAGAAGTCGTAATAAATTGTAATGAGACTGCAAAATCAAAAAGAAAAACTTAACCAGAACATCCAACCCCTAAAACATTTATGTCTGGGTTGTCGACAAGAGATCGATGAAATTGACTTCATAACCGATACTGATTATTTGCATGTTAGCGTTTTAACTCGACACGTTTTAACTTTTTAGTTATTTAAATACAGTAATCCCTCGCCACTTCGCGGTTCAAGTTTTGCGGTCTCAGTGCATCGCGGATTTTTCAAAAATATTCATAGAAAAATTAAAAATAACGGCATATCAGCAGCCGTATTGCGTAAAGCAGCATTGCTTCATCGTGATGCGTGAGAAATGGTTTCGCAGGATGCCAGACGCCCACAGCACTCAGACAAGACGTGATTGGCTCCCGGTGCGAGATCGACCAATGAGAGCAAGAGTGGATATATCCGTGAGCTGATTCTACTTTGCGGATTTTCACCGGTCCACATTAACAGCCATAAACGAGGGATCACTGTACTGCAAAAAAACATTACATGAACAAAAAAAAAGGGTTCTGAAAGGGTGCAAAAAATGATGTGCACTGACACTAAAGTGTGTCTCAAATAAGAGCTTTGATCGGGTAAATGAAAATAGCAAAAATAGCATGTAAATAATAAAAGCAGCTCCATAAAACATCCTAAATAGCCCAAATAAAATAAAAACTACTAGGCAAAATAAATTTACAAAGTCTGTACAATTATGTAAAATGACGCCTTTACTGGGACAGGACGTAATGATCACACAACTCCATGAGTTTAAACTACATATCAAGCATGCAACATCTTATTTGAACAATGGCTGTTATATTGAATAAAGTAGACTAGTTAAAGAAGGTCAGTTATTTTACCTCTGAACACCAGTGTTTACTCAAGTGCTTTAATGGCGATTCTCAAAACACACATTTACATTAAAAAAAACTGATACCGGATTATGGAAAAATATCGGTAAAACCAGTTGTCGATCACTACTAAAGGCCAAATGTTTGTTTAAATTAGAGCTGCATAATAAAAGTGTGATTGTAAAATCACTATTTAAATAATTCAAATGTGCTTAATTAAAAACTTGAGATATTTAAATATTAGTATTATAATAAAAATTGTATTGTAATGTTACAATTGTACTGGAAAATAAGTTATCATATTTTTATTAAATACTTCAAATATACACAATAAATAAAAAGATACTTATTTTACAGTGAAATACTACAATAGCAATATTTCTTAATTTAATATTTTTATTTAATAATAACAATCAACCATTATTACTTTATAGCAATATTGATTTATAAAATCACAAGAATTTTTGGAAAAATCACAATTAAAAAAATAAAAATCCCTAAATCATGCAGTACTAGCGTCAATCATTAACTCATGCATAAGCAATAATAACAGTGAAGCTTGCCTTAGCAAACACCCCTATGTACATAAAGATAAGGTGATGACAGAGAGATCATGTGACTGCATAAGAACCACACACACACACACACACACACACACACACACACACGTCTCTCGAGCTCCTGCTCCTGTACAAACACGTCTCACACACTCATTCCTGCTAAACGCTCACAGCTGATTAGGCAAGCCAAGGTTGTTTATGCAGCACATTTCATAGTGCTTTACATAGAAGGAAATTAAAACAGTTTAGTGGGTTTCTATCACAATTCAAAGTGCAATCATGCGGTGACATCATGAGCTGAGAATGAGCATAAAAACCCAATAACGTGCACAACTTCCAAGAAAACGCCAAACGACCTACAATCAATGTTTCCAGGAACTTCCTGATGAATCATCACATGACCCGTGATGCATGGAGTGCTAAACAGCCGCTGATCGTTGAGTTGTGATAAGGTTATATAGAGATCTGTAAAGTCGTTTCATGGCAGGTTCTTCAGGTCAGGGTTTCGGCTGCTGGTTTCTTTAAAGCCTTGAGGAAGTCAAGAAGGTTCTCCAGACTGTAAAATCCTTGTAGTGTTTGCCAAGTCAAGCATCGCTATTATTGCTGCTCATAGACATGAACAAACCCAAACACTAAGCAATTAACTTTGGCATGCACCTCGTTTGTACTACAATCGCTCAGCTTGTTGAAGAGAGACGTGCTATTACTTTTCAAAGAGACACAGTTTACACAGAAACCAGCCAGAACACCTCAGCAACCACAAAGCAACATTCAAGCAACCACATCAAGGGTTATCGGCCAACAATAGCTTTATATAGTTTGATTGCTTTGCTATATTCGGTTGGGTACCGAAACATGACCGGTATGAAACAAACATTAATTACATTACCGACTCCATCCAAACACGCTCTTATTATCGTTTGAAGAACGCTTGCAACGAGAACCACTGTCTTTCATATCAAGTGGGAAAAAAACACTAGAGAAGTCAATGGTGTCTCAGAACAACTCAGAACAAATTCTTCAAAATATCTTCTTTGTGTTTAATAGAAGACATTTATACAGGTTTGGAACAACATGAGGGTGAGTAACTGAAATAAAGTTCCTCCGTTGAAGTGAACATAAACAGTTGGGAAATAAGTCGTATGTGTAAAGTATATTGGATCGTGCATTTAAAGTATTTACCGTATTTTCCTGCATATAACCCGCGGGTTATACCAGATTTTACAAACCCCGCAGTGGGGTGCGGGTTGTATAAGGTTGCGGTCTATATCCCAATTTTTTGCTGTATTTTCTTTGTTTCTCTTTCTTGTGAGGGTTGTTGTCTCTGGCGCTTGTACTGTCACTCTGACAGCTGGCGCTGATTGGCTGTCTGACCTGTCAATCATGCAAGAAGACTTGATTGGCTGTGCTGCATGAGGGCGGGCTCTTCTCATCTCATCCGATGATCAACACCTGTAGAATCGCTTCTTAAGGGACGAGCTGCTGCACAGCGGGAGACACTGCCGTTTATTTTTCTTCTGATTCTGACTTGTGCTTGTTTTCTTATTGTTTAAATTTTGCGCACAAGCACTGTGTACCGAGCTGAACAGTTATGATAATTGACGTCATGCGAGCAACATTCGAAATGTGAACTTGCACAAAAAAGTTCATCAATCTATGGGTGCGGGTTATATCGGCGATTTTTCGCACAGCACCCGCGGGCTATATTAGGGTGCGGATTATCGGCGTCTACGGGTTATATGCGGGAAAATACGGTAAATAAACAATTAAGACCATTGAAATTTTGGTACTGGGACATCCCAAGCAAACCTGACATATTCCTCTCTCTATTCCGTAATCAATCTCTCAGTACGGTTTCCTCTTTTGGGAAGACATTACATTTAGATAATGCATTTGGCAGACGCTTTTATCCAAAGTGACTTGCGTTGCATTCAAGAAACACATTGACATTCTAATCGGTTCTTGTTTTCCCTGGACAGAGACACTTCCATTGGCTTTTTTGTGCAATTGGAAATACAAAAATGACATTTGATGTCATCTCCCATTCCCCACTAGAGACATGTACCAAACTATGATGACTGTGAAAATGTTTTTACTTCATGAGAAAGAAATGCTTTCCTAGTGTTCCAACGACCCAAAATAATGACATCAACACAAGACCTCAAAGATCAGGGTGTTATCTCGGCACAAGACGGATGCTCAGAGAAATGGAGTTTGGGATTGTCCATTATCTCCACTGAGCCCTGAGTTCAGATGAAGAGAGGAAGAGGATGGTCATCGCAATCTGACGAATAGCTGCTTATGGCCACCAAACAAAGATGAAGCAGTAATCCTTAACTATAATCCACCGGTCCTGACTTATTACCACAAACAAGCCGAAAAGGAACAACAATTGGATTAAGAGAAACAGTCGATCACATGCAACGTGCTTTAAAACTTCCTCAATCACGGCTGATCCACCGGTTTCACTGTCTGCAGCAAAGCATCCAAAACTCTTCGGGATTTCTCCCGAAACGATGATCAATCCTATCGACCGAAAGTCGATAAGTACCTTGAGAAGTTTGATAAATCCCCAAAGAACACAGTAAATCTTTGAGGATGAGATTAAACGGAGCAGTCGGCTGTAACTCCTAATCCAAGACTTGGAATCCTGCAGTTAATCTCCGGCTGATTCCCACTTCTGCTGAAATTTCAGAGGTTTAAGACCAAAGTTTGGTCAGCGTACTTAAGAATTCATCAGCGGCAGTGAGATACGGCAGCATAACGTCTTTAAAGTGCTCAGTTTTCGCATTAATCTGTTATTTTAAGACACTAGAGTCTAAACAACAACAATAAAATCCCTAAAGAAATGCTGGAAATAATTCTTAATGCGATGATCTGACATTATAATAAATACTTATGTCTTTAGCCTATGTTAATATTTAATAAATGAACTTATAATGTAACATTTCAAATATCTACATTTTATTATTCTGTATATAATATAAATAAGACTACGGTCTGATTTTCAGAAGATTATTGTATGATCTTATTGGGCTAGTTTCAAATTATAATTTACACAACACTGTTTTCAACTAAAATTGGTTTTGGTCGTTCGTTTACACGACAACAGATTTTCGGCAGCCTGAAAATACAACAACAACAACAACAACAATAAAATCATACTAGAATTGTCATACTTTGGAAATAATTCTTAATGCGATGATCTGACATTATAATACATATTTATGTCTTTAGCCTATATTAATATTTAATAAATTGACTTATAACATTGTAACATTTTAAATATCTAAATTTCTTTATTCTGTGTATAATATATAATAAATAAGAGTACGGTCTGATTTTCAGAAGATTATTGTATGATCTTATTGGGCTAGTTTCAAATGATAATTTACACAACACTGTTTTCAACAAAAATTTACACGACAACAGATTTTCGGCAGCCTGAAAATGCAAGCTTTTCAAATCAGGATTCAAAGTGCACGTTTCTGAAAACTATACCGTTTATCATCTCCGTGTAAACAAGAAAAACGTGCACTTGTGAAAAAAGGGACGTCACGCGCATAAGTATTACGCGTTCAGTCTATAGACGCGCATCTTTTCTTTACGTTTATATTTTTACATTTGACAAAGCGACTTGTCAATGAAACACATTGACATTCTAATCAGTTACTGCTTTCAGTGGGAGTCGAACCCATGACCTTGGCGTTGCAAGCGCCACACTCTACTGTTTGAGCTACAGGAAAGTGTAGAAAGTGACATCGGTCCTACAGAACAAAGTTGTCAACATTATGCGAAAAAGGCAAAGGAAAAACATTCCCGTTTTTAGTAAATCATTGCCGTGTAAACTTTAGGAAAGGGTGTGTGGACAAGGGGATGAAGATGTTGTAGATTTATGGGTCACGTCATGAAACCATAAAGCAAAAACCTACAGTAAATCAATACTGACTGAAAGCACCATCGTTAATCTGAAATACTGGACTCAGGAATCGTTTCAAGACGCCTCAGGCTCAAACTGCAACGGGTTTGAGTGTTGGGACGTCCCGTTCACTTCCTCATCTCAAGCTTCTATTAAAATTTGACTCTCTGAATTAGCAAAAAGGCCTCAATTAAAGAAACCTCCACTTGTGTAGTTTTCATTTAGCGTCCTCGTGTTTGTGTGTTCGCATACGCCTGTGCGCACGGGGGGGAAAGGCAATTAGGCTTGAGTGCAAGCAAAATAATGACTAGGGACTCATTAACACACGCTGCCCACTGTGTGCACAGGAACAATTCATGGAAATGACACAATTAAGCCTCTATAGGGAAGGAACCAGGCAACTGGTGTGCAAACAAGCATCTCCGACCCTACCTGAACCAGAACGCGTTGAGAAATGCTTTCGTTTAGAGCTGCTACCTGGAAACCTGACATCTGAAACATGAGATAAAGGCCAAACTGTGAAAGGAAACTGCCAAAGTTCAAGAAACTAACACATTGAGAAGCCACGGCAATCTTTTCATCCATTCAGCACGGCGGAAAACACAAAGAAAGGTGAAAATCTTGCACTGATAAGCATTAACAGTTAATTTTGACAATGCTTTCAAAACAATACGCCTTTACTCTTACACATTTATCCAAAGTGACTTGCATTGCATTCAAGGAACACATTGACATTCTAATCAGTTCTTGCTTTCCCTGGGAATTAAACCCATGACCTTGGCGTTGCAAGCGCCGCAGCCTACTGTTTAGGCTACATGAAAGCAATGAACTTTCAATGCACTTCTACGAAAATCAAACAGAGGAAGAAATCAAGCGAAGACCAGACAATGAGAAACCTACCATATCTTTAAAACTCTGTGGCTCAGTAGTAAAAAAAATATTTTTTGGTATTGGGTGCACAAACTAAAAAGACTTAGTAGCTCTATAGCATAATAAACTATAAATGAGCTTTAAAATGTATAATTGTTCATTATTATCTCTGGAGAATACAAAGCACAATCTGAAAGCACTGTGGGATCAGCATCTGATAATGCATATTTTCTGTCAGTGGACATTGTGGTATTGTGTATTAAGAGGTGAATAAACAAGCTCAACCCTGATTATATCACGTTATATAGTGCATGTGAAGCATGGTATTAACATGGTGCATGCCCCAAAATCGTGGTATAATAAGGGTTCATGTCCACAAACCAATGTAGTATAATATGCAACCAAATGAAATGGTAATAACACGTTACTTTCTGTTACATTGAAGGAGAATGAGACGCTTACCGAGTGCCTGGCTTGTGGAAACATCATATCAGCCTGTTTTTGTGCTTTATTCTTCCTCTGGAGATGATGAGAAAAGGTTTTGGATGGATGTCCTCTTTGTTTTTTGGTCTAACCTGATCAACTTGAAGGTGGGAAGCTCTCCTGAACAGATTTTTTTCCTGGCTACGATCTCTAGTTTCTTTTTCCTGGATTTGTTTTGTGTTCAGCTCAGCAAACCCTACATCAACTTCAGACGGCTTTGCCTTTAGAATAACAAACACAACAGATTACCTTCACTACAGTGTGTGACATTGCGGTTTCACATACGACAAAAGAAGCTTGTTTCGCAGTCTCAGAGATTAATGCACCGCCAGGCTGATCGTACTTGCCCAGTTTTCAGCTGCAAGCTAACCTGGCTAAAGCTAACAGAGACGTTTAAATGGCAGAAAGTGCGCGGAACACGTTTGGAAATGAGGGGAACGCGTTTAAAATGAGTCGTGTGGATACTAGTTTTGCGTATGTATGTCTATAAGCGGAGAATAAACAAGCTGAGCTCGGAAAATCATGCCTCTTCCGTCGCTTCTGGACTCGTGATGCAAGACGCCGAATTACAGATGCTACTACGCAGAAGGCTTTGCTCATGAATATTCATTGCGCCCTGCTCGCGTTGCCTGGTAACCTTCCGGGAGCGTATGTTTACGTCACCTAATTAATATTCAATGAGCTCCTGGGTCTCCTATATATATAAAGTCTAAATGGATTGTTTAACCTTCCTCTATAGTCAAAAGTTTCCTTTTGCACTATTTTGGCAACACTAACGTATTTTTGTCATACGTTGTCAAAAAAGTACACTGTAACAAAAACGAATTTGCGGTGTTTTACAGTAACTGTGTATGTAAAAAAAAGTCCCTTAATTAATATTAATATTTGTATTTATGAAATCAATCGTGTTCGTTATTTTTCCTTTGAGGGATTTTTCCTGTAGCTAGAGCACATTTTATATCGAGAACTGTTTGGTATTGTTAATATTTAAAGAAATACAAGCGTTCGCGCTGCAGCCAATCAGACGGGTGAACGTGACGTTGCGTCATTAATATTCATGAGACAAGCCTTCGTCGTAGTAGGATTTGTCCCTTGGTACGTTCGCATGCGGGATTTAAGGTGGCGCTCTGTAGGCCCATTTTAAGATGTCAAATGGATGAAATAACAGTAACACCGGAAGTGTCTGTCGGTGGAAGGTGATAGAATTGCGCTGCTTTTGTTCTCGGTCAGAACACAGCGACCGCAACCTGCGATACAGGGAACTGCACAGCATCTCTCTAAGACCAGACATATTCCTTAGGTGTGAAAGACGCCATTCTGTGATGTAATATAACAGCAATATAAAATATAATATAAAGAACATTATAATATTTTAAAAAAACCTAAATTTTATAACATTGTTCTTTATATTATACTATATTAAAAGCACAGAATGCCATCTTTAATATGTATTTATTTGCATGCACGAATGTGTTTGTATATACATAAATAAATGTATGCATATATTATATTACAAAAATTAATCCATTCATCCAAATATATATGGCAAATATACTGTATATATATATATTTTTTAATGATATATATATATATATATATATATATATATATATATATATATATATATATATATATATATACATATATACACACACACACACACACACACACAATGTATATTTTTTATGTATAACTTTTTAAAAAGACCAAAACCAACAAAACACACCCAAACTCTTGTCTACCAGCTGTCCATTTATACATCCATAAATTGTATATCTGTAAATTACAGAAACTGTAAAATAACACCTGTACATCAAAACAATTATATATCTCTTTATAATACAGTAGTAGACATATATGGTATTAATTTGCCTTATTTTTCTACGGTGTCTGCACCACGTTTGTACTTTCTTCTGCACTGAAAGCTGCAAATTTCTTGTGCGTTTGAACACACAATTTAAGCTCATTCTGATTTGGATTCAGTTGATCAAGCGCTTTATAAATGATAAATTGTAGCAGTTTAAAACACTTGTAAATGCATGTAATTCCCCCTACAAGGTGTTTTAAAATCTCTGTGTGCTCCTTCTGGACAAAAACAAAAAACAACCATATTTGGCAAACAATACTTTTATAATGTAGATGATAAAGAAATAAACGACTTCCACTTGCAACGTTTTGAAAAGCAGCAATCTTGTTCAAGATTTTGCACACCTCGACATTTCAAAGAAAACAAGTTACAACACAATCAGCAAGTATAGGAACAAATTTATTTAAATTTAAAACAGATACTTTATTTTTCTTTTCTTAGAAGGCGGTTTTGAAAATCATTTCCATGTTTGAATGAGGTTCAGGCAACAGTGGTTGAAATGAAACGAATACAAAACAACAACAACAGAAATATGGCGAGAATGTCGTAAAATAAATGTCCTCGTCGTGAGGATTTCAACGTTTGTCTGAGCCCAAAACTCCCACCTGGACAAAGAGCACATGCTTATTAAATCACAACTCCTTTAAAAAAAACAACGAAAGAAAGAAGGAAGAAAAAAAACAGCAGTTTGTCTTCAAACTTAAATACAAGGTAAATCCATTTACCCTCTTATTTAGTGTTTTACTCATTTTTAATAGGGGACCGAGTATAATTTCATGGTCCACGCGTGATTTGCACAACAATTGGCACTTGTTACGAGTCAGTCTCAGAGAAGGGGATTGGCACGCACAATATTATACAACATTTACATTTGCTATAATTACAAAATATAAAAGGGCAACAAAAAGCAGAGAAAGAAAGAGAAAACCCAAATAAAATGTACATGACAGTCTTGTCCTTAAAACAAAAGAAGAGAAAATATTAATAAGTGGTCCTGGACGTGATGGTTTTAAGGTAATGTGTAAAAATAAAAGTCATGGGGATGAAATCTTGAATGGCTATTCAACCGTTTGACCGATGACAGATGCATCTAACCGTACCATGCATGGAAATAACGCAACTGTCCCGTCTGCAAATCTGACTCAACGTCAACAAAAAGGGTATTGGAGAAGATTCACGTTCATCGCAAGCTCTTGCAGGAATGCATAAGACTCATTTTTGAGTCTCTGAAATGAAGCGAATACTGAGAATTTAGTTTAGTTTAAAGCCAGATTTCCTTTTCAGGAAGAATAACATCTGGTTTAATGGCACAGACATTTGAAGGAACCTCTAGCGCCCTCTTGAGGACTGAGTGTTGCGTCTCTGATCTCGTGTACAGCACTGTTGACTAGATGTTGACAGCCAAAGCCTTCATAACCGATATGTCTATTCACTGATCCACCAAAATAGAAAGCCGCAGGAGAACAATTCTCTTGCCAGCAGCGGGACGGATGCTATTTTCCATTTACCTCTCGCTGGATAGTGAGGAAGTTGGCCAGTGAAGAATATTTGACCTGAGGAAGATTTACTGCGGTGCTCAGTGTATGGAGCAAACAAAATACATACAGGTCATTGGCAAGATCCAATAAACAAAAGAAAGTTTTGCCTCCAAACCTCATCGACTGTGCCAAAAAAAGTATGACTACCAATCCTAAAATGCCCCAAAAAACACACACGGTTCACAGAGGTAGAGGTTCTCGGGGGATCGTCAAAACTGGCACATTTATCGATGTGTAGCTCAAAACGGTCGGCTTGCAGCTCGAAGCTTTTCTAGGCATTTGCCTTGTGGCACACACACACACACACACACACACACACACACACACACACGCATCCAGAACGAAGTTAAATCTATGCCGAATAACGTGCCCTTCTTACGATCGAAGGCCTTCGAACCGCAGATAAAAGAAAGCAACACGTTCTCAGAGTGAGCAGAGCAATAACTGTGAGTCGCAGGAAACGCAAAGAGAAACCATTATAAAAAGCGACGCTATCTACACTGGATCGACAACACGTTCCCGACAGCAAACCGATGCCGCCTCCTACTTCTGATGTCGTGGAATAGAGAGAATGAGCGTCTGGAAGGATAAAAGGAGGAGTGACCAGGACCAGACTATTGACGTTGAGATTAATGAGGTTTATATGGGGCATTAGTCCATGAGGGGCTGCCGCTTTGCTTTGTTGTTTGTTTATCGCGTCATCAAATTTCACATTGATCGCTTCATCCCTCGTCAACGAACTTTGTTACCGATGTGCTTTAAGCGCTCGCACAAACATCTGGCACAAAGAACAAATGGATTTGCGACGAGTGTTGAAGCTCGATCCATTTGAACACGTCAGAGTAAGACATGCATTGGTATTTTAGATGATTACTGTAAGTGCTCAATTGTCTAACTCACTATAAACGGCTAAGAAAACACTGCAGGATTTACAAAATGGAGTGACATTTCCAAACCCCACTTAAACACTGAATTACACAAGTTCAGTTTACAAATATCACGTCAGGCGTTATATCCATCAAGAATGCTTCTCTAGCATGACCGTGGCAAGTGATTAACTCAAAAGTGATAAAACGATGAATAATGCATGAGCGTTTGGTGGAAAACAGGTGCATTTCTGAATCTAATCACGTACAACAAAACGAGAAGTTTCTCTTGGTACCAAATCACACCTTGAGCTGTGAGCGATCGCTTCTGGTTTTCATGTGGCATGGTTTTTTTGTAGCCCTTGATGAATGAAATGAATGAAACATCACCTGTATAAAATATCGACTGTAAAAGAACCGTAAAACACTTTTCTATCTGTGCATCACATACACAAATGAAGGAAACGAGCTGTTAATTTTGATAAATCGAAAGAAAGTCACTACTTGCAAGCGTAAACCAAACAGATCTTCCATCACCAATATATATTAAAATAAAAAAAAGCCGTCTATCTTCAAATGGTACATTTCCTATGTTTGTTTTTATGCACTTTACCTAAACATTATTTGGAAATTGAACTATTAAAATAAAAACAAAACATCTGTAGGAAAGTGAAAAGTGTGGTTAGGGAAATATACTTATAGTACGATATAGTGTGTGTGCTTGGGGGGACAAATTAAAATAGAAAATAGCAAAATATCACATAAAAGCTGATCGTTTGCATCTATGACGGAGGTTTATACAGCAGAACAGACACTAGTCTCCTATTTCTGTCTCATAACATGGGAGTGCTTCAAATAGGAAAAAGGAAACGATAGCATTCAAATTATCAACAACTTCAGATCTGATCCATAAATTATATAAATAAATTTTTTTTGTTTTCTTAATCATATGCTTTATCTCGTATAACATTCGCGCCGTAGAGAAGGACGTTTCGCTTTCCCTTGCCGCCGTTTCCGAACTCTCTAGGTTTTTCCGGACTGCTCATCATAACCGTGCGCATTGATTCTTAAACCACATTTGTCCTCCACACGTTACCATCAGGTACAGCTATGCGTTTATCATCTGACGTATTCATAGTGACCAAAAAAAAGTAAAAAAAATTAGTAAAAATAAAACAAAGAATCACAGTATCAATAATATTGTAATTCATAACAAAACCAACAGAAACGTACACAATTACGAAAAAAAGTGATTTTTTTTTGCCAAAGATCGTGTACCACAGACGTTTTGTACATAAGCAATAATGTGTATACGTATTTACAAATATAAATATACACAATCAGTTAACTTCAGCGCACAAATGCTTTCCTGCCCCCCCCCGCACTCGTTCTCCCATGTTCCCACTGAAATTTCGCGTCGAAATTGTTAACCAGACAATTTACGTAATGACAATAAAATAAAAAAAATTCTGCATAAACAAATGATGAATTGTGTGCATCTGGGCCACCGGATGACGACGAAACCCGCGAGCCTGGATTCTGAACGGATAAAGTATCTGTAAAAAATATAATCGCGCACTAATTTATCAGATTGCGAAGTTAAAACCAACGTGGGAAGGAAGATAAAGGATAACAACCATGGGGGAAGGAAGCAATGCAATCACTTTCAACTCTAAATGTGGAAATCTGCAGAACAATACCTATCGTATGCGTATAATCCTGTTTCGCGCACATTTAAAAATCCTTAACGCGGTCTCTTACCCATCAATAATTCGACTGCCGTTATAATTTACTTTATATTCTGTAGCAGTAGAAGAAGCTAGTTACTTATCATTAAAAAGTTTTAAAATGATCATCTCAGCAATATACACAGATTTATATTTCTTTTCATCTCTCCCTTGCGTGCTTTTTGCTTATATAGGCATTCTTACACTATTTTCGGTCATTATCATTTTTTTTGTCGATTTTTTTTTTTTGCATTTGCGATGCTCTCACATAGTTTACATTCATCGATGCGAGTTGAAGACTAGCCTCGTCGAGAGAATCATCTCTGTGAGTGAAAGGTTCTCCACACCATCAGCGGAACCCGCTGGATTCTAGAATCCGCCGAATTCTAGAAGGATCCAATGGATCCGTTCCGAAACTTCTGGCACCACAGCACAAGTCCGTGTGTCCATGTGCAAGTATGTAAATATGTTGTGATATTTCATTTATTTGTTGTTTTTTTCGTCTTTTTGCAGGGCTGCGAATGCCTCATTTTTCCATACATCCAGGGAGAATTCCCGAGAAACACTCGGAGCAGATTGGAGCGAGTGATAGTACAGGAAGAGGAAGGAACGTCACTTCCAGTTTTTCAGGCCAGATCGTTCTCATCGTAGCTCCGCCCATCCAACATTTCCTTGAAATACGCAAACGTTGACAGTGGCGAGTCGGAGTCTAACGCCCTTTGTCAAATCCGAGCCACGTTTCGGTGATCAAATTTGATAAAAGGGAAAGAGGCCTTTGATGAGAGCTGCCAGCGGACAGACTTCGGCAAACAAATAAAAAAATAAACGATGACCAGAACACGTCCGTTACGATTCCGCTGGACAGAAAAAGAAAAACCCTGGAAGCTGGGAAAGAGAAATCAAAAAGATCCGTGTGTTTCTGAATGTGTACATGATGCTTGTGAGTCTGTGTGTCTGTGTCTGTGTCGTGTGTGTGTGCGCACGCTCTGTGGGTGCCTGTTCAATGCTGATTCGTGAGTGTCGGACTCGTCACATGTCTCACACCAGGTTGTATTCCTTCAGGTTTAGCTGCAGGATGGTGTCTTTCACGGCCGCAAACACGAAGCGGATGTTCTCCGTGTCAGTGGCACAGGTGAAATGAGAGTAGATGATCTTGTCGCTGTCAGGGTTCAGATCCACAAACATCTTCAGGATGAACTCCCGTGCGGCCTGGGCGTCCCTCTGGGGCCCTGCAAAACAATGCGCACGTGGAGTTAAACACTTCAGGAGTTCATCAACAACAACAACAAACTTTATTTATAAAGGACGTTAAAACTACCGAAGTAGACCAAAGTGCTGTAAAGAATGAATGAAAACTAAAACCCATTCCAACCCGTTCATTTATTCCACAATATTGGATTTGGATTTATATAATGGATTTATAAAGTGCAAAAGTGAACTGATCAGTAAAATTTCATGCTTAACTCTTTTGGTCACTTGTGATACTGAAAGAATTATTTATTTTTTTAAATGTATTCCTGTGATCAAAGCTGAATTTTCAGTGTCATGATCCTTCAGAAACCATGATGATCAGTTGAAAACAGTTTTGATAAACCTTTTCAGGATTCTTTGATGAATAGAAGGTTAAAAAGAACAGCATTTATTTGAAATATGTTGGTTTGTAACATTATATCACTTTTAATCGATTTAATGCATCCTTGGTGAGTAAAAGTATTAAATTCTTTCAAAAAAAAATTCCACAAATTTTTACGTTTTTATTTAACTGAAATGCATTTTTCATGCCTGAATTTTTTATTTGGGTTGATATTTCCAGGTTTTCCAGGACCGTGGGAATTCTGTGCTAGCATTAAAAAAAAACTTCAATGATTATCGATTTTGCAAGATTATAGTGTAGTATTTCATGCAATTAAAAAACATTTTCTTTAATAAGTATCAATTAAACTGCTTTATTCTATCATTTAAGCTCAGAACTAATGGCAGATTTGTTTTGAAAGGTTTATACATTGAGATTGAACTGCTTTTTTACGCTCTACACGCCAAATATATAATAATAATACATTTCATTTAAGTTCACCTTACAATACACTCAAGGACACCTTACAAGAAGATAAAACATTAATTTACAAACGATAAATGAGCAAAAAATAAATAAATAATAATAATAGGTAAATAAATAAAAAACAGCAGATTCAGAGTATTATTGGTAAGCCAGCCTAAAGAGGTGTGTTTTCAAGCGGGATTTAAAAATAGAGATCATGGTACAGTTTTGAATGTTTTGGGAAAGCAAGTTCCACAACTGAGGAGCAGCGTAGCTAAAAGCTCGAGATCCCATTGAAACAAGACGTACGTGCGGAGGAACTAAAGGGAGTACGGATGAGGATCTAAGGATCAATGAAAAAGCTAATATCATCAGCTCCTAAAACACGTATACACTGGTATTGTCTGCATTAAACCAGTCTACATGAAAAACACTGTACGACTGGAAGACGACGTACCATCAAACTCCGGGAAATAGTCGACCAGGTGGGAGTAAGAGATCTTCTCCTCCAGCAGGTCCTTCTTGTTGAGGAAGAGGATGACCGAGGAGTTTTGGAACCATGGATATGTGATTATTGTTCTGAACAGAGCCTTGCTCTCCTCCATACGGTTCTGAAGACACACACACACACACACACAAAAATGGATCATTATATATACACAGTGAAAAAATAAATAAAACACTCATTGGCACACACACAACACACTCCACTGGATCCTCAGATAATCAGTTAAACCGCATAACTCCTGTTGGGTGCTGCCCCTTTAAGGACTCTGGTTCTTTTGCCATGGTGATCAACGCAAAACAAAAACACTGAGAAAGCAATGTTGTCATATTAAAGGGCCAATCACGCACAAATCACGCACAAATCACGCACAATTCACGCACAATTCACTCACAAATCACTCACAATTCACGCACAAATCACGCACAAATCACGCACAATTCACGCACAATTCACGCACAAATCACGCACAAATCACGCACAATTCACGCACAATTCACTCACAAATCACTCACAATTCACGCACAAATCACGCACAAATCACTCACAAATCACGCACAAATTGGGTTTGTGCGTGCTTGTGCGGCGAGAAATGTACCAAAGTATTCCACGAACATTTGACACACGCCCGACGCATGAATCACTGACGGAGCGCGTCCAAAGACGCACGTTTTGCAAACGTTCCACGTACAAGCACTTTCAGAATCCACACTGTCAGTGGAATGAACATGATACGTGCGCGGTTCATGAGTGATATGAAGGTGGGGCGTCAGTGGACGTGCGTGGTTTCAAACCAGTTCCGACGCATAAGCACTGAAGGCCGACGCGTGTCCCGCGCATAGTCACGCATAAACTACGCACGCCGAATCATGAATAACTTTTGAACTCAAAATCACGCACAAACCGCCTTCGACGCACATCCACTTACAATCACTGACGGTACACGTTCGATCCACCGATGAAATACGCATACGACGCACGCTCCGCGCAGAAACGAAAATCTGTGCATAATTCATGTGTCATTCATGCGTGACTGGCCCTTAAAACCTTGCATATATATATATATATATATATATATATATATATATATATATATATACACACATATAAACACTATACCGTATTTTCCCGCACATAACCCGTGGGTTATACCAGATTTTACAAACCCCGCGGGGGGGTGGCGGGGTGCGGGTTATATAAGGGAGCGGGCTATATAGCGAGAAGTAATATTTGTTACAACTCTAAGGACGCAAGTTTTTTTTTTTTGTGTGGTATTTTCTTTCTTTCTTGCGAGGGTTGTTGTATCTGGCACTTGTACTGTCACTCTGACAGCTGGCGCTGATAGGCTGTCTGACCTGTCAATCATGCGTCGAGAATTTTTTTTGCACAAACCCCCAAAACCCGCGGGCTATATGAGGGCGCGGACTATCTGCATCTGCGGGTTATATGCATGAACATATACATATAGGGGTGTAAACAGTGCTTAAATAATATAGTGTAATAGAAAAAATAAGCAGTTTGCATTTTAAATATTTAGTTAGAAACCATAGTTAGATACAGTTTGTCAAATTACTACCAGAAAACATATTTAAAAACACACAGCCACCAGAGAAAGGAAAAGGTAAAGACATGTACGGTAAAATAAAGACCTGCTTACCTCGTTGTCCGACTCCACCAGAACCTGATCGTACTCGCTCAGAGCCACCAGGAACATGATGGATGTCACATTCTCAAAACAGTGGATCCACTTCCTGCGCTCTGACCTCTGACCCCCTACATCAACCATCCTGAGACACAAAGAGAGCGAGCGTTTGCATTATTGATTGGTTACATACATTATACGCATTAATAATGAATGATTATACTGTGCAAAGTATGCAAATCTTCTGTATGAATGGAAAGCATGCAGAACACTCTGCATGTGTATCCCATAATGCAATGTGCTCAAACCTGAATTTACAGTTAAGCTTGTCGAATGCATTGTAACTCCTTTATCTCCTCCTTGACTTATTATTATAATCTACAACATAGCAAGGTATTGTGACAACAATAGTACTTCTTAATCACTAAATACACAATTTTTCATACAAAATACAAGCAAACATTAATGCAAGCAACAAAACACCTTATGCATACCATGCAATATACACTGTATACTAAGAAAGTCTTGCAAATAAAAATGTATTCTCTGAACAACTAATGAGTCAGTAAAGATCAACATTGTGCATAATGCACAAACAATAAAAGTAGTATTCTAGCATGCTATTCTGAACATACCCACAGCCCTAGATTTCATGCATGCAGCCAGAACGGCACAGATTTTGTGGTTTTACGCGGCGCCCCCTAGTGGAGTCAGAGCTCCAGTCCTGAGCCAGCAGTTCACAGAGGGGCCTTTGATAAATGAAGCCCTCTAGGATTGGCTGCCCAAAATAAAGCTCCTTCAGATAGAAGCGTCCTCATTTCCTTCAGCCAGGGGCTCGGTGACCTACTTCTGAACATACACACGCTCTTTAATGTAGGACGAGTCTCCACATTCACTCCGCACTTAGCGAACTTTGGCAGGAGGACAGACAGAGAGCGAGAGAGAAAGATGACGTGCGCACTGGGTTATTCTCTTCCGGGAAGCTCGACGTGAGGTGCGTGAGGGTTTAAGACAGTTTAACAGAGATTAACAACCACAGAGCTGACGGTAATCATTTATGGAGTCAATATGGCAAAGAGGGCAGAAATAATCTCGTGCGGTTTGATGAATCACGCACACGGAGCGATTCAGAAACATGCTGCGAGTCTTTTCATAAGCAGGACAGAATTTAAATGTGTAGTTGCACCGGACATGAAAACGTTCCATAAACTTATAGTGTGAATCTAGGTTATTGTAGTTTTAATAATACACACATTTAAGAAAAATGTATTGTTCTAGTTCAGATTTTTTGTTCTAAACTCATTTTTATTGAACTAGTTTTTGCCTGCATAGGCCACACCCTTGGGTCATGAATATTAATTACATTACACGATGCTAACCCTCGCTGATTTACATTCGCATTTATTCATTTAGCAGACGCTTTTATCCAAATGAGCACTACAACAAAGTGATTCATCCTAAGGGAGGAAATAACATGAGAAGTGCTACGATACAAAGTTTCAAATGTTGTCTAGAAAGGAGAATACAATGGACCACATGTGCATTCGTTTAACCAAAGCGACCGGATGGCAGTGGCTTTTAAATGGAAATACACACTGCGCCCATGAAAAGTAAACCTCTAAAATATAATGGCCATCTTTGCTGAAAATTCAGCTTTGGACCACAAAAGTATATAGCATTAGACAATATATTCAAATGGAGAATGGTTAATAGTAATTAATATTACCATATTTTTGCCAACTAAATGCATGCTTGGTGAGCATGAGGGACTTTCTTTAAAAACATAAAACAATATTTTTAATGCTGATTTAAGTGTGTGATTCAGCCCAAAACAGGGCTTCTCTCTTTTTAAGAGAAAACTGACAATTGTTTTGTGGGTTTTGACGATTTAAAGGCAAACAAATCAATTGAAAAACGCAAGTTTGACTGGATCTTTGTAGGTCACGCACACTAGAAAGTCGTCTTCACCTCAGGAAAATATTAATAACTCTCCAGCATGGATGTATTCTCAATGCTAGCCTATATTCAGCGACACAAAAAAAGAAAAAAATCATTTCAAACGAAAGATGACGAATAATTGCTCTGTGACCTCTACCTGAAAATGATGCTTTGAAGGTCGAACGGGTACTCGATGATCCCTGTGGTCGGGATTCGAACCCTCAGAACATCCTGCTGGGTGGGAAGGTAGGAGGAGTCGGAGATACGATCCAGATCAGATAGATAGCTACAGAAAGAGAAGGAGATAAAACACCATTAACCCCTTTCTATCACAAGCGGGTGGTTTGGTCAAGGATGTTTCCGGACGTCCCCAGTCAGCAGATCTCAGAGGATGACTATTATGTTGTCTTGTGAGAAAACCTAAAGAACACAACGGCTAAATAGGGAAGAAAGTTTTTTTTATGTCTGGTCAAACTAAGGAACTTCTATTATTTTCAGAATGTACATAACATGGTCTAATATTCTTAAAGAACCGTATGAGAGAAAATCTCTTCATTGACATAAAGAACATTTAAAAAAAGCTATGTAATCCACAAACATGGAAAACAGTGATACTACACACAGACACACATAAGACACACAGAAAAACCTTTTATTCCAGACTATGAATAAAACAAGTCAATTTATAATTGAACGGATTGTTATTTGCGCTTTTATAGACATCAGTGTTTATTTCTCAAACTATAAATGCATTGTTTTGCCAGTACTTATATGAGTGTTTAAATGTCTGAAACCTTCAATAAATGTACGTGGTTGAAAACACTGAATAGTTGATATATGACAAACTCTGAGCGCGTCCGTCTCTGGATCAGCGCCATCCAACGCGCACTGAACGTATGATCCTACGCGTCAAATGTAAGATTAAATTAAAACGTCATTTGAAATATAAAAGTGTTTTTTTGTGCAGAGGAGGGAGGGATAACTAAAAACAGGAGCCCGCGATCGCATATAAATCCCTCACGCGGGCATGAAATCTCATCTGCACGCAATACACACGTGCGCACACCCGATCCTCTCTCGATTGCTGTTTTTGCTCACGCAAACACTTATTTCAGTCGACAAACACGTGAAGGAGTGAGCTGGGCTGCTCCAAGTGCTCAACCACTAGCGTTGGCGTCTGTAAGCGTGCTCGTATCTCAAATGTTAACTCGCATCTCAAAGCAAAAAAACTGCTCAAAGGCTCGTATCTCAAGCTATTAGTGTATTTTTATTATTACCTCTTTTTTTTTTTTTTGGATCATTTTGTTTCAATAGCTTAAATGCACCACAGTGAGGCTTTATCTGAAACTTAAGGTTTATACACAGTTTCCATGAGAGAGATAAATCTTTTCAGTATTACTGGAGCTTCCAGTTTCAAGTAATAATTAAATAGCAAGCACATGCTGATCCCGAATTCACTCACTCGTTTCCATTTACTCAAGTGAACTATATTAGTGGAGTAATGTAGGGAATAGTGACCGATTGTACAGGGAACGCCTTTTAACACAGCATTTGTATTTAGCTCTTCCATTAACATGACAAACAGCAGCAGGTTTATTAGGCTACTGTCACTTTAAGAGATTACGCACAGATTCAATATACGGTTATACGACTATTTATGTTCCAAAACTGACTGTATACTCACCAAGATGGGTTTGACAATTTTGTAAGTATGTGACTGTTTAAGCACACTAATATAAAGAAGTGGTGCGAAAGATTTTATTGTGAGGGCGAAACCTGCATTAATTACTATATTTATGGGCAAAACAAGCACTATTCAGCCAGAGCGAATGAGACGAATGAACGAGTGAGAGGAGACGGATGTGTGTCAGAGAGAAGATAGAGTGAGAACGCGCAGCTGGTATCGGTGCATCGATACTGCAGAAAAGTAATATTGGAACCGTTTCAGATATTCAGTTTCAAAATACAGTAATACCTCGGTTTACGAGTTTAATTCGTTCCAAGAGCTCGTAACTCAAAATTCTCGTACACCAAAACAATTTTCCCCATAAGATGCACTAAAAATCACTCGATTCGTTCCACACGACCATAAATGCCCATTTTAAATTTGTTTGTTTTACCCTATCACAGTTAAAATTATAACCATTAAGATCTCATAAATACAAATTAATAATTGACCATTAAACTCTAAAAATACTTGACAATTTACAGTAACGCACACTTCAGCTTTAAGTCGCATCGCTGCTGGCATGAAGGAGACGAGTGGAGGGTTTTACTGCTTAGACCAGTGCTTCTCAATTATTTTATGTCGCGCCCCCCCTTGGAAGATGTAAACATTTCGCGCGCCCCCCCTCCCCCTATTTTGGAACTTTCGCTTTATTGTTTCCATGGTAACGCGTCATGCTTGTCACGTGACAGACAGCAGTCAAAAAAGCGCTGTTTGATAGATGTTTCACATTTATTTAGTTTTTTTCTTTTTTATTCAAAATAGTCACTAACTTGTTGGCTCTGTTATCAACTACCTGATATTCAGATTCTCAGATATGTGGAAGTGAATGTTTGTCGCTTAAAAACCTTTATAATGATCAAGTTCTCTGAGCGCGTCTTTTTTGGATCAGTGCCAGATAGCGCGTGAAAACACGTGTGAATTTAGTGATTGATCACGTGACGAACATCAGTGTGATCGTACACATCAACGGGTGAAGGGTTTGTTATCTGAACTTCATATCTGCTGCTCTTGTTCAGTGCAAGAAAACCTACTCCCTGACAAAAAAAGCATGTTCCCCACGGTCACGCGCGCCCCCCCTGGCATCGCTCCGCGCCCCCCCAGGGGGGCGCGCCCCACTATTTGAGAACCACTGGCTTAGAGGAAGAATTTCATCCCTTCTTTCTTACTCATCTTGAGGTCATTGTCTATATGCTGTACCGTACGTATATATTTCACTACGTGAACAATAGCGATCACAATTAATGTTAACAACACGAGGTAAAACCCGCTGTAAATCACTTATAAAAGTATCACTGTGGTGAATGATGCACCCAAACCGAGCGACGCTGAGAGAATGAACGAGTGAAGGGGTGATGGGCTTTGTGAGAGGCTGTCATTAGGATATTTCCAGTAAAAATGCGCACGAAGATGCTGAGCGTTAGGACTTTTCCACAAAAAAATGCGCGTGGGCAAGGGAAAAATTCTCGCACTCCGATTTACTCGTATACAAAGTCACTCGTAAACCGAGGTATTACTGTATAGATATTTTTGACAACACTATATTCTGCATATAGAAAAGCGACTCATTTTAGACCGATTTGAATTTAATTTGCACGGTGATATTATTTTCATGACAATAAAACCCTGTAAAAATCTTTCCATTTATGTTAGCACTTTTTACGTAAAATTGCATAATAAAAAAATACATGTATTTCTGAATTGCAAATGCTAACAGATTTAAAGTGACATTTAGTGAGGTCACAATATAGCACACTGCTACATTTGAAATTTGTACGATTTAAAACAGCAGTCTGTCACATGACCTCATTATGTGGCATGTTTAATTCAGCCAATCCCAGTCAAATATTAAAATCTCGAAAATAAATGCTTTAAATGAGATGCATCCCAAAAATGTACATGCTTTAAAACAAATTATTCAACTATTAGATTATAGACTACAGAACCAAAGAAATAAAACTATTGAAACCATCAAATCAATAATCAAATGTCTGACTCATTTGAGTGAACCGGTTCATTCATTCATTGAAAAAAAAGACTCATTTTGATTACTTTAAGTTTGTCACTATCGTCGACTCAGAAGCTTGGAAATGTATTGAAAAATTATATAAATGAGTGTGTTTCCAGTGTCATTAGTTAATGCAGTCACTCACATATTTCTACTGTACTGATGCGACCTTTATTACCCCAACCAACCAGAAGGGGGTGTGATTCACATGATGCCAACGATTCTTGAAGCGACTCCAGGATTCATACATCTGTGTATTAATGTGGGGAAATACGCACTGCCTCCATTTTTTATTGGGGCAGTAAAAGAAATAGGACAAGACTGACTGCCGCCAAACTGTTCAATTAGATCATCAGAGAGACACGGACACAAACCCATTCAGAAAAAGGGCCACGAAACACTAAAACATTCTACGAGAGATTAATTGATTTGTATGTGCTGCACAAGCCGGGAAAGACGTGTTACTTTGAAGCAGAAATGGATTTCCCCCCTTCTTTTTCCAGATTTAATAAAATCTTAGATATTGGCTAACATTAAAGAAATAGTTGGCAATCCATTTACTGTTGTTTTTCTTTCTATTGTGGAACAATTGAGGCCACTTTTTTCAGAATTGTATCGATCATTTTTTCATGCAACTGCAATGAATAGGAAAGCAGGTTTTCAAGCTCTAAACAGGGTCACAAAAGCACCATAAAAAGTTATCTATGTGACTCACGTGCTGTATTGTAAATCTTCGGGAGTCGCATGATCGCTTCGTGCGAGTTATTCACAGAAAACCTTTCATTCATCAGCGTTCAGGAGAAATAGCGATGTATGATTCATAATTGTGAACGATTCAGACCTTTTGAAGAATCTGAATGACTAAGTGATCAGTTCGAGATTATCAGTGACTAAAGATTTATATTTCAGACCGTTTCAGCGCTAAATGACGACAGATTTACAGATAAATGTTTCTCAATTGAATAACATGCACCAATGAATCATTTAAAATATGACCAGGAATGTGTAGAGAAAGTAAATAGGGCGAATTTTGACTTCAAATAACAGATACAATATGATACATCTACTTAATTGTTAGGCGATTTGACGGTGTAAACACAAACATGATTATGAATGATCATATTGTAGTCAATGCAGAGATGATGACAGATATACTCACTATTTGGTGGAGTCTGACAGCTGGTACTCTCGGCGCCTGTCGTAGGCCTCTTGAATGCCTGGATCTGACCACAGCATCTTTATGGCATTAATGTAGGGATGGTCAAATGACATCACCTTCTCAATGTCCACCTCCTTCACCAGCATAGCGTTCGCCTGCAGGCCAGAGCAAAGGAGCGGTTTGAGACAAAAACAATGGAAAAAAATCTACAGCACTGATGCATTATGAAAGATCCACCGTCTTTTTCAGCTGTGCTGCTTCTGGAATATTTTTTTCCCCATTGGGATAAAAAAAAAGAAAGAAAAGTCTGTTAACTAACTACTAACCAAGCCAATCAAAGCAGACAAAAAGGTACAATACTGTGAACTAAACAGAACTACAAACTTGGCTATAGTGTATACATGTATGTTAGGGATGTGCGAGTGTAGTCGATTACATGGTACAGCTACGACTAGTCGACAACGAAAATGCTAGTTGACTACATGAGGGGAAAAAACCTACAAGATTTTATAGTTCAAATGATGTATTAATCTTCCATTTAACCCTCTGACACACGCGATCACAGCAGTGTGATCGTTCAGTGCATCAACAGCTGAAATCAATTTCAATTTCTGAAATCGCCATTTTGGCTGGCGCTGATCCAGAGACGGACGCGCTCAGAGTTTGTCATATATCAACTACTCAGTGTTTTTAACCACATACATTTATTGTAGGTTTCAGATGTTTAAATACTCATAAGTACTGGCAAAACAATACATTTATACTTTGAAAAATACACACGGATGTCTATAAAAGCGGAAATGACAATCAGTTCAATTAACTGACGAGATGTTTTATTTATATACACATTGCATAGGTAATTATAAATTTCACTCTATTCTTCTCCCACTTCACCAGACACTTACTGTCATGTATTTCTGGAGAAATTACTTTACGTGTTGTAAATCACGGCGCCTGTCGCGCATCATAGATCAGCTAACATGATCATTATAAAGCTTTTAATCAACAAAACAAATTCACTTCCACATATTTGAGAATCAGAATATCAGGTTGATGAAACAACCAACAAGTTGGTGAATATTTTGAATAAATAAGAAAAACTAAATACATGCGATATGGTTTTGTGGCTGCGGTGCGGTGTTTTACCATGGAAACAACAAGGCGAAACTTTCTAAAATAAGTCGCCTAAAAACAACTCACGCGGTGAATCAGCGAGAATATTTAAACTAACGTGTGAAAGGGTTAAAAACTGTTTTTAAAAATAAAACATTAACTTAAAATGTTAATGAGCAGAAACTAATATTTTCTAATATTTGCAGAAACTCATTGTCTCGGGTTTCACCATGGAAACCGACACACGCCTCTCGCTCCATAAAGCAGGAATTTTTACTCCAGAAGGAAAGCGCACGGCACGTTATAATGACCTTATTTCTAGCGCCTTCGTTATTATTGAACTTGATTCATAGATTTAATATTTTAAATGTATTATTTATTTAATTGTATTTTTGACTGTCTTTTGAGGCTTTCTGATTTTTAGATTAGTCGACTACAAAATTTCAGTTTAAACAACTAAAACATTAGTCGAAACACACATCCCTAATGTATGTATGCGTGTGTATATTTATCTATATCTCCAAATAGATATTTTTTAGGCTTAAATATTACAAATAAATACAAATTATATACACACATACACAATATATTTCTTTTTTATTTTATTTTTTTCATACCAGGGTGACTTGGAACTTGAAATTAAACAACCACAACTTCCTATTTCATAAGTATAAGAGGCAATGAGGTCAAATTCTGTTAATCATCCATCACAATGAGTAAAACCACAGAATATAGTTCTGATGTGCACAAAATGAGTTTCACAAAATAGCAAGTGCTTGGAAGAAAACAGCTAAAGCATTGAACATTCCCATTTCCACCATTAAGACAATAATTAGTTCCCCAGAAATCAATTATATCCCTTGACATATTTAAACCAAAATATACATATTTAAACATTTTTCACAAATTAAAAAATTCATGCTGTAAAAGAGCAACTCTACATTAGGCATTTGTGGACTCGTGAATATGCAAATTAGCCCCACTTCCATTCACTCAAACCAGCTCAAAGATCCACTCAGTCAACTTTACTCAAGTTACTGTAGTAAAGGCTGTGGTATTGCACTTTACAATGTCGAACACAAAACAGTAATTAATGTAGTCAAGCAAAAGGTGGATTATATTAAATCAAACAGCTAATGTTTTGCTAATGTTACACAAACTATCTTCCTGTTCGACATCTCAATCTGCCTTATGAAAATCAGCATCCTTAGAAACGCTTTGAACACATAGTTCATTATAACATAGTAATATATACATCATATACATAACTCACTGCTATATTTCTAAATATCCCTGATTTTCCATATCAACAGAAAAAATATGCCAAGAGATCCTGTCTTCTCTTGAGAGAATAGTTAACGATATGCTAAAGCCCCGCCCACACATTGACGTGATTGGTTATAAAGTAGTTTGTGATCTAATATTTCTACGATTTCAAACTGCGTTTTTGTCTTTTTTTCCACTGAAGTTTTAAGGAGAAAATACTCAATGATGTTGACATGAATTTGCAGAGTTGAGATTTGGGATGAGAAAGCCTTTAATTTGTACGAACTGTGAAAATTTGCTTTAAGTTTTGATAGAGGTTTTTAATGATTTTTTTAAAAGCGATTTATTTCTTTATTAAGAATATATACATATATATACATACATACACACACACACACACAAACACCATTTATATTAATTTTAAATAATAATTTAAATTGTTTATTAATTTATTTCACAATTGGAATTTCCCCCCCATTTTCAGTTTTTAATAAAAGGTCAAAAACAAACACTGCAGACTTATTTTCACAGGATGCCATATTTGCCAAAAGGTTCTGACCAGGACTTTTAAAATATATTATTTTCGTACTGTTTTTAAAAGCATGTACTTGCTCTCCAAGGATGACGTCATGCATTAAACTAATCTAATCTATTTTAAACATGCTCTAATGCTTCTGTTATTATAGATGGGGCTACTATTATGCATGACGTTTTATTAATAGCACAACCACATGGAATATTTAGCTTTTTTATTTTATTTGTCACACTAAATCCCCATTTTAAGACAATGACTAAAAAATTACAAATGGTGAAAAAACAATTTGTAGTTAAAATAAATGTTTAGAAGCAAAGGCAAAATATATTACAGTATCTAAAATAAATTAACTTCAAATACATACCATAAATAAAATTTACCTAAATTCTTTTTAAAAGAAAGATTTTGCCCAAATCTTTTAGCAATTGCATTTGGTGATACTTTTGGAACATAAAATACCCACTTCACCTTTAAAGTTGACCCATGTAGTTTTGCATCCATACCTTTCACCTTTTTTAAACCAAAAATGAAATATGGAAGATGCAGTTTCTTTTTTTTCTTTTTAACACTGATAAACAGAATTAGCATATACAAGCTCATTTTCCTTATGCAATATCATAATTTCATTACAAATAATATAATTGATATACAACCTGTTTTTTTTTTTATATGTAAAAATGCTAAATTACATTTTCTATACATCAATACACACACTAAAAGTGCCCCTTGGTGCCTAAGCAAGATGTAGCCAGCCGTTCAAATTGAAAATATCCCAATGATGATAAAATTATACTCCATTATATAATTTTCATGAAGACAAAAGGAGGCCCTTTTCCTCAGTGGATATTTGACATGTTTCTCAGTTCTGAGAATCTCATTGAAAGCAATGCGTTACAGTCGCGTAACTGGGACATTCAAACAAACATATCTACTGGCAAGACAACGGCATCATAAACCTTTGCCGTAGCTCAAACAGTAGAGCATGGCACTTGCAACACCAAGGTCATGGGTTCGCTTCCCAGGGAAAGCAAGAACAAAGTGTTCCTTGAATGCAATGTAATTCGCTTTGGATAAAAGCGTCTGCCAAATGCATAAAAAAAAGTAAAATATAAACAAAGTGGCAAGACTTTTACGTTGAGTTTTCTCCCCCATGAAAAGCAGTTATACAGAAAATGCTTATGTCTGCAGCCTCCATGCATGCTTTATTAACAAGGTGTATGATAACTTATTTAATATCACTGTCTTAATGCATTTAGCCATGTTAAGCGTTTTCTTTATTACCTTTCCATGGGAAAATGCTTAAAACTCCCCTCTTCCACTGATTGGCTGAAGGAGCTGTCAATCTAGAACCAGTGGACCAATGGTGATGCTTACGCCCGCCCTAATTTACGTGAACTTGAACTGCAACTTTTTGGATCGTAAGCGCAGAACTTGGAAACGAGAGCAAGCGTGCCGAAAAATAACAACAAGTGAGCAGAAAATGGAAGAGGAATGAAAGTGTAATATTTAAGAACACAAACAAGTTTAAGTTTTGCGCTCAACATTGTTTTTAATGCGCTTAAAGTTTTGATTTATTCTTGTTATTTTTTAAACACACTTAAACTTTTGATTTACGCTTGTTATTTTTCATCCTTGACCACAGTACATTTGGCATGAAACTGAGCCCATACATCACACCTGTCTTCATCAGACTGCACTGGATCAAACTGAAGGCACTGACGTTTGCCTACAGAACAACCCCTATACCAGGGGTCTGCAACCTGCGGCTCTTTCATCCCTGTGCAGAGGCTCCCCTAGCTTTGAAAAATATATATGGGAATCAATTAATAAGCCATTTTAATAATTTATTTATTTTTTCCCCAATGGTATACCTCTTGAATTTAAAGTTCGAAGTAATCTTGTTACATAATTTAAAACAAATATTTTGATGTTTTCCATTGTCACAAACAGCAATAAAATCTTTTATTTTTGTAGTTCTGTAATTTCATAAATTCTCTTTAGTTATTTTTTTGTATTGTAAACTGGATACAAACCTTTATATGCAGTGTTATTTTAATTTTAGGGATCACATAGGTTTTGTGGCTCCCGTGAATTTTATTCGGTAGTAAAGAGGCCAAAATGGCTCTTTTGATTTTGAAGGTTGCAGACCCCTGCCCTATACCTACGGTCAACTCACTATTTCAGACTTATGTGCCCAAGCATGAGTTCAGCACTTGAACGGCGATATTCCCAAAGAGGCACAAAATCACTTTTACGGACCTTTAGCCTGACTGTTCCCTGCTGGCGGAGTCTTTAGCCATTTTCAAGAAACATTTTCATCAGCACTTGATCCATTAATACTAGGCTGGCACTTATTCCATTCTTTTCACTGAAAAATAAATAAATAAAGAAGTGCACTTTAATAGACTAACTAGGCCTTGACACGGCACTTACATGTTGCCCTTTTGTTGGTTTGATGGCTTCTACTGTTCTCATGTGTAAGTCGCTTTGGATAAAAGCATCTGCTAAATGATTAAATGTAAATCCAAACGTGAAACTTGCTCATTGTGTACAAATTCTGGGCTACGCTTTATTAATGTGCTTGGCCTAGTGATTGTGGTCTTTTAGTATCACCGTCTTGATTTAAGTCACGTTAAGCATTTATAACGGTGGGAAATGCTGAACATGTCCATATTCATCCTAATCTGCTTGTGTACACAGTAAGCTAAGCCTTAATAATGTGTATGCAGATACAGTCTGGATGGCATTAAGAGTTTTCTTTATAACAGTACTTTATTTTAGGAAAAAGCTTAACGCGTAGGCTAATTGTGTTGATATGAGATCATCTGCTTATGTGCATATGCTTTATTTCAAACCCGAATTTGGTCCTCCAGTTTCACAGTCTTGGTACATTAAGCATTTTTCACGTTAAGCGCTTCATGAATGTCCCGCGGGCCTGTTTGCAGTCAGTATAGTGACAGCATTTATCTATTTATCGACCCTTCATAAGTGAGAATGGGTTGAGATTCTGCAATGCTCAGCTTTAAAAATCAAGTGAGGTATTATCATGGTTTGAGATATATGGCTCTTGAAAGTGTGGGAGAACCAATTTTACAAAAGAAATCTAGACTGACATTATTCATTTTTGATTTTTATTTATAAAGATGCAAAAAAATATCTGAAAAGTCGTCAATGTTTTATTTTGTGTAAACGGTTTTAGTTTAAATAGTAGTATTCAACATAGCATTTAAAAACTGATTTGTTTCCGTGGTTAAAAAAAGGAAAGGATGCAAAAAGTCCTTGTAATTTACCCATTTCTGTTCATTTCAGACTCAAAAAGCATCATTTAAATTTGGTAGATGAATCTTTGTTCATATTTGAGCTGCTGATTATCTGAAAATCACCACATTGAATTCAAGTACAGCAATTCTGGAAATTCAAATTTTCCCCATATCAAGTAAAAATGTACAATTCTGAATCAAATTGTAATGGTGTATTTTAAATGAAAATAATTGCAATATGTTCGTCATATTGTGTTTAAGGGGCCGCTTGCACAACACAACATAACTAAAAACGGAAAATGTTTTCTGCTTTTTGGTCGTTCATTTACGCGACAATGGGGTTTTAGGGGCCTGAAAAAGCAAGCTTTTGAAAACGGTTTAAAATTAAGCTTTTGAAAACAACAGTGTCTCCATGTACACATCAAAAACACAAATCTGTGAAAACTGACATCATGCACATGCATATGTTCAGATGCATAGTGTTTCTTTACAAAATGACAATAACTACTCTAAATATTCTGCATTAAGCCTATTTTAGAGCAATTCATATTTACTGCATTGCGACATTCATTGTAACTTAAATCTGTAAAATTAAAAATCTTTCCATTCCCGTAATGCCAATTTTTTTTTGAAGTGTTTATACATTATCATAGTATTCATGTATTATTTTTAATTTCTGCTAATTTAAATTAGCTTTTTTCCACACACACACAAACTAAATCACAGTAGCGGGAGTGTATTGAGAATACAATCTTGATTTAGGGTTGAACGCATAAATCATTTAGAAAGCTGAGTTCAGTTATGCTTAGTTCCTGCTTTTCAAGAAAATTACAGTTTTTACTAAAAGAAAAAGGTACGAAAAGTGATATAAAGTAAAGAATACAAATCGGGGAAAAAAAATCAAAACAATAATATAAAATAGAAAAGTAAAAAAATTAAAAAATATGTAAGCTAAGTTATGTTAATTTAGGTTATGTAGTGTTTGTGTAACGGAATCAAGTGTCTGCGTACCAACCCGCTCCGAGATGCGAACAATTCGAGTTACGAGCTCCGGCCTGGAACGGATTATGCTCGCATCTAGAGATATTACTGTAATTAAAATCATCAAATAGATTTGGCAGGAAATGAAAAAAGAAAAAAAAAAGAAAAAAAAAAAGGCTTCAACTTCAAGCAAAAAATAAACACAATCTTGATTTAGGGGTGAAAACATCTGATTCAAATATTAAAAGCAAACCATCTGGTATCACAACACGTTTGTCTTAACATGTCCATTCTCACCTTGTTCTGCTCGTACTTGTAGCCGATCTTCAGATTCTCGGTGGCGCGGATCATGGCCTGCATGGACGTGAAGATATTCTGGTACACCAGCTTGGTGAAGCCACGTTTATCCTCGTCTGTGTATCCGGTGCCATGAATGATGCGCATCTGTTTGATGAACGTACTCTTACCGCTCTCACCCGTGCCTAGAGCACAGAGAAGGGTCAAAGGTCAGGTTTACGTTGAAAGACTAGCACAAGACCACAAGTACGGGCGGCATCTTTCATTAACGATCATTTGTTCAGATTTGGTCACAATGCGGCGGCGAATCAGGACACTTTAAAAGTATTTATTTACATTTCTGTATTTGGGACACGCTTTTATCCAAAGCGACTTATATTGCGTTCAAGCTACACACAAACATTCTAATCAGTTCTTGCTTTCACTGGGAATTGAACACAAGACCTTGGCGTTGCAAGCACTGTTTAAGCTACGGAAATTCCTTTAAAAATGTATTTAAACATTAACACAAAACTCTAAATCCTTCAATAGAGAGAAAAGAGTCAAAGAAAGTAAACATGCCACAGTGATGTCGCTCTTAAATACACGGCTCGCATTAACGCAATTGAATCTACCCGTTTGTCCCTTCATTTATATATTAGCTGCTGATGACAATATATGAATGTTACGTTAAATTATTGAAATTTTAACTTAAAATCTCAGGGTGTATCAACCTCTGGGTTTCATTGATGCAACGCGTTTTAATCTAATAAAATATAAACAATGTCGAATGTCTGTGAAGCCCAGTCTCAACTTCAAAAGAGTTGGTATTATCTTATATCTGTCTCACACACACACATACACTCTCAAATGAAATCACAATCACGTTTTATTTCTGCAACATTTCCAGATTAAACCGGGTATTCACTGAGGAAAAAGGGGTAGGGCTTTTAAAGGAAGGAATAAGACCTTGAATATAAATCATCATTAGAAATTGACTGTACCATCTTCATTCTTAAAAATACAGGTTATTTTAGGCATCTATGACGCTATTAATAACCTTTAACTCAACAAAAGGGTCTTTAGAGTGCAAAAAGGTTCTTTTTGGTGAAGCAAAACTTACTCTTTTAAGGCATCACTTCAAAAACACCTATATTATTAAGTGTAAATAGCAGCCACATCAGGAGGGGGTGAAACGTTGGATTAGGTTTAACTGTGAAAAGCAGACATATTTTCTAATGAGTTACTCCTCCAGTCCCTGAAACACAAACCTATTGAGAGACATTGACAATATCAAATAAATATGCAGTATTTTGCTTTCCTCCTCAAACAAAACATCACCTCTGACTTCCTCTCTTTTACACACAATTAAAAGCGCTTTCTCCTTCCCTCTCTTGTTACATAACTCTCCTATTTTGCTTCTCGGTTCGGCTGAATGAGGATTTCAAAGGAAGGCCGCTTTTTCAGAAAGAGAAAAGTCCTTCATCCCCTCTGTGACTGCAGGAAGTGAACCGATCAGCGAAGGGGCACGAGCAGATCTGCACAAATAAAGCCAAATCCGACTCTCTTTTTGGAAAAATATTGAGGCTCTGAGGAGCATAAATGTTCAAGCTGCTGCGGGTGATTTCAGCTCAACAGCACAAAATCTATGCGATTTTCAGACACTTGTTGTCCACTAGGTAATACAAAGCACCACTAACGACTCTTTCCTAGATTTCACAAACATTTCTCCAACCATTGCCGTTATACTTTTTAGAAAATGACTACCAAGCTTTCTACAAACATCCTATAAATGTCTTTTGTCCCCTTTCTTACGTATGAAATGCCATCAGTTAGTCCCGTTTTCTTTTTGTATTGCACAAATATTATATTTTGGTGATCATTTGCAAAGTTGTTTATAATATTCTTCTTCATGGCTGAGCATTTTATCTTATAAAAGAGCAATAAATGTTCTTTCAACAAAACGGCTGCATTAACACAGTTAATTCATCAGTTTTGCAGATTGGTGGGATAATCATTTATCCGCAAAAATCCATACTGATAGTTTTTCTGCGTTGCCACCGTTGCTGAGAAGAGTCCGCACTATCAGCTGATACTTGCTGCTTTTAATTGAAAAACAAAATACTTCATGTGGGCTGCACACAAATGTTTCTCTAATAAGCCCCTGGAATATATATGGCATTGAGGAAGGGGCTTGTAATGGCAAAATATATCATAAAAATTGACAACCTCAATATTAGGGGTGCAACGGATCGTAGTTGATCCGTACGGCCCCACAGTTTGGCACGCATGTGCTTTGTGGATTATTTACAGTTTAACCAATCGCAGAGTGAAAGTTTATCATTTGCATGCGTTTCTTCTTGACGAAATTTACACATTCAAGTGCAAGAAGAGGAGAAAGAAA
Source organism: Rhodeus uyekii (assembly GCA_037043235.1). Lineage (NCBI taxonomy): Eukaryota > Metazoa > Chordata > Actinopteri > Cypriniformes > Acheilognathidae > Rhodeus > Rhodeus uyekii. The sequence continues at coordinate 3,831,395 of JAWRVZ010000011.1, read as the reverse complement.
ATCACACATACACACAAAATTATGTTAAAATACCCGTCTAGGCAAGTAGTATCTTAAACAGTCAATTATGTTTTAAGTGAAATTAAATAGTTGAGAAAGAAATCGAATGTGTATCATTATATTGGATCTGTGCTTTTGGTCTTAAAGTGACAGCAACATAAATAACTGCTGCTGTCTGTGTAATTAATGTTAAACAACAAAACACAGCTTTAAAGATGAATCTATACTGAATGTATACAGTAACACAAATGATTTCATTTCTGTACATGAATACTCCCATTAAACTACACTTTCTTTGTAACTTTTGTTATATCGTATTTTCTAAGCTTGAAATTAGAGTATTTGTTGTTTTTATTTACTGACTGATTCATTTGTCTTTAACAATGTTTAACCTTTATTAGTTAGACCAGTAGGTTTTGCTGTGGTATCGAAGTACATCATGTGTTCTTCAAGCAATAAATGGACAGCAAAAGGTAATGTTGCGTTTTTGTGATGTTTTGAAAAATGATCAAATGACTCAAAACCCATAATATAATTCAAACCGTGAGTTGTGATCCGTTGCACCAAAACCCAACATACATTAAAAAGCATTAAAATTGCACATACTATGCCTAATATTTGTCCAAAAAAAGTGAATCATACATTGCCTCATATGTACAAAAAAAATTAAATAAATAAAAATATGTATTTGCAGTATAAACGCATTCAAATTATTTAACGGCATAATACCCTTAAATGGGTAGCTACAATACATAAATGTTTGGTTAAAAGCAAACATTATAGTGTTTATTTAATCTGCACTTCACACATACAGATCAAATTTAACAGATATTACAAGTACTAAATAAAAACATAAAAGAGGCTTATTTATCTTTTAGGATATTCAGCACAAAAAATGTTACTTCTCTCTTTTCTCTCTGTGGATTCATGCTAAATGGGATCACCATTAAACACGCTGATTGTGTAGCAGGTCCAAAATGGAAACACATTAAGACATGATGCATTAGACAACTGAAGTAGAAACACCCAAGGTTTAATAAAGAGCGAGAGAGAGAGAACATAGAAGTCTACACGGCTTTTCTATAGCAAAGAGAAGAGCTGGTTTTTAATGGGTCAGTGCTGATTATGTTATGACAGGGCTGGATCCCTGGAGAGTCAATCTGCTACATATCAAACAGGTCAAACAGCATTTGCTTCCCATGCTAAACAGATGCAAATCTAGATGCATCAAATTACAGTATCTGTGCATCCTTTAAAACTCACGGGCAGCCCGCAAAACGCGTCGGGTCTAACCGTTTTATCTTTGAGCCACGCAACGTGCCACAACGTTTCTAACTGCATCTTTGAACAAAAGCAGCTTTGTTGCTCAGAGAACCAGGAAATGTCCTGAACGCATGCAAAAAAAGGGGATTTTCCCAAATCACAGACCCCCTGCCCAAAAAGACAACAAGATATTTTCCAAATATAGGGCTTCATTAATGTCAAGAGACTCCTGGCTTATAGGACGTTCATCAAAAAGCACAAGACAATTTGGGCAAAAGAGAGATGAGATTCAGCTCTAATGACCCATTATTCATTTCAGGTAGCAGGGAATCTTCTAGAAACGTCTGACGTCGAATAACTCTCGTATCTAATGAGTATGTGACTAGGGCTGTAACGATACGGCAGGTGGCGAATACGAATACGTATCACGATACAGGGTTACGAATATGAATACTTATTCACGAATACACACTTCATGAAAAGAAAAAGAAAAACATTATTTTACCATGTTTAGGCCCATATTATTTCTAGTTAATTAGTTCTACAGTATAAAAAAGCACAAAAAACTGAAAAAAAAGCTAAGACAAAATGCCTAGTTTATCTACAACAAAAGCTATGATATTTTTTTCAAATTTGATCTTAAAATCTTAAAAACACTTGTTCAAAATTAGATTAATAAAAATTGTCCGTGTCAGAATCATAGCTGTCAATAAAAACTCAAAACTGGTCTCTGATTTCAATTTCGTACCTGATTTCATGCTTGCACAACCTGCAGATCGTATTATTTGTTCTTGTTTCGTTTCCATCTTTTGGAAACCCAAAGTATTTCCATACAGCAGATTTATACTTTGCTGGAGGACTTACTATAACTGTATCATCCGACATGGTGGCGGGAATATATGCTAGACTGCACTACGGCTTGTCGCTACTTCAATGCATACGATAATTTATATTAAATGCAGTAGCGTTATGAATTGAGCTGATTTCCTCATACTAGGAAGATATAATCAAGATTTGAATCAGCCCAAGTAAAAATGGCAATTTCTTATAATTATTTTAATGAATTTGCCAGATGTCGTAACCTCCGCCGAACAATACCACCCTTTCATACTCGCGAGCAGAGTTACCTCCCTTCCATACTCGCCCAGCAGTGACTCGCCAGCCACTGCGCATGTCACTATGAGCGATCGTTTCCGTTTTAGTCAGTGTTTACTTCCCGAACGTCTGCACTGAAAAGCGTGCCGATTTAATCATGCTTTTGGAAGAAATTTCGTTTTTTATGCCTACCGGACCATAAGTTGAAGTTCAGGTTGTATTCGCCAATATTCGGTTCATAGCCTCGCGAATACGATACGTATTCGCCAGAAGAGAAATATTCGGTGCACCGAATATTCGATTGTATCGTTACAGCTCTATATGTGACTCATTCTCATCTATGAATGTGCCGCTTCTGTCCAGCAAATCTAAAAGACAGAAAAATAAAAAGTAGATCTTGCTTCTCCGAGAGAACGATGAGATTACATGAAGACTTTCACTTGAAGGCTGAAGTGATCTCACATGCATCTCAGTTTCAGGTCTCAAACCGTGCTCAGATTTGCCAAGTCTGCGATCAAAAGTCAGATCTGAATAGGCACTCAAACTCATCTCATCAAAGCTACTTTCTACATCAACAAGTCAATAATTGCCTCGTTTAGATGCATTTAATTGAGCTATTCGAGGGCACTATCTGAGAAATACTCAAAAAATGCCGTTCCAAACTCTGTCCACACCTTTTAATCCAAACAGTGTTCACAATGCTTTCAATGACGTAGAAAATCCCTTTAAAAGACGCACATCCGGCATTGTTACACTAACGCTTCCGTGCCTTAATGAACTATTACTACAAAGTGAATTAAAGTTTGATAACAAATATTTGTTTTACAAGGGAAAAGAATCTGCATTCAAGGTTCAAAGTGCCAGTCATTTGGTTGCTACAGTAACAATGCCTCCCCTTTGTTTGTTTCATTGCATTCGGTTTCTGTGAGAAATACTAGACACATCAGCATCTCTCAGTGCTGGATATCTCATGAACGAGCTTTAACAGTTAGTATAGCGCAATGCAACGTCACATCTCACTTCAGTCAAACAGTTGACCACTGACCTGAAAGAAAAGGTCTGGACGTCATTGTATCGTTCCGTCTACAGCATCTCAATTTTAGAGTACAAACATGTACCGTATTTTCCTGCATATAAACCGCAGGCGCAGATAACCCGCACCCTTATATAACCCGCACCCATAGATTGATGAACTTTTTTGTGTAAGTTCACATTTCGAATGTTGCTCGCATGACGTCAATTATCATAACTGTTCAGCTCGGTACACAGTGCTTGTGCGCGAAATTCACACAATAAGAAAACAAACAAGTCAGAATCAGAAGAAAAAGAAAAAGCAGTGTCTCCCGCTGTGAAGCAGCTCGTCCCTTAAGAAGCGTTTCTACAGGTGTTGATCATCGGATGGGATGAGAAGACCCCGCCCTCATGCAGCACAGCCAATCACGTCTTCCTGCATGATTGACAGGTCAGACAGCCTATCAGCGCAGCCGTCAGAGTGACAGTACAAGCGCCAGATACAACAACCCTCACAAGAAAGAGAAACAGAAAGAAAATAACGCAAAAAAACCCATACGTCCTTAGGAACATAACAAATATATTTTTTACATGTAAAAATGTGTGATATAACGCGCACCCCTGCTGCGGGGTTTGTAAAATCTGGTATAACCCGCAGGATATATGCGGGAAAATATGCTGATTGAAAACATGTGTATCTTTACATTTAGACCCTGATCTCACACCAAACCACTAAATGCACAGTGTTAACGTCGGTGTAAAATATAACAAACCAGGATATCTTTAGAGTAGCTTTGATGACTTGTGCACTGGTACATTTTTGCAGCACAGCATTTACTGTAGGGAATTCCTGATTGTGCGATAACTTTTTGATATTGCATGAATAAAACCAGAAAAAACTAAGTTGTGAGGAATAGAAGTAGAATAGAAAAGAATATACAGTAATACCTCGGTTTACGAGTGACTTTGTATACGAAGCAAATACAAGGATTGTATTGGAGTGCGAGAAATTTTCCCTGGTCTACGCACATTTTTTGTGGAAAAGTCTTAACACTCAGCGTCTTTGCGCACATTTTATACAGTACAGCATATAGACAATGGCCACCAAGATGAGTAAGAAGGAAGGTACGAAAAAGGAGATAACTGTTGAATTGAAAAAATAAATAATCGATAAGCATGAACGAGTGTTTCAGATCTGGCAAAGATTTACAACCGTTCGACGTCCACAATCTGTACGATATTAAAGAAAAAAGATTAAATCAAAAGGTTCTTTGTAAAAGTTGAACGCAAGGATGTAGAAAAAGACGACCAAGAGTCCAGAAAACGTAAAGTGATTCAGACAAGAGATAAAAAAAAATTTTAATTGCCATTTATGGTCGTGTGGAACGCATCGAGTGATTTTTATTACATTCTTATGGGGAAAATGGTTTTGGTGCACGAGAGTTTTGAGTTACGAGCTCTTGGAACCAATTAAACTCGTAAACTGAGGTATTACTGTATACATTTCCAAATATCAAGCAGACAAAATAAAAAGACAAAAGGTCTCACTGCCCTTTTGATGAACAGAGATGAGCTCCATTAATATATTAACATAAAATGTCTTGTAAATGTTTTGAAATTTGAACTGAATATAAAATGTAACTTTTTTTTTTGGATGCAGAATGTAAATTAACGACATTTTAAAAGATTCAAAGAACTTTTTTTAATCATCAGAAAAGCACAGTTGGTCAAGACTAAATTTCAATGACGACTTGACAAAGCCTATTTTTTAATTCTTGAAAGGTTTAAATGCCTTGAGGTTTTAAAGAACGATACAACAATAGACAGAAGCATAAATAAGCAGAATGATAAACGGACAACGATAGACAAAACAACAGACAACATGCAGAAAGACCGGCAGAACAATAGGCAGAATGATACAAAGATAGACAGAATGATAGGCAAAACGATACAGCAATAGATAAATAGGATTAGGATTCGAGACTGTCTGTCAGAGAGAAGTTGCGTGAGGACTTCAGACATGACCTTAGGCCGGCACAACACACTGAACAGCCTGTGCTTCTGCCCCTCACAGCGCTGTTTTCATTCACATCAAATTAAACATGGCGCTTCCTCCGACTGCGCTCTAAACACATTCATTCATTCATGAAGCGAACGGATCCTCCTCCAGAGCTGAGGAAGAGAAACAGAATAATTTAAAACGTCTGATTTATTTCTCGTGACCCTGTCACAAGATTACAACACCCCCCCCCCAATATACACTCCACCCATCCACCAGCCAGCTGCTATTATCTCCGTCCTCTCGCTCTCATTCTGCTTTGTGTACGAGGACAGACATCCTCTTCTCTTAAATCAGTCGTTTAGCTGTTCTGACCAGCCAGCCCTCCTCCTCCTCATCCAGTATTAGACACTCATAACTCACATGCTTCTTTATTCTATTTTTTTAAAAGACCTAGAAATAAGGGGGCAGCTATTATGGTCTGCAGCCGGTGTGGTGCAGGCCTGCGGTCACACTTCAGCTCTCTTACAAAAATCAAACCGGACCTGCCGACTGGACAACTGGCTCTGGCAGAGGAGAACTAGGGAGGAAAATAATATTTACATTTATGCATTTGGCAGACGCTTTTATCCAAAGCCACTTACACTGCATTTAAGATACACATTGACATTCTAGTAAGTTCAAGCTTTCTATGGGAATTGAACCCATGACCTCTGTGTTGCAAGCGCCACACTCTACAGTTTGAGCTACTGGAAAGCTATAATGAGTAAAAAAAATAGCAATGGAAGCACATATGTGACTTATATATTGGCCTACGCAAAATATTGTGCATTTCTTTATAGGAATAGTTCACCTAAAATATAAAAAAATAGTCAATTTACTTATCCATAATGACACTTAGCAATACACTACACCATAAAAGTATCATAAACGAGTTTAAATAGCAGTATATTTCAAGTCTTCTGACCCCATAACAAGCTGAACAATTCCTAAGCCATTTCTAAAACCTGGGGCCGGATTCACGAAAATCTTCTTAAGGTTCTTGAGATAAATTCTAAGAATGTTCCCAAGTGCAATTCCTAGAAGCATCCTATTAAACTTCCTCACGTTTCCAACTTTAGTTAGTGTGTTAATGTTGCTGTTTGAGCTTAAAAAAAAAAGAGAAAAAGCTCTGTAAGGTTACAAAACTCAAAGTCCACTCCATAGGGAGATATTCTCTTTAACAGGAAACACAGCGAACGGCTCGTACAACACGCTTCTTCTGGATCTTGCGAAGTCCAAATGTCACTCATTTCAATAATCCCCATCGAATGATAAGAGCTTGGCATGAACTGTGTTAGACAAGATGAAGACCAGTGGTTTGAGTCACAAAACAGTTGGAAAAAAAGAAAGAAGAAAAAAACAGTTAAGAAGAATTTTATTCTCAAGTATGAATCCAGTTCCTGGTCTTAAAAGAAAACCTAAAGCTGTATTTGTCAGAGGTCTATGGATGAAAAACATGTAAATTTTAAAACAATGACTCAAAACAAAACTAGAAAGTATCACTTAAATTATAATCAAAGCTGTATCAAGCAAATACTAATAATGAAAAATATTTTTATTTTTTTCTGAAGGGTCATGTGACACTGAAGACTGGAGGAATGATTGCAGAAATAAATTACAATTTATTTATTATTCAAATAGAACACTATCATTTTAAGTTGCATATTTCACAATATGACTGCTTTTATTTTGGTGTATATATAGTACAATTTTATATATTGTTTTTTATATTTTATATATTTGTGAATTTATTACTATGACTTAGTTTTTCATAATTATGTAATTGTACATTTCTTTTTTTTTCACTGCAATAATATGTGCAATCTGTTGTTGTTTTTAGTGCAATCACTACACTGTAATCCTTGATATACATATATATATATATACATATATACATATATACATATATATATATATATACACATATATATATACACATATATATATACACATATATATACACATATATATATACACATATATATACACATATATATATATATATATATATATATATATATATATATATATATATATATATATATATATATATATATATATATATATATATATATATATATATATATATATATATAAAAAATAAAGCTGTATATTACTTATATTTGTAAAATATTGTAAAAATTACTGCAGGAAAAGAGAAATTTCCCCATTGTGGGACGAATAAAGGTTTATCTTATGTAATGATTGCCCTCTTCAACAATCAGGATTTTATATTCCAATGAACCAGGGAAAACTAAACGAATCTGGATTTGGGTTGAGCAGCATCCCAAAACCACTTGCCTATTCTCCAGCTCAATAATTATCCCAAGAACAGTGGAAATAGGAGAGCAGTTTGGGATGTAGGATACGGCGGCACCTCGGGCTACAGCCCAGCACGATTGGCCTGTATAACACCAGAGACGCTGGCAGCATTTGAGAGCACGAGCCAGAAAAGTCACTTTAATCTAGGCTACAACTGTCCCTCAAGTCCTGTAGGAGTCTCATTCAGAGACCAGCCTGAAACCATGTGAGGGGGGGCCACACGCGCACGGCGAGGACCACGTGGGAGGACAGATCTGAGAAACTGTGTTGTTACCATAGAGACAGGCCTAACCCCTCCTCTCGCTACGAACCACCACGTCAATTCCTGAGCGTACGTATAAAACAAGAGCACTTGTCTCTTATCACCTCACTGCAGTCAAGCCAGGAGAGGATGCTGGGAAGAGGAGGAGAGATTTAGTCCAAAAACACTAAAATGCAGAACTGGGGTCAAGCGGCAAATACGGCTCTGCTTTAATAAAGCATTTCCTGCTTTCAGCAGAGTGAAGCTATCTGAACTGCACCTACTTCCACTGCGCTCCCTCCTCCATATGTTACACTGACCCTACGGTCAGCGCAGGTTTGAATCACTGCAGACGGCCAGACTGTGAGGGGGAAGTGGCTGCTCCTGAAAAGCATGCAAATATAAGCAGTAGGCCATTTGCAGCACGCTTTAACCACAGTGAACTGTTTGAGGTGAGTGCATCAGATAAACGACAACCACGGAATTTGCATAAGCGGTAGAGATAAACCTACTGAGGTTTACATGATTCAGAAAGGAAGTGCTTGGTTATTTTATTTGACTACGCAAACTCTGCAAGCACTGGATGCACTGAACTTTCTCCCAAAGTCTCACGCATTAACACACATTAAAACACTGAAGCAATACGATGTGACAGGATCTTAGTCAGGGTAGCTGCAATACTGAATGTCACTTAAAAAAACTTTTAGTAATCACTTAAAATGTCTTTCATGGTACAAAACTGAAATCTAGGATGCTGATTGGTCAACAAGATAAATGTTATCTAGCAGGCTATCCTAAATAAAGAGAATGGATAATAGTTTTGAAAGCATCGGTGAGATTGTGGAAAGCTACAAATCAATCAGTAATACTTGGTATTATATGCCATAAGCGTTTCTTTGCAAAAATGAGTTCACGTATTTATAGAGCTACATTATACATTGGAGTTACATTGTATACATTAGTTTCATTATGGCTGTGTTATTTCCAGCTTGTACTATTTAAAAAAGCTAATTTAAAAATAGACTGCACACATAAAAAAATTGCATTTTTAGTGGCAGGCCAAGTACATTTTTAAAAACTCTAAAAGATAAAACAAGGCATGCCAAACGTACAGAAATTCAACAAAATACAATTTTAAAGGTTACTAAAATCAGGGTCAAAAGACAAGGAATTTTATTGGGTCTTACAGGCCTATTAATGAGGTTCAATGAGAACCTTGTTGGTTCTCGCTGAAGCTCAAACGTGACGCGTAACACGAGAACGAACCTCATTGGTTCTTGTTGAAGCTCAAGTGTGACGCGTAACTCGAGAATGAACCTCGTTGTTCTTCAAATTGAAGAATAGAGCAGACAAACTAATGCGCACACTGATTTCTAGAGCCATTATGACCACTGTAAAACTAGGTCTAAACTATTCACTTGATCAAGGACAGATAAAAAAACTATAATTTTGAAATAAAAAGTTAACACTAGATCGCACAAAAGTCGCAACCACAAGATGTTCTGAACATGTTGCTATATGGGTTTATACGGAACTTCTTAAGTTGAATTTACTACCTTTTTACTACCTTCAAAATATTTTTTAATACCAGCGTCACTGCGATTATCTTGACCGACATAACCATCCTCCAAAAAAGGAGGGATTTTTTTTTTTAGGATTGGTTGAGCCTCTTGTCAAACATTAGGACGAACAGCCCTGCTTGGTCTACAGTCTCCACCAGTTTTTCTTCTTAAAATATGGTGCAATACCAAATTTGATCATGTAAGCAGACTTATTCTTGCCTAAAGCGAAGGATTTCGCTATGTCGGAGTCCGGAAACATTTCTAAACAGCTCTCCAAAGCCATCGTTGGAATTGAAAGAGTGGCGTTTTGTTGCTAGATCTAAACACTACGGACTAGTCGACTAGTCGAAACGCCACTGATTTGTGAGTCATTTAAACTAAAGTTTTGTAACTGATTAGACGACTAGACTAAAAGTAAGACGACAGTCAAAAATACATTTAAATGCATCAATAATACATTTAAAATACTGAATCTATAAATCAAGTAAAATAATAATGAATTTTGCTGAAATAAGGTCAGTATTAGGGGAGCGCGGGGCACAAAGTAACGCGGGGTAAATGGTACCGCAGACTTTTTAGATAGTTGCACAGGATTAAATATGACGTACTAACGGGCTTATCACCACACTGTTTGCACACGTCTTCTGGCCATCTTTCGAGAAAGTTCAGCGAAGTTTGGATGAGAACCACAGGAAAAACTCTTTTGGCAGCATATAAATATTTTTTGTTGTAGTAGTTGTTTTTCGATTTTCAAAGTGTGTGAAAGTATGTTAGTCCAATAATTACCATCTTCTTGGCTAAAAGATGGTACCATTTTGAAAGATGTGAACACAGTGACTGCTAGCCGGTCCTGAGGTAAACACGACACCGCAGGGTTAGTTGTAACATGATGTTACAACTAAGCCGCACATTGCATAGCCTACATCAATAATCAGATATTTTGCATTGTATTAACCTATTAAAAAGTTTTAATGTTCAAAGCATAAACAAAATGTAAACAAAATAAAATAAAAATATAATATTTCATTCATAAGTTATGCTTATTATCATCAAGACTCAACTTTTTGTAAGAAATAAAAATACATGCATGAACATCCATTGAATAACATGCGTTACAAATAACCCTCTGTCTGTTACGAGCCCCGCTCACGGGGTAAGAAGTAACATTTTACTCCTGGCGCTTTTGGCGATACTGCACAGAAACTGTAGGTCCGACGAACATGAAAACAGTGCTCATGTGTAGGAGAGACTTGCATGTTGTTTGTATAAAAATATGGTTAGTCTAACCCAGGGGTGGGCAAACTATTTGTCTCGCGGGCCACATTGGTTTCTTAAAATTGACAGAGGGGCCGGGATTGTTGACAGGGGGGGGGGGGGGGGGGGGGGGGGGGGGGGGGGCGCAAAACTGATATTTGTGTGCGCATAAATTACATCCGCAAGTGGAAAACAGAGCTACACGGGTACGCAAGCTCAAAAATAAAAAAAAACAATAAAAATAACTCACTGCTCTTGACTTTTGTAACTTTAATAAATTCAGATATTTTTAATATATAGTGAATATGATTCAATGCTATTTTACATTTGATTATCGTAATCAAATTAGCTGAGAGCAAGTGCTGGTTCTACCTGAAAAAACACTACTGTGTTTTGTTCTTCTGAGCCCTGATGAAGGAACACTAAATACATACTGTTTTATTGAATGAAAGATAAAATATGACAACAGAAGCATGAAAATAACTGAGGGAAATATTTATAGGAACATGACCAGAGCAAAGGCAGTATATATTTTCCTCAATTTAAAATATGTAATGACTTCAAAACTGGTGTATGAGCTCTAAGTGTCATGTACATTTTATTCTAATGTACATTATATTTCCTCTACCTATATTTCCCTATTTTTCCTCTTGTATTTGCAGGTCATGTTCTTGAATGCAGCAAATAACAACATAACGTTGACAGCATACAACTTCTTTTGAGAAGGTCGCACCTCTGCATTTACTTATAATAAATCCTAGAAAACCTGTATAAAGTATAGTTTGGTCTTAAATCACTCGACTGGGACACGTGAAATTACAACAAAACAATATTAATACAATTTAATCGACAAAAAAAACATAATATGCAATGTGACTGATTGAATCGTATATTTGCCTCAGCTCTAGATTGACAATCACAGGATTCCAATCACAACTGACCTCTGGAAAAAAAGGGAACTAACCAATGACGTTTGATGTTACTATTACAAGAGCAAGCCCCGCCCCGCGACTGACAAAAATAAAAATGCTCGCGCGAGCAAAAACAGCAGTTGAGAGCGGGCGAATGTTCGCGCGCGCGCAGATTAGATGTCAAGCGCGCGCGAGTGATTAAAATGATCTTGCGGGTACCCGTATTTACTCTGTAGCTCTGTTTTCTACTCGCGGAAGGGGGTGGGGGTCTAGAGGGGTTTGCGACACACGCATACTCTCCACCACACTTTCAGCGCCACTGCCGCTTGCAGCCGCGACAGAGTGACATTACAGGGAAATGTAAAATGAAAGAGGTTTAATAAAGGTTCGGCAAATTCGGCGGGCCGGATTAAAAAGCCCAACGGGCCGGATATGGCCCGCGGGCCGTAGTTTGCCCACCCCTGGTCTAACCCTATTATTTTGTTCATTATTTGGCCAAAACCAAAAAGTGTTACTTTGTGCCCCGCGCCGCTATTCGACATGCTTTCCTTGTGACGTCTCAAAACTGCTGTTTTATGTGTATGTGTTTCCATGGCGACGCGTCTGCTTGTCAAGTGACAGTAACCACAAAAAAGTATCGTATGCATTTAGTTTCTCTTATTTATTCAAAATATTCAACTTGTTCGCTGATAGTTTGTGTCGCAGATCGGAGAATCTGATCTGTCGGATTTACAACACGTAAATTAAGTCACTTCTACCGAAATACATGACAGTAAGTGCCCGCTGAAGTGGGAGAAGAATAGAGTGACTTTACCGCCGCACATAAACACCACAACGCCTCAGCTGCAGTGTAGTCTGTTCACTCTGCTGTTCACTCTGCTGTTCACTCTGCTGTTCACTCTGCTGTTCACTCTGCTGTTCACTCTGCTGTTCACTCTGCTGTTCACTCTGCTGTGCTCGCAATGCAATGGGCGCGCGCGAACAAACACAACCTCGCGTGATATTGCTCAGGTCCTAGTTTCAACATCTAAATAAATCCTTGCGAATTTTAAAAGGCCTGCACTTAACACAAATTGAAAATATATCTAAAAGATTTGGGCTCGAAAATTTAATACCTCGTCAAAAGACGTTTACTACTTTTTACTACTTTTTAATGGCCTTAATTTTAGCTGATTTCATTTACTACCTTTTACTACCTTTTACAACCCCGCGGACACCCTGTAAAGTGAAACTGAATTTTAAATGTCTTATTCATTTCCATTATTATTTAATCTGATGTGAATTTCTTAAATGTGATGTTTTTATAATAATAAGAGGATCATATCACAGACACACCCTGCCTCACAACATCGCCGTATTTCTGCAATACATGGCCTTTTAAGATCCCATAAATAAACAGACCTTTCTAAAACAAAGCTCTCATGAGGGGCAAAAATGTGTAACGTATACAAGCACAACTGCACTTATGTCACAAAAACATCTGGGCAGCTCTATAAAAGGATATAAAATGGCTCCATTTTACTGTCCTTAAACTTCTCATTTTGGAGCCGTCTGTCATTTCGTAAAAGTATGCGGTTCCTCACACTAGTTTCCTTATGATTCCTAGTTAAAGCTGCCGTCTGGATGGAATGTAATGTTAATGAATGGCTACTTGTAGACTGGTAGTGTCGCCTCCTGTTCCTTCAACGCTCTTTATGAGTGACGGAGGGAAATGCTGAAAACCAGGGACGCTCCATGTCTCCAGAAAAACAGGAAATGCTGCAGGGACAGCGCCAATAACAATTAAAGCAGTCTTTCCCTTCTATAAAGGAGAGCAGTAACCAACAAATAAACAAGCATGAACCAGCGCATAATTCTTTAAGACAACCATGTGAATGCATTATCAGTCTCAGCTGGTTAAAACTGAGATGGTGAAGCTGGCCAATGATTATTTTTTGTTTTTGTTTTTTTGGGACTACATTTCCAAGCTTAAAGATTTCTTAAACTGAATTGTGAATGAAGCACAAGACGGTTGATAGACACTGCCATCGAAACCTTTAGATGATCAACAAGCCATCGATTAACAGAGGCAAATCATTACGTTCAATCTCCGCATTAGAGCAGGATTGGGATTTGGGCGCGTACAGAGGAGCATCTTCTGTACCAATGAGACGGCAAGGAGATATTCCACATCTACTTCCTAAAAGCTCCCTTTCTGTTCTTTTCCATTAGTGGCTTGCGTTTCTATGGCCTACTTTGTGAGGAAATTGATCTGTTAAATGTGTCAAGGATAAGAAAAGGAAAAACGTGTATGGAAAGGCCATTTGAGGTTTGAGGTGTATAATTAGATACATGGTTACCATACAAAGTCATGCTTTTTAGCCTCCCAATTTCTGTTTGTCATATGCTGATGAGTCTAACCAGATGAGAAATTTTGAAAAGAGAGCAATGAAGAATGATGTGCGTGTGCTATCCATCCCTGCAGGTCTGTTGCGTTGCTGGAGAACGGCACCTGTTCTATAAATACCGCCACCGGGGGAGCCGCGGACGAACTCGGGTCAGTCAACCGCTTCATCCAGGATGCAGAGAATACATCTATAAATACACACATCAGAGAAAAGAGACCCTACACTTCGTAATCTCACTGTAAGAACCCAAATATGAAGATACGAACGCATGGTGAGGGCAAAGTACCACGGCCTGCGTCGCTTCTTTCTCACTTGGCGCTCCTTCGAGACCACCTGACCCCATTCGGCTCTGTGTATGTGGGGTTCAGAGAACAGCGCTCTCTACAGGCCGGTTGAGATGAGGGCTGCTTATATAAGAGTAACAGCAGGGACTCGCAGCCAATTAAAATCCACCCTCATTAAAGAGTACATCACCTACCGTTAGGGATATTTCAGGATTTCACTTGCCTGCTGTCATGCTGAATTCTGATACTGGCCTTGAGGGAACGATAGGTTGGTGAATTAATATGAACAAAATGCAAGAAATTGTTACGAGGGTGATTTTGAGGTCTTAAATAATTTATGAAAAATAAATAAAAATTAATGTGCATGTGGACACAAATAAATTCTGTTCACACCAGCGATGATCTAGCAAATCTCTTTGTCCACATGATGATGCAAAAACGCTTTAAGAAGTTCACATAAAAACACCAGTCGAACCTACAGCAGCAGAACAACAACGAAAAAACCTGCCAGTCAGATTCCAGCACACGATCAAATGCGTTCATGATGTTACAGTTTTCCAAAATCTCAAAACTCTGAAGTCCTCACTTTACAAGCAGTTATTAAAAACAGAATTTTTCCTGGGGATTTGTCACACAAATGACAAGGTATTGCACAATTCAGAACTGTTTGCTTTGTAGATTACAATTTAATTCCTGAAATATAAAATTCATACATTGAACAGGTCAAATTACAACAATTGCATTTCAATTACATGCATTACATTCAATTAGTGTAAATCTTAACAAGAATAGTGTTTTGTTTTTTTAAACGGGGTGCCGGTTGGAAGAATTAAAGAAATAGTTCACTACAAAATGAAAGCTACTTTTTTTTACTTATCGTTACAAACCTGTATGACACAACATTCTTCTGTATAACATAAGAAAAACTAATTTTTTCATAGACAAAAAAAAAAACGACTCGAGGCATTTTTCAAAATATCTTCGTTTGAGTTTCACAAAAGAAAATCTGAAATAACATGAGAGTGAGAAAATGATGACAGGATTTTCATATTTAAGGGAACTATCCCAAATATTTCACAGAATAACATTACCTGTTGAATCTTTGAACTATAATAATTCAATCATTTAAATCTGGTTCCATTTAAATTCACTTATCTGAATCTGAGCCAATTCTACAACTCTGAAGTTTGCCGATCTTTGGAGGATGATAGGCTGAAACGCAGAACATTTATGTGTACGGGGTTTGAGAAGGTAAAACACCAGCTGATAAAAAAAAAAATCACAAAGCTGTAATGCATTTTGGTGCAGCATAAAGGTGAATCGTAGGGATTTTATGGCATATCCTAGGCCCTGTTTACATGATATAAAGATGTGTTTTGGTCGATCGGATCACGAGTTGACGACTCTAGATACAGGTGTAAACAGAGTATAAAACCTATTGAGCTTGTCTACTTTCAACCACTTCCAGAGGTAAACCAAAACACATTTGACCGGATTACTTTCGTAGTGTATACGCTGTCATGACGCAAAACATACCTGATCTCTGCTTGGAGTGTGAATTGTAACTGGTCTCGTGATTCAATTCGATTACATTCACGATTCAATACAATTTCACCATGCATGAAGGCACGTTGCAATATTACTTTACACAGCTACATTTTTGTCAATGAATACAAGCAGTCATACAGTATATATAAATAAAACACCCTTTTTATTTAATCTGCTCCAAGAAGATACACATCCTGAATATAATCAAACAAAACTCAAGTCTGAACACAAGCATTAACCGTATTTTCCGCACCATAAGGTGCACTGGATTATAAGGCGCATGCGAAAACATACGGTCTACCAAAAAAGGTAACAGTGAGTTTTATTGAACTTTATTCTACTAATAACAATACACTCACATTATGTTTTAATCAATCCAGCAAAGTCATCATCTTCCGTGTCTGAATTGAACAGCTGAGCAATTTCACCATCAAACATGCAGGTGTTGAACCAAAATCTGACTCCCCCCTCAGGTGCATTCATTAATACAAGCTTCCATGAGCATGTTCGCTTATCAATCAATATTTTTTTCCACACAGTAAACATCCAGAACATGCAAACACCCACTCATCATGTGACGAGAGAAAAAAAGTTTTCCTGGTGTCCTGATTAGACAGAAGCACATGGCAGTGTGCACCTGGAAGATACATGAAGGGAGCTGAATTGTATTTTCCAGGTTCCTTTATGCATCTTCCAGGTCCTTTAAGCTCCCCTGTGTGTGTGTGTCTGTGTCTAATCACGATCCTAAATCTCCTCAGCTGTTTGTGCTGCTTTGTCTTTGTCAGTTGTGAAGGTTTCTAGGTTCGTGTTGCGTGATGTGTGGATGTTCCTTCTTTCCACTAAGAAGTGCCAGTTTCTGTTGTATTTCAGGTATTTTGGTTTTCGTGTTTCCTTGAATAAAGCTCTTGCGTTTGGAACTTATTCCTCGTCTGCGGGTGCGATCATATGTAAATTACACAAACGCATTTAATCCATTAGATCGAAAGATCTGAAGAAAAAAAAAAAAACATATACCCACCCATCGACCATCCCATCTAAGAAATCAGGATCAAAGTGGTTGAAAGTGGACAAAAGGCATGGATTAAAACACCAGGTATAAACGGGTACGTGTCTCCCTCGACTACTTGTGATCTGACTGACCAAAACTCATTTTATGTTAGTGGTTAGGTGTAAAATAACCTCAATGACTGGCAGGAACATCCACAGAGATCCAGTGCTCTCGAAGCAGAGAAAGCGGGTGGTTGTGGTAAACTCAGTCTATCAGTTCTCAGAGCATGAACAGGAATGACAGGAAACTGCCCGCCAGCTCTAGACTCGGCTGTCATAGCGTCTTGTCACAGAGGCACAGTCATGACGGCACTGCCTTATTTGCTCAAGACGGATGTCGCAGCACGTTCATATATCCATTACGCCCTGCGACGGTGGGCCGCAAACAAAAGCCCTGCGCAGACACCTGATGCACGAGTTTCGTCACTTGCTAGGTGGAAGTCCAAAGTGCAAATCCTCTTGTTTGCACTGGACATGGAAACCACCGTGAAGGGAGCGGAGAAAGAGATGGCGACTGATTGGAAAATAGTTCAAGTGTTGCTCTGAAAACGACTGCTAATGAAAAAACAAGACAGATGAGTCATGAGAGCACTATAATTGAAAATGAAAGTGTGCGCAGAAGCCAAGGCCCTTCCCCAAACATGATGTGGCCGTCAAAACCAAAGTTTAATCTTCAGTAGGGCAGCCAGGAACACCGCTACACAACCACTGCTGTCTACAATGCAAACTCACACCACCAGGACATTTGTTTTGTCATTCACTATGACACAGTCACCATTAGCATAAAAGCCTGAGTGTAAAGAAGTAGTCAAACTAGATATTGCATGTAAAAGCAAGAGACCAGAAAGGGCAACTTAAGCAAAGAAACTGCATTCCACAGAGTATGAAAATGTAATTTTAAACGCTGACCTGTGATTGTATTACGAATAGATGAGTGACGGACAGAGAGTCTGAGATGCTTGGCTACTTTCGTTTGCAACTTTCGTTTGGCAATTACATAAAAAATTAGGGATGCACCGGATAGCAATTTTTATTATCCGGCCGGAACCGGATAGTTCCGGATATCCAATTAACTATCCGGCAGGAACCGGAACCGGATATATGGATACTTGTTGCACCACAGCCAATTTTTTGAATGAATATAAAAAAACAAAAACAAATTCAGCTCCCAAAAAAATAATTATACAAGATATTTTTGTTGGGTTCCCCCAAATTCCGGTCCTTACTTACGATTTAATCAGTTTAGCATTGAACTTCATGAAGATCATTTTTTCTGCATTATCAGGGAGCAGTCGCGATCGATGTTCAGTAATGATCCCGCTAGCTGAAAATAATCCCAAACGACGCTAAATTTACACAACGACATTGTTTTTTGTTTTTTTTGTATCCAATGTTTAAAATGGCGGCTGAACTAAATTAAACTAATAACCGAAAATGACCGAGCAATATCCGGTACCTGGTACCATTTCGACCGGAACCGGAGCCGGATAGGGAAAAGAAAAAAAAAAAAAAAAAAACGCCGGATACCCGGCTAACCGGAACCGAAACCGGATATCCGGTACATCCCTATAAAAATTTGAAAAGTACTTCTACACAGAAGAAAAACACAATATTAAAACGTAATAAAAAGAGACCATATGTAAGGATGTGTTCACACTTTAACACTGAAACATTTTTAACACTGAAACTAAAGACACTACGGACTCATGATATATCAGCCACTATTTCAGTTTTGGCCGATAAATGCTTAACTTTAAATGTTATCATTATCAGCCGGATAAGGAAATAAGGCTGTGGTGTTAAAGCCAAAAAAATAATGCATTTCTTTCAGCTGAGACACTTATAGTTTGAACTGCTTGATATGATTGGACTCACTTTGAAAAGGAAAATACAGATCAACATTTGATCACAATATTCAGATCAATATTTGCAGAGCATTTGCAGTGTCATAAAAGCAACAAAGTTATAATGCAAACACGACTGTAAAAGAACGTTGTAAATTCTGTGCGCTTGTGCATTCGCAGACTTTTGTGCAGTTGTAAGTTGTAGTATTGTTTATTTTTGATATAGATATATATAAATAAAACGCATAAAATGTAAATAAATATATCTGCTAAATGTAATGCGCGTGTATACACACACACACAAACAAACATCTATCCATCTATAATTTGGTTAAGTTGATTATCTGGAGCTGTACACTTTAATAACTGCAGGGACTGTCATATACATAACATTACAATGACAACACTATTGTGTAATAAAATGTTGTGAATTGTTTAGGTTTAGTTGCTGTATTTCAGCGTGTTGTTACAGGAAGTGCGCATCCACAACAGAAGTTACACATTCGGACTATGTAACAGTTCAAGTTCACCTGTGCAAATATAATTTGTAATATGTTTATTTTGTATAAGAATCTTATCTTATACAGGATGCGTTGAGTTAATTAACCTTCTAGGAAAGTGCTTCAGTTGACGCGTGTTAACTAGCACTTTTACTGTTCTCGTATTATTTTCATCAACAATTTGGTTGAATGTAATTTCCTTCTTGTCCATGCGGAGGATATTTCACTTTATTTATCCACGGCATATGCATGGTTTCTTTATATGTAGCTTAAGTACGGTTGTCGAATGACTTGGTTGCATGTTTTAGGTATTTTATTTTTATTTGTTAGGCAATACATTTTTGGTAACAATTTACAATAAGGTTAACTAACATGAACTAACAGAGCAATAACCTTTGTTAATGTAATATATTTGTTCATGTTACTTCACAGTGCATTAAATAATGTTTTATTGTTGATTTATGTTGAAGTGTTTGAGACATGGCTTTTAATGGTGAGCCTTTTGTTTTTTTAAATCAGACACTATATCAATTTGAATTTAGATTTAATTCGGCCAATATATAGGTTATCAAAATTGGCCAAATTTTTCATATCGGAGAATCCATAAAAGATACCAAACTTAAAGGCATAAGGATATGTTCACAACCTGATTGATCAACTTATATTATGTATATCTGAACTTTTCGAACATTCAAAACGATACTGTATTCTGGGCTACATGCGCTTGTTGTATGTGCGTAGCTACATATGATGGTATTTTGACCAGCTGAGAAGCTTTATAAAATGTGTAAAAGGAGTCAAAACAGTGGCAGGAATTCCTGATTTTTAGGGTCGTTTTTGGTTCGTCTACATGTCCGTGTTGCGTTCATATTTAATTCGAACCATACCAGAATTAATTTCCATTCGAACACTGGTGGGCATCAAACAAGCGGACGGAGAGCGCTGAAAAGATGGGTCTCGCGCCGCTTGTTTGGTTCGGATGGCAGCATTCACACTTATTCAAATGAACCGCACTAACAGAGCAAAATCGCACCTAAGTTTGTTTTGGAACAAAAAACATCCAAGAAAAATAGTAAGTAAATGTTATTTTAATTAATTACATGGGTAAATAGCCTTAAGCTCAGTCTCAAACTTGTACTACAGAGCTAAAATTAAGAGTGTAAAAGAAACAAATATTTGTTACAAAAAAGCGGAATAGATATTTCTTATTTTTTATAGATTTTTCTTATTTTTGTATGTACTATGACATCCTTTTCTTGTCATTTCTTGGAGTGTAGTGTGTTATTGTTACCAACCAGCCATTCTGACCACTTAAAAATAAAGCACAGTGGAATCTGGTTATGTCGACGGCCTCAGGGGTTGCAAAAAAGCATTGAGATAACCAATTATCGAGAAAACCGACAGCCAATACGGCCAATGAAGCGATCGGCATGCTATAAAAATGTACATACACTGTATATGTTTGCTAGCAACAAAAGGCATATGTGCACCAACTAACAGCAGAGATTTACCAGTACATAATAAAAACACCTTCGATTCTCGATGCAAACCTTTAATTATATTCTCCAACATTGCAAACACAATGATCGCTCACAGCGTAAACAGTCACAACACATTCTCTCATAACATATTCGTGAGGTCATCAGGTTGTACTAGATTGCATACTTTCTTGTGTTCTGCCTGCCTAATGTGCTTTCTCAACAAATTCGTCTTTGTCCCGTCTTTTAATAACAGTGTTCTTCAATCCGCAGTGGCGCTGAGCAGAGCGCGCGTCAGAACAAAAGCAGGTGTGTGTGTGTGTGTTTATCTAAGCCTCATACTCAATGGTCGGTAAACGCTCGTCAATGTCAAAATATTTGAGAAAACCAATCAAATCAGAGAAGGCGGGCTTTATGTGCACACAGCTGTGAGTGCTTTAGGATGGGGTGGGCCCCACGGCAGCACTTGCTGCTTGTTGAGAAGTGCAATAACGAAATATGCTTTCACTTCAGAGAGTCTCCAAAAACTCCAGATAAAGTCGTTAGATTTGTCGCTAGTCAGTCGCTTTTTTGAAAATGTGGTCCGAATACTCGCTAAATATAGCGACAAAGGCGCTAAGTTGGCAACACTGTCCGCAAGTTCTTCTGGCTGTGCGGCACCACTGGAGATTCACGTGCAACGGGAACTCAGCGCATGCGCTGTGAACTAGGTACGATCATTAGTCACGAGATAACCATGTGAAGTGGCAAATTTTTCCCTCTTTTGTGCTCGAGATATTAGAGTTCGGCGGCATAAAAGAATCGACGTAACCGATGAGAAAATGCTAAGACAAATAGGGAGTTTGGCGGTTCCACTTCAAAAATGTCAACATAATAGGATTGCCGAGGTTAACCGAGGTCGAGATAAGTGAACTCCACTGTACTAAAATGTCTAAAACTACAACTAAAACTGCAATTAAACAGAAACTTAAGTCATTTAACATAAAATTGAAAGCCAATTCAAAATGATATTAAATACAGTAATAGTACTGTTGAGGTGTAGCATGCTTAAAGTCTAGAGTCGGGGATTATGTTTTCAACTGCAGCAGTGGTCATTCAACTCATCCTTATAAAACCATCAAGGCTGAAGGCAGAATAGCGCACGTACGTCAACAAGGACAATTATACAACAGCTCACCTGAAACTATTGGCTAGTAAGAGAAAAGTGCAGCCCAGTGCAAGAAATACATCAGTTTCAACAGAAGACACTTCATTTTGGGGGACAAATTCTAGCTTTAATCTGTTTTGACCAATTACAGACAGCGACATGGCCCAGTGCGCCTTGCCTGATAAGGGCTTCAGGGCAAACCAGGGGCAGCACAAACCACATGGATGGGTGGCACAGCCAGCTCAGTGAAGCGAGCAGCAAAATGAATGGCACTGGCAGGAAGTTACGGCCCTGTCAAACTAAACCAGAGAAAAGCTGGATTAATACACTCTTTAAACACCATTTCAAACACCCAAGCTGAATGAAATCTGAACAGGAGCAAACATCAACATAAGCATAGATGTTTTCTTCTCAAATACCTTTGAGCAGATTAGAGGATCCAAACAACACAGACTAACCTCTTAACACAAAAAAAACAAAACTTAAAAGATGCATGGATTGCTAGCTAGTTAACCATCTTTTTCTCTGTACTACAAAGCATGGCACAGACAGCAGCCATTCAGCTTTATTTAAAAAATAATAATGCATTATACAATAACATTATTATAAATGTTAATTTAAGAAGGGTAAAGTTTAATATTAAAGTAAATTAATGACTTCTTTTAAAAGAGGTCATATAGGGATATTTTCAAAGATCATAATTTTGTGTAAAGGGTGTAATGGAATATGTAAACGCTTTAATGTTCATAAAAATGCATTATCACATACTGTTCGTTATTTTAGCTCCTCTATGCCCAGTGTTTCTAAAACACGCCAGCTGACCCAGTGAGTTGTGATTGGCCGAACACATCAAGCGGAAATTTAACGCACTTTAAAAACAATTAGTAATGTCGTCAGCCAGAGTCGGATAATAAAAACGAGGATGACAGTTTGAAAGCACAAAAGGCGCCATGTTGCTTCAGCGGCCAGCGTCTACGTTTGTCATCTTTTCAGCACAAGTTATAAGCGGAGAACAGAGGATACTATATTTGTAAACTTAAATCCATATCTGCACTTTTAATCGTAAGAACGATATGCGTTACATTACACGGCACAAAACTCTGCGATTGATTGTCAATAGCAAATACTGTAACAAACAATATAAAACACAAGCTTTGATTCAAAAGCGCCGGATTGCAATGTTGGAACTGCAATCATTTACATTTATACATTTGGCAGATGCTTTGGTACACACTGACAATCTAATCAGTTGGGAATCGAACCCATGACCTTGGTGTTGCAACTGCCACACTGCTGTTTTTACAGGAAAGCCTCCCGGGTTCAAGAAACTAAAACACGCTGCGCACACACACGGATATTTGGGTTGTACTGTTCTGGAACAGTGTTGTAAATAAATCGTAACCACTAATTCCTTATTGCGCCCACTTTCAGAAGACTAAATAAATGGCTTTTGCTTTCGCATAGAAAAACAGCATCTCCACAACATGGCAGTGATGACACTACTACGAAAACAAGAGGACAAACTTTAAATACAAATATTTTCATATGGTAGGTATGGGAGTTCGATCGAGTTTTAGCTCGATCTGGATCGGCCTTCTCTTTGGTTGAGAATATTTTTGAGTTAAACTTTGAGCTAAGTAACTTCGCAGATCTTTTATATGCAAAAACAGCAACATGTTAAAAGTCGAGCGATACTGGATTATACCACTACCGATAACTAGGTTGGGTCATACTTGACAATTACAGATTAATCGACCAATAGTTTTAAAAATGAATACTGGATTAAAATAGTGTTATTTGTTTAAAAAGAAAAGGAAAACACTGCTGAATCATGAAAATGTGATAAATTAAATAAATATGAATATATTAAAATGAGTATATATTATTTACATTTATGCATTTGGCAGACGCTTTTTAATCAAAGTGACTTGCATTGCACTCAAGAAAAACATTGACATTCTAATCAGTTCTTGCTTTCACTGGGAGTCGAACCCATGACCTTGCCGTCGCAAGCGCCACCCTCTACTGTTTGAGCAGTAAAGGTTTTTATTTATAAAAATTTTTTTATAATAAATAAACATTAACATATTAGAGAACAAATAATTTCCTATAGAACAAATTTCTAGAGAAAATAAAATTAAAATACAGTAATACCTCGAGATACGAGCGTCTCTACATACAAGTAATCCAAGATACGAGCAAGCCTTCGGGCAGATTTTTGCTTCTAGATACGAGTACATTTTCGAGACAGGAGCACACGTACTGACGCAGATGCCGACGCACTTTCACTATACGCGTCGCCCGCGAGTAGCTGATTTTCTCTCTATTTTGTGCGTTCTTCATAATAGCGACGATTCCTAAGAAAGTGAGTGGTAAGGATGGCAGTGAGAAGAAGAAACGCATGATGACCATGGAAATGAAGCATGAAATTGTGGATAAATATGAGCGTGTGCTGGCGTGAGTAATCGAGCAGCAGGAGCATCAGGAAGAACAGTCGATCGCTGATCGAGCTGCAGACATGGATCATACTCCGGTGTTGCAAGAGCTCAGCAGTGGCGAGGAGGAGGAACCGGAGGAAAACATTTCTACAACTGAAATTAAGGAAGTGATGGCTATGTGGCAGAAGGTTTTTAAAGGGAGGCAGAAACCAATTGGTACCTCCCCCTCCCTCAATTGGTATTTTGTTAACAGGTCTGCACCAAGTGAAAGTGCCGGTGGTCAGGCGAAAAAAAGGTAAGAAAGGTACGAAAACTAATCGAAAAAAGGAAAACAATACTATAAAATAGAAAAGTTTTAAAAAAGTAAGCAAAGTTCAGTTATGTTAATTTAAGTTTATGTAAGTTATGTAGTGTTCCGATAAGTTACGATACGAAGTGTCTCCGTAGCAACCCCCTCCCCCCCTGCCACTACTGAGTGTAAAAACTTATAATTAAAACCATATTTTATGTGATATCACACGAATCCTTATGCAGTATACATGTACTATAATTGTGTGTGTGTGTGTGTCTAAACCAATAAAAACATGTTTTTTTTTTCCATCGTTACGGATCTGGAACGGATTAATTTGTTTTCTATTATTTCTTATGGAAAAATATGATTCTAGATACGAGCAATTCGAGTTACGAGCTCTGCCCTGGAAAGGATTATGCTCGTATTTAAAGGCATTACTGTATTACAGGACAAGTTTTAGGTTTTTATTGTGTGTAATAAACTAAAAACATGCATGTTTGCATGCAAATCTCATTTATTAACATGGCTTTATACATTTCAACAGCATGTATTAGAGATACAATTGCATCTTGACTATTTGTTTATACTTCAGAACACTTGATCCAATCAAAATAATATACGTATTAGTGACACAAAAAAAGAGCTGAAATCAAACACGTTTATGATTTAGGTTTATGCTTCTGTTGGCTGCATGAAGATACAGTTTGCACTCTCACATCCCCAGCTTTAAATATGCAACTTCACCAGCTAATGAATGCATAAAAGTGCCCATCTGGATATAAACTATTACAAAGATGGAAATAATAATGCAACATTAAACATTTGAGTCAGCTTGCGTGTATTTGTCACCGCTTGACATAGATAAAATCTTGTGCCAAGGCATGTTTTGCATATTGATTTTCACTAAATTAACAAAGAGGGAAGAATAGTCAATTTCAATATTGGCTTTCCTGTAGCTCAAAAAGTAGAGTGTGGTGCTTGCAAAACCAAGGTCATGGGTTCGATTCCCAGGGAAAGCAAGAACTGATTAGAATGTCAATGTGTTTCTTGAATGCAATGCAAGTAACTTTGGATAAAAGCATCTGCCAAATGCATAAACATAAGTGTAAAAATACAAATATATAGACAAAACTACAAAGAGACTTAATACTCTCATACATGCAAGCTGTAAACAAGGACCACAAAATGTATGACCAAATAAAGTGCAGCAAATTAATCACAAATACTTTGTGAATATCTGAAATAGCACCCGATCTGACTAATAACCACAATTTGTCAAAGCTTAACTAGACTAAGCGGTTTTTACAGAGTGAGAGGCTGGTTAACACAAAGCAGCAATGGAAGCAAATATCTGTTCACAAAGCCTATTAAGGTCTTGGCTAATCCAGACTAGCCAAGACTTATCCCGAGTTAGGCTGACAGTTTTAACTTATTTAGGATGGGCCATTAATAGGATGACTGAGCACCAACAAGCTGTTTTTTTAAATAATTCCTTTGATGACATGGAGATGGCGGGAACGAGACCGGGAGAGAACCTTTACTTATTAATTCTCTCATAGCGGTAAAGGTCGAACTCTTGTATTTTCACAGAGGTCACGGCCATTCTGTGACCTCATTCAGAGGTCATTCTGTGTCCTCAGAATCATTTACGGTTACAGAAGTGCTCCGGTTCTCGTTTCACTAGAGTTCACTCGACTAGACGAGCTTGAGTGGTCACAACTTTAAATGAAGGGTCCTACAATTTTGCATACTGGTTCACCAACGTCTCAAATAGAGTCCAAATAATTAAAGATGCAAATTTCAAGTCAAATAATCCTTCACTACGCACAGCCGTGCTTCAAACACAACCACCGCGCCAATCGGGAACTTTGGGGATTGGGAAGTGTTTTGGGACCTAAAAAGCAGCTCCTCGCCATCTCTGGGAAGTGGCGGACTGTCAGACGGACTGACTGTAAATCGTCAAAGTGACGTCATCAGAGAAAGGGTTTAACCCTACCATTAACTGAATGAAGACAGGAGTCAAAAGTGCAATAGAAGAACTTTTAGTTTGCAGTTTCATCAGCAAAAGCTTCAGGTCTCACAAGGAGTTCGTGGGCCGCCCCACATACAATAACATTGTTACAGCAATTATACTCTAACAGAGGCTACTAACTACATTAATGATGACGGTTAAATGATTCTGATTGGCTAAGAAAGAAAGATAAACAAAACTAGTACTTTTCCACACAAGAGCAGACAGTCTGAAGCATATCTTCGTTGATCACATGGTGATCATTGTGCAGAGGAGCTGCATTTTCAGACTTTGATTAAAGATTGCAAAGCCAAAAAATGTGTTTGTGTGGATTGACCTGCACAGATGAATCGTTCACCACAAAACTAGCAATTTGCACAAAAAAGAATTAAGTGTGAAAATTAGGGATGTGCGCGTGTAGTCGATAATGAAGACAATAATCTTTTTTGGTATAAAAAAAACACAAGACTTTATAGTTCAAATAACTTTTTACAATTTAAAAGTTTTCAATTTGAATATATTTCAAAATGCAATTAATTCCTGTGATGCAAAGCTGAAGACTGGAGGAACAATGCTGAAAATGTTTACCGTATTTTTGATTAAATAAATTGAGTTTAAGAGTCTCACAAACAACGCAAGGAAAAAAATCCACTAATTGTTTCAATTTTATATTTAAAGGTCGTTTAAAAACAAACATTAAAGCGCTTGAAAAAAATTAGCGGAAACTAAATCTTTACAGCACATCTCGCATGCGTTTTGCTTCTGTCAGTCACAGCGGGTTTACAAACGTTTACTCGATAGACGAGCGAGGCTTGAGAATATTTTGAATTAGAAAGAGACGGAAAAGTTTTATGTAAACGGTCATGGTAAACTGGCATATAATAATCCCACTGGAGCTGAGCGAAACCTTATTAATCCCAAACACGAGATGTTACGAGAGACTAGGGATGAGCGCTACGACTAATTCGTTAGTCGTTTAAACTGAAGTTTTATGACACTAATCTAAAAGTAAGAAAACCTCAAGACGACAGTCAAAAATACATTAATGATACATTTAAACAAGCAAAACATTGCGCAATTTTCTACAACTGTACGCCACTGTGATCCCGCTCGCGCTGAAAGAATAAAGTCATATACTTTACAGTAATCCCTCGCCACTTCGCAGTTCAAGTTACCTCAATGCTCAATCTCAATACCTCAATCCTCAATGCATCGCGGATTTTTCAAAAACATTCGTTGAAAAATAAAAGTTAAAAAATACTGCCATATCAGCAGTCGTATTGAGGAAAGCAGCGTTGTTTCACTGGTGCGACAGAAACGGTTCCCCAGGATGCCAGACAAAGAGAGAAACTCTCTCAGAGGCTTTGGACACGCCCACAGGCAATAAGACAAGACACGTGATTGGTTCCGTGCGCGAGATTCGACCAATGAGAGCAGGAGTGGATGCATCCCGTGAGCTGATAGCTGAAAATCCACGAAGTAGGATCAGCCAATCGCGGGGGGTTCCGGTTCACATTAACCGCGATAAACGAGGGATTACTGCAAATAAAAAAATTAATAAAAGTATTGTCTCGAATAACACCATGGAAACGGACACACACGTCTCGCTACATAAAGTAGCAGTTTTGAGACTCAAGGAGGAAAGCGTGTCGCGTAATATTGACCTTTTTTTAGCGCCATTCATTACGGGAATTGAACTTGATTCACAGATTTTAAATGTATCATTGATGTATTTTTCACTCTCTTCTAAGGTTTTCTTACTTTTAGACTAGTCGGTCACAAAACTAGTGGTAGCGCACATCCCTAGTGAAAATATGAAATAAATATGGCGGATTTTGAGTTCATGAGGAATTTAATTAATCATGTTTTTTAAATGTTTCTACAGGTACTTTATCTGGTATTAAACGCGTTCATCCTTGTTTGGGAAGACCTGTAACCTCAACGAGAGAGAGAGAGAGAGAGATTGATAATATTGCTGATGATATAGACTTCTGGCATTATTTAGTGAAAAACGCAACGTTTATGGAAATCTTCTGTAAGGCGGATGGAGTTTATTAAAGAGTCAAATGGACTTCACTTTAGCACATGTCTCGAAAACTCATACTTCTGTCCATCTCTCCCTATCTGTCTTTATCATCAGTTCACTGTTTCATAGTATTTTATGATCCACTTTAATACGAGCAGCTCATTTTGTGGTTTCAAGCGGAAAAACAGTCCTGACAAATAGGAAATGAATGACGGTTGTCCGTGTCAGATATCACTGCTCACCAATTCACTGAGTCATAGACAGAACAGCAACCAAACTTCACAGCTTGATAAAGCGTCCAATTCTCCTTCCTTGGGAGTAACCAGTCCAGATCACTCACGCCCTCATAAGGCAATAACCGGCCACCATTTTGAGATGATTCAACCCAAGAATTGATGTTATAAGCGACCCAAAAGATGACAGGTGGCTGACATGATAATGCGTGAATCGGTTGATGTTTTACATTTATATTTATGCATTTGGCAGACGCTTTTATCCAAAGTGACTTGCATTGCATTCAAGAAACACACTGACATTCTAATCAGTTCTTGCTTTCCCTGGGAATCGAACCATGACCTTGGCGTTGCAAGCGTCACACTCTACTGTTTGAGCGACAGGAAAGCAAGTTTTGCACTGATACCTATAAACTAACTGGAAACAATGAAGATTATCAAGGTGGAAAACATCCAGGAAAGTGTTACACTTTAAATCACGCTCATCTGACAAGCTCTTTTCAATTTTATTTCCCTAAAATTTGAATATCCGACAGGTAGACAAACCACAAAACAATCTCACAAAATAGGCACCTGTTGTCATTCTGTATCCTTCAAAGCAAACTCATTCTTGATTGCACACATTCCTCTATCAAGCTTTCCTATTGCTCAAACTGTAGTGTGAGGCTTGCAACGCCAAGGTCATGGGTTCGATTCCCAGGCAAAGCAAGAACTGATTAGATTGTCAATGTGCGTCTTGAATGCAATGCAAGTCAAATGCATAAATGTAAGCTGCAAGCAACAGAGCACTTGGGTTGAACTCATAATACAAAACAGACAGCTAGAAACAAACTGGGTTATATATATATGGGGAAATATGGGATATACAGAGAGCATGCTGAGATTTGTGAGGCCTGTCCAGCATTCGGCCCACATATGCTAACGCGCTAACGCCTTAGCAATACTAGCAAACGTGCATATCATACTTCAATAACAAACCACCGCAAAAACCTCACATGTTTAGAAACTAAACAGGAGGTGGTGTGTTTAACACCACAAGTCACAGCTGAAAACCACAGCGAAACCTGTCGACTGACAGAGTGTATGTATGTGTGTGTGTCAGTGAGAGAGAGAGAGGTAGAGGGAGAGTGAGGGAGAGAGAGTTTACCGAGCAGCAGCAGCTTCAACTCCCGCCTCGCGTCGCGTTTGTCTCGACGCAGTTGCTTATCGATTTCGGCGTTGATTCGTTTGGACTCCTTGGCCTCTTCGCTCAGGCAGCAGGCCATCATCGACTCTAAAGTCATCCCGCTGCTTTCCCGCACACAGCCCGGCCTCGTCGGGGAAAAACACCTCGAAAAAATGTCACCTCGCTCGGGTGACCGTTGGAAAAAGCGCGCGTAAAAATGAAATAGTTCTTCTCCTCTGAGGAAAAGTGTGAAGAAGAAGAAGGGGGGAAAGAGAGGGAGGTGAGAAGATCTAAAGGGGGTTTGAGAGTGGGGGGGAGGGGGCCGGGGGACCTCGAGCAAGAGGCAAAAACAGGTAAGAGAGGAGGAGGAGGAAGAAGAAGAAGAAAACGGGAGGATGAGGAAGGGAGGGTCGACGACGAGGAGGTTCGGGATGAGTGAAAAATCCAGGGCAAACTATCCTCGCGAACGTGCGACGCTCCCACCAGCACGCGTCCCGGTGAAAACGGGACAGATTCCCCCCCTCTCCAGCGTTATCCACCCCTTCGAATGGAGTAGAACAGATTCCTCCTCTGGAAAGGAGGAATCGCTGTCCGATCGGGTGAATGAAGCGTCACAGCGAGCGATTGAATAATGTCAAAAACATTCCGTGTCGTTTTATACACGCTCTCGGCCACAACGCTTGTAGGAAATGTAAAATCCTGGGAAGGGAGAAAATCCCGTTGCCTTTAAAAATGGATTATGCCACTTTTTTGCGGATGACAGCGGCGTCTCCTCCTACATCAGCGGAGCTGCGTGCGCGCGCACGAGAATGATTCCATACGGCCGCGGACGATTGGAACTGTGTGCGTGCGCGCGCACGAGAGTGATTCCACACGGCCGCGGACGATTGGAACTGTGTGTGCGCGCCCGCGCGCTCTGGAGGCGTATAACAGGAAGTGTCAGGAGATCTGAAAGCGCTCACTATCGGGGCGTGTCGCTTATTCTGAGGAAATAGTTGCGCACTGGCACAGCGCTATTGCTTTCACAGCAGTCTCGCATTATAAAACATTTCTACACACACACATGCGCGCAAAGGATATAAGTAACAATAGATCCCATGAGGAAAATTGTCAATAGCCTACTAGCATTAATAATAACAATTATTATGACCTGCTTATTCCTCTTATGGGATAAGTACTTTTAATCACATCAAATGTTTTTTTTTTCATCTGACCATGTCACAACATATGTTTTTTACATTGCTTTAACTCAACTTATTTTATAGGATATACAAGATTCAACTCATTTTTTCAAAGACAGTTTAATGTAATTTAAGTTGAATCTACTTGCGTACCTTTTTTGTTGTTCATAGTGTTGATAACAAAAAAATCACTTGCCGACTTTCATCTTATCAATCTGAAATCTGATCAATCTTATAAATTTTCCCCTCACAAAATGATACAATGTTACGTAATTTAACCTTCTTTAATTATGTAAAGAGAGAAATTAAAGGAGGAAGTTATGAGAATGAAAATCTCGGTTATGATCACTCACACTAAACTGAGATGCGTGGCTTTTGGTCACCAAATTTACAGAAATCATTTGACTTTTATGACATTTTCTCATCATTGTATATAATCATCTCCTGACAAACACATTAATTTGAATCATATCACTGTGTGTGTATATATATATATATATATATATATACAGATATATAAACATATCCATGTATTTTGTCTTTCAAAAACATTAAATTCATGTTTCATTCTTGATTATTTGATTATTATGATTTTGATTATTTTCAAATGCAATGCAGGGATTCATTCATTCTTTTGTCTCTGAACTTCTTTGAACTAATACATTTACTTGAACTGTACAGTAATAAGTAATAATACAATTAAATTAACCCCAGTCTGAGAAACCCTGATGTAATGTATATTTAACTTCATTTTGGTGAAGTCAAAGAATGGAAAATATATTTTTATATATAAATATGATACAACATTATCCTATTCAAATTAATGAGATAAGTTAGGTCAAGTAATCAAATATTATTAAAATATTAAGTAGTCTAGATGACTGAATTTAACTTGGTATTGCCAGTTAAATAATTTAACGTGTTATAATTAAACATCACAAATGTGGAACTCTGCCTACATCTACTGGACACATCAGATATTACATGTTGAATAATTGACAACATTTATGCATTTAGCAGATGCCTCTTATCTAAAGCGACTTACATTCAGGGTTGGGGAGTAACGAAATACATGTAACGACGTTACGTATTTAAAATACAAAATTTGAGTAACTGTATTTCGTTACAGTTACATTTTAAATTGATGGTAATCAGATTACAGTTACATTCAAGAAGTATTTTAGATTACCAAAGTGATTACTTTGAATTTTAATGTCATTTATTAATTAATATTAACGTAAGCTGTCTGATGATTCTCCGACTCTGTCTCTTTAAAAAAAGCGCGCGCAGCCTGTTCAGTTAGCAAGCTGCAATCGCATACAAAAAATGGACGGGAAAACAGCGCGCAATGCATTTCTTTCGTGGAAGTTCAAAGACAATTTTACTTATAAACAAGAAAAAGGACGTAACATCACAGTGCGATGCAAGCTATGTCTACCTGCAACAAAACTTCTATCGGCTTCAAAGGATTCAACATCTAATCTGAAAAAGCAACTTGAAGTAAGTTGTTCTTAGTCTTTGAAAATTATTTTCTTTATTTATATGATTCGTATGATTCTCGCTTAGGGTATGAAAGGCCCCGGGTTCAAGTCCCGTACGAGCCCATTCTTCCACACAAATTGCAAAGCGTTCATATAAGGCCGGATAGCTCAGTTGGTTAGACCGGAGTATTAATAGCGTCAAGGTTCCGGGTTAGATCCTCGTTCGGGTCATCATTTTGCTCTGCCCCTCAATCACCTTCCAAGTAACTTCATTGCTATTTGAATTCCAGATAATCACATTCACTCATAGATTTCAATGTGTACAGCTCTACCTTAACTGTCTATGATGCTCTCCCATTTGTCTTGCCACTGGACATGTAATATTCCTTATTTTCCCATTTACTCATACGTTGAGCCTTTTATGGTTATCGTCATTAGCCTATGTTTAATATTTATAAGAATTTGGTCTTATACAACATTAGGGGATGTGTGAGTGTAGTCGACTACACGGTACAGGGTGCCAGTATTCGACACCAAAAACACTAGTCGACTACACGAGGAAAAAACCCCCCACAAGATTTTATTGTTCAAATGACATTTTAATCTTACATGTAACCCTCTGAGGCGCGCGATCGCACCTGGGATTAGAACGTTCCGTGCGTCTCGTGATCAATTGCTAAATTCAAACGTGTTTTCATGCGTTGGCTGGCGCTGCGGTCGCGACGGACGCGCTCAGTGTTTGTCATTTATCACAGCTATTCAGTTTTCAACCACGTACCTTTATTTTAGGTTTCAGACGTTTAAATACTAAGTACTGGCAAAAAATACATTTATAGTTTGAAAAATATACACAGATGTCTATAAAAGCGGAAATAACTATCCATTAAATTATAAACTGACAAGGTGTTTTATTCAAATCAGACACACATTGCATAGGTTAATATAAACTTCATATTCTTCTCCCGCTTCACTGGACACTTACTGTCATGCATTTCGAGAGAAGTGACTGAATTTACGTGCTGTAAATCCGATAGATTAGATTCTCTGAACTGCGGCGCCCGTCTTACATTATAGATCAGCTGACGTGATCGTTATAAAGGCTTTTAAGACAAAACTTATTCACTTCCGCATATTTGAGAATTGGAATATCAGGTAATTGATAAAAAGCCAACAAGTGTGTGAATATTGTGAATAAATAAGTAAAACTAAATAAATGCGATACATCTGTCATAGTGCTTTTGCGGCTGCGGTGTGTCAGGTGACAAACATGACGCGTCGCCATGGAAACAACAAGCAGAAACTAAATCTTTACCCCAAATCTCCCATGCGTTTTGTTTATATCAGTCGCGGCGGGTTTAATAATGACCATTGAGAGACGAGCGAGGTGTGGGAGTATTTTAAAGTAGGAGGAGACAAGTGTTTTATAAACTGACTTATAATGATTCCACTGGATCCGAGCATAGCTATATTAATCACAGACAAGGAAATGATTGGAGAGACGAGCCGAAACAGCCAAATCATCACGTCATTTACTACAACAGTCCACCACTGTGATCACGTTCAGCTGAAAGAAATATATAGATATATACTCTTTTATTCTTTACCTGTTTATTGAACTCATTGTCATGGGTTTCACCATGGAAACCGACACACACGCCTCTCGCTACATAAAGCTGCAGTTTTGAGACTACAGTACAGAAGGAAAAGCGCGCCGCAGAAAAGTGACCTTATTTCTAGCGGCATTACTTTTAGACTAGTCAGTTACAAAATTTTCATAGTCATTCACGAATTTAATAGATCTGGGGTGTATTTCCCAAAAGCATCGCTAGATAACTATAGTCATAAATTCCATTGAACTTCATTGCGTCCATATTTGATTTGCGAAACGCATCCTGACTAAGTTTGACTGTTGACTCTCTTGATTCTGTTGTGGCGGTAGTCTTTCCATAGAGAGGATAATAAGTGAAAGAATCACTCAAAGTTTTCTCCATTCATTACCTAAATTTGTTGTTACTTGGAGAATTGTACCAGCTGTTTTTTTCTTGCTTTCATTTATTGTTAAGACCACACTTGACTGATGCTTGCGGCAATAGAAACATATTTATACTAGGGATAGTTAAAATGACACAAATTTTAAATCATATTTATCTTATTTATATCTTACTTATATTTGTCATATTTTTTTTCCAAATGTGCCTCTATTAGATGTGCCTCTGCTATAAAGATGATAACAGGACATCAAGTTAATATGGTCTTTTGTGTTAAGTATTTCAAAGTATTCCAAAGTATTTAGATTACGTTACTAAACTTGAGTAATGTAACGAAATACGTTACTGATTACTTTTTAAAGCAAGTATTTTGTAATCTGTAGTGAAATACATTTTAAAAGTAACCTACCCAACCCTGCTTACATTGCATTCAAGAAAAACACTGACGTTTTTGCTTTTTACTGCGAATCGAACCCATGACCTTGGCGTTGCAAGCGCTACACTACAGTTTGAGCGACAGGAAAGCCTCATTACGTCTTGACAAGTCCTGATGGGTGGGTATGTTGAACATTTATATTTGCTTTAAGAGCTATAGCATGGTGTAAAACAGCATTCAAATAAATGTAAATAAATCAATGAATCTAAAGAAGTATTTTTTGTAAGGTCATGACAAAAAACCATTCATGCGTTTGTGTTATTTCATAGTTTTAATGACTTCAATATTATAATAAAGAAATATGAATGAGGATATCTAAACATGCTTCCTCAACAACCATTAAAGTTAATTCTCGTGTTACGCATCACGTTGGAGCTTCAGCGAGAACCAATGAGGTTCATTCTCGTGTAACGCATCACGTTTGGGCTTCAAAAAGAACCAATGAGGTTCATTCTCGTGTAATGCATCATGTTTGGGATCAGCGAGAACCAATGAGGTTCATTCTCGTGTTACGCATCACGTTTGATCTTCAACAAGAACCAATGAGGTTCATTCTCGTGTTACGCATCACGTTTGATCTTCAACAAGAACCAATGAGGTTCATTCTCGTGTAACGCATCACGTTTGATCTTCAACAAGAACCAATGAGGTTCATTCTCGTGTAACGCATCACGTTTGATCTTCAACAAGAACCAATGGGGTTCGTTTTCGTGGAACGCATCACGTTTGGGCTTCAGCGAGAACCAATGAGGTTCATTCTCGTGTTACGCATCCCGTTTGATCTTCAACAAGAACCAATGAGGTTCATTCTCGTGTAACGCATCACGTTTGATCTTCAACAAGAACCAATGAGGTTCATTCTCGTGTAACGCATCACGTTTGATCTTCAACAAGAACCAATGAGGTTCATTCTCGTGTAACGCATCACGTTTGATCTTCAACAAGAACCAATGAGGTTCATTCTCGTGTAACGCATCACGTTTGATCTTCAACAAGAACCAATGAGGTTCATTCTCGTGTTACGCATCACGTTTGATCTTCAACAAGAACCAATGAGGTTCATTCTCGTGTAACGTATCACGTTTGATCTTCAACAAGAACCAATGAGGTTCATTCTCGTGGAACGTATCACGTTTGATCTTCAACAAGAACCAATGAGGTTCATTCTCGTGTAACGCATCACGCTTGGGCTTCAGCGAGAACCAATGGGGTTCGTTCTCGTGTAACGCATCACGTTTGGGCTTCAACAAAAACCAATGAGGTTCATTCTCGTGTAACGCATCACGTTTGGGATCAGCGAGAACCAATGAGGTTCATTCTCGTGTAACGCATCACGTTTGGGATCAGCGAGAACCAATGAGGTTCATTCTCGTGTAACGCATCACGTTTGGGATCAGCGCGAACCAATGAGGTTCATTCTCGTGTAACGCATCACGTTTGGGATCAGCGAGAACCAATGAGGTTCATTCTCATGTAACGCATCACGTTTGGGATCAGCGAGAACCAATGAGGTTCATTCTCGCGTAACGCATCACGTTTGGGATCAGCGCGAACCAATGAGGTTCATTCTCGCGTAACGCATCACGTTTGGGATCAGCGAGAACCAATGAGGTTCATTCTCATGTATCGCATCACGTTTGGGATCAGCGCGAACCAATGAGGTTCATTCTCATGTATCGCATCACGTTTGGGATCAGCGCGAACCAATGAGGTTCATTCTCGTGTAACGCATCACGTTTGGGATCAGCGAGAACCAATGAGGTTCATTCTCATGTATCGCATCACGTTTGGGATCAGCGCGAACCAATGAGGTTCATTCTCGTGTAACGCATCACGTTTGGGATCAGCAAGAACCAATGAGGTTCATTCTCGCGTAACGCATCACGCTTGGGCTTCAATGAAAACTGATGAGGTTCGTTCTCGTGTTACGAATCACGTTTGGGCTTCAATGAAAACTGATGAGGTTCGTTCTCGTGTTACGAATCACGCTTGGGCTTCAATGAAAACTGATGAGGTTCGTTCTCGTGTAACGCATCACGTTTGGGATCAGCGAGAACCAATGAGGTTCATTCTCGTGTAACGCATCACGTTTGGGAACAGCGCGAACCAATGAGGTTCATTCTCGTGTAACGCATCACGTTTGGGATCAGCGAGAACCAATGAGGTTCATTCTCATGTAACGCATCACGTTTGGGATCAGCAAGAACCAATGAGGTTCATTCTCGTGTAACGCATCACGCTTGGGCTTCAATGAAAACTGATGAGGTTCGTTCTCGTGTTACGAATCACGTTTGAGCTTCAGCAAGAACCAATGGAGTTCATTGTCGTGTTACGCATCACGTTTGAGTTTCCTGCACATCAATCAGCTTCAGTTGAGCCTCTGTTTATGTTCGCTGACCAATGTGTAAATATGAATCAAACCCTAAATTCAGTCTGTTTGTCATATAAAGCGATTGTGTCTTTTAAGAAAATCTTGTAATGAAATTTTGGAAGCGTCCAAACTGTCAACAGAGGGACAAAAATCACTCAGATTTCAGTAACTACTTTCATTTTTGATCCGAACAATCAAAACCGCCTTACGGGTTCGGAACAACCTGAGGGTGATTAATTGATGACAGAATTTTAAAGCTTGAGTGAACTATCCCTTTAGATCACTAATTCTATGAGCATTAGCAGCCTAATAGTGATTCTTGACTTGGTAATAATGCTAACAATGTATAAAAACAATACATTTGCATGTCAACCTGTTCTTATTTTGCGCAATAATCAGTCGCCGGCAGAATGAAGTAGCTACAATGCATTAGATCCTGACAGCAGAGGGCAGAAGGTATTTGTGATCAATAATCCGCCTTTCCTGTTGTTCACATGTTTCTTCAAACAAAAGAGGGCACTGCTCGACAACAAATGCTGTCAGCCGCGCATACTTCCTAATTTCAACCATGCACAGATCCATTTCAAGGGGAAAAGTTATCATAATTAGCGTAATAAGCCCAGAGAACAATTTAATCTCTTGCACAATGAAGAACGACGCAGCATTATTAGGCTATGTGACGTGTGTACATTTAAATTAGCTTACTCACCATTAAATCTGGAAAAACACCACGTCATGATCTGCAGTTTTCTTAGATCGCATTGCTCAGAATTCAAATCCAATTTTGTCTCAATGCTTCTTCCAGTCTCACTTCCTGTTTGTGCTCGTTCTTAGATTTAACAAGACTTTTAAATGTAACACTCCTTATTAGGCCTAACTAAATATTTAATGTAATTTCACAATTTACAATAAGCACATATCCTCTACAACTTATAAAACATAAATTTATGGCCTGTCGAATATGGAATTAAATGTAGAAACTGTTGATTATTGTTTGGCTGTTTGATAGTGAAGGTCTCGCCCTGGGTGTACGTGCTTTAAACTGGATCTGAGCTGAAAAGTGATCCGAGATCACTTTATACCCGCCAGATTTCTGCCAAGCCTCTGTTTCCAATGGCAACCATATGAGTACAGCGGGGATGCAGAACTTTTTGTCGTCATCTGATCGCACAGCGGGAAGTGTATGATCTCACCGCCCGTCCTGGAACGCGTCGAATGCCAGAACTCTATAATCCACCAGTGTTGCCAAAAATTCATTTTTTTTCCCGCGAAATTGCGATGCGTATCTACGGTTTAACCATTTTGTCCCTTGTGTTAAAGGTTTTATATATCGCGTTAATTGTTTTTGTCTGAAATGCATGTATTAAAATATTTTACATTATAGCAATACTGAAAAAAGTTGAGGTTTATGAGGGAGGAGCCTTTAAATCCTTGATGGAATCCGACTGTTTATAATTACTGGTGCAACAATGCGTGACTGTAAAGTGTGTTTTAGGCAGGTTTGGGGAATGTTACTTTGAAAATGAATGCATTACAATATTTCGTTACTTTAGCTTTACTTTTTCTCCCTTGGGCTGGGCTTGTTTGCTATAAAAGGTCTATTTCGGGGAAAATGTAAAGGCCCTTTCGGCAACATTTAAATAATAATGCTGAAGGAAATCCGTGTGTATCAATCTTTCAGTTGATGCCATTCTGGATCACAGGAGAAGAAAGTTTAACACTTACTTAACCAATAAAAAATAAAAATCTAGTCATTTTAACTGAATCATCGAAGTGCAGCAGCAAGTGCATTGGTCAATAAAGTGAGATGCATAAACTATTTGTTTTTTGAACATGTAATCATCTGAGTTGTGTAGTATTCTGATTTTGCATGTGACTAATTTCATTCATTTTGAGAAATACTGAATTTTATTTTTCAAAGTGAGATGAAAAACGCTCACATTTAGTCTAGAACATGATGTTCACACACAACGCCTCTGCACTCCTGATATTTCTCAACACAAGGACAAAAGAGCTGTCAATAAATTGGAAAACAAAGTAACGATCCTTACTCATTTGAAAAAGTAACAGGTATTTTCTTGTAAAAAAGGTAATCTGAACACACTGTTTTCGCTTACTATATAGGCAGGACTAAGGTCTTAATAATACTTCAGTGACCTTTATAGCAGCAGCACTAATCCTGAACCATTACTGTATGCGTCGACAAGCGTACAGTGAGTGGCGCTTTCCAAATCATTGTCTTTGAGAGCTGAGTGACAGGGACTGTGGGACTGACAGTAGAGCGGACAGCAAGTGGTGTGGGAAACACAATCAAATCCAGATTTAGATTTGAGAGCCAAAGAGAAACATTGTCAACAAATCACAGCATAAATTTCACCTCAAATGCATTTTACATGACTTGAGGGTGAGTAAATGATGACAGAGTTCTCATGTCTGTGTACAGCAGGGTTGCCAGGCCTGTGTAACAAAACCAGCCTAAAGGCCAGGGGTGTCCAATTCTCCTCCTGCAGGGCCACTGTCCTGCAGATTAGTTAACAACCCCAATTAAACACACCTGAACCAGCTAATCATTGCTCGTTGTTGTGCACTTGAGTAGGGCACTTGCCATGGAACTTCCCCTACAATTAGTGCACTGCTCATGATGCAAAATATTGTCTAATTGAGTAGACCATTGGAATCAGGGCCTTACTATTTTGGGTTACAATAAGGATTTCATTTTCCCTGGGCTCATCAAAATAAACAAGTTAAAAAGCAACAATGTCAGAAAACTATTTTTGTTATTAACCAACACAGAGAAGGCACTTATAGACAACAAATAATGGAAGTTATTTATTTTATTTTTTTGCAATAATAGCAGGAAATGTAAAGTTATAATGTAGCTTTTTAAAAGCTATAAGCTTCAACACTTTTTGCTGGAAAAAGATGGCATAGCCTACGGTGCAAAACACAATTCATTTATCAATCACGAATCCAAGACTGCCAGACTTCAACAAAACATCAAAACCTCATCTATGTCAGCCAGCTTGATAGATTTACCGTGGCGACAAAATTGGCAAAACAACAATGCTCAAGTTGCAAAGCATAAAAACGCATGTATGATCAACAACTGTTAGATTGTTGGAACATATGAACGTAACACTTTACCAGGGTTCAACAAAAAGGATGGCCTGCTGTTCCAGTCAGTAATTGTATTCTTTAAAACTCATCTTTGATCACCAAAATGACCAATTTAAATGACATTGAAGATTGTATTAATGATGTTTAAAATTCAGCAGAAATTGATCACAGGAAAAAATGACCTTTTTATATATATACATATAGCTTTCCTGTAGCTCAAATAGTATAATGTGGCGCTTGCAACGTCAAGGTCGTGGGTTCGATTCCCAGGGAAAGCAAGACCTGAATTTTTTTTTATGTGTTCCTGAATGCAATGCAAGTCGCTTTGGAT
Source organism: Rhodeus uyekii (assembly GCA_037043235.1). Classification (NCBI taxonomy): domain Eukaryota; kingdom Metazoa; phylum Chordata; class Actinopteri; order Cypriniformes; family Acheilognathidae; genus Rhodeus; species Rhodeus uyekii. The sequence goes on along the minus strand of JAWRVZ010000011.1, from coordinate 3,790,390 downwards.
AAAAGCATCTGCCAAATGCATAAATGTAAAATGTAAATAGAAACCAATGACTACAATAATATTTCACAATATTGCCGTTTTTGTTTTATCAAATAAAGGCAGCATTGGTGAGCATAAGAGACTTCTTTCAAAAGATTTAAAGAGATGTGTGCCATAGTACCACTATGCATAATAAAGATGCATTTTATTTCTAGTAGCTAAATGCTGTTGCAGTGCTAGCATAGCAGCTTAGTGTTTTGCCAAGCCATAGCATTCATCAGGATCATGAATATTCCCAAATGATGCTTTAAGAAATGGCCACACAAATACCCAGAGTGCTCAACGTCTTCTGTTCTTGATATCAGCTTTATACAAAAAACTTTCATAGCATAAATCGCTTCACAGACAACTTTTCATCTCTGTAGTTCTGCAGACAAACAGTCACGCTACCAAAACACAGTTCCAAAAAAATCCATGACTTTTTGACAAGTTCCCAGTTCTCCATCACAGAGCGCGTGATCCTGCGGTGAAGGGAAACAGTGGGTTGTCTCTGGTGTCTTGCCTTTTGCAAACACAAGTCATTAATTAAAACATCCTTCCTTCTACATCAGTCACAAATTGAAACTAACCAAGAGGCCTTTTGCAATTAAGATGCACAGATCCAATTAAGAGAGTGATTAATTGCCAGGGAGGGAATTTAAATAGGAACGGCTGCATACTAAGGCACAGCGGTCGGTCCTGAAACCAATGAGACGAGGATGAGAGATCCATGAAATAATTGTCCAGCAACAGGAGGCTAAAAGTTTGCAGCCTGAATCAGAGCTATAAAGGACAACCAGAAACCCATACTGGGCTGGGTCCACTAGGATGATTTAATCTTCCTTTTTAACTTACCCGGAAAAACATCTTATAGTTTTATGGGAATGAACACAAGAAAATTCTTCCAGGAAGAACTATTCTGAGCTATGCCACATTAACTTTATAGCTCTATACTCTTACTGTATGTCATCTATTGTCTCATTTGTGTCATCCGACACAAAGCTGATACTGCAAATGAGTCTCCTGAGCGTCCGAAAAATATAAATATACATATTGTTGGAGACTCAGTTTTGTGTGTTTCTGACACACTGTTACCCTTGGTCTTGTCTGTCTGTGTCTAGTGATGTTACATCTGACACCGATTCTCCAAAGCTTGCTTCAAACTCGAACGGTCCTTGCAATGAACCACTGCTTCGGAGCTTGTATCATTACATCACTAGTCACGTGAAAATGACTTCTGAAGCAAACACACTGGTTCACTCCTGTAGTGAACCACCTGACTGCTTTGACAGCCCAATCCAGTGTTGACAGGTTTTAAACCTGGCGGCTGTACTTATAAATGTGAACGTTTTTTTAAGATGGTCTGATCTTCTGTCCTTGTCTAAATAAATAATTACACACACACACACACACACACACACACACACACACACACACACACACACACACACACACACACACACACACACACACACACACACACACACACACACACACACACACCATGCTTAATGTTTTATTATCAAGGTGAACACATGAAATTCATGAGTATCTGTAAAATTCACCTACATAAATGAGTTTCACAGCACTAACTGTCAGGGTCCTGCCACATTCGGTCTAGTAGTCATGTCTTGGTTTTGTGGCAGAGCTCTGACACTACCATTATGTCTCATGTTTGGTGTGTGCGCACGGCGTCGAGGATTCGAGCCGCGCGCGCGCTTGTCTGTGACGTCTTTCGTACGAGTTATGATGTCCGGTCCCGATACTTGGGTCTGGTTCAGTTTCGGTTTTGGATCGGGATTCGGGCATTCATAACTCGTGTGTGTTAGTCCTTGTCGTGAGCTCGTGAGAACTCGTTCTTGCGAGCTCTACGTTATGTGAGTGGGCGCGGTTTCAAGCCTTCCGCGAGCCGCGCCTCCTCTCCGTGTGTTTATGTTTGGCACGCGGTTCGCATTCAATCGGCCGCGTGCCTTGTGTTTTCTGTCACGCGCAGTTCGGTTGTCGCCAGCTGCACGTCGTCTTTGTCTCGTCAATGTGTAACCCTCCCACCTTGTTTCCCTGTTTTAGTTTGATTTGTTCCCAGCCGTGTCTCATTCAATTACCATCCCTCATGTGTGTATTTAATCCATCCGTGTCTGTTGTCTTGTGCGGGTTTCTCGTCGTTATATGGTAGTGTTCCTGCTGTCTGTGTCTAGTTTAGTCTTAGTTCAAGTCCGAGCTCAAGTCTTGTTTTTTCCCCCCTCGGGGTGGTTTTTGTTCAAGTTTTGGTTTTCTTTTATTATAATAAAATCCCCATGCCTCTGCATCCTTGAGTCCTCACATCTTCCTTCAACACACCCTGACAGAAGAAACCCGCCACAAGAGGACTCAGCAGAGATGGGGATCTTCCTTTTTCCATCTCCCTCTCCAAGACCATCCACCCGCCAGCAGATGATGCACCTCGTAAATTCCCGATACTTCCGCCAGCTGGGCGCTGATGTGCGGGAGTTCGCTGCGGACTTCCTGATTGAGGTGCATCACTTTGACTATGAGGAGGCTGACGTCAAGGAGGTATTCAACATCTGCCTCGATCAGCCTCTTGTCTATTGGGAGATGGAAAAGCTGGGGCATCTTAGTTTCTGGGAGTTCGTGTACCACATCTTCCATCTTGGGGAGCAGGAACCCGCTCCCCTAACGAGCTCCCAGCCCACTGACCGTTCCCCCGTACCATCTGCAGTCAGTGGGGGCCCCAGCCCTCCAATGACCCGGAAACGGAGACGGAGGAGGAAGAACGGGCCCGCGGCCGCCGCCCAAGAGCCCGCAGTCGGTCAGGAGCCCGCCCAAGAGCCCACAGTCGATCAGGAGGCCGCCCCACCAGAGCCGACTGACTCTTTGTCGCCGCGTCGCCCTCGGAAATACCGGAGAAAGAAGAGGGCTTCCTCCGACTCTCAAGCCACAGAGGCCACCCCCTGCCTGCCGGCGCCGCCCGAGCGCCTCTGCCTGCCGGCGCCGCCCGAGCGCCTCTGCCTGCCGGCGCCGCCCGAGCGCCTCTGCCTGCCGGCGCCGCCCGAGCGCCTCTGCCTGCCGGCGCCGCCCGAACGCCTCTGCCTGCCGGCGCCGCCCGAACGCCCAGAACGCCTCTGCCTGCCGGCGCCGCCCGAACGCCCAGACCCTCTAGAGCGCCCAGACCCTCTAGAGCGCCCAGAACGCCCAGACCCTCTAGAGCGCCCAGACCCTCTAGAGCGCCCAGAGCGCCCAGACCCTCTAGAGCGCCCAGACCCCCCAGACCCTCTAGAGCGCCCAGTTCTGCCTAACCAGTCCAAGCTGCCGTTTCCTCCAGCACTGCCCTGGCCGTCTGCCAGGACTCCAGATTCACCGGAGCCGGCCTGGTTCACCCCTCCGGTGCCGCCTGACCCGCTGGCCTTGCTTGAGCCCGCATGGCTCACCCCCCCGGCACCGCCTGACCCGTTGTCCCTGCTTGAGCCTCCCTGGCTCATTCCCCCCGCTCCAACCTGGCCATCAGCTAAGAACCCTGTACTGTCTGAGCCACCCTGGCTCATCCCTCCAGTTCCCCCTCCCTGGACTCTGTGTATTTGCGTGTTGAGGACTATGTTTCATGAAGTGTTGGACTGTTTTGAGGTTGTTGTTTTTTTCTTCACGGTGCTTAAGGACTGTTTGAGTTATCTTTTCGTGACGCGTTGAGATTCCTTTTTTCATGGTGGACTGTTTTTTTGAGTTAGGATTTTCATCATGCTTGAGGACCATTTGAGTTAATCTTTTGTGACTTTCTGAAGACTGCTTTTTGAGTATTTCTTGATGCTTGGGGACTGTTTTGAGTTACTGTTTTTTCATGACATTGAGGACTTTTTAATTAGTACCTTTTCGAGGACTTTTTGAGTTATTTTCATGATGTTGATTTGAGCACTGTTTATTTTGCCTGCTTGTCTTAGCCTGTCTTGTCTTCCCTCTCTCCCCTTGTCTTGGTGTTTTTTATTTTTTCCCCTTGTCATGTTCGTGCTTTCTGTTGTCGTGTCTCTGTCTTGTTCCTGGTGTTCCTCGTAGGGACGCCAGGTGGCGTCCCTTTAGAGGGGGGGTAGTGTCAGGGTTCTGCCACATTCGGTCTAGTAGTCATGTCTTGGTTTTGTGGCAGAGCTCTGACACTACCATTATGTCTCGTGTTTGGTGTGTGCGCACGGCGTCGAGGATTCGAGCCGCGCGCGCGCTTGTCTGTGACGTCTTTCGTACGAGTTATGATGTCCGGTCCCGATACTTGGGTCTGGTTCAGTTTCGGTTTTGGATCGGGATTCGGGCATTCATAACTCGTGTGTGTTAGTCCTTGTCGTGAGCTCGTGAGAACTCGTTCTTGCGAGCTCTACGTTATGTGAGTGGGCGCGGTTTCAAGCCTTGCGCGAGCCGCGCCTCCTCTCCGTGTGTTTATGTTTGGCACGCGGTTCGCATTCAATCGGCCGCGTGCCTTGTGTTTTCTGTCACGCGCAGTTCGGTTGTCGCCAGCTGCACGTCGTCTTTGTCTCGTCAATGTGTAACCCTCCCACCTTGTTTCCCTGTTTTAGTTTGATTTGTTCCCAGCCGTGTCTCATTCAATTACCATCCCTCATGTGTGTATTTAATCCATCCGTGTCTGTTGTCTTGTGCGGGTTTCTCGTCGTTATATGGTAGTGTTCCTGCTGTCTGTGTCTAGTTTAGTCTTAGTTCAAGTCCGAGCTCAAGTCTTGTTTTTTCCCCCCTCGGGGTGGTTTTTGTTCAAGTTTTGGTTTTCTTTTATTATAATAAAATCCCCATGCCTCTGCATCCTTGAGTCCTCACATCTTCCTTCAACACACCCTGACACTAACACTGTTTCAGCTTTGATCGACTCGGTGAACACGTAATAAACGGGGCGTTAACATATAAGCTTACTTGCATTTTATGGTTTTCAGCGTTACATTTCCTTCACCAGGAGATGGTGCTGCAGTTTCCATCTGAATGAAGCTTCAAGTAATGAACCATTTTCAACACAATTGTATCAGAAAGCAATAATGCTTCGAAACGCTTCATTTGGCCATTACTATTTGTGTCTTCTTTGTCACTTCCTGTCAGTCGTGTTGTCTGTGCACTTCCTGTCTGTAAGGTCTTGTTACACTTCCTGCACCTGTCATGTGATCACTTACTCGTTAAGTCTACCCAGGTGTTCGTCATTCCCTTATGTTTAAAACCCTCTTGTGTTACCCTTGACAGTTGTTGACGTTGTCATTGTGACTCTGTCTTGTTGTGTATTTCCAGTGTGTGGATGCCATCTCCTTGTTCCTGTCTCCTGGTTCTCTTCGTTGCTCTAAGTTACCCTAGTTTTTCCAGTTTTGCACAAGTGTGCATTTTTTTGTTATTTAAAGTGTTTTGGTTTGCGTTTATGAATAAAGTGGTTTTTGGAAACCTGCTCTCCTCGTTGTGTTCTCCGCATCGCACACGTTCCACCTCAGTATCGTAACACACACTATCTTACAGAATTCTTCTGTTTGTGTAATTACTGACTGATACTTAATTATTTGCATGAATTTAATACATAAATGAGAGAAAATAATGAATTGCATCAGTTGATCTGCTCTTTTCATTCATTTATATTGAATTCATTCATTCATTATATTCATGTTATATCCATAATATCGTGGAAAAAGGTACAATAAATGGAGACACTGGATTTGAACCTGTATCACCCATTTGAGCACCACAGCTCAATATGTCAGATAATGTGCGTTTCTGTAAATCCATTTCCTGTAAATCCAAGTCACCATGAAATCCAGCTGTCACTCACATGATATCCACCAGTAGCAAACCACAACCATCCAATCAAATCCCCATTAACAAAAGCAAGACCCACCCTCCATTTTTTGTTTTGTTTCAGAAACCATTTCACGTGGATATACTTCACAATAGGGAAGAAAAGATTGCAACTTTTGTTTAAAACCCTGTAACATTGGTATTCCTGGTCAAAAATGACTGGCCATTTAAAAATGGTCATTATGCAACATTATTGCCAAATATCAGATTCAATCTTTTTGCCAACTTGTTTTCTTTCAATGAGAAGCTTCAGTTTAATGGTACAAACACTTATTCTCACTATCAGAATAAATGAACACAAGATGGCTGTGTGACTTAAGATGAGGTAAAGACGAACTTTACTTTAACATGTTGTGTTTGGGTCATTTTAGTTTCCACGAAAATGATAATTAATGATATTGCATTGGACTAAATCTTACTGCTTCACTTACACAGGCTATAACCACTTAATGAAATTGTTTTGATATTTTTTTTTAACTTTTTGGGTATTTATTTCCCACCTTGTTACACTTTTGATGTTCAGAAATGATTGACCTAAAAGAATTGCTTATAAATCTTTCTGGGTCAAAATGACCCGAACACAACATGTTAAAGTAAGACCTCATCTTCAGTCACACAGCCAGCTTGTGTTAATTTATTCTGATAATGAGAATACGCGGATGTCATTGTGACTCGATGTACCATTAAACTGGAACTTGTCATACTAGGTCCTTTTCATTAAAATGACTGAATGAAAAACAGATCTCCCAGTGTCCTTGTTTAATAATAAACATTTAGGGGTCAAACCACTGACTCCTGTATAAGCAATAGTAATAATGATGCTAGCCTTTAGCAAACAAACAAGCGTCATCGGTTATGCTAGAAATCAGGATGTGAGATGTAGCGTTAAAGTTGTTTGTCATCACCATGGATTTGATTATGCACACAGATAAGTCATACCTGCAAATAGATACCATAATTACACAGTAATCGTGGCAAAGCGGGAGGAAGAGGACGAATAAACGAAAGCATGAACTACAGAAACTACTACACTACAGTCATCTGAAGAAAGAGATCAAATACCCACAATGTGTACCTTTTTTTCTTTCATGCCTTACCGCAGTTCCACCAGTTTTTCCAGAAGATTCTATGTTTTATTTTCTGTAAATAAGCAAAACAAAAATGCTGAAACTGTTCAGCTTGTTTTTACAAAACAATTTTCAAATACGTTTAATTTGTGTTTCCTTTCATTTCTCTTAAGGAGATGTACCATGGCATTACCATGTTTGTTTGGGGTGGGGGGGTGGGGGGGATTACGTCAATATAAGGCCACGTCCACACGATGCTGGTGCATTCCCTATCCGATCATAAACACGGCGTCGGCGCAAGAAATATCAGCGTCCACACGAGACCACTGAAACCGACTGATAACGGTGTAGTTTATATGCCAGACCAGTATGGGGCGCTGTAATTCTGCCACAGATAATACACTATACACAGAGAAGAAGACTTTGAGCATGCGCATTGTTGTTGCTGTTCAGTGTTGCCAGATTGCTAGTTACCTTTGGTCACGTCCGACCGGAAAAAAATGCATTGGGCTGGTTGATAAAATTTTGGATGGTTTTCGCAACATTTTTCATTATTTATAAGAGTACGCACTTTGGGCTGGTAATTTTTTAAATGGGAGGGTTTTAAGCTGTAGCTGCGCTGGAATCTTCAGTCCAATCTGGCAACACTGTTGCTGTTACTGTGACGCAGCCGACACGTGATGTGATGACATCATCGGTAAACAAAAAATATACGGATTGGCCGTTCACACGAGACCGCAAGGGTGTCGGATTCAGATCTATCCACTTTAGGACCCGGTATCAAAAGAGAGCGGATTCAGTCTCCCAAACCGCCGGATCCGTGTGGACGGAACGCCAATCCGATAAGAAATGTATGCGGATGCAGTGATTCGCGTCTCCGTGTGGACGGGCCCTAAATTTAATGTAGATAGCAGCTCATTGAATTCATACAGAGATCTCACATTTTTATGCAGACTTTCCTTGATTGTTAATTTGTTCCTCACACCTGTTTCTGTTTAGTTTGATTACCCTCTCCCTGTATTTATGCCCTTAGTTTCATTCATTCCTTTGTCCGGGTTCGTCTAACTAGTATGAAAATCAGGACAGAAATCAGAATGTTTGAGTTACAATTTTTATCATTTATCATATGTCTGATTTCATGTACTGATTCAGACGGGATTAACATCTACCTCTTTATTACAGAGGAGGGAGACTGTGTTTTCTGGAAGCGGGCTTTACAGAATGTCATGTGCTCTGCATCACGTATGACGTATGAGTTATTATTTACTGATATGATTTTAATTAATTATGAGAACCGTATTTAAGTAAACTTCATGAGTTTATAGAAGTGGCTGTTTATAATTGTGTAAGTGATTTATAATTTATTTATATTTATAATTTATAAGTGATTTTTGTGTACATACTCTTACCTGACACTGACATTAAAATGGCAGTTTTTGCAGTTTTTGTGCAAATTGGCTCTACTTATTAATTTTATAATATATATTATATATTTCTATATATATTTCTATATTTCTTCATTAGATACCATGCGTATTGAAATCAAAGAACAAGAATAAATCTTCTGAAATTCTAGACAAGTTTAGTGGCATTATTTGGGTATTTTTCAAAAGAAGCTAAATCTAAACAGGAGATTTAAAGTCAGGATGAAATGGAAGTCTTTTATCCCTCATAAATCCTAGTGAATGTACGGTGGGATTTGATTTTGTCCAAGTGGAATTGATTGGAAGGTTGTGGTTTGCTATTCTCATGTAAGTGACAAGTTGCCCCAACCTCACAACAGTAAACACGTCATCAGGGAAGAGAAGTTTTGATTAAAGATTATACAGCACATGAATTTAAAACAATAAAGATATTTTATTTATAGTAAATACTTATTCCATGAAAAGAATTGTCAATTTTACTTTAATGGTGCTTTAAGTAAAAGTCTCTATTTGGTCTACAGGACCAACAATTGAGATATTAAAGTGAGAGTGATTTTTCTTTCCTGTAGGTGTTGTTGACTGGAGTGTGGGAGTTCACCTGCCGTGTGAGATGTTGAAGGTGATGCGATGAGCCGTGTCAAGCCTAGGCGTTCAGGACTGCTCCTCCAAAACACATTATTGTCCCCTGTCCACCTGCATACAGCCAACCCAAATCCAGAGGGAAAAAAGCCTCAGTGCCTGCCTGGAACTGAAGCCATTTTTTATGTTTTTGCAGGAACAGCATTCAACTATTACGGTTAGTAATAATAGCCTGTAAACGTTCAGCTTTCAGACTGGAAAGAAACTTTACAGCCACCTCCCATTGTAAATAACCATTACTGCAAATTACTCTGTGAGCAAATTGTACTCAAGCCCCATGGTGGGAGGTGTGATTTTGAGAAATGTAATATATTTTGTTTTTTCCATTCATTCGCATCTCTCCACAGCACACACTGAGCACTGAAATTGAACGTTTCCCCAACGGCTGATTCTGCTGCTAAAACCGGCGCTGTTTTCCACCGTACATCCGTAAATGGGAACGCAACAGCTGTGCTCTGTACGCTCTGAATGAAGCAATCATGGCATTTCAGAGTGGCTTTTGTTTCTGTGATTGACTTGAGTGCTGGAGAGCAGCGTTACCTGCCGTCTCTGGCATCGGGGTCAGTCTTAGGTGTTCAATGCGCCATTGACCAACCAGGACTTATCAAAGGAGTGGAAATATCGATCACGCACTTCAGCCTTACAGAGCCAAATTCATTGGTTTTAACAAGTGCTATTCCTTTGTGAGGTGGCATTTAGATGGATTGATCCCTCTGTAAGTCAGGCGCGCGGGAAAGAGCCACATTATTGAGATGGTTTTATATAAGGGAGTCCCATGAGCTGAAGAAATCCATCGCAAAGGTTTTAATCATGTGCAACATGTGCACCAACACCCGTCTAGAGACCCGGTACACGCGCCACAAGTTCCAGCACCGCCGCTGGTTGGGTTTCCTGCTGATGTTTAGAGGAAGAGGGGAAGCAGACCGGGATGGTGTTGGGCAAATCTGTTCATTAATCCGAGCTTTGTGGAAAGAGTGTGTTAACCACCGAGGCATCCTTTGATCATGAAATGCTTATTGCTGAGAGAGAGAAGTGGGCAGAAAGGTAATGAGAGCATGCCTGAATCAACTGGACTTTGAATCAACTTGCTCTAAAGACCTTTCACACTTCTGCCAAATATTCTCATTAAAAAATATTGTTCAAGCCAAAAAGCTAAGATTTCTTGGCTTTCTCTAGGGCGTTGAAAGCCATTTCCAGATGGCATGAAAGTCACACCGAAACAGTAGGAAGAGTCATTTGTTTGCTCCCATATGAAAAGCAGCCAGAAGGTGTAATAAACTTTATAAATGTGATTTGTTTCAGATGTTAAAATGCTTTCACAAATCCTAGTTTAATTGAAAAATGGGAGAGTTAAAAGAGGGAGTTAAAAGCAAAATACAAAACATGTTACAGTCAGCCAAGAGAAGTGGACACAACAAAATACCCCCCCGCCCTCTCCATATATATATATATATATATACATATATATTAGGGCTGTTAAATTGATTAATCACAAATAATCACATATAACATTTCTCTATAACATAAAAGTGATTTCAACGATATAATTTCTCTGTGCCGTTCTTTTATATTTAGAACGACTTTTAGAACTATATCTTTATCGTTATTGTTATCGTCATCGGTGTGACTGGGCCTTAACTGTGGAAGGTCAGATGGGCACTATAAAAGTCAGTGGGTCATAACCCGGTTACCCAACATCATCATACTCAAAACACCCAATTTGCTCACCTCAAGTGTTGTCTGTGTTTAATGACGTGGAAGTCAACACTGTGTAGGGACCTTGTGAATTGGAGCACAGCAATTACTTTTGCAATTCCGTTTGGTCCGTTTATGGGTGAGATATTACACACTTCACATTTAATTCACAATCACCAAGGAGGAAAATTGGATTTCCAAAAGGAAATAAAATAATATAGTCACACTAATTCTTCTAATAATCTATTGACCTTTTGAAACGTTGTTCTTCCTGTCATTATGCGATGATGAAACCAGCATCAAGAGCCACTCAGCATTTGAAAAAAAAAAAAGAAGACTATATGCCATCATAAAAACGGCTTCTCAGTGTCGATTACAAGGGAATCGGAGCGTAATTCTAGCAAGCGTTTCTTTACACACTACAAGTTCTAATTAACAGGTCATGCAAATGTTTTAAGAATAATGGGAAACACAGCTATTATTACAACAGAAAGATGTTCAAAGGTCAATTCGATGAAGCCAATAAAGACGGTTGACAAAACACGTGAAAGAATTGAAATCTCTTTAATATCTCCCAGACAGCAGGGTTTAAATGATGTTTCTTCTGATGATGTTTCAGTATTTTCTCAAACTGTGCACAAAGTTTTCAATTAGAGTCAGAGATCTCTATATAAACTCAAATATTTCTCATCAAATGATATAATGCAACCCACAACAACTGTCAACTTGCCTCTTTGTTTCTATTTCTTCAAAGCCAATTTGACAAAATAAGCAAAACATTCCCTCTGCAAATTAACACTGTTCTTGGATGTTTGATTACATTATTTAAAAACTGCACATCTTTCCTTAATGATAGCATTTTATAGTTTCAGTTTTGTTTTTTGCTACTGAGCAGACTTTATGTGATGCATCAATGAGCTTTTTTCATTATTAACGCTAAGAAATATTAGACTACATGCAAACAGTAGCCAATTAGAGTGGGTCTGGACTGAAGAGAAGAGCCCCCCCACTGAGGACAGTCTCGTAGCGCTCACATATTGCATGGTATGACAGCCATGAAACCAAAAGAATACATTGCAACAACACATCTGAGACACAACACAGAATACATTGAATACAGACTGAATACATTGCAACAACACATCTGAACTCCAAAGAGGGATCATGAAAGCAAAGGATTAGCAGTTTTCACCGAGACGCTTTCATCATATGTGCACGTAGAGGTTTAATGACGCATCTGAATGCAGAAGGCTACCAAAGACCATTTAAAGCAGGACTGCGACTCGCTCTCTTTTCATGGAGAACTTAAGCCATATATATATGGGGGCCGGAGTTGAAAAGGCTTCAATGCTCAATGCATTTTCAGTAGCCTAGGTGACGTATATCATTATATTTTCAGACAATGACATGGATTTCTATTATTAACAAATGAAATATTACTTTTTTGGGAGGGTCATGAAACCCCAAAACACATATTTTGAGATAGGGTTAGGAAAATGTAGAGGCTGCACATGTTATAGCCTTTCTTTACCTTTCTGTAGTTTTCCATAGAATAGTGATGAATATTGTCTGCACTTCTCACCAGATAGAACATGTTAACAGAATGTTTTTTCTTTACAAGCCACGTGGAAGGTCACTAACCCGTCAACCATGTGATCAACGACGTGCTTCAGACTGTCTGCTCTTGTGTGGAAAATTACAAGTTTTGTTTATCTTTCTTTCTTTCTTAGCCAATCAGAATCATTTAACCGTCATCATTGACATGGTTAGCAGCCTCTGTTAGAGTATAATTGCTGTAACAATGTTATTGTAAGTGGGGCGGCCTACGAACTCCTCGTGAGACCTGAAGCTTCTGCTGATGAAACTGCAAACTAAACTTCACTAAAATTTCTTCTATTGACTGCACTTCTAAATACTGGTCTTCATTCAACATATAATAATAATACGTTACATTTATATAGCACTTTTCCAGAGCTCAAAGCGCTTTACATAGAAGGGGGGGAATCTCCATAACCACCACCAATGTGTAGCATCCACCTGGATGATGCGACGGCAGCCATATTGCGGCAGAACACTCACCACACATCAGCTTATTGGGGGGGGGGGGGGGGGATTAGGCTTTGGCCAGGACCTCGGTTTAATGTCTCATCCGTCTTGTTGCAGTACAGTGTCCCCGTCACATATCTGGTCCTCGGGTCTTAACTGTAATTCCCCTACAATATTTATACCTTCCCAATACCTTAACATAACAACTACCTCACTAGCTATTAATAAGCAATAATTAGAAGTTTATTGAGTCAAAAGTCATAGGTAATAGTTAGTTAATGGTGAGAATTGGGCCCTAATCTAAAGTGTGACCAAATGTTTTATGGGCAGAAGGATAATCATATTCCTCCACACAATCACACAGAGCCAAAGCGCAACCCAAGCAAGGCAAAATACATGCACTTTTGTTTTTTAACTGCAAGATGAAAAAAAAAGCATACATGTAGATGATGAGAAATTACACAGTGTACCTTTAAAGAAAAGATCTTTACCATTGATGCAAGATGTTAGATCTTAACTATAAGATGTTTACAGGTTACTATTTTACAATATTAAAGCCATCTTAAACCAGCCTTCAGTTTTTTCTAGTTTCCCCTGACTAGCTCAGATTGGTCTAGTTTGATGATTTAGAGAGGTTTTAAGACCAGCTGAAACCAGCTAAGACCACCACCTAAGACTGGTCTTTTCAGTGTGGAATTATAGTAACTATGGTTACCATGGTGATTTCTGTGTAACCATGGTGAATGTTTTGGAAGCAAAGGGAGTGAAAGAATAGTACAGTAAGACAATAAATGTAATTGTGAGATGGCTGTAATTTTATTTTTCTTAATTGCACCAGCAATATTGTAAAACCGCTTCTTACTCCCATTGTGTCTTGTTGTTGTGTGATCCAAACAACACTGTGCACCATGCATTAGGAGACAGGGGATTGATTTCAAATGCAACACTAAAAAAAATGCAAAATTATCTTTAAGAAAACATTCATTTCAATGAGAGGAAGCGTGTGGATGCTGAGTAATTGTCTCAGCGGGTCTGACTGCTGTTCCTGCACCCCGGCACCTCTTTCTGTTTCACTTCCACATCACAGCTGGTGTCTGTTTCACACCTGTCTGAGCAATTAAGCGTGCACACACACACACACAATCTAAAAGAAGACGTAGCAATGACTTATGTTGATTTAATAAGGCAAATTAGAATTACTAGTCACTAACCTTTCCCCATGAACAAGGATGGATTATCTTGCGTATTGGGGGGCATTTATATTTCTTCGGGGGGCAGCGACTGAAATGAAATTGCGTTTCTTTGGGTGGTTGGGGTGAAGGGGGTTTGGAGGTTATGCGTTCAGTCCTGGTGCAATTGCAAAACATTTTTGGTAATGATAAAACATCATCTTTCATCTTATAAATTATTTTAAAACCTCTAGTGCTGTTTGATCCATTTTGAAATAAAGATTTTACATTTTACGTGGCGTTTTTAATTTTAATTTTATTTTTTGGAATTTTATTTACTTCATAGGAATGGTACAAAACTTGGTAAACATTTTGGCACTTGCTATGTGAACATGCACAAAAATCATGGACATGAATCTAAAAGGTTAAATAGTCCTGAAAAAATAGACACACTTGTATTATTCGTAGTCAAAAGTAAGCACATTGGAAATTAATTTGAGACTTTTTCCATCTAGTTCCATCTTAATTCTGTGCCTGAACAAAAACTTACTGAAATCTCTCTCTTTTTTTGTGAGATATCAAACTTGTTTAGGTTATGGAATTCTCACAGTTTTAGAGCAAAACACATTTTGTAAAATATATATTTCATATAATATTTAAAAATAGTATGTGTGTGCCTTTTTTTTAAACTTCTATACCTTTTTTTTTTTTACTGGCAACAATCTACCAAGTCTTTGCCTCAAACCATTCAAGATTTATAATGGTTTATGTTTAAAAATTAATTTTCAGGTCTATGCTCACTATGCTAGCAATATGTTTATGCTAGAGATTAACAGGTAACAACAGCTAATAAATGGATCATAATTATTCCATAAATATAATTTTAGAACCAAAAAAATTGGCTAAAATACAACATATTCAATAAAAAACACTATAAAACTGAAATATAGTACATTCATTTCATTGAAATAAAAAAAGTTCATTGTTGACATCCACACGAGCAGCAACCCAAAAAAGGGTTTTTATGTATTAAATTCAACTTTTTTTATCATAATTATGATTTTAAAAAGCATGTTTTTTTTCTTATGTGGCAGAAATGTGCTTCCATACATAACTGCAACTTCATATCTGAAAATGATGTTTGAGAAACTATAAATTATGACTTAAGCTTCTTGTTATTCTTACTATTGTTTTGCATTTATTTCGCAAACCAACGTGTGCTTAATTCATACTTTTGACATTATAGACTGTAAACTGCATTTATTGGAATCATTTGAATGTGTGTATTTACTGTCAATCTACAGCACAACAGTTGTGTACTGCTCATTGGTGCAGTAATGGATTCTCTCAGTAGTTGTCTAGTTATTTCTATTTCTCACACATTCATTTATGTTCCAGCTCAAATGTCTTACAGCAGATGGAGATCATAAAGTCATGTTCATTTGAAAAGTCTTTTTATCCTTAGAAAAAGTTGCTCAACTCCCATAAGTGTCTGTGATAGCTCATTAAAGCTGAAATGCCTTTTTGCTCTTTACAATACCTGTGACTTCAGACTTGAGAGAGAGAGAGAGAGAGAGAGATAATGACAGTATGAGAAGGTCTAGTGATATTGAGCAGGTCGTTTCAAGTCATTACTCATGTTTTCACATGCCCACATGTTTCTATTAATCTGTCATTATAAAAATATCACCTCTCCAACAATATCTCTTGAGCTCATGGGGCTTTGCAGTCTGGTTGTGATGTTAATTTCAGACTATTTCACCTGTTTCTGAGAGGTTGCATTTCAAAATGAATCCAAACGGAGGGTTTAATTGAATAAGTGAATTGTTTGGGTGTCTAGTCAAAATTTGATGCGCCATCATCGCTTTTAATATCACTCATACTGAGCACAAGAAACTTTCGCATTTTGGCAAAAACTATGTACCATATATGACAAAAGTAAAGTAAAAAAAAAAACATATTGGAGAAAGTGGAAGAAACAGAAAAGGGATAGAGAACAACAACATGCGAAACATGCAATGTGTGTGGGCGAACGCGATTCATCATCTTTAATGCCTACAAGATCTATTTTTTCCACACTGATGACAGCAAATGTGTTTGGGAGGAGTGTCTATGAAACCCCATCTGTCTTTATCAAAACAAGACCATAATAAATAAAACCACTGACCAACAAGGGCGAGAGAGAAAGGTACAGAAACTTGGTTTGGTTACCAATAAAGATCCAATTAAATCAACAAGCAGCAGCATGATTTGAGAAGTGCAGAATACATGAATGATGAGTCATGCACCAAATTTAACCCTATAAAGCCTACTGTATGATATTTTTGACATAATTAAGGGCTTTAAATTATCATCAAAAAACACAGCCTTGGTGCATGTTGTCTGATTAATAGTTCCTACTTTTTTGCAAGTAAAAGTTTTAGTGTATTTGTAAAAACGTGCATCTACATTCATGCATTTGGCAGACGCTTCATCTCGTGCCTCACGTGTCTTAACTCTTATATAGTTAATCATATTTCAAGATAAACATTCATTGGACTAAAGCGTTTTTTCAAATGTGGGTATCAAATGATCCATCAGGCTTTTGAGGAAGGTTTATTCATCTCTCAATCATCATTGTATTGCATTTAATTATATATTTTAAAACCACAGAGCTTTGTTTTAAAACTTAGCATTTAAAAATCATCTTACCAAGACGTTATTCTTACTGAGACAAGATTTTAAGGATCAGAATTTCCTCCATTAAATTCACAGTTATCCCCTGAATAAAAGTTTTTTTCCTTCCTAAAGTATGAGCTCCATATTATCATATCATATACTAATCTAGTTGATCAAATATGATACTAAAAGAAAAACATGCAAAAAAATTGTGTATAATTCTTTTTATATTTTGTCTAAATTTCAGTTACCCGTTCCATTTCAAAATTCGACTTTTCTCACTATTTTTAAACGATGTCAGGCTTTACAGGGTTAATGCTGTAAAAGTGATGTCTACCAAGTCAATCATTACTATTAGTGACATGAACACCCCTACAACTAAATATAAAACATGATGTAGGAATTAAGCGATAAAATACTGCCGCTAAAGCATTACTTGTGGCATCTCATCCTTCACTTTCAATTCAAAAATCAATGCATCTCTCCAAAGTGCTAAACGAACCTCTGCTGATAAAGTGTGCCAGTCTAATCGATCGCGTTGAACTGTAGATGACACACAGTTGTGTAACGGTTCCCGGATTGGTCTCATCTCCATCTACAAGAAAAGAAAAACAGGAAAACAGCATAAATGCTCTGGTAAGCTGAAGTGGTCTTTTGAGTGGTCATGCTGTCGCCTCGATGACAAGAGGAGCAATTCCCAGAACGGCGAATTAGGAGATCATCATCTCTCTCTGAAATTCTCCAGCTCGGTGGGCAGTCACTTGTGGCGTGTCAGGGGTTGTCGCTCCTTAATTACGCTGATAATAGGACTTCCCACTGATCATACCCCCTCCTGTCTGCGAAAACTGCGAAATCCCTGGACCTTTGAATCAGAATCATATGGCGCCTGAGCTTGGCAAACAGTCTCCAAAATTGGAAATTCCAATCACAACTTCAAACTCCAGTGGTTTTCATGATCACAAACTGATGCAGTTCATTTCTTTTCTATATTCTTACATTTTATGAAAAAATATTGCCATGCAAACCTCGCCACCAAGATGTGTTCTGTGTAGTTACAAGGGCAAATCTATAGAGTTAGTATGGTATTGGGTGGCCGATTGCATTAACAGCTTAGGCTAGTCTTAGGCCCTGTTTCCACCTGGTATTAAGATGCATTTTGGTTGATCACAAGTAGTTGAAGGAGACACATACCCATTTATACCTGGTGTTTTAATCGACCTGTTTTGACCACTTTCAAACACTTCTGTCCTATTTCTTGGGTGTGTAAATGTATGGACTTTTTCAGATCTTTTGATCTTTCAAAATCAAAATTTAAAGCACCTGGGCGGGAGAGCTCTCGCAGCATCCAACGGCACGCCTCGTCGAATGGAGAAAGGCATGGTTACGTGATTGGGAAAGCTCTTGCAGCATGTGACAGGAGTTCAATACTCACAGCATCGGATGGGTAAGTCTTGTCAGCCATTGAAAGAAGTCAGTGAAAGCATAGTCGCTTGACCAGGAGGCTGTCACAATGTCTGAAGGGTGAACTTATTGGTCCTGATGTATCTTTTGAAAGCATCTGAAGACCATCGCCACCTTTTAGGGCTGCTGTGGCTATTGCCCCGATATGAAAGGAATGACTGTCAGCGACTGCAATTGTTTTTCTGGGGATGCTCGATTGTAGGAGAACAGATTTCCTGTAGCTCAATCAGTAGAGCTTTGGTGTTTACAACAAGAACTGATTCAATGTGTTCCTTGAATGCAAGGTAAGTCGCTTTGTATAAAAGCATCTGCCAAATGCATAAATGTTAGATGTTTTTGGAACCAAAAGCATGTAATGAGATGATGGGGTGAACATTTGGGTAGAATTTGGAAGTGATAGAGAATTCCCTGCATCTAAGAAAACAAAAAAAAAGGCTAAAATAGACATAGCGTCGAGCGTGAGGGCGGTATTATTATGGTGGTAATCTATATGAAAGGAATAAATACATTTTGTGAGAATGTCTAGTGTTATAGACTGTCTGGTGTCAGGGCGGGTGGATTGGGATAGTTAGATTCCTTTAATCTAGAGGGAGGATTGTGAATAATTTATCTTGGAGAGGGAGCGCTGTATATCAGTTTGTGCAAACATTGGACATAGGTCAGTTAACCTTTGATGAACTCAACTTGGAGGTCCTAAACACTGTTGAGGTACGAGATAACTTGAGAAGTGATTGAGAAGAGGGAAAAATCAGGATTGGCAGGTTATACGAAAGGTGGAATGCTTTAAAACATGATGTTACATAAGATTGGAGGGTTCTGGGAGAACTTGCTTGGAGGATGCCATCGAGAAATGCATCAAGGACGAGTTTAAGTAGCTGGGTTTAGGGAATATTAGTTCTGAATAATGAGGGACTGGAGTTGGGTATTTTTCTGCATCTGGAGCCAGCATCCTGAATGTCTGCCATGATCTGAGCTCCAGACGCTGTAGTGTTGCTGTAAATACAAAATTTGTGATTTTGTGATTGTCAGAGGAGGCAACCTCATGCTTGAGTCGGCCTCTGGGGGTTGGGGAGGGAAATTGAGAGAAGCGTAAGAGGGAAATGGAGGATGAAAATGACACATGTGGGCCTCTGTTGCTAGAGGAGGCAGCCTTATGTTTGCTTCCACTGCAGGCCATGTGAAAGGAGAGAGGTTGGCGACAGTCGCTGAAATGACATAAATGACACAGATGTTAAAATGCCTGCTCATCTGCTACAGAAGCTGGAGGCCACTGAGAAGGAAAGGGGTTAGAAACAGTGGGAGGGAAAGATTGAGAGGCTGAGGTGGAGTTGCTGTTGTGGCAGGAAGAGAGGAGAGAGGATGAGCCGAAGCGGGTGGAGAGCAAGGTCTTGCAGTGGTGGAATCAGGGGCACGGCAGGGCAAATTCAGAGCCGTGCTGGTTTTTCTCTGCCTATTGACTGCCTTTGGGGCTGGAGTGGACTTAGGAGAGATGTTGGCCTATTATAAGGTAACATATATATCATGCAGTTTTGTTTTGTTCTTCCTCAACGAAGGCTGAAGTTTGGAATTATTCAGCGCTTGCCTCAGACTCAACAACTTTCCAATAGGCTGAATTGTTGGCACGACCAAACGATAGTGGGATGCAGGTGAGTAAAGTGGATGTCTTTCTGGTGGTGGCAAGGAGAGGGCTCGGCATACTGGGGCCGGCAGATTGCGGCAGAGGTTCCGGAGATGAGCTGGACTCTTTGTCGGACAGGAAGAGTTGAATTTGAGACATACCATATTTTCCCGCATCCGTGTTGATCATCGGATGAGATGAGAAGAGCCCGCCCTCATGCAGCACAGCCAATCACGTCTTCTTGCATGATTGACAGGTCAGACAGCCAATCAGTGCCAGCTGTCAGAGTGACAGTACAAGCACCAGAGACAACAACCCTCACAAGAAAGAAAAACAGAAAGAAAATACTGCAAAAAAATTCTTACGTCCTTAGGAACGTAACAAATATATTGAAATATTATTACGTGTAAATAATGTGTGATATAGCCTGCACCCTTATATAACCCACACCCCCCTGCAGGGTTTGTGAAATCTGGTATAACCTGCCGGTTATATGCAGGAAAATACGGTAATAGCAAAATGCTGAAGGAACAGAGCCTTGTATCTGGTTAATTGGGTTAAGTATCTGAATGTGATACTTAAAAAAAACATAATTTAAAGTTATACCAATGTATTTTTTTAAAGATAATGTTAGAAAAATTTAAACAATTGTCTTTCCACTTTTCATTTAGAGTGAATCTATGCTAAAGTACATCAATTTGCCTAGGTGTTTTCATGAAAATCCACCCCAAATCAACAATGCATCAATGTCAGTATCCCATAATTTCATGATAACCACGCTCAGCCGATCACAGCAGGTGGTCACAGCCCTCCTTCAGAGCATCTTTCTCCACTGACTGTACTCAGTGCGGTCAGCTGTAAAATATGAGCATGCGCAATAAGAAAAGATCTGCCGATGATAGACATTTTCTCCAATTATTCTATGGAGGTGAATGAGCAGTGAACATGTGGAAGGATATGAGGATAGTTCTAGAGCTCTGACGGTAATCGCCAGCTCTGCGTCTGATATCAGCTGATGGCGACACTCTGTTAATTGCTGATTTAACCTGTTGTTGAGTTCACTGGTTGGGGAAACTCTCGGCGTTACAAAGAAGTCACTGCTTCCTGTCCATTCGGCTGGTGAGGGATGGATGTGCCTTCTTAATTGCACCCAAACCAGCAAACATTAAAGCCTGCACGCTTTGGACAGACCCAGTCTGTGCACTGACAGGGCCGCCCTCCTGATACTCTCTACTTTCTCTTTTACATCCAATCTGCATTTCATTCTCTCAATCCTCCTGTGATCTTCCCGTCCACCTGCCCTCTTCCTTTCCGCACAGCTTGTCTGATGTGCAGATGTTTCACAGTTCTGTTCCTCTGTTCTGAGACGTGTCACGGCTGGTGAAGCTGCCTGAAACTGAGCATAATTGACAGGCTTCTCCTTGTTCGGAATTCAATTAGCAGCATTGAACTCAACCCACACACACGCTACACCTGGAGGTTTTTACAAAGAAAGACCTATTCTTTTAAAGCATTAGAAACTGAATTTTTGTTGTTGTGACAGCTAGAGATAGAATGATAATCGACTATTGACTAATCATTTTTTTACAGATATTCTTAACTTACTAAACAATAACTCATTCACGAGTTCACACTTACGAATGATTCAGGAGCAATAAATGGTAAGCATATTTGGCGTGCTGTCCGAGGAGAGGGCTCCGAGCTCGGTATTCAGCCCGAACCTGGAGCACTCCCCCCATATCCTGACTTTGATAGGAACAATTAAGTGTGAGGAGTTGGGGTGGTGGAGGGATGCCGGAAAATGTGAAAGAGCTGTAGGTGAGTCAAACATGTCTATATATACATGCTTCCTCTCCCGCTGATAGGATGAGGAGTAATTGCTGGTGACGTGTTGATTGTGTTAATCATTTGAACGTGCTCCTCCCGAACTTTGTTAATAAAACATCATTTCACGAGTTCACACTTACGAATGATTCAGGAGCAATAAATGGTAAGCATATTTGGCGTGCTGTCCGAGGAGAGGGCTCCGAGCTCGGTATTCAGCCCGAACCTGGAGCACTCCCCCAAAAATTGCAATCTAGTCGGACAGCCGCTAAAGATTTTGATGACCCCCCAAAGAATTGCGAAGTTATGGCTGAGGGGGGAAAAATGTGAGTTCGGGAGGGCAGATGAATGATTTTAGAAGCTTGCTCCTGCGGGAGCGTCACTGCTGCGGCAGTGGATTTTAGAAGCTTGCTCCTGCGGGAGCGTCACTGCTGCGGCAGTGGAAGTTAGAGAGAGCTGGAAGATAGAGGGAGCTTGCTCCTGCGGGAGCGTCACTGCTGCAGCAGTGGAAGTTAGAGAGAGCTGGAAGATAGAGAGAGCTTGCTCCTGCGGGAGCGTCACTGCTGCAGCAGTGGAAGTTAGAGAGAGCTGGAAGATAGAGGGAGCTTGCTCCTGCGGGAGCGTCACTGCTGCGGCAGTGGCAGTTAGAGAGAGCTGGAAGATAGGGGGAGCTTGCTCCTGCGGGAGCGTCACTGCTGCGGCAGTGAAAGTTAGAGAGAGCTGGAAGATAGAGAGAGCTTGCTCCTGCGGGAGCGTCACTGCTGCGGCAGTGAAAGTTAGAGAGAGCTGGAAGATAGAGAGGGCTTGCTCCTGCGGGAGCGTCACTGCTGCGGCAGTGAAAGTTAGAGAGAGCTGGAAGATAGAGAGAGCTTGCTCCTGCGGGAGCGTCACTGCTGCGGCAGTGGAAGTTAGAGAGAGCTGGAAGATAGAGAGAGCTTGCTCCTGCGGGAGCGTCACTGCTGCGGCAGTGGAAGTTAGAGAGAGCTGGAAGATAGAGGGAGTTTGCTCCTGCGGGAGCGTCACTGCTGCGGCAGTGGAAGTTAGAGAGAGCTGGAAGATAGAGGGAGCTTGCTCCTGCGGGAGCGTCACTGCTGCAGCAGTGGAAGTTAGAGAGAGCTGGAAGATAGAGGGAGCTTGCTCCTGCGGGAGCGTCACTGCTGCAGCAGTGGAAGTTAGAGAGAGCTGGAAGATAGAGAGAGCTTGCTCCTGCGGGAGCGTCACTGCTGCGGCAGTGGCAGTTAGAGAGAGCTGGAAGATAGAGGGAGCTTGCTCCTGCGGGAGCGTCACTGCTGCGGCAGTGGCAGTTAGAGAGAGCTGGAAGATAGAGGGAGCTTGCTCCTGCGGGAGCGTCACTGCTGCGGCAGTGGCAGTTAGAGAGAGCTGGAAGATAGAGGGAGCTTGCTCCTGCGGGAGCGTCACTGCTGCGGCAGTGGAAGTTAGAGAGAGCTGGAAGATAGAGAGAGCTTGCTCCTGCGGGAGCGACACTGCTGCGGCAGTGAAAGTTAGAGAGAGCTGGAAGATAGAGAGGGCTTGCTCCTGCGGGAGCGTCACTGCTGCGGCAGTGGAAGTTAGAGAGAGCTGGAAGATAGAGAGAGCTTGCTCCTGCGGGAGCGTCACTGCTGCGGCAGTGAAAGTTAGAGAGAGCTGGAAGATAGAGAGGGCTTGCTCCTGCGGGAGCGTCACTGCTGCGGCAGTGGAAGTTAGAGAGAGCTGGAAGATAGAGAGGGCTTGCTCCTGCGGGAGCGTCACTGCTGCGGCAGTGGCAGTTAGAGAGAGCTGGAAGATAGAGAGAGCTTGCTCCTGCGGGAGCGTCACTGCTGCGGCAGTGGAAGTTAGAGAGAGCTGGAAGATAGAGAGAGCTTGCTCCTGCGGGAGCGTCACTGCTGCGGCAGTGGAAGTTAAAGAGAGCTGGAAGATAGAGAGAGCTTGCTCCTGCGGGAGCGTCACTGCTGCGGCAGTGAAAGTTAGAGAGAGCTGGAAGATAGAGAGAGCTTGCTCCTGCGGGAGCGTCACTGCTGCGGCATTGGGGGTTCTGTTCAGTGTTGTAGTCTTTTGGTTACAGACGTCTAAATACACTCAAGAAATAACAAAATCGATATGGTTTGTAAAAAGCATGAGTAAAACCTTTCAATTATAAATTGACAGTTGAATTTCTATCAGATGCAATTAGAAGCTGGCTCCTGGGGGAGCGTCACTGCTGCGGCGGTGGAAGTTAGAGAGAGCTTGCTCTTGCGGGAGCGATACTGCTGCGGCAGAGGGAGTTCTGTGCAGTGTTTCAGTTTCAGTTTTCAGTTTCAATTTCAGGGGTCTTGAAATCACTCTGGTTACAGACGTCTAAATACACTCAAGAAATCACAAAATCAGTATGGTTTGTAAAAGCATAAGTAAAACCTTTCAATTATAAATTGACAGTTGAATTTATATCAGATGCATGTTGCATATTTAATTTCAAAACAAACTTACCTGTTGGAGATCGGAATGTCAAAGTTTATGAAAGTTCACAAACTTATTGGCTTTGAATAAACCCTGAGCAGGGGTTCATCCAAATATCATGGACTTATAAAGCTTATCATAGACTTAAAGGGAGTCTTGAAATTACTTTGGATACAGACGTCTAAATACACTCAAGAAATAACAAAATCAGTATGGTTTGTAAAAGCATGAGTAAACCTTTCAATTATAAATTGACAGTTGAATTTCTATCAGATGCAATTAGAAGCTGGCTCCTGGGGGAGCGTCACTGCTGCGGCAGTGGAAGTTAGAGATAGCTTGCTCCTGCGGGAGCGTCCCTGCTGCGGCAGTGGAAGTTAGAGATAGCTTGCTCCTGCGGGAGCGATACTGCTGCGGCAGTTGAAGTTAGAGATAGCTTGCTCCTGCGGGAGTGTCAGTGCTGCGGCAATGGAAGCAATGGCCATGAAGTTGTAAGTGGGGAGGAGCTGATGCTTAACGGAAGACCTTGTTTGAATGTGCGATCTGTTTGGTCTGATGTGGCTCTTGAAAGCTTCTGGAGACCGGCGCAATGCTTGTATTACTGTTGGGAAAAGGCCTTGCACCGCCATGGTTGCTGCACCTGTGCGAAATGAATGGCTGGAAGAATGGTCTGTTGGGAATCCGGTTTGGGGTAGCGTAGCTTTAAGAAGTTTGGAACCGGAACTTGTAATGGGGTGGAATCGTCTATAGAGAGTGGGACGGATGGGAGTTTAGCCTGCGAGTTTCTGAATGAAAGTAGGCTGAGTGGATGTGATGGTGGGTTATGAGCATCTGAGGTAACCAAGCCAGTGTGAACATGGCTTCACTGCTGCGGCAGTGGGAAAATTCCCCCTTGGCTGACTCCTGCGGGAGTGTGGGGGAACATCATTGCTGCGGCAATGGGGGCAGCGGTGGAATCATTTCTATTTGAACTGAGCTCATGCGGGAGTGAGGAGGTGCATCACTACGGTAGAGACCATGTGGAGCAGACCACGTGTGGAGTGGAAAGTCATGAACTTTTCCACTCCACATGTAATCCTCCGAGGGAGTGGTTTGAAGCGAAAGCTTGAAGAATGAACATTTAGCGTCGATAAATATCAACTCTGAATATTGATGTACTGGTTGGGAATAGGTCCACCTCTGATGGCAGCAGCCTTAAGTTCAGTTGGGATTTGCGTTCGACTGTTGTTGGCGACAGAGGTGGTTCTAAGCAGCAGTGTTTGTGGAATGGCATGGCAGAGAACGGGATGAAGGAGAATTAGCATGGTGGAGAGAATTAGGTGGGAAAGGCCAGGGGCGAAGCCACTTGCGGAGGCAGCCTCACGCTAGGATCGGAAGGCCGGGCTGCAGGCCTAACATAGGGGAGAAGTTAGGTACGTGCTGCCGTTGCTAACCCTGCACCGCTGGCGGAGGCAAGCTCGCGCTTAAAGGGCGGCGTTTGTCGCTAGATGCTGGCATGTGAGGTGCAGTGCTGGAAAACTGCAGTGTGCTGCTGCGTCTTAACGCTTGGAAATCTGGTTTGCAAGGGAGAGATATGAAGATTTAAGGAACGTACGTTTGAGGCATTTGAAGGTAGAGTTGATTTGGAGATGGTACGGCTGACTGAAGCGAGACCTATTCTAGTTAATTTGCTTTGATCGTCCTCCTTTACTATAGATACGAGTGCTGAGGTGTCGTAGGAAGTTGGGCAAGAAGGTGGATGTCTTGATGGTGGAGGTGAAGGCAAGCCTCGGCGTCATAGGGTGCGACAACGGAGCGGAAGAGCTGGCGACCGCGTGGTGTTGTTGGAGGCTCGGTTGCAGTGTTTGTTGAGTGCAAGAGCTCCTTTCGACAGTGGGATACAATGAAGGAACTTGGGAGGAAGAGTTTATCGTGAAACTGGTACATCTCAATCTTGGGCAGGGGTGGCCAACCTGCTCAGCATAATGAGCCTCGAAATAAGCTCGTGGCTGCGGAGCCGCATGAAAGACTGTTAAATTCGCATTTGTTGATGGGGTTTTTGACATTAGCAAGGTCTCGCACATATATCACACATTTAATATGTTTATAAATAAATTCTTTAATACTTTTTACATATGGCGACCCACGAGCTATGCAAGCATGCAGAGACAATGCGTCTGTGGATTATATATGCGGGAAAAACGGTATATCATCTCATTGACGGTGACAGGAAGTATAAAAGTAAGCAGCGGCTTGGTAATGTAGTGATCGGTTGGAAACGTCTCCGGTTACTATCGTAACCTCTGTAATTTTATCATATTTCGTTTAGAGAAGTATGAAGGCAATGCTATTTAAGATATTTATACCGTCTGGCAGCCAGATCTGCATCGCGCTACGATTGGCCAGTTGTCCACTGCTGTTATCCGTGAAGTTTCAGAAATGACGTGAAGGGGAGGAGTTCCCGAATGCATTTCATTAAACAACTCGTTCCTACTCTCGAAAGGGAACGCGCTTCTGCGCGCCTCTATTTGAATTCGGAAAACATCATGTCCACGTGAGCGGCGGCTGATCTTGGCAGGATACATGTAAATTTATGTTTATGTAGACAAAAAGGTCTCAGCGGGCCGGATGAGAGCCGCGAAAGCAGTCAAAGAGCCGCGTGCGGGTTGGCTGCCCCTGCTCTTGGACAATGTGGCGCAAGGCGGGGAATCACATGATCGCCTGCTAGATTTGAATACATTGGCTGGCGCTGAGCCAGAGAAAGCGCTCGAAGCTTGTTGCTGTTCAGTGTTTCAATCTCTTGAATTATTTTGGTTACGGACGTCTATCGACTTATAAAGCTTATCATGGACTTAAAGGATTGAAACAGTGAAGGCAAAGAATTACTTTGAAAATAGGAAGTGCGTATGGTTTCTTTCCGGCGAGTCCACTTAATAGCCGATTAAGTTGAAACAACAAGGCAGCGTTGGCAATAAGTACTTGATTCTTGTGTGGGCGGCTGGGCGCGCGATCGACTGTAATGAGCGCGATCTGAAGTGGCGCGTGCGATCGGACTGTACTGCGCGCGATCTGGCTTCGGTGCGCGCTACTGCTTGAGATGCGAGGAAGCAGCGCGCTACTTTAGAACAATCACATCTCAGACGTGGGTTCCCCGGAACAGTAGTATTGAGAGGCACAACTGCTCGTGATTTAGCGATGCAAAAATAAAAGCGCCGGGAAGGATTACAGCTGCTCTTGTTTGAGTGAGCTGACGGACAGAGAGTGTGTGAGCTGAAACTGCAGCGCGGTCTGCTGAGGCTCGCGGCAGCGGCGGCGGCCTGGCTAGCAGGAAGAAAGCGGCATTGCCTGAGAGTCGAGCTTGTAGCTCGACCAGCTTTATCGTCCTTTCTCAATGGCAGGAGCGATTAAAGCCGATGTAGAGCTGCTGGATACGGATGTTTACTTGGTGGCGAGAGCAGGCCTCAAGTCTTACTGTGCGTTGCTTGTTGTTGCTTAGGACCCGTTTGTTTGGTCTGGCACCCGTGATGTAATGCTGAGGGTGATATAATATAGTTAGCATAGTGTTGAGCGGATGGGGATCGCTACTGGGTCCGGAGGTTTTCGTGGAGAATCCATCTGACGAGTGGAGCTCGATTTCGGGTGTATCGCGACCGGAAGGCGGAGCCACAATGCCGTAAACTGTCGAGCTGCCGGAAAATGTGAAAGAGCTGTAGGTGAGTCAAACATGTCTATATATACATGCTTCCTCTCCCGCTGATAGGATGAGGAGTAATTGCTGGTGACGTGTTGATTGTGTTAATCATTTGAACGTGCTCCTCCCGAACTTTGTTAATAAAACATCATTTGTTGTGGTTGTTTCTTTAATATTGGATCTATGACAAAATGACACCATTTGCTACATTTTTAAATAACAGCACCCAAAAACACGTTTACATGCACCCTCATAATGCGATTATAAAGGGATTTTTCATCTCATTATTACCGTTCCCACAAAAATGGGCATATGCTCGGTTCTACACAGATGTGTTGTTCACACAACTTCATGAATGAACTCAATGACATTATTCTGAAGTTGCTCTTCTCTAAATAGCAAGACTCTGTAAAAGCAACTCCCTGAACAGTCTCTGCTCCGTATCTTCATCCAGACAGCTGTTGCACTACATATTATACACACTGTGAATTTTGAAAAGTTTTTTCTGGAATGTTTTTCATGGGTGCTCTCGTGTGCATAGATTTATAAATGATATGGACTCCTTACATCATTTCGTTATTTTGGAGTCTCTAACCAGAATTTTCCTTGAAAAAAAGTTTACAGAAAAGACAGTTTTGTTTGTTATATGAAGTTGTATAAACATAATAATATACATAATCATTATCAGTATTGGTTATGATTGACCTACGGTAATATAGATCAAATATGAAATTAGCCTAGGATACAAATTTTTTTTTTTCCAAACACATCAAAAGTCTGTATCCGCTTTTACAAAGTGAAACATTGTCATACTGTGTTTTTTGTTGACCCAAAATGGAGGTTTAAACATTGGAAATTGGCTGTTGATTTATTCAATAAGCTATTTCCTCTCACAAGTAGTTTATTTAGCACAGTGAACATTCTCCTCCATTGACATCCATTGAAAAACCATCCTTCCCCACATACCACAGTGTTAACAGGCATTGCAGGTTTTTTCAGTTAAGGCTGCAGGCTTGAGTTCAAGTACCTTTGCTTTCTCGTGACCCTGAAACATTGATTAGCTTGCTCAGGTGTGCTTGATTAGGTTTGGGGTTAAACTCTGCAGGACAGTGACCCTTCCGGACAGGGTTTGCCCATCCCTGATTTAGAGGATTCAGTAATGCATTTAGATTTTTGAGTTCCTCATCTTTTTAGTGCGCGTGTTGTATTAATTTACCGTCCTCTACAGAACATAGTATCCATTTCCATCGTTCTCCTTTTATGCTGGGCAATAGAATGCAATCAATTCAGCATGAGCACTCAGACCAATTTAGCTCAACAATTAGTTGCCTGTTTGTATTCATCACTCACTTGCTTATTAATTCACACATCTCATCTTCATCTGTAAATGAAAATATTTACCAAGACAGCTGTATCCGTTGAGATGGTGCCATATAAGGGAGGCAGTGGGTACCCATATGTGCACCCACTTGTTTGGTGTCTTTGCTAACAATAGAGCTGAAAATCATGGAGAATTTCCCCACCCATCATAGTGCAAGACTGAGGTGGACACCAATAGAAAAGAGAAATAAGATGAGATACAGTATGAAACTTTGAAGGTTCAACTCATAGACAACCATGATATTGTTACCTGTAGTCCTGTTTGTCGTGCCATCTGTGCACTTCCTGTGAGGTCAATGTTACACTTCCTGTTGGTGAGGTCTATTGTCATGTGTTGTTTCCCTTCCGGGTCCCTTCTGCGTTTCCTCTTGTCATCACTTTCATTCGTTAGTCCCCCAGGTGCTCGTCATTCCCTTGTGTATATAACCCTCTTGTGTTTCCCTTGTCTTTGTCGGTTGTTGACGTTTCTATCGCTAGTGTGTTGTTGACTCATGTTGCTGATATGTGGATGTTGCTCTGTGTGTGGATGCCGTGTCTCCGTGTTACTTCTAGTTATTTTCAGTTTCTTTGCACTAAGAGTGGTGTTTTAAGTTTGTATTTTTGTTTTCTGTTTGGAATAAAGTTAAGTTTCATTTGGAAACCTCTTCTCCTCGCCTCCCTCACCGCATCGAACACGTTTCCAAGAAGCGTAACAGATATTAAATGCAAAGGAAATTTGGCTTTTGCAGATTTTTCATTTAAAGAGGCAAAATATGAGAATGAATTATGGAGATGATCTCAACATATCGATTTTGCAACAACTGCAATCGACCTCTTAGTGAATAAGTCTCTTCTGATTTCGCCAAAGAAAAGTCTAAATATTTAAAACTTCAAAGTTTACTTGTGAAATCCTCTAAGTCGCAAATGGAACCAGATTGACAAAAAATAACATTAATACAACATTTCAAAGAATAAAGTATAAAAGCTATTAACTTTGTCTCAGACATTGGTTTTCTTTCTTAGGTTGCCAGCAAGTTTATCCACAATATCTGAACATGCAATATATCAAAAGATAGAGCAGAGCCTCTGCCTAAAAAAAAAATGATCCTAGCATTATGCATTCAAGTTTAATCAAAACTTGAATGTGGGTAGGTTTCGTTAAAAAAAGCAACATTTTGAACAAAAAGCTGACAAAATTATGACTTTGTCCAAAACTACGTCCGGGTCGTATTCAGAATGATGATTAAATCAGAGCAGATCTCCTCCATCAACACCCCAACATTTTAGTCCTGTAGATTTCATTCAATTTACATGCTGTTTAACCTTTAAAGGAAGTGTTATTTCATATTATTGTTAAGTCCCTAAGCGTTGCTTTCTTCTTACGCTTGTTTCTGCTTCTTCTTCGCCTGTTCTGATCCAGCGATTCTGTACTCTTTCAGACGATAGCAATAGTCCCTATTACCGTATAACAATGAAAACATGGATTGTGTCATTAATGAAGCGTTGTGTCATGAATGATGAAAGATTCCATCAATGGTGGGGAAAGAGTTGAGGGATAGTTCACCCAAAAATGAAAATCATTTACTTTTGTTCAACCGAAGAAAGAAACTCATGCAGGTTTGGAATAATGCAAAGATCAGTAAGTGATGACAAAATGTTCCTTTTTGGGTGAACTATCCCTTTAAGCAGTTAACAAAACTGACTCAATACCACTGACCACATCATTAACATTCTAATGTAATATTACTGCTTCAACTATTTATGTAGAGCTGAAAAGATCGTCCTGACTGGCCTGCATCCTAATGTCCAAGTTTCCCTCTTTGCAGCACATCTCGACTCATCAGGCTTGACAGCACAGCTAAATGCATTCTCATTAGCCTCTTTTCTAGCTCACTAACAAATCCAACGAACCCAAAAAACATCATAAGAGTCATATTTGTCTGTGCAAAACATTTGTTAGTGTCATATACTGGTTATGTTTCACATGCTGTGTGTGCTGTTATTGCCTGGAACAGAAAATTACGATCCTTGTAAGTAAAGTACATACTGTACATAAACACTTAATTCATAGAACATCCTGTTCTCTCACAGTTAGATTGAAATGGTCATTTTAGACTTTATGAGAACTGTTTGGACAGTTTTAGATTTTACAATAACAATTTTCATTGGTCTTCTAATATATGAAATGAGCAGCAATGCCATCTGAAGGAAGAAATGATTAACCTGAGTGATTCTCAGCGCACAACTTCTGGACCTTCAAACGTGATGAACTGTGGATTCCACACACACACACACGCACGCACGCACAC
Organism: Rhodeus uyekii; assembly: GCA_037043235.1. NCBI lineage: Eukaryota > Metazoa > Chordata > Actinopteri > Cypriniformes > Acheilognathidae > Rhodeus > Rhodeus uyekii. Next base: position 3,759,192 of record JAWRVZ010000011.1, on the reverse strand, counting down.
ATGCACACACACACACACACACACCTTGTATTTGCAGTTGTCATGCCAAATTCAAATATGCACTTGCATGCAAATGAGATTAATGAGAATAATATAAAATTCAGTGTGTTCCTCACACAAAGCCATGGAACATCTTCGGAAGACTTGGAATATAGCGCACAAATGATTTGGAATAAATTTAAGATACTTTTGGTCCTTTTAGTGTTTGACAGAGTTGTCACTATATGAATTTGTTGTATGCGAAGGAATATTGGTAATATTATAAAAAAAATCATTTTGTGTCTGCAGAAAGAAAGTCATATGGGTTTGAAACAACATGTAAGTAAAATTAAAATTCTGGGGTGTATTTACACTAACAATTCTGAACTGAAAAAATTCAGATTTTAATAATAATTACACATTTTTTCTCAGTAATGTTCCCCTTACATAGAAAGTGGATCAGAGATATACAAAAAAAGATTTCAGTATACTTGCAAGGATTCTCTCATCTGAACGCATTTAAAATGATGTTTGACCTGTCAGGATGACAACTTTATGTATATTGTTTCAAACTGAGTCAGAATAAATGTCTCATAGCTGGCATTTGTTGACAGTTACAATGTTCTGTTGCAATTGAGAAAAACGTCTCGGGTTACTTATGTAACCCTGGTTCCCTGAGGGGAACGAGACGCTGTGTCGAAGCACTAGGGGAAATAGCCTTGCGTGAGTCACGTGAAGATCTATGCAACCAATGAGAAGCGAACGCGTGTGAATGCGTCACTGCCGGCCGCAGCCGGTGACGTCATGAGGAAGAGCATAAAGCGCGTCTGAAACCGGGGCGCGTCAGCCATGAATGCCTGAAGCGGGCCCGGATGCGCCCGGAGCTGAGGCCAAGACACAGCGTCTCGTTCCCCTCAGGGAACCAGGGTTACATAAGTAACCCGAGACGTTCCCTTTCAGGGAACTCGAGCTGTGTCGAAGCACTAGGGGAACGCTATGCCAACGCCACCTCAGCGAGGTCAGCATCCGGGTGTGTCCCAGCTCACTGAGAGAGCACCCTGGTTCCCGGGGCGGCATCGAGGTCTAGCTGGTAGAACCTCATGAATGTGTGCGGCGAGGACCAGCCAGCCGCAGCACAAACGTCAGGCAAGGAGACTCCGGAGAGGAGAGCCTTGGATGCCGCCATGCTCCTAGTGGAGTGGGCTCGGACCCTCAAAGGAGAAGCATGTCCGGCCGACTCATAAGCTAGACAGATAGCCTCGACTATCCACCTGCTCAGAGTTTGCTTGGAAGCTGGGGCACCCTCGGGGGCCCCAAAGCAAACGAACAGTTGGTCCGACTTACGCCACGTGGCAGTCTTGTGAACGTAAGCGTCCAGTGCTCGCACTGGACAGACCTTGTTCTTGTGCTCCTGCTCATGATCGTCAAATGGGGGAGGGCAGAAGGCCTGCAGCGTGACAGACCGAGCCACATTAGTGGGAACCTTGGGGACGTAGCCCGGCCTCGGGTGGAGGAAAGCTTTCGCCATCCCGGGCGCAAACTCAAGACATGATGGGGCCACTGAGAGGGCCTGAAGGTCCCCGACCCTCTTAAGCGAAGTGATAGCCAGCAAAAGAAGGGTTTTTAGCGAGAGGTACTTGATAGAGATACCCTCTAGAGGTTCAAAGGGTGGCTGGGACAAGCCTAGGAGTACCATGGACAAGTCCCAGGCAGGCACCCTGGTCTGTGCCGCAGGTCTCAGCCTTAATGTACCACGGAGGAAACGAGTGACTAGGGGGTCCCTGCCCAAGGACACCCCACCCAGAGGTACGTGGCAAGCCGCTATAGCAGCCACGTAGACCTTCAAGGTGGAGGGGGACAGCCCTGCCACAAATCTTTCTTGCAGGAACTCCAGTACTTTGCCAATTTGGCAGGTTACTGGGTTCAGCTGCCTTTCACTACACCAAGAAGTGAAGAGCTTCCACTTCAAGGCGTAGAGTTTCCTCGTGGAGGGAGCTCTGGACCGCAGGATGGTCTCAACAACCTCGGCTGAGAGACCGGCCTCTATGAGCTGGGCCCCCTCAGGGGCCAGACCCACAGTTTCAACGGCCCTGGTTGCGGGTGAAGAATGCAACCTTCCGCCTGGGACAGAAGGTCCCTCCTGATCGGGATCTCCCAGGGGACCCCGTCGAGGAGGGACACAAGGTCCGCGAACCATATTCTGGACGGCCAGTGGGGGGCCACTAGCGTGAGACGGACCTTGTCCCGGCGAACCTTGGCCAGAACTCCCGGGAGCAGAGCGATCGGGGGAAAAGCATACAGGCGTAACCTCGGCCATGCCTGCGTCACGGCATCCCGCCCCAGAGGCGCTGGATGTGTGAGTGAAAACCACAGAGGGCAATGGGAGTTTTCTACCGAGGCAAACAGGTCGACCTGTGCCTTTCCGAACCTTTCCCAAATTTGCTCCACCACCTCGGGGTGGAGTCGCCATTCCCCTGGTCTCGCCCCCTGTCTCGACAGGGCGTCTGCTCCCACATTCTGGACCCCCGGGATATAAGCCGCCCGGATGGAGAGCAGCTTTCCCTGGGCCCAGAGGAGGATCTGTCGCGCCATCTTGTAAAGTGGTCGCGAACGCAGACCCCCCTGGTGATTGATATACGCAACCGCAGTCATGCTGTCGGTGAAAACAGTGACATGGTGGTCGCGAAGGTCCGGTAGGAACGCACGGAGTGCTTTGCGGATCGCCAGTAACTCTAACATGTTTATGTGCCAGGTTTGGTGCCGACTGTTCCATAGACCTTGTGAGGAGCGGTCTCTCAAGACCGCCCCCCAGCCCGAGAGGGAGGCATCTGTCGAGAGAGAGACTCTCCGAGCCAGAGCCCCTAGCACTGGGCCTTGAGACAGAAACCAAGGATTCTTCCACATACTCAAGGCGCGTAGGCATCGCCCCGTGACCTTGATAATGCGAAGCGGGTTCCCTTTCGGGGAAAACCCCTTGGTCTTTAGCCACCACTGCAGGGGTCTCATGTGCAGCAGGCCCAACGGGATGACACAGGAAGCCGCTGCCATGAGCCCTAACACCCTCTGGAAGTGTCTGACAGTGAGTGGCTGGCCTAACTTGATGCTCTTGACGGCTGAACAGATAACTTGGATGCGCCCGGGGGAAAGCCGGGCCGACATCGCTACTGAGTCCCAGACGACTCCCAAGAAGGTGGTTCTCTGAGCAGGAGAAAGGACACTCTTCTTGGCGTTCAGCCTCAACCCCAGCTCCTTTATGTGTGCGAGCACTACATCTCGATGTTGCTCCGCCAACTGCGGCGACTGGGCCAGAATAAGCCAGTCGTCTATATAGTTTAAGACACGGATGCCCCGTGACCGCAGGGGAGCTAGAGCAGCGTCCACGACTTTCGTAAACGTGCGGGGTGAGAGCGCTAGGCCGAAAGGAAGCACCCGATACTGGTACGCCTTTCCCCCAAAGGCGAACCTCAGGAACTTCCTGTGTTGCGGAAGGATGGAGACATGGAAATAAGCGTCCTTGAGGTCGACTGTGACAAACCAATCCTCGGATCTGATCTGCACTACGATCTGTTTGAGCGTTAGCATTTTGAACTTTAGACGCTTGACCGCACGATTCAAGAGACGTAAATCCAGAATGGGCCGCAACCCTCCATCCTTCTTTGGAACTATGAAGTACCGGCTGTAGAACCCGGACTTGCTCTCTGCGAGGGGTACATACTCGATGGCCCCTTTCGCCAGCAAAGTGTCTACTTCTTGTTCCATGACCAGAGCCTGCTGAGGGCCTACAGCAGACTGTAGGACCCCCGAGAACTGGGGTGGTGAGACCCCGAACTGAATGGCGTACCCTAAGGTGACCGTGCGCAGGACCCACTGAGAGATACCGGGTAGCCGTGACCACGCATCCCGGAATTCTACTAGGGGAACCAGCCTCCCGGGGCTGGCCTCTGGTGCTGATGGCATGTCCACCACTGGGCCGGGATTTCCGGATTCCCGGGTGGAGTGCTCTAGGACCCTCCTCAGAGGGGGTGGTTTTCCCATGGCGGGCTGACTGGTCAGCTGCTCCAGGGATACACCACCTTGTTGCGGCTTGGCGTCAGGGCCGCTTGCTCTTAGCCTTCTTAGCGCTCAGGACAGCCCTCAGATCGCCCCTCTTGCCAGAGGCTTGAGCCTGTCGCCCCGACCCCCCGGGATTAGCCGGAGGAAGACGGGTGGCGACACTTCGTTTTTGAGCGGCCCTGTGTGAAGAGCTCTGAGACCCCCTTTGACTGGCGGTCTCACGTGGAGGGCGGCGGGGAATAACTTTACTGAACGCCACCTGCTGTCGTGCAGCCTCCTGAAACTTGTCGACAACGCTTTTTACGGCGTCGCCGAACAAGCCCGAAGGGGACAGAGGAGCGTCCAGCAAAACAAATTTGTCCCTATCTTTGATGGAAGACAAATTGAGCCAAAGATGTCTCTCCGTAGCCACCAGAGCTGCCATGGAGCGACCGACAGAGTAGGCCGTCTCCCTAGTGGCCCGGAGAGACAGATCCACGGTCCGGCGCAGCTCTGCCACTGTCTCCGGACCGATACCGCCGCCCTCGTTGAGGTCCCCCAGCAACTCAGCCTGATAAGCCTGCAGCAGAGCCGTGGTGTGCAGGCACGCTGCGGCTTGACTAGAGGCTGAGTACGCTCTCCCCACCAAAGACGACGTGACGCGCATCGGCTTGGAGGGGAGCGCCGGAGCTTTAATGGAGGACGCAGATTGGGGCACAAGGTAGCTCGCAAGCGCCTCATCCACCTTCTGCATCCCCCCATAGCAATAGCTTTGAGCCCCTGCGAGATTCGTATACATCGAACTGTTCCGTGTATGAACTCTCTCAGAGGCTGGCTTTTCCCACGATCTGGATACCTCGGCATGCAAATCGGGAAGGAAAGGCATAGCTCGGCGCGGGGGAGTGACGCGAGCCGGCAGATAACGCTCGTCCAACATACTTCTTTTAGGACGGGCGCTTCTGGTCTCCGCCGGCCATTCAATATCCAGACGAGAGACAGCTCGCGCCACAACCTCAACTAGCTCTTCAAACGCCGGCGAGGAGAGTGGCGAAGCCTCCTCTGCCGGGTCAACACTAGCTAAGTCCATCTCACTATCGGAACTCGACAAAGCTAATGTTGGAGTCACAGCACGAACATCTCCCGAGGAGTGCCCGTGACTGGAACCCGTTTGGTCTCGTGAGGGCTGAGGTAAGGACGGACCCACCCCAGCAGCCTCAGCGAGATCCATTTGTGAACCCCAGGACTGAGAGCGCCGCAACGCCTCGGCCGCTGCAGGTCCCGAACCCCGGGGAACACTAGCCTGGGCGGCCTCGTTACAGACCGCCAGGCGGGAGCGGAGAACATGCAGAGAAAACTGCTCACAGTCTTTACAGCCGGCGCCCTCAAGAGCCGACCGTGCATGTTCCACTCCTAAACAGATAACACACATTACATGTGTATCCCTGCCCGTTATAAAACGAGGACAGGGATAAACACACGGTCTGAAACTCTGTTCATCTCTCGCCACACTTTTCACACTCATTCTTTGATTTTTTAAGCTATCAAGTCTCAAAAACCACTCTCGCACAGACACAGCACGCTGAAGGCATTCAGAGCTGACGCGCCCCGGTTTCAGACGCGCTTTATGCTCTTCCTCATGACGTCACCGGCTGCGGCCGGCAGTGACGCATTCACACGCGTTCGCTTCTCATTGGTTGCATAGATCTTCACGTGACTCACGCAAGGCTATTTCCCCTAGTGCTTCGACACAGCTCGAGTTCCCTGAAAGGGAACTGTTCTTTATTGGCATTGATGGTTCGTGAAGAACCTTTAAGATTCATAGCACTTTTCCATCGCACAAAAGGCTGTTTATATTGAAAAAAGTTCTTCTCTACCAGAACGATAGACTCTCAAATCAAAGATGCTAGTAAAACATTCAGCACAAATACCAAAAGCAGCAAGAATAGAAAGCATTTGACCTTTCCCACACAGGTTCATGTGACCTCTGACCTTCAGCCTCAGGATACGAATATTTTTCCTGCCAATTGAACAAGACAAGTTTCCTCCACAGCTAAAACTACTGACTGCACAAGGTCCAATTGATTTATACTGTAAAGCTGTTGATATCAAGCAGTTATTACTTATCAATATTCATGCTGTTATTTATACTGTGGTTTATGATGCACATTGTTTTGCCTTTTCAAATCAGAAACTCTGGCAGCTCCAGAAAGTGGATAAAATCACTTTCAAACAGCTGCAAAAGGAGTTTATGGAAAATTGTTCATGAAGTGATGATCAAATGATATATTGAAAAAAAATAAAACTAAAGAAGATCACTATATATGTTACATGTCAGTCGTGTCTTTGTCTACCAACGGTGTATTTCCAATCAGTCACCTCGTTAGTCTGGTCAGCTGTGTCTCATTCCCTCTTTCATTACTTGTGTATTTATTCCTCGTGTTTGCCTTCCGTTTTTGTCTTATGTTGTCGCTCAATGGTAGGGTTTTCCATGTTTGTGTTCTGTGTCCCTTGATCCGAGGCGTCGCACAATAGGTGCCGTTTTTTTATAGTTTTAAATAGTGTTTTAAATAGTGCTACCTTTTGCACATGATGCGCCTTTTAGTTTTGAGTATGTGAAGTGTTTTAAGTTTATTAAAGTATTCTTCCTCGATCTCCTATGCCTCCGTACTTCTCTCAACATTGAAGCGTCAATAGTTGCTTTCTGTATATTACCCATTCATAAATTGAATAAAGTTTTATTTTTCATGCAGAAAAATAAAAAAATTCAGAAGTAAGTGGAACGGATCTGAAATGGTGTGATAACTACAGCAGTGGATGAGACAAAACATTCTGGTATACCAACATATATTTGTGCGGTGTAATAGTTTCTTTCTTTTTTATTTTATTACTAACTGTTCCTTTGATAATTTTAATGTAATATTGACATAAATTAATAAATATTTTTATTTTCAAATAGTAACAATAGTGTTTGATATAGTAACGAAATTGGGATTATAATTTTTGTGTATTACATCACATTGTGAATTAGCACTGTTTGTTGTTTTCTTGGGGCGTCTGGTATAGCGTTTGGATCCGTAAGCGGTAATGCGTGACACAAAATTTAAAGGGATAGTTAACCCAAAAAGGAAGATTCTGTCATTAATTTCATGTCGTTCCAAACCCGTAAGACTTTCGTTCATAAACGGAACAAAAGTGAAGATTTTTTTGAGCTTTCTGTCCCTCCATTGACAGCTACGCAACTACCACTTTTAACCTTCAAAACTTTCATAAAGAGATCGAAAAACTATTCCATATGAATTGAGCAGTTTATTCCAATTTTATAAAGAGACATGACACCTTTATATGTTGAACAGATTTATTGTTTCATATTTAGCGAACATAAACAGAAGCTGAACTGAACCTGATTGACACACGTGTAAAAACCTCTTGCGGAAGCTCAAACGTGATGTGTAATACGAGAATGAACCTCATATGTTCATATGCCGTAAGTTAATTAATGATGTTTGCTCTTTTTGTGTTTTGCATGGAACACCCACTCACATTTTGTTCAATAAATGTGTAGTTTGACTTACAGAGACAGAACACTTACTGTCAGCCAACAAACATCCCATTTCTGCTTCATGTTCTCCTGAAGTCCTCAGTGATAGACTTCCCCTCAGGATTGGCTGTGTGGTGGACAGGTCTCCCTGCGGACCGAAACGTGTCTGCAGAGTGAGAGACAGTGAGACAGCTTTCATCTGAGAGGTGTTAACCCGATAGTGACTAAGATAGTGGTCAGAAACTATTCCATTTTAAAAACAGAGAACGGTTTATAAAAAACACATGCCATCTGCATCCATTCTAATGATTTGAACTGCTGGTACAAGCTGCTTTAATTATCAGCATCCAGAGTTATTATCTTTAACTGAAACTAAAATCATAAAAATATATCACTTGAACTGGAATAAAATAAAATATAAAAACAAACTTATAATAAAAATACATTACTAAACAGAAGTTTTGTGATACAAAACAGAATCCATAAAATAAAAAAATCTAATTCAAGTAATGCCAAACTTTTTGTAGATTTAAAACAGTAGTTGTACCATTAAAACGTACTATTAAAGTCGGCATGAAACAGAAGTTGCAATAGTCTTTATTGCATATGCATATGCAATATTGTGAGATATAAGTGAAACGCTTCTGGAACACGAAAAACACGATTTTGTCAACGGTTATTAGTGGATCAGATAAACACGTCATCAGAGAAGAGATGCTGCTGCAAGAGGGTGGGGAAGTTATTTTATACAAGTCAAGATTACGAGACACATGATTTAAAACAATAATAATGTGCATGGATAAATCATTTTCAATAAACTTTTTGATTGCATGGTGATTTTCAAAGGGTTGAGTCAAAAGTCCAAATCCCAAAATGCTTTTTTTGTCTTCATTCTGCATTTCTCACTCGTATTGGACATTTTTGTTCATCTTGCAAAAAAAAGAATAATAAGAAAAAATAAGTAAATGCTAAGAAAAGCAAAAGCAAAAAGGACAATTGCATCAGCACATGAAGCATTCATGAAAATGAAAGAAAAAAAAGTCTAACAATTGCAATGTTTCTGCCCTTAATGCATTAAACCATTATGAGGAGTGGTTTAGAAGTGCTCTGATGTCTTCGGCTCGTGTCCTATCATCTACGGCGCTGAGGCTCCAGCAGATTCTCCTTGATAGATGACTATAAATACTAGAGCTGGTCCATAAACACCCTTCAGCCCCGCGGCTCTCTTCTGACTCACTGAGTTCTTTTAATAGCGTGCTTAGCGTGCAGCCGAAGGCCGGTGGCTTCGGAGCCCCACTTGTTTGACTAGTCACTTCACCCCAGACTGTACTGCAATGATGCCAGTCATTCGGCATTCAAATTATGTTTTAGTCAGTTTAAGTCAGTGGGTATACTGTATGTTGGCCTTACTTATAGGCCAAATAGACTTTACTATGCTCATGTACTCATACTCATTAAAATGCTCCGATACCAACAACTAATACCATGCAGTGTGACAAAAAACACTGCCAACAGTGCAAACAGAGCAGAATGAATATATCAGGATGTCTATGAAGTAAATGTATCGAACTAATTTTAATATGCATACTGATTAAAAAAAAAGAAGCTTAGACCTAAACTGGGTTTTCACTTTCATATAAATAAATGTTTTCCATTTCAAGCAAAAAAGGGACTTTTCCTCAGTGTGCAAAATGATCTTTATTCAAGAAGTTGGACTATAAATATCATGCTGCAATACGATTTGTGACAAATGTATCTTCATGTACCCATTATTGTACTTTGTACAAATTGATTAGTTGGTCCTCTTTGTACCAAAGGCAGTATTGCAAAGGCGTTATTAGGTAAATTGACAATTTATATTTGTAATTATAGTACTAGATCTTCCCTTAAATTAATTTTGATTGTTCTAGAGCATAATCTGAGTTTGGTAAAAATATATATTTGCTAAACAAATGAAACCAATGCACATGATTCATATTCTTTTGCTTTCTCTTTCTAATATATTTAAAGATTTAAAATCCAATGAAAATACAGGTGTTGTCACATCATCTCAGGAGCAGGACTCTTATTTTGTCTGAATTCAGTCACGTGTTCTTTTGTTTTAGTTTCTCCTGTCACTCATCTGTTACCATGGACACTTATCATCCCAGCTGCTTGTCATTGGTTCATAACTGCTTATGTATTTAGTTCGCCCTGTTCACCATTCAGTTTGTCATTTGTTGTTTGTATTGACCACATGTTTGCGTTAGCACTGTTGTTACGTTTCCCCTTGCCTTCATTAAAGTTCCTGTGGATCCTCATCTTTGTATTTGCTCCCTGACAGGTATCGATATATTGGCAAGTACCAAAAATGAAAGTATCGGTATCGTCCTTGTTCTGGAAAAAGTGATAAAAGGAGCATTCCTAGTTGAAATACTGTCCTGCTCTGCTAAAAGACCCAGTTTGCTTAAGCTGATTTAATATAAGGTACTTTCTTGCTGGCCAGTCTGCTTGGCTCCAATAATAACCAGCTTGTCCCACTAACAATTTAAAGCCAACATGAAATCAACAGCAGTCCTACCTGTTCCTAGAAATACTGTATAGTAGGTTACAGAAGTCAATGAGTTATGAAAACTGACTCATTTGTAAGTTGTATGTGTATATGAATAACTGAATGAATAAATGTTAATTTAAAAAAAAAACTCCTTCTCCAAACTGCTCTAAGATGTCTCTAACAGTGAATGTTGTTGTCCTGAAAGTCGTCAGCTATCTAAATTTAGTGCTTGTTGTTGAAGCCTATTGTTGTTTTCATGCAGCTAACTTGCACTCAATAGATAAATAGATAGTTTGCTAAAATGGAAAATAATATCGTCATAGAAACAAGAGCATTGTTCGAAGGTACATGCCAGTAAAATCAACAAATTAATCTATCTATCTATTCGTCCATCCGTCCATCTGTCTGGCTATCTAGACCAGAGCTTTAGGCATGTGTAGTCTGGTATTTGTTTGTTGCTCTGAATACAACTCTAATTTAAATGTTACATGAGCAATGTTAACAGATGTACGATCTAAATAATTTTTCAATAGGATTCAGTGTTTGGTTCTCAGCATTCTTCAAATATTCTTTGTGAATCAACATGATGTGCAAGTCACAAAAAATGAATGCATCTACACCAGTGCAAATTATACACAAACAAATACATGAAATGATTATTTGCATGATTGCATGCATCATCAAGCTAAAGATTTAATGTTTTCCATTTTCATTGCTCTGTTCCGCAACAATGGCAAACAATATGATAGGATTTAGTAACTTATTACCACCACAGTTTATATTTCAAATAAATTGAAATCTGAAATTTCTTATTTTTTAGTTAGTAAAGTTGCTTTTTAGTTTGCTTTTTTTGCAATGCTATACAGTATTATCAAAGGAATGCTAACATTAGCTATTATCCTGTGACAGTTTGTGTTATTTTAAATATTGTTTTCAGTGTAAACATCCTCTCAACTGCAATTTTGAGCCAGATATCCCCTAGTTAAAAGAGGATGATTATTTATAGTGCTTTGGCACATGAGTGAAGGGTCGTGCTCCTCTATTTGAAGATGAGTGCTGTTAGCAAGATGCTAACGGATCGAAAAGCCTCTTGATGCTGATTGTAATTATAACACACCATTGAACCTGGAAAACACACTGAATATCCCTACAGAGACAAACAGCCTGGGCAAATAAAGGAAGTTACAGCAGACAAACCAGTGTTTTTTTCATGGAGTTGTCGATTTTGAGATTTTGGGCTATTTTGTGCTCTTCGTTCTGACTTCTGGAAAGAAATCCAAAATACACTTTTATTATCTATTTGTGTCTGTAGATTTCAGTGACATGCATATCTTTAAAGGCTGTTTTCTCAAAATGAGATAAACTGAGTCAGACATTTTCTGAAATTCTCATTTCAGCGTCACTAATACACACAAAATTTGCGCGCGGTACTAGCACGAGCGTGAAGCATCATAAGCCACTTCCTGGTTAATACAGGACGTGTTCGGCAAGTCAGCTGGAGCGCAGGACATCTCGCGGGCCATTAATAAAAAGCTTGCGGGCCGTGAGTTTGACACCTATGTTCTAAACTAAACTCAAGGAAAATGATAGTATTGTGAAAGACTGATACTCCATTGAGTTAAGGCTTTATTCAAAAAAGCATTGAGAATGTTTTGTAAGGTTGGGATGCCCCTTAGTCGGACTGGTAAGCTTGCTTATGACGAGTTACTGGATGTTATGTCTCGTACTACAGCAAGATTAGATCTGCTGTGGAAATGTGAGAAGCAAAGCTCCCTTGTAGACACCTTGATGTACATTTTCTGTCGGAACATAACCATCCAGATCATACGAGCACACCTTAATTATAGAATTTATGCGGCAGCAGGCCTGTAAGTTGTTGTTGCTAAATAGTAGACTCTCTGTGAGCCTCCTGGTAAACTGTTCTGGGTGTAGGGTGTGGTTAGTTCTCTTCTCAGTTTAGAGAGTCAAAATACTGAGACTTCTAAAGCTATACTAAGGATGTTCTAAGTCATTAGACTCACTGTGAGCCTCCTTGGCTACTGTGAGTGTTGTCACGCCTCCTCTCACTAAAGAGAGTTGTAATTATTGAAGCTGTTGCTCCTTTGAGAGCAATACACCTCCTTTGAGGTAGGGTAATACACCCTATTAATACATTAATGTGGGTTGTTAGATCTCTGGAAGCCTCCCTGACTATTGAGCTCAAGTGTGGAGTGTTGTTAGGCCTCCTCTCGTTATGAGAGACGATATACTGAAGCTTCCACTCTGCAGAGCTTCACAGGCCAGTAGACTGAGCTTAATTTCTTTTAATTTTTCTGGGTATTGCCCGTGGGTTAGTGTGGCCTAGGCTTTCCGTTTTGAGGCCTCCACTCTTCATGGCTGTCTTAATCTCAAACGCGGTTCGTGTTTACATCGGCCTTTCATGCTGTGTTTTTGTGTCACGCGCAGTTTGGTTTTCTCCAGCTGCGCGCTGTCTTTGTGTTCATGTGAACATGTGGCAATGCGCGTCTGCATTGGCTGCATGTTCATGTCTTGTCATTAAGAACCCCATCCACCTTATTCTAGTGTTTTACTTTGATTTGTCCCAGCTGTTTCCCGTCCTATTGTGTCTATTTAATCCCTCCATGTTTGCTGTCTTGTGCTGTTTTGTCGTAATTTCATGGCTGTGTCCCTGTGTTCCTGTCCAGTGTCAAGTCTAGTTTCCAGTCCAGTCGAGTCCTGTTTTTCCCCCCCGGGGTGGTTTCATTTGTGTTTTGGTTTTTCTTTTATTATAATAAAATCCCCATTCTTTGCATCCTTGAGTCCTCGCCTCATACCCTGCCGCACAACCTTACAATAAAGCTTATTATTTTTCTGCACAATTTCCCTGCTTGAAAGGGAAGGACACACCATCAACCGAGGCCTAAACTGGGTTTCACTCTTCTTTTTATTGCAACTTTTTTGCAAACAGGTAAAAAACCTTTAAGAGAAACAAAAATACAAACATTTAAATGATTCGAAATTTTTCAACATTCATTATTGTCATTTTCTCTGTATCTGTTGATATTCAGCATCTTTAAACAATATTAACAAGTTTAAGAACAGATAAATAGAATAATTTGAAACACAGGATTAAGAAAATGAACTAAACACCAGATTTAACGATCTGCTCGATCACGTGATCTTCAGAAATGATGAACATTCAACATTACTCACTCTCATATTTACTCTCACACTCGTGATAAACACTTAGTCAAATACAAGCAAAGATAAACAAAATATACTTCAGTAACTCAATAACATTTATCACCTCTATAGAACAACAATTAACCTGAACTAGCCATGGAGTGAACAGATAAAGAAAGTAGGTCGCAAGATTTGTCATCTGCATCGCCATCTGTCGCTATATAAATGTCACTCTTTCCCATTTATAGCATACCGAATAATTAAAGTTCTCACCGGCTGCCACTCCGGGAATTGATGTGTGATGTTTGTGCACTTCTTCGGTCCCAGCTATTATGCATATAGCCAAACTCCTGTTCGACTTGTTCCACATACACAACTTTTTTTTGTCTCCGCTCCCTGTTCTGATTGGCTAACAGACCACTATATTTTTTCTTTGAGTTTGACTTTACAGGCACTCTTCTCTTCAGTATGGTGGCGTGGGCAGTGTCTCGTTCCCTCTTCTCAGGGAACCAGGTTATATGCGTGACCTAAGATGTTTTTAGAATTAGCATTTTAACTAGTGAAAATGTAATTGTTTTTGTTAAAACAACTTGCAATATTGGGAAAGTACGGTGATACCTTAATCCTTAAAGACTCTCCTGCACAGTCATCTTTCAGCAGTCCACGTTTGTTAAAAGTAGGTTGAGGCAATGTGTTTTTTAGATACCAACATCCTTGACTTTAATTTGACAAAGGCAAAAGAACAAGAAACAAAGAGCTTGTGATGAGAAAGAGGTTTGTGACAACAAGTGAAAAACAGTGGCGCTTGTGATGGTGCACAGATGAAAGAAAACAAACCCAGAGCTGGACGCGACAAGACAGTACAAGGCTGCTTCAATCACAGCTGTACATTATAATCTTCCAGGACACATTTAAGGCACTTTACAACCATTTCCCAAAACTTTTTTTTTCAGCCCCTCAACTTTTATTTAACTTGTTAAAGCTAAACAAAAAGACCTTGAATCAGTCCCGTGCACTGGAATTTTAAACAACTGTCTTGATATAGGAATAAATAAATATTATGTCTCTGTGCTTTTGTGACAAATCAGTCAGTTCGTCACGTCCTTGTATTGTTATTAAAGCTCGTCCTGAGTGGCTGCCAGTGGGGAGACATGAAAGAGAAATTATGAATCTGACAAACACCGTCACAATGCTCTCAATACTCTGCCATCACGCGGCGGATAGGAACGCGCTTCAAAGGAAATGTCAGCGTGAGAGCAGGAGAGCGTTGGCAGGGAGGTGACTGACAGCGGCTTACAGCGCCACGACTCAATCAAGTGTGTCAGTTTGACTCGTACACAACATGAGGAGAAATAAAAAAGAAGTTGATGCAAAATTACTTAGTACTGGCATAGAGTCTGAATCGGACAGAAGCTACATTGCTTTCCTGCAGCTCAATCAGTAGAGCATTGGCGCTTACAACGCCAAGGTCATGGGTTCAGTTCCCAAGGAAAGCAGAACTGATTAGAATATCAATGTGTTCCTTGAATGCAATGTAAGTTGCTTTGGATAAAAGTGTCTGCCAAATGCATACATACTGTATGCAATTTTAGTGTTTTATTTTTGAAGTGCAGAACCATTTTCACTAATAAAGGACAACATTTCTCAGTAGACTATTTTAGATGTTGAAAATGGCAAGGAATACTGCAGGCCTAAGCAATTGGGATAAAAGTGTAACTGTAATGCATAATTGTACATTCCTAATACACAGTTAGGCTAATGAACTTCACACTTGTTGGAAGACTTGATGAACAAATAAAGTTATTGTGGCGAGGACGATGGAGTCGGGGGACGTGAGAGTGTAACGAGCATCACCGGTCTCGTTTCTAACGGAGGAGAGGAGGCATAAAAGGAGGAGTGATGACAGTAAAGGTCGAGAGAGAACCAGGCCTGGGTTTTATGTTGTGCTTGTGTTCTTGTGGGCGGCAGTCGTCTGTGAGGGGCTGCCGCCAGGACTTTTATTTTGTCTTTGTTTTGATTTCATATTAAACGTCTGTTTAACGTTTGCGGGGTTCCTTTACTTCTTCCACGAACAAAGAACTCTACTACAAAAATAAAATAAACAATAACAATAAAAATAAATCTCACAAACATGGTCAGGAAATAAATAAATAAAATAATTTACTTATTTTATTTGAAAAAATAATTAATAAATACATTTTAAATTATCCAACCCTCAATCCATACATTCTCCAAACCGTTTATCCTCCACAGGATCGCAAGAAAATTTACACTATAAATGAAATTAAATAATCAACTTTACCTTAAGTAGATTTTAATGCTTTCCCCCCACAAGAATAGGGATTACAGTGGTTCATCAAAAACAATATTGTAAATAAAATGGACATTTGCAGTCCACTAGAGAGCTCTTTGATAAATAAAATAAAAACAAAATAATAAGAAAATAAATAAAATAAGACATTTTAGCATGGTTGAGGAGATTCTTAGGCTTCTTCCCTCCATGAGATTAAAATAGGAATAATAGTGGTTAATTAAAAAAATTATATTAAAATGAACATTTGATATTAAAATATTTTTCTCAGTGTGGCAGGAGCTCCCGCTCGCAGTCATTATTTTCATGTTAATATGATAATAAATGCACTATATTATATGTCTTATTGTCTGGAATTGTTTATCTCTGGATTACTCTCAAATATGAATATATGAAAATCTTACACCCTTTGAGCCTCGCATAATTTCATTTTCATTCACTTCTTACACAAACAGCAACAATCCCAAGGCAATCCCTTCATTTCCTCTGATGGATCTTGATTTATCCCTCTTCACGACACAAAGTTCAACTTGGAAAATAAAGCTGCAGTAAAACAGATCTTTTGACTATGAAATATTGATTTATTTAATTCAGTTTGAAAGCTAAGTTCAGGAGGAATATGCTAATTTCTTTCCACCAAACGTGTGCATAAAGAGCTTCCATGTTTCAATATTTCTGCCAGCATGCCTCCACCATCCAAAACCAAGGGGCGTAGGAATGATTTGACAAGTGTTGGGACACACAGGGGTTTAGATTATCTGCACAAAAATGAGGGTTGTAAAATTGTCTAGTTTCAATGGTTACTACGCCTCTGCAGCTTTATTTTGATTATTGCATCGATTCGTGTGCAAAATCCCATGCACTGAGAACAGCAAGTCAATGCGATTCCCTCACTTTATACAGAACCTTTCAAAAGTTTGGGGTCGGTAAGAGTCGGTAAGTCTCTTAACCTCGCAAAGGCTGCATATTTTTGACAAAAAAGACAGTAAAACAGTAATATTGTTTAATATTATCACAATTTAGAATAACAGTTTTCTATTTTAATGTAATTTTTATAATTCATTCCTGTGATCAAAGCTGATCAAATATGATGATTTGCCGAAACATTTTCAATGTTGATTATTATCAATGTTGCAAACAGTTGTGCTGCTTCATATTTTTGGAAACTGATGCATTTTTCAGCGTTTTTTGATGAATATAATTTCAAAAGAACAGCATTCATTTTGAAATCAAATCTTTTGTAACATTATATTGTACTATATAGCTTTCCTGTAACTCAAACAGTAGAGCGTGGCACTTGCAACACCAAGGTCATGGGTTTGATTCCCAGGGAAAGCAAGAACTGATTAGAATATCAATGTGTTTCTTGAATACAATGTAAGTCGCTTTGGATAAAAGCGTCTGCCAAATACATAAAATGTAAATATATTTTTAATGTACTATATACTTTTGATGAATTTAACAGGTTCCTGTTGAACAAAGGCATACATTTTTTTTTAAAGAATCTTACTGACCTCAAACTTATAGTAGTATATTTTTAATGTGCTACAAAAAATGTCTCCATGATAAGTTAAGCATTATAATCATAACTTGTTTAAAAAAACAAACAAACAAAAAAACTTTATTTTTATGCTGACATCACAAATTTAGTTCCTCCCTCCATCATCTGTACTGGTAAAAATGCCCACTTTTACCCCATTTAATAATTTCCAGATGGATAAAGTCAAGTGCCTACATTGTTTTATTTAGCATCTTGTTTCACTCGGAAATGTGCAAGATTCCTACACGAGTATGATCTTACATGTGGCATATTAGTCCTAAATACAGTATATAGTGAACAAAAGCAATGCTATAACAATTCAATGCCCAGCTGCAGCAGTGAGGCACGTTCTTGACAACTAAAACGTACTGTATTTCCTGATATGTTCCGCTGCATTTACAAAGACTTGATAGAAGTATCGCTTGCTGATAAAGTCCTCCTGCTGTTTTTCCTAATGCAGCACATTACAAAGCTCTATTGATTCGCTACAGTCAGCGAGCAAACAGACATAAATACTCACACAAATAGACACATATAATCAGAAACGCAGAGCTGATTTAACACGGGCACAAATGAGAACAGCTGGAGAGAGGTAACTCATCTGATGATGTTACTTCAGTACCTGCTTCTGTTAACTTGCAAATTTGTAGTTGGGGAAAATATATATTCTATGCAAGCATGAAAATTCAAATCCTTTCTCAGTGCATTGAAAGAGTACAACTGATTACACATACTTTACATTTGAGTAAAGCAACCTCAGTACTCAAGGTGACAGTTTCCTGCAAATATTTTGACACTTAAACAGATGTATTTTTCATGCAGACAGGTTATTAACATGTCAACAGTTTAATTGACTTTAGCTAACTTACTCAAGATTCTTGACACTAGCTGATCTGCAAGAGAAAATTACTGCAGATTAGCTGTTTACCTTGATATCTACTATAGCGTTCATTGATAAATAAACAAAAAATGGGTTACACATCCACCCTTGTCTAAAATTTAAAAAGTGATAGTGGTTAACTAAAAAAAACAATATTAAATAAACAAAATCAATAAAAAATTTCATTAATATTTACATTGAAAACTGCACTCATTGATAATATAATAATAATAATAATAATAATAATAATAATAATATAATGCAATATAATAAAATAAATAATTTTACTATGGTTAAGGAGATTTTTAAGCTGTTTTGACATGACAATTACCCCATCCACCCTTGCCTAAAATTTAAACAGTAATGATAATAGTGGTAAACAAAAACAAAAAACTAAAAAAAAATTAAATTAAAAAAACCAAATCAATAAATGTTTTTACATTGAAAACATAATATTGACTATTGCACTCATTGATAAAATAAAATATAGTAACAGTAATAATAATAATGTAATAAAATATAATAAAATAAATAATTTTACTATGGTTAAGGAGATCGTTAAGCTTTTCTCCAAGACAGTTACCCCATCCACCCTTGCCTAAAATAACAATAGGAATATTGAAATTGAATATTAAAATTATTATTATTATATTAAAAATATAATTTTTTTGAAAACGTAAATCTACACATAAAGCGAAAACAAAATATCCACTACAGCGCTCGTTGTGCAAGTGAAGCAGTAGGCATTGCCACATGCCCACATACATAATGTTGTTCTGTCTTGATTGCATTTTTTTTTCTCTCTTCAGTAAAGCACTTTGTAAACTCTGTTTTAAAAGGTGTTATATAAAAACACGTATTATTATTCACACTACAGGATGCCATTCCTTATCAATCTACAGTTTGCTTTCTCAGAGCTGTGGTCAAATGAACAGGCCATAAAATATTAAATAGGAAGTTGAAAAACAGACTAAATGAGTTTGCTTGCTTCTGAATCACATTTAGATTTGATCAGTTGTTACGTCTGATTGAAATACAATACAAGATCACTATTCTGCCACTCGACTGGATCTAAACATAGCATGTGTCCTGGTGCAATATCCCAACCACTTGCCTTACATTTCCAAGCATTCTTGCAGGGAAAATAATACAAATCTAATTTCCTAGAAATCATTAGCTTTATGGGTTGATGGTCGATTTACCAGACACGGCTCTAGCGTTCTGTTCTCCCTTCGAGCACTAATAGCTTGATTTTTCATAACTCCGGTTCACATCTCTGGGAAAAACTCTCCACATGTAGAAGGAGATGAGGGTGTTTTGAATACTGACACTGATGTGCCACATGCTCATTAAAAAAGGCTGGGAAGGTTAGTGACAGTTAGCAGTAAATGGGCCACTCGTCTCCCGCACGAGCGTGTAAACCACATTCACACGTCTCCCAATTAGAAGGACAAAACATTCCCTGAAAGACTATTTGAGCAGTTTATGTGAACACAGGAAATACAGTGGGGAAATGAATTGCTTTGCGGGGAGATTGATTGAGAAGAAAGAATGCATTGATGAATTGTGATTGTAGCAGAGAAAAATCTGTGGAAAGCATTTAAAGGCAGGGATGGTGATCTGTTCCAGAAACATTTTCTTTTTGCTGGTTGAAAGTCTCTTCAAATCCTGATAACAATTACTAATTACTAAATATATATATATATATATATATTGCCATTGGAAGGGGTAGGATCATTAAATGTTCAGCCAATACACTGTCCTACCTGTCTGTCAGCATATGTATTTCCATAACCTCCGTGCCCCTGCTCACAGTCACGGTTCTGTCGTGTCTTCACCCTCTTCCTGTTCACTCCCTTCACCTGTCTCGTAATCAGTCACCTCGTTAGTCTTGTCACCTGTGTCCCATCATACCTTGTGTACATATATTCCCTCATGGTTCCCGTTATCTTTATCTGTGGTTTTCAATGCTTAGGTTAGATGTTTGTATCCCGTTGGACTCATTTACAAGGGGACTTACGTTTCTGTTCTGCACATAGAAGTGCCCTTTTGTTTTATATTTAAAGTGTTTTTTGAGTTTGTTTATCATCATTGTTCTGTGTCATCCTCATCCTCCCGCACCCACATGCCTGACACTCAAGCAGACATCACACGTCATCCAAGCATTTCATGCTATACAGAGTTAGACAGACTATTATAAATTTTTTGAGTGTCCCAATCTCAATCTGACTTCTTTGTTTGTTGGCTAGAGGAGAACTGGTCCCCCACCTGCTAAGGTTTTGTTCTCCATTCTGTTCTTTGTTCCGTCACCTGATGGAGTTTTGGTTCCTTGCCACTGTCGCCTCTGGCTTGCTTAGTTGGGGACACTTAACACTTAATATTCTTCAATATTATTAATTGTCCTGCTCTTCTAGAGCTGCTGTGCAGCCAAAACTAAATTTGTTACATTGTTTTCCTGCTATTTATGTAAAGCTACTTTGAAACGATCTCTATTGTAAAAAGTGCTATATAAATAAAGTTGACTTGACAGACGTCAGTCACAGAGCAGCACAATAGAAACAGCCACCGCCTTTACAGTTCCTCCTGAACCAAAACAACAGCTTATGCTGCATCACACCATAACTAAGAGATGAGTTATTTGGAAGAGATGGAAACCTGTGACGTTATTCTCTGAGCCATTCGTGATTCAAATGTATGCGTTTCAGTGGCAACACTATCAACTCTGAAATGAATCAGTAACAGTCAGGTGGTGCAGGCCAGAGCTCTTTAAGTTGACTATGTGCTTTGAGACATGAGGTAGTTTGACGCCGTCTCTCATGAGAACACGCTGTACCTGTTCATGTGTTTTGAAGGAGGCTGGGATCTTTTGCATTTAAAGCTAGCCCGCTATTGGTAGCTGCTCTGAAAATGATAAGTTGTTTTCATAGTAAAAATGTGTTCATCAGCTACCGAATCATGGTTTTCATGCATATGCCTTTAGTTTGTTTTTGAAACGCAGTTCAATGTTCAGGGAAGAAGGAGGCGGGAACCGGCAGACGTTTAACAGACGTTTAATGATAAATAAAACATAAATTCAAAATAAACGGACGACTGCCGCCCACACAAACACAAAACTCAACATAAAGTCCAGTCCTGGTCCACTCTCGTCTTCCACTGTCGTCGCTCCTCCTATTATGCCTCCACTCCTCTGTGAGATACGAGACCGGTGGCACACAGGTGGCGCTCATTACCAATCACACCACCGATTTCGCAATCAATGAATAATAACATGTGGGCGTTTCACAGACTATTTATGGGCAAATATGGGCATGACATGAAGCCACAAAAACTGCACTACATTTAGAATTGATTGTGATTTATTAAGGGAAAACTGCGTAGGATGTGCGTGCGCACGGTTTTAGAATATTTCTGTGCGTACGCGTTTCTGTACGTATGTTTCATCCGTACGCCACTTCTGATGCAAATCCTGCGCAAAGTTTTATAAATGAGGCCCCAGGTGTTTAAAGCGTTAAATAAAAAAAAGAATGTAGCTTTAAGAGCTAAGCAGCAAAAATGAACAATTACAACCCTTAATGTGTGGCAACTGAATACAACTAAATGCAAACCAAAACATTAAACAAAACATTTCATAAAAGCTTGGATGACTAGTCATTAGGTAAGGCTGCCTTGTTCAAACCTACAGTTCATGTGGAAGGGGAGCAAACCGCATGCAAGAAAGTGTTTGCATACAGTCATCAAAAATAGCCTGTTTAATTCTATGGGTCAGAGAGAAGGTGGAAAATGATCATGAAAACTAAACTGTTTTGGCACACGAAACCTTGACTAACATTAAAATGATATGATGATAAAGACGTAATATTATACGTTCTATGCATTTAATTTACTGATTATTCCTGTTCATGCCACCACAATTAGACTCGAAGAAACGTTAAGGATAAACACACACACACACACACACAGAGATAAAACCAAGAGGACGACACACTAGACTAGAGCAATTACTGCTGTCTGTGTGGGTTAATTTGGTGCTTTTGACACAACACAGATGGTTATCAGTCACCGGTTCAGCAAACATAGAGCTAGTGAGTTGGGAGGATCATGTGAGTATATGACCGGAATAAAACAAAACATTCCCTTGTAAACACTGGACACTCTGGACTCTTCGCCAATATTCAGAATGGAATACTAGCTTAAAATTTACTGTGAATAAGGAGCATTTTTTTAATATTAAGTTGAAACAGTATTATTCCAAAATCCGAACAGTAGTGTGCAGGCCTTTCCGTCACACCTCTCCATCAATCTATCCACTGGCGTTGACTGCAGCAAGAACGACAATTTTGCTCATGGATACTCAGTTTTGTAGCCCATTGTTTCTGGCCCAAAACTCTGGAGCTGCAAAAATCATGAAAATATTGATTAGTTAGATTGATAGAAGAACAATTGACCATTTACATCCAGTTCACATATTATATTTAAAAGCCTCCAATAAATGATTGAATACTGCAGAAGAATCTCAGTGGTTGCTAAGGTGTTTTGAGTTATTGATAAGCTGTTCTAGGGCATTACTTTACAACAGAGCTGCACGATTAATCATTAAGAGATTGTGATCTCGATTCAAACACCCACACAATCTTTTTCCTAAATCTTATTCAAATCTGTGTTTGTGCTGCTGCTGATCCAGAGAGAGCAGTTGACATGAATTGTATGAAACAGCTTCACAAACAGTCTTTTCAACCACACAATATCATTATTTCTGTCTTATAATAATTCACTTGATCATAGACTTGGGATCAAAGTTTATAAATCAGATATAAACACTGATGTATATAGCGGCGACCTTTTGAAAATAATCACCTGTTGACGCTCAATTAGTCTTTGAGTGAGTCACTGAAGCATTCAAACTAAGCAATTTTTTTTTTTGCCAGAACCTTTAGTAAATGACATGCTATTTTGTTTAATCGTTTGTTTATTTTAAAGAAAATATTGTGATTTTCAATTTATTCAGAATCTTCCAGCTCTACAATGAATTTGCAAATAATGTTATGGGTGGCTTGTAGACAGTTGGGATTGGGATCAATTAAACAAGCAGCAGATAATCTTGCCCCAAACTGGCATCAAACAGAGTAATGTTTTAAAATTGCCAAAATGTGACAGTTTAGTCTTCAGGGATCTCATTGAATTATTTATAGCTATCTTTGCATATTAAATTAGCATTGGAGAAAGGATTTAAAAAAAATTACACATATCACCTTTAAAACCATTAACCATCAGAGGCGGGTAACATCATGAATAAATAAAAAACTATAAAGGCATACCATGCCAAACAGTCAGCAGCTTTTGTGCCTTCAGTAGCCTTTTGTGTGATTGTTTGTCTTATTTATCGTTGTCTGTCTACCAGCAAAATAGAAAGATAAACAGTATGAAATGGCGAACAAAGAACCCTGCAGGTCTTTTGTTCATCCCTGCCCTTGTTATATTATGGGTTATATTAAAAACTGTTTTCCCCCTTCCTGATTTCGTAAGAATGCGCACGACGATGCTGAGCGTCAGGACTTTTCCACGCAAAAATGCGTGTGGGTGAGGGAAAAATTACCTCGCACATCGACACAATGCTCGTACACCGATTTGACCCTCCATGTTCGTACACCGATTTGCTCGTATACCAAGTTGCTCGTAAACCAAGGTATTACTGTATATATATATATGTAACAGAGTTTAAAATATTGTTAAATTCATTAAATTGGGAAGACATGCCATTGGCTGTCACTAACAGATTTGCATGCATGACGTGGAGGGGGCGGAGTTATGTTAGCGCGGCAACAGTTCTCCTGAGTCGCATACCTGGTAAGTTGCATCAATGACTGCTCCGAGTAGATATTGAATATATATCGAGTATAAGCGAGCGGTTGGACTTTTGTGGTGCGCGCACTGTTTCTGTTGTCTTTATATTCTGTTAAATGTATTATTTGTGAGAGTATGTGCGTTAACTCAGTTGTAAACTCCTGACCTCTGCTTATTTCAGTCTGTATCGTGCATCGTGTATCTTCTGTGAGTGTGTCGTGACCAATTTTGTGGATTTATGTTAACAGGTATGTTTTATTCTTTCTTTTGTCATGTTTTGTGTTAAAAGTTTGAGCTGAACTTGACGCGCGCTATGTGCTGCGCGCGTGACGGCGCCATTTTAGGTCCGTGTTTTCTGTCGTGTTTCCTTCATTTATGATTATTTAATTTGTTTGGTTTTATGTACTGTTCAATCTAAAAGAATGGAAAAACAGTTCTCCTGAGTCGCATACCTGTCTGTATCGTGCATCGTGTATCTTCTGTGAGTGTGTCGTGACCAATTTTGTGGATTTATGTTAACAGGCCCAGTAAATGAGAACTGAGTGACCATCCACCTGTGTCCAGTGTCATTTCATCTCATCAAAACAAACACAGTCACATTGGTGCCGTGACCTGTTTCTTCAAGATGGTTCCTGAAGCGACCGAGGGTTCATCTTAAAACTTTCACTGGAGTCAGGTGGACACAATCCAGCTAAGGAACTAATATATGTTACAAAAAGAATAAAAAGAGTAACTTTTCATTCACTTGAGGAACTTTTTCAAAAAAAAGAAGGGACAATTCATATTCAAGTCAACAGTTTTCTTTGTTTTATTGTATATTTTACATGTTCTATTGCTCAACATGAATGGTTTTGATAAACACCACACTCCAGTTGGTGCAAGTAGGGGTAGAGGATGGGGTTTATTGAATGTGCCAAGATCATTGCAGTTCATTGGACCTGATGTACAGAGTGATGGTCATGGAACCATAGACAGTAGTACTCCCAATTCAGATCCATTAGTTTGTGAGGGCACATCCTCACGTCATGAATCAGATGTTTCCCCAGAGAAAAAGGGTGTATTTTCATCCACTCCATACCCTAACACACAGCCACCAGAACTGATTACTGCAATGACTGAAATAATTAGCCAGGTTGGTCAGCAAATTGCAGACAGCATAGTCACCCGATTAAGCCCAACACATACACTTGACACTCATCCAGTCTGCAGCCCCCACAGTAATGTGACAGCAGAAAGCACAGCTCCGCAAATGATGGACTTGATGCAAAGCCAGTTATCCTTTTCCAGAAATGTTAAAGAACCTCCTTGCTTCAGAGGTGAAGTCTCTGATGCTGTTGATTTAAGTGAGTGGATTGATATCATGAGAGATTACACTAAGCGACATAATCTTAGAAAAGAGCAGCAAGCAGAGGAGATTATGGTTCATCTTAGAGGCAAAGCAAGAGATGTGGTCAAGTTCAGCGTAAGAAACGGTGGTATTGACATTATGCATAACCCTGATGCTATCTTCAGTATTCTCAGGAAACACTTTGAAGCTGCTGCTTGTTCTCCCCTTCCACTGGCTGACTTTTACACCACATTGCCCAAACCAAACGAGGATGCTTTCGAGTACTGGCTCAGACTGAACCGCGCAGTCGACATCGCTGCTGACCGCTTGAGAGAACAGGGTAAAGTACTGGACTGTCCAGGAACTGAGGTAACCCGCATGTTCATCAGACACTGCCCTTGCAAAGAGCTTGCCATCACCTTTCGATCTAAAACAATCGATGCATGGTCTGTGCGGGAAGTTCAGGATATTTTGAATGAATATCACTCAGAGACTAGTCTTGTACCTGCGGTAAGACATGCAGCACCCACTAAAATTCCTGTGAACAGATCGGAGGTGGAAGTGTTGACTGCAGCTCTCCCAAGTTCTTCTGATGTCCAGCAGTCCAGGTCTATGGAAGCTTCTGCATTAGAGCGAGTCATGGGTCTGCTTGAAAAAGTCCTGTTAAAAGAATCTGCCAGCAAAGAACAAGGTCCACGTGCTAGACCCAAAGTAAGTCTACCTAGAGTGAAGGGACTCAATGACCTACCATGCACTGTCTGTTCGAGCCCAGACCACTCTGGCCTTACACATTGTCTTGAGAAAAAGTTGTGCTTTCAGTGTCACTCTCCTCATCACTCCCGCGTCGTTTGTCCTGAGAGAGTGAAATCTCAGTCTTCTCAAGAGCTGGGAAACTAGATGATCTGCACTCAAGGGAGGACAGTGTGGATCATGCGTTCATTCCTCCTAACCAATGCTGTATGACTGATCCTGCATCTATTTATTGTCTTTCTAATTCAGTTGAGCCTGAAGGAAGAAAAGTAATTTTTCAGAACACGCACAGAGTACAGAGAATCGACAGTCTGTTTTACACACCAGCGACAGTATGGGACGACCTTCATCTGAAAGCTATGATCGACAGCGGCTCCATGGCCTGTACGTTAAGTGAAGCTGCTGAATCTCTCTTGTTGCAACGCAATCCCGACCTGCAAAAGTTATCGGCCAGTGATGTTGTCATAATTGGTTGTGGCGGACAGCGTGTTACACCAAAAGCGATGTATGAACTTGAGCTCTCAGTGTATGCATGTAAAATGGTCGTTCCAGTTTTGGTTGTTCCAGGTCAAACCGATGATTTGATTTTAGGCAGCAATGCTATCAAGTGGCTGATTCAAAAAATGAAAGAGACTGATGGATACTGGAGACTTGTGTCCAGCCCAGATAATTCGAGTGATGTTGAATGTCACCAATTTATTTCTCTCCTTTCGAATGTAGAACGATGGAAAGGTGAAGACGTGCCTGATAAAGTGGGCACAGCCAAGTTGAAAGAGAAAATAACTCTAGAACCACACCATGAGCATCTTGCTTGGGCTCGACTCCCTGAGTCATCGGCTGTTTCAGTAGGTACCACCGTCATCGTTGAACCAACCTCATGTAAATGCCGTCCACGGAATGTGATTATAGGGAGAGTTATTACACCTATGTGGGGCAGTAGATGGGTGCCATTCAAAATAATGAACCCTACAGACAAAGTGATTGTTCTCAAGAAAAACACAAAAATCGTGGATGTTTTTACCTGTATAGCCGTGGAAGAGTTGTCTACACCTGAGTCCCTGCAGAGTAATGTTCAGTGTGCAGTGAGTCCTGTAGGTCGTGTGCTGACCAGTGACGAAAGGAGGAATGTGCTGAATACGTTAGGACTGCAAGATCTGGACCTGGATGACTGCGAAGTGTCAGAGGAGTGGAAGGATAGACTTCTGAATCTCATTGAGAGGTATGAGTCGACCTTTTCTCGTGGAAAAATGGACTGTGGGGAAGCCACTGACTTTGTCCACAAAATTCACCTGTTGGATGAGAAGCCATTTCGACTACCTTATCGTCGTGTGGCCCCCTGTCACTATGAAAAGCTTCGCACTGCCTTGGATGAGATGGAAGTGAAGGGTATAATAAGGAAGTCTCAGAGTGAGTACGCATCGCCATTAGTTTTAGTTTGGAAGAAGAATGGTGATCTTCGTATTTGTACTGATTTTAGATGGTTAAATGCAAAGACAGTGAAGGATGCTCACCCACTCCCACACCAGACAGATGCACTTGCAGCCCTGGGAGGCAATGTTTTCTTTTCAACAATGGACTTGACTTCCGGTTTTTACAATGTGCCCTTGTTTGAAGAGCATAAAAAGTATACTGCCTTTTCCTCTCCTTTCGGTCTCCACGAGTACAATCGTCTTCCTCAGGGGTTAACCAACAGCCCAGCAACCTTTATGAGGATGATGATGTCTATTTTTGGTGACGAAAATTTCACAAGCCTTCTTTGTTACTTGGACGACCTGATGGTTTTTGCACCAAGTGAGCAAGTAGCTCTTGACCGTCTGGAGCTGGTTTTCTCACGCTTGTCCAAGCACAACTTAAAACTAGCACCAAAGAAGTGCCAGTTCCTCAAAAGATCAGTTAAGTTCTTGGGACATGTTGTGACTGAGAATGGTGTGCAGACTGACCCAGAAAAGGTTAAGGTGATCAATGACATCCAGATTGCAGATCTCATGGAAGCAGATGGTATAACTCCTTCTCAAAAGAAGATCAGATCTTTCCTGGGTATGGTTTTATACTACCAGCACTTCATTAAAGACTGTTCTGCCAGAGCAAAACCTCTTTTTACTCTCCTGTCTGATCAATCGAAAAGTAGACCTCAGAGGAAGTGTGGTCGTATGAAGAAGCGGATCAGTGTCGTGAAGCTTTCACCCGAGGATTGGAATAGTGAGTGTCGAACAGCTTTTGAAACTCTAAAGCAAGACCTGCTGCACAGTGTTACTCTAGCTCACCCAGATTTCAGTCATCCCTTTATTCTCTCTGTTGACGCTTCGTTCGATGGCATAGGAGCTGTGTTGTCTCAGGTGCCCCATGGTGAGAAAATTGCGCGCCCAGTGGCGTTTGCAAGCAAAACACTCTCAAAGTCTCAGATCAATTACCCTGCACACAGACTCGAGTTTCTGGCTTTAAAGTGGGCCGTTTGTGACAAGTTTAGCCACTGGCTAAAAGGGAGACATTTCACTGCGTGGTCTGATAATAATCCTTTGACCTATATTCTAACCAAACCAAGATTGGATGCATGTGAACAGCGATGGGTGGCGAAGCTTGCTGCATATGACTTTGACCTGAAATATGTGCCAGGCACGAAAAACATTGTTGCAGATGCTTTGAGTAGAGAGCCTTTTGTTAAGTCTTGTGTCAGTCATCGCCTGTTGAAAGAACCATATGTTTCTCTTTTGGATGAGGTCAATGGTATTGTTACTGGAACTGTGCAAGATGCCTTTCGTGTCACTAACAACTGTCAGAATTTGCAGGCCGCCAATACTGCTGAAACTGAGACTGAGCCGCAAGATGGTGAGAATGATTCTTGTCCTGGATCCTTTGATGCAGTGGAAGTTTCTGCTGTCCTGGGTGCTCGCTACGATGGAGGAGTTAGTCCATTGTCCATGACCAGTCCAACGTCACTCCAGCTCCCTGCTGAAGATCCGTCTGTTGCAATCCCATTTTCCAGACTCGCCAATCTCCAAGGTCAGGACAGTACAGTCGGCAAAGTCATCTACTATGTTCTGAGACGTAAACGTCCTTCAAAAACTGAGAGAACAAAGGAACCTCGCTCTGTGACAAACCTTTTGAAGCACTGGAAAAAACTGACGATTCGTAATGGTGTGCTGTACAGAGTAAAGAAGGATCGGTTATT
Organism: Rhodeus uyekii; assembly: GCA_037043235.1. NCBI lineage: Eukaryota > Metazoa > Chordata > Actinopteri > Cypriniformes > Acheilognathidae > Rhodeus > Rhodeus uyekii. The sequence goes on along the minus strand of JAWRVZ010000011.1, from coordinate 3,730,130 downwards.
GAATAAGAAACTCTTTCAATATGTTGTACCTGATTCCTTGAAACGTGACGTTCTCCATGGTGTTCATGACACTGCCGGACACCAGGGGACTGCGAGAACTCTCTCCCTCGCAGCTGAGAGATTCTTTTGGCCAGGCATGAGTAAAGACATCAAACTTCATGTGAAGAACTGTCAGAGATGCGTAGTTGGGAAAACTCCAGAGCCAAATGCTCGTGCACCTCTTGAGAATATTCGGACTTCAGAACCTATGGAATTGATTTGTATAGACTTCTGGAGTGCTGAACAGGCGTCAGGGAAGATCGTTGATGTCCTAGTAGTAACCGATCACTTCTCAAAGATGGCACATGCTTTCCCCTGTCTCAACCAATCTGCTAAACAAGTTGCCCGTCGCCTTTGGAATGACTTCTTTTGTATTTATGGATTTCCAAAGAGAATACATTCAGACCAGGGTGCAAATTTCGAAAGCAAACTCATTAAGAACTTACTTGAGATGGCTGGTGTTCAAAAATCACACACCACACCATACCACCCTATGGGTAATGGTATAGCAGAACGGTTCAACAGGACTCTGGGAAATATGATAAGAGCTCTCCCAGTCAAATCCAAGGCGAGATGGCCACAGCTTCTAAAGATGTTGACTTTCAGTTACAACTGTACTGTACACGAAACAACTGGGTTCGCACCTTTCTATCTCATGTTTGGACGTATTCCAAGGCTGCCGATTGACATCATGTTCCAGCATGTTCTTTCTGATGAAAGGGTGGTCAGTCACCATGAGTTTGTCAATACGCTAAAAAGAGACCTGAGTACAGCTGCAGAAATTGCCCGACAACACAGTTTCAAAGAGCAGAATCGTCATGCCATCCTTTACAATCGGAAGGTCAAAGGTTCACCATTAGCAGTCGGCGATAGAGTTTTGCTGGCAAACCGTGGAGAGAAAGGGATGAGAAAAATTGCGGACAAGTGGGACTCAGTTCTGTATGAGGTACACTCAGCGAAACCAGAGATTAATGTGTACAGGATTAAGGATGTTCAGACTGGTAGAGAGAAAGTGGTACACAGAAACCTGTTACTTCCAGTGAATTTCTTATCCTGGGATGATGAGGAGTTATCATCAGTCCAATCCGGTAACACCAGTGCTACTTCTCTTGATGCCGCTTTAATGGACGATCCTGATCCTGTTTCAAAAACATCTGAATGGTTACTACGGATGGATGGAACACAAAATAGTGATGTTACTCAGGATGCCACTTGTGGTGGAATTTCGGACATCATTGATGAGTTGACAATTGAGTGTTCTGACAAAGATTCACAAAGTGAAGAAACAGAGCAAGTTCCTGAACTAGAGTGTACAAAGAGTTTACCTGTGTCGAAGCCTGAACACAGTTGTTTGCAAGAACTTGACAACAGAGTTGACCCTGTCATTTGCACACAGCCCACAAGCACACAAACAGACCAAATTACTACACGATTAGGGAGATCAGTTAAACACCCAAACAGACTTATCTGTGAAATGGAAGCTCAGAAAGTTGTGGAAAATGATTCAAACAGTGACGAACAGGTTATATTTCAAGGAACTAATTTTGTTGAGTTGATAAGAAACATTTTTGGTTAACATGTCTGAGAGAATGATTTGCATCACACAATCTAGTGTGTGTTAAGAGAATGATTATGAAGGAATTGTATTTAATTTTTTTTCCTGAGAAAGTCTGTGGACTTTATAGTGAAAATGTAATTGGAGAGCAGAAATACATTTGTAAACATTAGGAGTGTGTAGACTGCACCTCTTATAGTCTGTGTTAAGTGTGGAACCTGGTACCATTCCATTCTTGCGCACTTCCTAGAGAAGAGATGAGTTATCTGACAATATTGTATTGTAAAGCTCTTGTACTCTATTTTTCTTGCTTTTTCCTTCTCTCTCTGTAATTTCTACTGTATATTAGTTGTTACATATGCTGGTTCTAGCCCAATTTAGCAGAATTTAAGGGGGGTGTATGTAACAGAGTTTAAAATATTGTTAAATTCATTAAATTGGGAAGACATGCCATTGGCTGTCACTAACAGATTTGCATGCATGACGTGGAGGGGGCGGAGTTATGTTAGCGCGGCAACAGTTCTCCTGAGTCGCATACCTGGTAAGTTGCATCAATGACTGCTCCGAGTAGATATTGAATATATATCGAGTATAAGCGAGCGGTTGGACTTTTGTGGTGCGCGCACTGTTTCTGTTGTCTTTATATTCTGTTAAATGTATTATTTGTGAGAGTATGTGCGTTAACTCAGTTGTAAACTCCTGACCTCTGCTTATTTCAGTCTGTATCGTGCATCGTGTATCTTCTGTGAGTGTGTCGTGACCAATTTTGTGGATTTATGTTAACAGGTATGTTTTATTCTTTCTTTTGTCATGTTTTGTGTTAAAAGTTTGAGCTGAACTTGACGCGCGCTATGTGCTGCGCGCGTGACGGCGCCATTTTAGGTCCGTGTTTTCTGTCGTGTTTCCTTCATTTATGATTATTTAATTTGTTTGGTTTTATGTACTGTTCAATCTAAAAGAATGGAAAAACAGTTCTCCTGAGTCGCATACCTGTCTGTATCGTGCATCGTGTATCTTCTGTGAGTGTGTCGTGACCAATTTTGTGGATTTATGTTAACAGGCCCAGTAAATGAGAACTGAGTGACCATCCACCTGTGTCCAGTGTCATTTCATCTCATCAAAACAAACACAGTCACATATATATATATATATATATATATGGCATCAGTTCTTCTAACCCAAACTGATGGAGTGTATAGCGTTTCATTTCTTAAACAACCAGGGAAGACACATCATGGCCATATTCCAGGATGTCCTGACCAAAAATTAATGCATTGATGTTATTTCCATCAAGAGGTGCATTGAATTTTGGTCAAGATCTTGTATTGTCAATGCAAGAGTCCAGCACTCTGTAAAGTCTCCTCCAGCACATCACAAAGACTTTCAATCAATTTAAGGTCTCAATTCATGTGTAAATATACATGGCCATGATGTGTCTTCCTACATGGTTGTTTTAAGAAATGAAAGACCAAACACTCCATTAAGGGTTAGAAAAACTGATGCCAAACATATAAAATGCTAGAAAGAAAGATAATAACCACTGCAATAATGATCTAATCATAGACTTTCAAACATTTGCCTACTCAAATCCACAGAGGAACTTTGTTTTTGTTTCTAAAATATCTTTTGCAATGCACTAGCATTTTTGTTGGCTAATCCAAATATTCAAAGGAGTCATGGAAGGGATCGAATTTTCCTTGATCTTTTGGGCTAAACTGTTCATTACTGGGAAAACATTTTTCAACTTCTTCACCATTCCCAAAACATTATTCATTGATAGTAGGCTGCAAAAATGACTCGTTCTGCTGCACTTTTGTCTCCATGATTTAAATTAATGAGAGCCCCCACATCAACGCCTACGAATACACATCATCACTTACTTGACTTCCAAATGAGTGCATGGCTAAAGTTCATTTTAAACATTGCGATAGATTCATGTCATGTACTCTACCTGTTAAAAGTTTAGAATAATTTTTCAAGTCTCTTATGCTCTAGACCCGGGGTTTGCAAAGTGTGGGGCGCGCCTCCCGTGGGGGGCGCCAGAGTATGCCAGGGGAGGCGCGGAGAGTTGTAAAAAAAAGATAGTCTAATAATAACTCGCCGAACTTGTATTAAACCTCCTTCATTTTACATTTCCCTGTGATGTGATTCTGTCGCGGCTGCAAGCGCGTCGTTCAACCCTCGCCCCCGTCAACGATCGCGCATCGCGTCCACCCCCCGTCAACGAAAAACGATCGCGCATCGCGTCCACACCCCTCCCCCCCCCCCCCCTCCGTCAACGATCGCGCCTTTTGGAGGGGGGGGGCGGCATTGGGTGAGTTGTGTCAAAAGGGAGGCCCACTGTCTCAGACTTTGAAAAACTCTGCTCTAGACTCAGAGGCTGCATTTATTTTATACAGTAAAAGTAGTTATATTGTGAAATTTTATTACAATATTTGAATATATTTTAAGATGTAATTTATTCCTGTGATGCAGAGTTGAATTTTCAGCATCATTACTCCAGTCTTCAGTGTCACTCAGTCATTAATTTTCACCTTTGAAATAGCTTCCTCTCTGAAAAGTACATTGTGACGTCAGTAAAGTTGCTTAATTTAACTTCGTCCATTGTCTGTTCACAGCATAACCCATTATAATGTTTACTCTCTGTCCTAGTTAGTGATTGTGATAACGTCGGCTGTGAACTCCAATCCCATCAAGAAAAGTACATCTAGGTCTGTACAGAAACCCATAATCACGAGATGGAGATTTAGCCTTAGAGAATAAGAGTTGTGTGAATAGGAATATTAAGCATAATTTCACTCTCCAGCACGAGTCAGAATTGTTGAGCGGAGAACTAATTCTATACGGTTTGATAGATGGCTCGTGTTAATTGGTGGGTTGAAGAAATGAAGCGCATTGTCCTCTCAGCTCTACTGTTCTGGCTCTAATTAAACCACTTCCTGTTGGGGGGGGGGGGGGGCACTTCTGATTCACAGGTGTTTGCTTCTGTATGTTGCCATGACAACCTGGCGGAATCCCATTCCATTCCATGAATGTTATCATTCACTTTGCCATTTTCCCTTCTGAAAAAAGAAGAAGCACAATCACATAGTCTTTTTTGCTTTTTCAATTTCTTAGATGTCTGAATTACAGTGCGTGGAAATGACGCATAATGAACTGGGATACCTTATGTATACTTTTATATAGAGTACTAGGAGTGGCATTCATAGAACATTATTTCATAAAGCCATTATTATAATAAACTAAAACCATTCAAATATTTTCATTACTTATATAATAAATAAAACATTTTTACATGTCTTATTTAGGTGTAAAGGCGTTTACTTTAAGTATATAAATTAAAACTAAACTTGCAAAATCAAACTAAAATGAAAACATGGAAATAAAATAATTTAAAATATTACAATAGTATATCAATAATACTAGAAAAAAAATGTTCATAAGAGAAAGCAAAACAGAACAAATTCACTCATTATTTTGGTCAACACAATTTAATATCAACAGCAAATGTTCTTGGTGCCAAAATGTGGATTATTAGACCCATGCAGAGATGCTAACAGTGAGCTATTTATGTTCAACTTTCAAAGGTCAATAGAAAGAAAATAAAAGCTTTGAAAGCTTACAACTGCTCCTGACATCCAATTATATTTATTAAATTGCTGGAACTCAAATTCAGACTTTTCCCACTATCCGATCTTCACTCAAAACAAAAGCACATTATTTGCTTTTTTTCCATACGCCGAAAACTGCTCTTGTTAATTTTTTTTCAAAATAATTAGTTGTTTTTCATTTTTGTTTGCTTAATTTTTAAGTAAATACATTATGTAACTTTTGGCCCTCTAGCTGTTAAAATATTTTTGTCGTGCATTTTGAACAATGTATTATGCTTCGGCTTTGCATGGCTGTATATAAATAAGATTATTCTTCCTCTCATAAAACATTGACTACCAGGTTTGAGAGATATAACCAGTTTAGACAGAATGGATCTCAAGTTGACCAGCTGAAGTTGTTATTGTGGCTTAACCCATTAATAGACACCAAATACTTTTAATTTAGTTTTCCCCTGTCCTCTGCATATCTGTCTCCTTGGATACTGATTGAGTTCTGTTCAGGTGTTAATTACTCTTGTGAGCTCCTCAATTTGCTGTCTCTTCAGGCCCTGTCTAGTCATGTTCAGTTGTCATCGCATTATACACTGGTTGTTATGTTGCTGTTTTGAAATTCCAGTATTTTTGTGAGTTAGTCTTTGTTTTGATTAAAGAAAGCTCAGTTAGATCCAGTGTCACCTTTGCTTTCAACCAGCGGGTGTGATGGTATCTTTAAAAAAAATCTATTTTATCTTTTACGTTATCGTATTTATTTTTAAGAAAGAAAGAAACTCGATCCACAAAGAAGAATGCAACAAAAAAGCATGCATATTAGGTTTTAAATTGATCAATATTACATAATCATTCGTTCATGAACTGTGTTGAACTGCCAAACACCTCGTCATTGCAATGTTTCACGCTAGGATTATTGTGAATCAGGTTACATTTTCCAATTTCAGTGTAATATGCAAAAAGAATGTGTAAGTTGATTTCCTGAAAGAAATAAACACTACGGCTCTATCAAAACATGAATCTATTTAAGCGGCTCGACACAGAAACATTGGCTCAACCAACAGTGATGCTAGTTGCAAAGAAATCACACACTTCACCTTTAAGCGAGAAGCCTGCCAGCAAAAAGTGTCGTCCCACACATATCTGTGAATTATGAAATATTGTTTACACAGTCAAGATTTAGAAACTCACACTAAAATGACTGCTCAACTGCTCTGCATCCAAGAATTACATCCATTAAAATTCAATGTCATTTTTAAATGAAGACATTTAAAGCTAGAGTTAAAATAATGACTCTAAACCAGGGGTGGGCAAACTATTTGTCTCGCGGGCCACATTGGTTTCTTAAAATTGGCAGAGGGGCCGGGGTGAAGGTCGTACCTGTGCATTTACTTATAAGAAATCCTAGAAAACCTATATAAATTATAGTTTGGTCTTAAATCACTCGACTGGGACACGTGAAATTACAACAAAACAATATTAATACAATTTAATCGACAGAAAAACCATAATATGCAATGTGACTGAATCATATGCCTCAGTTCTAGATTGACAATCACAGGCGTCCAATCAACTGACCTCTGGAAAAAAGGGAACTAACCAATGACGTTTGATGTTACTATTACAAGAGCAAGCCTCGCCCCACGACTGACAAAAATAAAAATGCTCGCGCGAGCAAAAACAGCAGTCCAGAGCGGGCGAATGTTCGCGCGCGCAGATTAGATGTCACGCGCGCGTGATTGATTAAAATGACCTCGCGGGTACCCGTATTTACGTGTAGCTCTGTTTTCCGCTCGCAGATGTAATTTATGCGCGCGCAAACATCAGTTTTGCGCTCATTCCTTTTTAGCACGGAATTAACACCATAAAGGGGGGTGTAGAGGGGTTTGCGACACACGCCTACTTTCCAGCACAGCTTCAGCGCCACTGCCGCTTGCAGCCACGACAGAGTGACATTACAGGGAAATGTAAAATAAAGGAGGTTTAATGCAAGTTCGGCGGGCCGGATTAAAAAGCCCAACGGGCCGGATATGGCCCGCGGGCCGTAGTTTGCCCACCCCTGCTCTAAACCAAGGTTTTTGTTACAGTGCCTTCACACGATACACACAACACAATAGGCTTGTTGACTGGGTGGAATCGCATGAATCCCCCTTCCTGTGTTTTCTGATTTATTGTTAGAGTACTAATAGTCAGTGAGGCACAATGTGCACCTATGCATGCGTTTATACATGTGTGTGTGTGTGTGTGTGTGTGCACTTCAGGGTATAAAGTGGGTCATAACCAACCAACAAAAGCTGGACACAAAAACTCTGGGGTCGAATCTAAATTGCCATCTAATAAACAACACAGCGCTGTGCTTTGACCGAAATATCACTGAGCGACCAGCAGCATTTGATCTTTTATAAATAGTTGTTGAATACACAGTCCTTTGCCTTTTGAGCGCATTGCATTCTGCTCATGCTGATTAGGCTGTGATTGGTGTGCGGCAGCATTTTGGTTCCTTTATTCACCATTGCCTCGCAATCATCAAAACTCACCACGCAAGCTTTCATCTGCACACTCAAAGGCGTCTAGGGGGAGGACACCGACCAATCAAACGCAAACTCCCAGTCTGCACCAGTTCCTTCTCACAGTAGGGCGAGTAAAGGACCCTGCGCTTTCTATCACTGCATACATTCTGAGTAAATTATTATATCCTGAGTAATTATAATTTCATGTTTTTGCTTGTGTTGTTAGCTTGGATTAAATTTGGATTCAAAATAGCCAATTCTTCAGATTCAGAAACTTTACAAAATTTACATTTTGCCATGGCAACTAACTGCAATAAAATAAGATGAAGCTGATGTAAAATTAGAATAATTTAATTGTAAATATTTAGCTTAAAATAATTAAATAAAATGACAAAAGCACTTAAAATTACTGATATTAAACAAATTAAAATGAAAACTGAAATATAAAGACACAAATAAAAGCTAATTAAACATATTAATAAATGCTAAACATTAATAGCATTTATAAAATAGCAATTAATAAAAATAGCAAGTAATAAAAACATAAACCCATATTTCTCCATGGAAGTGGATAAATGATATATATTCTTCTTTTTGTCATATTTGAATGATTTGTAATGAGTGATTTATAATCAAGCTTCTGTATTTTTCCATAGAGTAAGGATGAATATTGTCTCACTTCTCACCAGATATAAAATGTTATCAGAATGTTTTGAGAGTCTCTCTGTTGATAGTTGGAGCCTGAGCCGAGTTCAGCCTTGGAGTCCAGTGAATCTGTCTCTGTCTCTGTCTCTGTCTCTGTCTATGTCTATGTCTGTCTCTCTCTCTCTCTCTCTCTCTCTCTCTCTCTCTCTCTCTCTCTCTCTCTCTCTCTCTCTCTCTCTCTCTCTCTCTCTCTGTGAGTGTGTGTCAATATGCTCTGTATTGGTGAGGTGATTAACTGGCACCATAAGGAGACGGAATTACTTGTTGTTCTCGACAATCTGACGCCTAGAAACATCAACCATGTGATCGACAAACATAGGCTTCTTTCTATCTGCTCTTGTATGGAAAATAACTATTTTTGTTTACCTTTCATTTTTTCTTTATTAGCCAATCAGAATCATTTAATGACATTTAATCAGTAATTATGTAGTTATTACCCTCTGTTAGAGTATAATTGCTGTAACAATGTTATTGTAAGTGGGGCGGCCTACAAACTCCTTGTGAGACCTGAAGCTTCTGCTGATGAAACTGCAAACTAAACTTCACTAAAATTTCTATAATTGACTGCACTTCTGACACCTGGTCTTCATTCAACATATCTGGTCCTCGGGTCTTTAACTGTAATTCCACTACACAAATCATCAAACTATCATAACAGTATAATTGTAATGACCTCATCTGTCGACACAATGCTGCTGAATTGCAGAGCTTGTGCAAATATATCTACATCACTACGATCATATTCTTTCTCATCGCTGTCATTTTTTGTTATCATATGTGTTTATTTTGTTGAGAGGAATGTGCGCAGCACATATTATATATTCCTTTATTTCGGGAATGAAAGCGAGGCTGTGAGGGATGGACATTCATGAGCTGTGGAAAGTGATCTAGGAGCTTTAAAAAGCTTTTTTTCTTCTTTTTTTCTACAGTTGATGCCATTGAAAACACGGCTGAAAACAAGTCTATCCCTCACAGCCTCGCTTTCATATCTGTAATGCTCTGCCCTGAATAAGGTCTATAGCTCCTTTAATGAAAAAGGCTATTTTTATCAGCACATATTTCAGCTCAAGAACCTATTTTGATGGTTTATTTTAATGAAACACATTCAAACGTTAGAGAAAGTAAATAGAGTACCCAAATTGATACGCTATTCATTTTATATGAAGACAGTTTCCATGAACGTTCACATGTACACACAAATACCAGAGACACTCGTGTGCACAAACCCACTCATATACACTCGTGCAGATCTATTTACAGTAATGGCACCATGAGAGCTGTGGAGAAAAAATCTAATTCATGAGCATGAAGGTTGCAGATGTCAAGACTGCTTGACACAAAAACACACTTCTGGAAATGGATCGCTGTATGCAAATAATAGTAATCAGTTGAAAAGCGGATTTGTCAAAACATGGTGCAATTGATATAGTGTCTATAATTATTTACAGAAAACATTTTACACAATCAGGGTTTCAGTTCAGATATTTTATGAATGTAATGAAACTCATAAATTGAAAAGTTGAATTCTCCGCTTTGAAGGCGCCCAGATGAGCTTCTTGTTCAGTTTGCTTGTTTTAAATGCATCCAATTTGACATCAAACTGCAGTTTCGCTTCTCTCAGAGCCATTTAATCTGCTTTAATACTCCTTTCCTTTGACTCTGAAAGCAACTGCCAGGCAAGAATAACCATGGAATTGTTTAAAGTTGTCGGGGAAAGCCAGTGAAAGATCACAGCATCTGTTTTATTACTGTAACAAGCCTTAGAGGAAACATTTCCCAAACTTCTGGGAGTTACTCTGAACTTTCATGGCTCATGTGATCTGATGAAATACGGCCACTCTCAGAACATTCACCCTTTGCATCAGATGACAATGGTTCTTGTTGCCATAGCAACATTTTCTACTTGGTATTCTTGCATCTATATAAAGTTGATTCTATGTTTCCAACACAGCCTCATAAGAGTGACTATAGAGGACAGCAAGTTGAAAACGCATTTGCAGAATGCATTGTAATATAATATAATTATAAATAGAATTAGCATTTTATATTATTTCTACTACAGACATGAACAATAACTTAAATGGTTTTTGAAGAAATTGCCTTTACAGTTTGGTAGTTTATGACAAACAGCAGCAGCAACAAAAAAAAAAAATGTTTTCCCACACTAATGTAATATATTAATTCATGTTCTCTAAAAAAAAAAATCAAAATGAAGTTTGCTTAAAACAAGAAGAAAGACAACCCTGCTATAGGGGTACAGAAAAATAGTTAAATCTAAGGGAAATTCAACATTGTTTGAACACAAAAGCACACCCTTTTTGTGATTGTCCTTTTAAATGCAAATGAGTCCCAGCTGAAAATTGAATCTTTTGAGAGACGTGTAGAGTTATACAGGTGTGCGCCGAAAATACCACAGAGAACAAAGATCACTGGGAAGTCTCACAGTGCATTATTTTTGCATACTCCCTTTTTACTAAACTTTTAACTTTGTTACTTTTATGGATGATTTTATTTATTTTGATTATTTTAATTGCTTCTATGTAAAGCACTTTGAATTACCATTGTGTATGAAATGTGCTGTTTAAAATAAACTTGCCTTGTCTTTTACAGCTAGTGCTTCAGATTCTCAACAACAACAAAACTGGACAATGTCTCGCAGCCAAAACATGACAAATTGTCAGTAGCTGTGTTCAGCCATTCATGTTCAAAGTTACAACATTTAGAAAGCAGCTGGATGCTTCTGAGTGTCTGTATTACTGTAATACTGTACAGTATATACAGTAATAATGAAGGTATGTAGTTGTTGCGGAGTTAAGTTGATTCAACACATGTACCGTCATGTTACTTTTGTGCAAATCCAGCATTGAAGCAGTCTGGCCTAAAATGATTTTCGCAAATATATAACACTTTAATGCCTTTTTCTTTTGTGGCACATTTCCACGTGTCCTCAGTTGCTCAGATGTGAGGAGTCTATGGAGACTCTTATGTTTATGTTCTTTGGAGACATTGAAACATTGAATAACAGTGCATTTGTAATGTTTTTTTTGTTTTGTTTTTTTTTGCCACAATGTGTAGCTCCACTTCTTCAGCGAGGAAATGGCAGACTAATATGACTCATTCAGGGTTGGATGTATGCTAATAGGGCAGATCATCACCAGTCATGGCTGGGGCTTCTGGAAGCGCACGTTTGGACCAACTGTTTATAATTTATGGCAGAGGTGTCTAATCCTAATCCTGGAGGACCACTGACCTGCAAAGTTTAGCTGCAACCCCAATTAAACACCCCTGAACCAGCTAATCAAGGTCTTATTAAGCATACTACAAATCTCCAGGCAAGTTGGAGCCAAACTCTGCAGGACAGTGGCCAAGTTTGGACTTCCCTGGTTTATGGGGATTATACAAAAAAAGAATTGGGTGGATTTTTACCATTGTAGGTTGGTTGTTTACACACACTGTGGACACATCAGTGCTCAAACACCATGAAAAAGTGAATTTTGCATAATACGTCCCCTTTCAGGTGAAAGTGTATGTTGGCAGTATATGAACAGAACACAAAAGTACAGACAAAACTACAGAATAAGTCTAGTTCAGGCTAAACTGGCCTAAAGGCTGCAGTCAGTTTGTGGTCTTAATCTGTCACTCCAGAAGCTTTGCTAAAAATGCTTTTCAAAGCAGATGCACAGAACATACTGCTCACGCAGATCCGACCAACTGGATTCCAAACCGGATGGTAAATGTTCTGCCTAGTTACCATAGAAACACTCAGCCAAACCCACAATCCATAGCACAATATGGCAGATTTTTTGCAATTGGCTGTTATTCTGCAGAAAAGACTCTTGAAAGACTGACAAACGATTTCTTCCACAATGAGGCACAATAGTTCAGTCAGGCGCGAAAGAAATAATTAGCATAAATATAAGTTATGAGCATCAACAAAGAAAGATCCCCAGGGAAAGCAAGAACTGATTAGAATGTCAAATGTGTCTCGAATGCAATGAAAGTCACTTTGGATAAAAGCGTCTGCCAAATGCATAAATGTAAATGTGAAGATGAGATTGGCTGTAACTTCAGTGCATTATTGAAATAAGTGCAAATGATTTTCTGATATACTTATTGCAATATGTATAGATTCTTGACTTGTTAACCCTTGGATGGAGGTTTCCACATTTGTCTGACCTGATTTAATCTGTGTGAAGAAAATTATGGTAACACTTTATTTTGATGGTCCACTTTAGAGATTCTACTAACATAAGTGCATTTGCAACATGTCAACTAACTCTCATTGGAGTTTTAGTAGACTTTAGTAGACTAGGTTAGGGTTAGGTGTTAGGTTTTGGGTTAGTATAATTTGTTAACATGTAGTTATTATAGTCAGAAGTAGGGCCTCATGAAATATGTGTAATTTTCACCATGCAGAAAATAAGAAACGTTTGAAGAGTTGCCGGTTTTAGCTGCAACTTCCGAGTCTTTTTAAAATGTAGGGGGTGGGGCTTCAGATTCTAGAGAGTTTTTGATTGGATAGAAAATCTGATGGGAAGAGTGATGTCATTAAAACCATTGATCATTTTTGGCCAATGTGAGAGACTGTATTTTTTAAACGCTTACATTGTCTAAATGTGAATTTTGTCCTTGTTTTGCAGCACACTAGCTTGTGGAAAACAATAGTCTATAATATCATGATTTGATTCAAGTGTACTGACCTGCTTTTTTCCCCAAATTTTGACAAATTATGTTAAATTTCACATTGTGCAATAAATTCTGGTTCCTCGATTCCGTTACAGAAGATAGTCTGTTGAGGGACAATCAAAATGAATTGTTAGTAGATATTAAGAAGAAAGTCTAATGAAAATCTAATGAGAGTTAGTGGACATGTAGTTGCATATATATACTGTATATAGTTGACATGTCATTTCCAGCTTAGACAGACTCACTGAGAATCTCCAACAGAAGAAAGTAAGTTGTATGGGTTTGAAATGTGAGGGTTAATAAATTATGACAGAATGTTCCTTTTTGTGTTGAACAATGCCTTCGAATATTTTAAAAGTTTTCTTTTGTTGGCTTACAAAGATTGCTTACTGTTTTGTGCACTTCTCTGGCAGCAGATCAAACTCACTTACTCTAGTGGAGAGAGCTCTGAAATCTAATCCAAAAACTCATTATGGGTTTATAACTGTCTTGAGTTTCATAACTGTCAAGATTTCTGTATCCTAGTACTATTGCTGCTAATAGCACGTCATTCTTTGATTTTCTTTTTTACAGCAGCTGTAATTTGACCTTATTGTCACAGTCTTGTCGTGTCTGTCACATCCGGGTTCCTCTGTGTCTCCCAGATTCTTCCCACTCCTGTCTTGTTAGTGATTACCCCGTTAATTATGTCAGCTGTCCCTAATCCGCCCTTGTGTATAAATCCCTCTCATGTTTCCCTTGTCCTTGTCGGTGATTGTAGTGTTTTAGTGAATGCCAGTTTGTGTGTGGATGTTCTCCGGGTTTTCCCTCCGAGTCTAAGTTTTACACCGTTGCGTGCCTTTTGAGTTCATCATAAAAGTGTTTTGTTTCCTTGTTTTGTCATTAAAGCTTGTGTGTTCTGGTAAACTGCCTCCTCATCTCTAAGTATGTACTCAAAAGTACATAAGAGTGCTCAAAATACAAAGTTTCGGATATAGCTTGAAGTAGTATAAGCCTGGAGAATTGAGGGACTAAAGGAAATTAAAAGCAAGTAAGGAAAAGTAAAAAAATAAATAAAAAAAATGTTAGGTGCTCACAGAAGAGATTAGTTTTCAGCTGTCCTTTGAATATTGACAGGGATTCTGCATTCTGGATGAAGGCGAGGAGGTTGTTCTACCTGCAAGGAACAGTGAACAAAAATGTTCTTGAGAGTGATTTTGTTCTTCTCTTCTTGGTGCCGTAAGTCGTTGATCATTAATGGATCGAAAGTTTCTGGTTCGTGTGCAGATTTGTAGTAGCGAGTGGAAGTAGGAGGTGCTGAGCCTGTGTTAGATCTGTAAGCAAGTGTCAATGCTTAGCATTTGATGTGAGCTGCAAGTGGGAGCCAGTGAAGAGAGATAAAGAGAGGTGTGACGTGGGCTCTTTTGGGTTCTTTGAAAAGCAGTTGTAGGGGTTTAATCGCACTTGAAGGAAGACCAGCCAGACTACATATGTGAGAGACTATAAACTCTGTGTGAAAAAGTGTTTGACTTAACTGTGGTTTATCACAGTCGAATTTATCAAGCCACCCCCAAGCCTGGTTACTGCCATCCCTGTTCTCAATCAAGAAATCACTAAGGCCACGTCCACACGATGCCGGCGCGTTCCTTATCCGATCTTTTTTTTCCTCTTTCAAAAAAAATAAACTGACTGAATCCGGTGTAGTTTATATGCCAGACCAGTATGGGGCGCTGTAATTCTGCCACAGATAATACACTATACACAGAGAAGAAGACTTTGAGCATGCGCATTGTTGTTGCTGTTCAGTGTTGCCAGATTGCTAGTTACCTTTTTGTCACGTCCGACCAGGAAAAAATGCATTGGGCTGGTTGATAAAATTTGGGATGGTTTTTGATGCATAAAATCGCTCAACATTTTCATTATTTATAAGAGTACGCACTTTGGGCTGGTATTTTTTTAAATGGACGGGTTTTGAGCTGTAGCTGCGCTGGAATCTTCAGTCCAATCTGGCAACACTGTTGCTGTTACTGTGACGCAGCCGACACGTGATGTGATGACATCATTGGTAAACAAAAAATATATGGATTGGCCGTCCACACGAGACCGCAAGGGTGTCGGATTCAGATCTATCCACTTTAGGACCCGGTATAAAAAGTGAGCGGATTCAGTCTCCCAAATCGCCAGATGCGTGTGGACGGAACGCCAATCCGATAAGAAATGTATGCGGATGCAGTGATCCGCGTCTCCGTGTGGACGATGCCTAAGTTGGACCTACCTGACAAAGTAAAGTAGATCAAAAGATCTTCAAAAGCAACACATCATGCTGAGATCCAAAGAAATTCAGGAACAAATGAGACAGAAAGTAATTGAGATATATCAGTCTGTAAAGTAAATGTTTATGAAGCCATTTCTAAAGCTTTTGGACTCCAGTGACCCACACTGAGAGCCAGTGAAGGTGAACTTTCTCAGGAGTGGCTGGCCGACCAAAATTACCCCAAGTCACGAAATACCCCACAACAACATACAAAGAACTACTGGCCTCGCAGCAACAGTAAAATATGGTGGTGGTAGTGTGATGGTCTGGGGCTGTTTTGCTGTTTTAGGACCTGGAAGACTTGCTTTGATAAATGAACCCATAAGTTCTGCTGTCTGCCAAAAATTCCTGAAGGAGAATGTCCAGTTCAAGCTGATGTGAACTTGGGTTCTGCAGCAGGACAATGATCCAAGTCCACCTCTGAATTGGTGAAGAAAACAAAATGAAGACTTTTGAGATGCTGTGGCATGACCTTAAAAAGGCATTCCATCCTCGAAAACCCTTCAATGTGGCTGAATTACAACAATTCTGCAAAGATGAATGGACCAAAATTCCTCCACAGCTGTAAAAGACTCATGACAAGTTATTGCAAATGTTTGATTGCAGTTGTTGCTGCTGAGGGTGACCAAACCAGTTATTGGGTTCAGAGAGGAATAACTTTTTCACACAGGGCTATGTAGGTTTGGATTTTGCTTTACATTAATAATAACAACCTATATTTATTTCTGCATTTTGTTTACTTGTGTTATCTTTAACTAATATTTAAATTAGTTTGATGATCTGAAACGTTTAACGTTCAAGAAGTCAGAAAGGGGGCAAACACTTTTTCACACCAACATATGTGTCTCCCTTGTCCACTTGTGATACAATTGACCAAAATTCATCTTAATACCAGGTGCAAACAGGGCGTAATTGTATATAGAGAAGGACATCCTCAAAAACTATTTGTGCATGAAGTTATGATCATAAAATGAGAAATTACATCTCGGATACAGTTTGCCAGAAAGCCCACTCGGAAGAAGGTTTTTTGGTCTGATGAGACCGAAAGGCTTTTTGCCATCAGATCATGTTTGGTGTCAGCCTCATGCTGTGAAGATGCTTTATGATATCCAAGCATTTAAAAATGCAACATGACCATGTGAAAATACACTAATGATCTTCATTAAAATGTTTAATGTAAAGTGCTCAGTTGCAGCTATATATAAATAATTGTTTACTATTACAAATTGATGTAACTTACGAGGTTTCTTTGTGCACAACACAAAAACTCTAAAGCATTTTATCAAATATCCTTATTATGGATATTACTGAATGTCTTCAGCACTTTGATTTTACTCTCATGCAGTTGTTTAAGAGGGAAGCTTCGACAGAACAACTGAAACATGCCTAGGACACGTAATACGTATCCAATTATGATGTCTCAGGCTCAGATATAAAGTATGGATATTCTAAACTTTTTCTTATTTCTGTCAAGACCACCACCATCAAATATGATTGACAGTTAGCATACAGTTTGGACTGGCAGTAGGGATCTTTTCTAGGCAAGAACTCCTTTCCCATTTATGCAGCCTCGCATGGATAAGAACAGAACAAAACCAACATAAATGCATTTCAAACACAATTTGAGGAAAATGACTGAAGGTGATATCTGAAGTACAAGTTCTGACTGGATGAAAGGAGGGTATGGGTGTCACGATTCATGAATTCGTTGTCTCCGATTTACTGCCTGTGTGTATATGCGAGTGTGTGGGAGGCGTGGTCGCTGATCACCCACTCAGCTCATCAAACCATCTCACCTGTTTCTCATCTGCTTGCCTATTTAGTTCCCCTCCAACATCACCTCCTTGCAGTGTTCTTGTTTCCCATGTGTGCCCGTGCTGTCCTCCAGTGGTTTCGTGTCTCCGTGGTTCCTCGTCTCGTCGTGTCTGTTATCCGGAGTTCCGCGTCCCGCCTTCACGTTCACCACCGCCCGTCTGGACTTCGCACCACACCCACCTCACCGGAACCCATTGAGTCCCTGCGCTGCTGCCAGCCGGACCTGGACTTCCCGGACATTTACTTTCTTTTGTTTCACAATAAACCACACTCGCAATTGAATCCGACTCTGTCTCGTGCCTGACAATGGGATAGAGGAGGGTAATTAGTAATTGTATTTCTATAAATAGACTTGGCTAAACTAAGAGTCAGCTGATGCAAACTGCACAGTGCTGAGCTGTGAGCACAAGTCCCACTAGAGGACATTAGTCCCTCATGCCACCCTCATGAAGTCTGTTTCTGACAGTTTGGTCAGAAACATGCACACCAGAAGCCTGCTTGAGGTTATTTTGTCTCTTGCAGTTGTCTCTCCAGTGCATCTGTTGTCACTTTCATTTGCCCGAAGGAAGGTGGAACTGATTCACAATCACTTATGCTTCATAATTGGACAGATTGATACAATTCCAAAATTGGAATCACAGAACCTTTGATGTAGATGATTGATTTTATTTTAATAAACAGTGCCTTAATGCAACTCAGAAAACTTTGTCTGAAAAATATCTTGTAATAAGTAGTGTCATTTGCATTATTTTTGTTGAGCTTTCAAGACAATTAACTTTGTGCAAAATAAATGAATTAGTTCATAAATTCAATATTTTATGAAGATCAAAGGATGTTTATGTCTCTGAAGTTTTAGATGCTGCCGTAAGTTGGTTTTAGTACCTCTGCAAACATACAATATCAACACTTTGTGCATAGCTGCAAATACAAATAAGATCAATCTTCACATCTCCAGAAACATGCTGGAATCGAAAATGGGGGATAAAGGAGAGAAAGCAATCTTTGTACACCATCTACACAACTTTTATTGAGCAAGGTAAGAAAACCGACAATGCAATAGCATGACCCAGTAAAGTTATGGATAGAAAAATCAGTAAGAGATACAAAGAGAGAGTAAACCACTGGATAGGAGATGCAAAATGAATAGCATGACAACAGTGCATCTAATAATAACCACATCCACCTTAAGAAGAAGAACAAGCCAAAACTCCATATCTTTGAGATACACTATAAAGAAACATTGATTTCCGCATTTGAAATGGCACATCACAGGTCAATATTTCAGTACAGGTGATGTGTGTTTATGTACACATGCATAGGACTGCTGCAGCTGGTGACAGGCATAGGGAAGGAACGGGAATCAAGTACAGTGGATAGGCACTTCATTTTCCATGACTTATCCGAGACGCTTTAATCTCTTGTACAGCAATACGGTTATGGAAATGAATGTGATTTAACACCCCCTACATCAAATCTCTTCTGGAGTCCATTCTCTTCTTCTGATTTGAAATCTCTGCCAATCAAAAAGAGCTCGGTCAACGACTGGAATTAGACTTTCTGTTTTCTAGATGTGGCTCTGATGGGAAATCTAATACATTGACGATTTGGCCATTTTAAAAGAGTGCTGAAAATAGAAATAGAATTAATATAATAAATGAATCATAGCACTCTGGAAGTATACAGTGGAGAATCCACATGAAGCACATATGGAGTGATTCATATCCGGAGTGTAATTACAGACCGTGTGCTCAAGGTGTTCAGGCTTTGTTCTTTAAAATATAATTAATGTTTTCAGCTTTGCAAAAGTGACATGGAAGTGCTTTCAATGACGAACGAAAAATGATAACTCAACAGAGCAGAAAATGCCCAAGTCTGAGGAATGTGATTTAGAAAGGGCAAATTCATCAATTAAATCATTACATTTAAAAGGAAAGATTGTATAGCACTAAAACTGATCATTTAAACGTATGCAGCATTCTATGTCATGAAACTTAAAGTGAACACACACAAATATAAGCCGATTTTAGCAGAGAAATCCGCAGAGTGAAAGGTGTCACAATCTAAAAAGGCAAGTAAAGTTGATGAAATTAAAACTCTTTTCTTACTGTGGTCACATTTACTGTTGTTTAACACATTTTTACTGTAAAAAATACAATAATTTCAAATGAAATCCATGACTGGGAATTTTGCACATGGGCGAAAGATTTCCCCATGCATATTTTGAAACAGGTTTAAAGGGACAGCTCGTCTAAGACATGAAAATTGCATCATTTTTTACTCGCCCTCAAGTTGTTCTAAACCTGAATGACTTTTGTTCTTCTGTTGAACACAAAAGAAAGAAGTTGGTTGTGTTTTCTTACTATGGAAGTCAGTGGCTACCGTCAACTGTTAGATTACCAGCATTCTTCTAAATATCTTAAACATGCTCTTACATTCTTTCCTGTTGCTCAAACAGTAAAGTATGGCGCTTCCAATGCCAAAGGTCATGGGTTTGATTCCCAGAGAACGCAAGAACTGATTAGAATATCAATGTGTATCTTTAATGCATTGCAAGTCGCTTTGGATAAAAGCGTCTGCCAAATGCATATATGTAAATGTTCAACAGAAGATAGAAAAACATACAGACTTGGAGGGTGAGTAACTGATGACAGAATCTTCAATGAGCAGTTAGTTTTAGACAATAGTTTTAGCTACAACATTTTGCCAATGTGACCTCACCTATATTGCATATTAGGGATATGCCCGATGCCTAAATCTGAATTCGGAAAGACACGGAAAAATGAATTACGCATTCTACGGTCGGTTACATTACAGTACATCAGATTTCACTTATCATGTGAAGAGAGTAAAGAGAGATGAGTGACGGGATGGAGGATGCACAACAGATCCTGAGAATCATTGACAAATATCATAGCTTGCAACACGGGGACAGCACCGCCACTTCCAATTTATACAGAGTACAGATCGCAAATTGAAAAGTGAGAGTATACAGCGAACGATTTCTATACTCCACATATTGATTATACAATATAATTGTGAGATTATTATTATATAATTGTGAGAGTACGGAATCCGGGACATGGTGAAGGAAAAAAATATGAAATGGAGGAAAAATTATTCGTCAATGCTTTTGCTTTCCAGCGCAAAAACTTGCGTTCCACCTAGAAACGTTAAGTTTTTTTTGCAAACGCTTTTTGAGCTCTTTGCGAGGAAACGCAAAGTTTCTCAGTGAATCTCAAAACACTTATGAGAGAACACAAAAGCATTGACATTATTTTTCCTCCCATCTCATTTTTTCCCACCACCATGTCCCTTTAAGAGGTTCCGTAAAATTGGTAATTTCCTTTCTGAAACAGAGTATTCGATGTATACTTCGGGCACATCCCTATTGGGCATGATTCATCTTTCCTTGTTATTTCAAAGAAAAGGAAACTGTATTTCGAATCATTAATCAAAAGCCACTTATACGGCTTTGCTACTTGGTTGACATCGCCAAGTCAAATGCCCATGAAATGTTACACCTTTCAATCAACTATCATCACCTGACATTTTCCTCATTGAAATCCTGTTTCACACAGGAAAACGCTAGATTATGGAAGTTGCAAATAGACTAGCAACCACTGAAAACACCTTAGTAACCAAATAGCAAATCCATGGCAACCAACATCAACTCCATAGCAACTTTTGCACAGGCAAACATCATTTCAATGTAAAATGTGAAAAACAATTCAATTTAGTTTGGCATGTGGCATATAAATTACACACTTCACCCTTAAGGATATGCAAATGATTCATCAAAAACACAGAAATGTGTTTCCCTGAACTGAAGCCAGAACTGTGAGACAATCTGTCTCACTTCTAATAGCGGTGCAATTGTGTGAATCCACTCAAGAACCGAAGAGTGCGGTAACTTGATTGAAGAGCTCTCAGGAATATTACCGGACACTCTTTAGGTCATACAAAGAGCTTGCCATGTATGACGCATTACTGTCTTATACAACAGTCATTTTAAAGTCCAAATTGATCTGCTTTAATCAACAGTATTTGAGTGCAGACACAGATATAAACCTTTCAAAACAGGCTTTTCATTTCAACGGATCACTATTTTTTTCTTGAAATCCCAATGGAGACGATGCATGAAAAAAAATACAGGTACATTTACTGTCATAAAAATTAAAGTACAGCACACAAAATAATGCTAGTGATGTGGATCCAACACAGGGGAAGATGTTTCTTATGTTCACCATCTGACTCAATAACGATAGAAATGAAAACATGAGGGCTTGAACACTTTGCCATGCAACTGCTCCCATTGGTAAACATCTACACACACACACACTCTACTATAAACATGCCAAAACTCAGTGTACATATTTAATAGAAGAATAATCATCTGAACACTTCATGAACATAAACTTTCTGGGGGATACCTCAAATCTTATTGAACAATTTCATACTTTACTAAACGTTACCCACAACGCACCATAAACTGTTGAAAATCAACAACGTACTCCATTAAAGTGCACACGTACAAAAAAGCAATATGTTCCCTAACCTGAGATTGAAGCTAAAATGGCACTAGTGGGGACGGTAAATTTCCTTTAGGAACGTAAACACACACGTTATGTTTCTGAAGAAACTTCTTTGCAAGCGTAGTGTATGTTAGCATAGCCTGTATACATTGTAAAAAATAAAATAAATTGTTTAAATGTAAAAAAGCAAGGGTTCATTCTACCGTAAAATGTTAAGTTTAGTCAACTCAACTCGTCAAGTTTTTACTTAGTCCAACTTCACATATCAAGTTGACTAAAAATTTCAAATTAAGGCAGCATGAACACTTATTTGACAAAAAAGGTTGAATCTATCCTTTTTTTCAGTGTATAACATTTACCCTTTAGTATGGTAAAGCAATACTTTGATATCCACAGTATCATGGCACTGAATGAATACCATATTCACATAAAATGGCTTTTACTTGGCACCTCAAAGAATACCATGGTATAATCAGGGTACTATACTTTAATATAAACTAATGTTCTGAATGATTACTATATTACTATAAATAACCTATAATAAATGTAGCTTTCCTGTAGCTCAGGCAGTAGAGCATGGTGCTTGCAACGCCAAGGTCATGGGTTTGATTCCCAGGGAAAGCAAAAACGTATTAAAATGTCAATGTGTGTCTTTAATGCAATATGAGTTGCTTTGGATAAAAGCACCTGCCATAATGCATAATGCAAATAACCATTGTAAATTTGAAAAAGTATGGTAATAATTCTATACATGCCTGAAATCCCATGCTAATCCATTACTGCAAAAAAAGATAGGATAAGAAAGGTTTGTCATGACACTACCACAGTAGCATGCCCAATTAACGTGGTAATACCATGGTCATTTTTGTCTGTTTCCAATAGTATCTTGAACAATTTCTCAAGGCAGTGCATGATTTAGTCAACTTTATAGGGAATCATTTCAGGTGGAAACTGCCTTCTATTTACAGAAATCATCATGTCATGACATTCATGATGACGTCCTATGTTCTGTCCAATCACGATTCACGTCCTCCCTAAAGTTCTGTGTCTCTCAAAGTGTGCAGCTTGTCACTCAGTAAGGCTGAAGGGTGTATTTAACCGCTCAGAATCAATGTTCAAAGAGAAAAACAGCAAAGGTCCAGTAGTTTTACAGTGAGATTGAGAGAAATATCACAGTTTCAAACCCTAGAGTGGAATTAAAGAGGCATAAGGCGAAACGCTGTTATTATAGCAATGCAGGGGAAAATGTATACTTGTCATTTTCATCATTTTTAAGGCTCAAACTGGTTGATGAAGCATGCATTTATGTTCTGGCATTAAAGCGTCAGTCAACTAAATGAGCTGTTGCTGTCGAGACATCCATGTGGATCGGGACTGTATTTATCTATCGGTGTCTCCAACAGTGAGACCCGGAATCAAGAAGATGTTGGTTTCAGCACAAACACAAACCTTGGGAACTCACACATACACAATCAGAGCATAACTGTACACTCACACAGAAGATTTCACACATGCATTACATCAGTACTCTCTCACAGCTGG
Source organism: Rhodeus uyekii (assembly GCA_037043235.1). NCBI lineage: Eukaryota > Metazoa > Chordata > Actinopteri > Cypriniformes > Acheilognathidae > Rhodeus > Rhodeus uyekii. The sequence continues at coordinate 3,706,854 of JAWRVZ010000011.1, read as the reverse complement.
TTTTGCAATCAAATTATTCTTGGTTATCTGATTGGTTGTTTGATTCTTGGAATCAAAGCTGGAATATTTCCTTGTCTGGTTCTGTTTGTTGAGGGCTGCATTGAGGCATTATCCCATACCCAAGTTGTGGACGAAACTAGGTGGACTTCTAGATCCCAGAAAGCAGGTCCTTCAAGGGTACCTCCCTCTCACCCAGTAAGGTGTCTCTCTTCAGACTGGTGCCCTTGTTGACAACCTTCATCTTGATGGCAAGGTTTTTCACCTGCGCAACAGGAAGGGAGTCAAAGTAGAAGTCCTCGTTGAAGACAGGGTTGCGGCTGTTCTTGATAATAGTGCTACGCTGTTTCTGGAGCTTTCCCGGGTTTAGGTACAGAGCCACGCAACAATTGATGCTCTTCACGTCAAACTGCTTATCGTAGAGGTCTTCGGCTGCCAGAACACGGACGTGAAGCCTGGCGGCGTCGATGTCGTAGTCTGTGCAGAGGCGTAGAGTTCCTCCCTTGTGGAGGTTGACGGTGTGCTGCGTGAAGCGATCCATATTACCTCCGTATTTCCGCCCTCGGAAAGCAGGGGAAGGAGGGCAACGTAAGCGCCTCTGAATATTTGGGCTGGTCTCCACGGAGCTGCACTCATCAGTGGAGAGAGAACTGTGCCGGGCGAAGGAACGCTTGGCCCGGGATACTTTGGCTTGGGTTTCGTGGGTGAACATCTTGAGGAGAGATGCGGAACGAGATAGCAGAGGGGAGTTGAATGGGGAGGACTCGGCCGAAGAGCAAGTGTCGCTTTCCCCTCCGCTGAAGTAACGGTAGGGGTTAGAGTGGGAGGTGTTGCAGTCACTGGGGTTTAAGTGGTTACCCTGTGACTTGCGTTGGGTGTTGGGTGAGGTGAGCGGACTTGTGGGGTCACTGTGAAAGAGAGATTCTTTACGTCTTGTGTGAGGACTTTCCATGAGCGTGGCGAAACCATAGGATGTTTGCGCTTTGGGTACGTAGGGCAGGGACATGGCCGTTTGGGACTGCGGGTCGGCATTCGTGTTGAGGTCACCCATTTCCCCAGCTACCAAGTCATCAGCGCTCTCAACTTGGATTATATGGCGGTTCGCAGCTTTGAGCAAGTTTTTGGTGTCTCCAGCCAACTTGTTAATGAGGCGTGGGCTGCGTGGACTGCCCTGCGGCGTCTTGCAGCATATGGTCTGCTCTGACGTTGAAGAGTGGAGCCCATTTTTTGGCTTCATCTCTGGCGTCTCTTCCTCGGGTGGGCAGCACACCAATTTGGGCGGAATAAAGAAGTCAGGAATCTTGTCAGGGGTGAGGACGTTGCAGTAGGTGGGGGCTTTGCTCTGTTTGTCTGCCGAGTCCCCATGCCGGAGAACGTTTCCCTCCACTGAACCACGGATCTTTTCCAGCAGCCACATCTCTCTGCGAGGACTGGGAGAGATGTGCAATTGCACCCTGTGTGCACAGATAGTGAAATGAAGAATCATCAAACCACCCTGACACCTGCGATTCATGAATGCAAATGCAAACTGAAGTCAGCCCACCTACTCACTGCTTTGGGTACAATGTCACCCAGTGGATTCTCGGGAGATTCTGACACTATCTTAGCACATTGTTAAGTCTAAAAAGCTATTGTTGAAGACAGCTGACACCTGTCTCCCTCTCCATTATCAATTGTAGACTATCACCTTGTGGAGAACGTGCAGTCAAAATTAGCCTTTCATTACATATTCAAGCCACAAATCTTACTATGCAAAATGTATGCAGACGGTTTCAAATGAGTGGATTTTATTGAACACACTGTAAATGAAAATTATTAGCTATTTCTCCTTGTTCTAATCTAAACTTGATTTTTCCTAGTGTAACCTCATGTGATTCAGGAATATTAAATTATATTTCTGACTTGTAGGTCTGAGTGAATATTATTCAGGTGTATATATAGAACGTATACATACACACATATGCACAAAAACAAATCGATTGATGTTGTATTTCAAGTATATTTTATTTGGGCTGTCAAGCGATTAATATTTTTTATCTAATTAATTACATTATGCTGTGTTTAATTAAATAATTGCAAATTAATCAAACATCAAATTTAGAGAAATTACCCCCAAATTTAAAGTCATTTTTGTGCAAAACGAAAAAATCATCAAATGGATATTACACATTTGATTCAACATAGAATTTATTACACATAAACTTTAAACAATATCTTTAATGTTTTTTTCATTAATATGGAAATATGAAATATATATTTTGATTGAAATTATACTCTAAAAAAGAACATTTAAGAAAATACATTTTATAATTAAAATGTTTATGAATTTAAATAAATAAATATTAATATTATTGTTATAAAAATATTATTTATTGTTATTTTTCCCCATGACTAATTAAATCGACAGTCCTAATTTTTTTTAAACATTCTCTATACTTCTATTACCAGGATTTTCAACTATTTGGAAACTATATTTCGTCTTGATCTGACCCTTAAGAAATATCTTCACTGGCAGGCTATAACCTACCATTGCACTTGCAACACCAAGGTCATGGGTTCATTTCCCAGCGAAGGCAAGAACGGATTAAAATGTCAATATATATCTTGAATGCAATGCAAGTCGCTTTGAATGCAAATGTAAATAAATGCAAACCTCAGTTGAAGTCAGTTGAACTAATCAAAAAAAATTTTTTTTAAATTGTTTTATCCAGAAAATCTGGATTTTTGTTTTTTTGAGGTCCCTGATTTGTCTTGGGTGGGTCTGTAATGTTGAAAAGCCCTGCTCTATTAGATAAACACACTTGATGCACACAGAAAGAGTCCCCTGCACAACATCTGAGTTTAATGTGTGAAGACCGCAGCACATTGTGATATGAAATATGGATTGCGCAGTATGTTTGCTCTGTGACTGCAGAAGCACAACACAAAGGCGGAGCTGCAAGGGGGTACTTTATCTTTTAAGTAAATAATGGGCATAAAATCAGGCTCATCTTATTTTAACAAACATTTGCATTGTCTAAATTTATCCACAGACCAAGCAGATGTGAAGTTTTATGGATTTATTAGACAATCCCTCAGAAAAACATGCATGGTAACAATAGTTTCTAATAGATACTACAATATAACATTAATACATTAATATGGGATCTCCTTCAAATTGTGTAGGAACTAAGGCAATTTTTGTAAGCATTACTTTTTTTGTTGCAACAAAATAACTAGAAAACTAACTCACTAAGTTACTACGCACTCTTAAAATAAAGGTTCAAATGAGGGTTTTCACACCAGTGCCACTGAAGAACCGTTCTGGGTTTCCCAAAGAACCCTTTCCTATAATAACCTTTTTTTAATAATCAAAATTTAAAAAAAAATCCACTTTAAAGAACCTTAAAGGTCCAGTGGATGTAAAAGGTTCTTCATGGAAACCATCAATGACAATAAAGACCCTTTATTTTTAAGAGTGTGGTGTATTTTTTAAGATATAGAAATCTAAAATAAAAGCTCATTAGACACCAGATGATCTCTGTAACTGACATTCCTAACGCGCATTCATTTCACACAGCATCTCTATGCTCAGATGTTTAGTTTCAAAAGCATACGCAAGTAAACCCAGTCAAATATAATAACTGTTTGTATGGATTTAAACTTTTCCGAAGCTGTTCCTGTATCAAAAACCTGTTGAATCTCAGTTGAACTTACGTGAAGTGGTTTGAGGTGCGGGAGTAAATGTCTTTGCTTCAGTCCATTGGTTCCTGGTCGGATCTCCGGTTCTCCGGGACAGAACTGTCTGTTGGCACTGCGCGTTCACACGCGTCTTTAATAGCGCACCAGCCCCCGTGCGCGCGCATGCCAGCCAATGGGAGTGCGCGCACGGTAACGCGCACCACTCTGGAATCAATCGCAGTCCGTATCAATGTGTGTTCGCAATGACTGCTTATAGCACTCGAAACAGCCTACAACTACCAAATGCAAATAATAACAAATGCAAAAACAAATGCAATTAATAAAAACTACTTTAAAATAGTTTGCGTAAGACTAGACATTGGCAAAATTAGAAAGTAAATACTAGCGCATATTATACTGCAAAAAACAAACAAACAAATAAACCAGATGAAAGCATAGAATATATGGTGCTAGATTGTGACTTATGAAACATTGAACTGTATATATAGTATGCATTCTCCCCAATACAAAACCATTGTACAATTATCAATATTTCAAACAGCAATGTTCTATGTTGTCATCACATGACCTCAGTAGTGTCCAGTTATCATGTCCGAAATTAAAGCAATTTAGAAATAATTCCCAAATATTTGTCAGACTTAAAAAAGTTGTCATTCGGTATATAGCAAGTCGTTATTGTATTACTCGGTATAGCAAGTCGAATATTTAATTTTAAGCGCAGACATGACATTTACTTTAATGCACAGAATGCAAATAAAAGAAAACACGAAACTAAGCAAAAAGAAAAAAATTCTCATGTTGCTTTACTCCTTCAGGAAAATCATGATGCGACTGACAGGTTTTAAAACACCTTATCAATTAAACACTTGTGTGTATTAATCTATACAGCTGGAATATCAGCTGGAGAGAGAGAGAGTGTGTGAGTAAGATGATATAATTGTGTTTGACTCGCTGTTCTCTGATCTGCCCCTCTGTTTCCCTGGAAACTTAGAGAGAGGGCTATGGAAACGCTCAGCAATATGCTAGAAAGCAGACAACTTTTCCAAAAGTCACCTAATTGGAGCAGAAGCTTCACTCCTTTTCTCCCTGTGCATGCAGTGGTCTATGCACGCAGAAGTACAGGCAGCTGACATGTCAAGAAAGAAAGAAAACATTAAGACATATGTAAAATGATGCATTTTGCAATGTTATAAATCTTTTCATTAACGGTCAGTTACAGCTTCCATCCATTGAATCACAAAATCCATTTCTAACTTTTGACTGAAACTGTTAAGCTGATAATTTAATTTGTAATGATTTTTTTAGTACCGTATGTATTTAATAATGTAGGCCTATATAATTATAAAATGCAAAACAGAAGCTTTTCTTTTCACAAATGGAAGCCCCGCAATACATTTTCACAAAACTTTGCTAAATAAAGCAAAGAATATTGGAGTATGTTTTACAAGAAAATATCAGTTCATGTCTTTCAACTTCAAAACTTCATGTTTATTTCAGTATAGTAAATTATTCACATTTACTAGAAACACTGCAGAACACTTATTTCTATTTCTTTATCTCACTGCTCAGAGTGACGTTTAGATGAATAATGTAAATATGTATAACTAATAACAAAATTAGCATGCACAAAAAATGACATCGGTGAGAAAACAACAGCTAAGTATCATGTCGACAAATAAGGGTAATTTAAATTAGCCTACACTTATGATAGTTTGAATATAGAGTATATTTGAGACTATAGATCTGACTATATGTGAGTAGTTTGAATTAATCCTTTTTCTTCATACGACACACTGACATTATACAGTACAGAATGGCTTTTTAGGAATTATCCTGAACGTTTAAGCGTTTATTTCATGTGTAAGAACAGAAGAAAGGCTCTCGGGAACGTGCATAATCATCACATCCTTTTGATTTTCCTGTTTTCCTTTGTTTCCTTCACATAAAAATCAGTCTACATGCTTTAGATAAACTAAGTAGTCAGAAAAAGTCTCACTTTTTAAGTTTCATTTCAAGCTTTTTACACATTGGCAATACAAAAAAGTGATTAATGCATGAAAAAGCTTACATACAGCCCATTTAAGTTGAATTTCTTTACTTGATATTTGCTCGTTTTAATAGTAAACTGAATACATTTTTCATGAGGCAAGACTTGATATCTTAAGTCATTTTGCTTCTCAAGAAAATCCTCCAACAATTGTATTCAGTGTACAAAAAACCCTCCAAAACCGACACAAACATAGGCCTACACAATTAACTATTCATCAAAATCACTATAGCACAACCAATACTGCAGAAAATGACATGACTAATTAATGCATGCATCTATTTAAATGATCTCGAGCAGAGAAATGTGCGTTTCTCCTCTTTAACACAAAATGGTTTCAACAGTACATCCCCAGGTACGCTGTTTTATTAGCCTCCCTCCATCTCGCTCTCTCTCTGTCGCTCATCTTGTCTGAGCTTAACATTAAAATGCAATTAACTAATTGCCTGGAGAGGTGAAGAGCATTATGGCTATGAAAGTACCGCGATGATCACATTCACACTAATTTCCCAGGATGCATCATGGGCTGAGCTACCGTCATGCAAGCATGCTTTTATTTCAATTCCATCATCTAAAAAGTCTTCATCATCATGTGCATACAAATACCCAGATGATCCTGCAAAAGCAGATCGGTGGTTTTACCCACAGTGCTTTTTATGAAACAATGAGGAGAAATAGAGGGGTCCTGGTAATAATTATAGACTGTACTTTATCTGTGGAAAGTATTATGCACATCTGAGATAAGGTTGTTTTAACTGTGGCATAACAAAGGCTGGTTTCCAATTGCGGCCCATTCAGCGGTGATGATGATAGTGTTTACAGATCTAAAGTCTATCATCACGGCTTCAGACCAATTCAAGACAACAATCAGTTGTCCAAATATGGACAACTCATTGTTTTTACACTTTGTGCATCAAGAGTTCATCAAGTTTTTTGCAGCTACTTTGCAGTTGCAGAGTGCTGTTTCAACAAAACTTTATTTACAGGGATAGTTCACCCAAAAATGAAATCTCTGCCATCATTTACTCATCTTCATGTTGCTCTAAACTTTGTCTAAACTCTAAACTTTGTCAGTGTCTAAACTACAGGAGTACAAATCAATGACAAGGTCTATGTGTAAACACATTAGCAACACAAACTAACGGATAATATTTCGATTACTAGGCTGTTGAGTGGTTGATTCTGATTGGTTGACGAACATTCGAAGAGTGCGTTTTCCCATTCCAATGCTCTACTTTTCCATTATTTTTCTATATAAACTCACGTTAGATGGACGTGTTTGACCATTGTGCTCGCATCTTGCATCTTTTTCAGTGACACAGTGTTTTAAAAACACGCTGCTCAAGTCAAAATAAGTTTAAAAGACGAGCCTTGAGACCTTGTGGTTTTTCCCCATTCCATTTATAACGTTCTGTGTGAACCAGTCCTAAGTTGTGCAGCTGTTTTCCAGTAAAAAGCAGTTGAAGGTCCAGCAAGCAATTTTTGAGAAACGCTACTGGAACGAGCAGCATAACACAATTGTAGCCAATCAGACGTAGGGGGTGTGTCCACTCATGATGGGGGAGGAGAGAGGATGAGCCAATCAGATGTAAGGGGTGTGTCCACTCATGATGTGGGAGGAGAAATGATGAGCCAATCAGATGTAAGGGGTGTGTCCACTCATGATGTGGGAGGAGAAATGATGAGCCAATCAGATGTAAGGGGTGTGTCCACTCATGATGTGGGAGGAGAAATGATGAGCCAATCAGATGTAAGGGGTGTGTCCACTCATGATGTGGGAGGAGAAATGATGAGCCAATCAGATGTAAGGGGTGTGTCCACTCATGATGTGGGAGGAGAAATGATGAGCCAATCAGATGTAAGGGGTGTGTCCACTCATGATGTGGGAGGAGAAATGATGAGCCAATCAGATGTAAGGGGTGTGTCCACTCATGATGTGGGAGGAGAAATGATGAGCCAATCAGATTACAGGGGTGTGTCCGCTCATGATGCAGGAGGAGAGAGGATGAGCCAATCAGATGTAAGGGGTGTGTCCACTCATGATGGGGGAGGAGAAATGATGAGCCAATCAGATTAAAGGGGTGTGTCCGCTCATGATGCAGGAGGAGAGAGGATGAGCCAATCAGATGTAAGGGCGTGTCCACTCATGACGCAGGAGGAGAGAGGATGAGCCAATCAGATGTAAGGGCGTGTCCACTGATGATGCGGGAGGAGAGAGGATGAGCCAATCAGATGTAAGGGAGTGTCCGCTCATGATGCGGTAGGAGAGAAAGTGACCAAATCAGATGTAGGATTCATGTCCACTCATGATTGGGGAACAGAGAGGATGAGCCAATCAGCAGTACGTTGAGCAGTATGTTCATAATTTGTTATTGTTTACTCATCATCTTCGCTTTACTTTATGTGAAACATTACTTTGCCTAGCTTCAGATTTGATAAAAAGACATCCACTCTTATATTGTTTGTATGCATTGGGGGGGGGGGGGGGGGGGGGGGGGGGGGGGGGGGGGGGGGGGGGGGGGGCAATGAAGAGAGAGCCGTGTTTGTTTGGGTTGATTTCAAATATCAACAGTGTCTCTCGAAAATTTCTTACTGCACTTTTAAAGCTGTTCCAGACAGACCTGACCACATTACAGCTCCATATCGCTTTGCCACGTAATTTCAAAGGTCCTTACAGCCTACAGCAAAACAAAAACCCATAGACACTGACAAGGCAAATAAAATAACAAACAATAAAATAAAGATGATAAACTATATCACAGAGATTTTTTTCATATGTATATTGACCCTCCAAGTTTCTGTTGATAAAGAGTTTGAAAACAATCAGCTTCATCATAATTACAGCAGAACGTACCAGATGAAATATTCTAAGCTTATATGAAGAGTTTTCGAATGTGGAGTTGCTCAATACAAATATGTTGACAGCCACTAGTTACAATAAAGGTTCTAGATCTATGCGCATAGCAGCAACTTGCTCGGCCATTTGGAAACCTTTATTTTACCAAGTGCAGGTGCCACCAAACATGTTTGAGAAAATGTCATGGTATGATATTTTAACAAGCAGTGTAAACAACAGGTCTAATGATCTATGTCAGGTTATTCTCACACTTACTGATCTCAGCTGAACTCTGGGAAGAGGAGGAGGAGGAGGGATGAAGCCGCTGCTTCCACATACAGCGGCCTCCAATGACAGCAACTAAATGGTTACTGCCATGAAGCACACAACGCTATTTTAACATCCATTCACGCCATTGTGCAAAGACTCACAATCAAACTCATTAAGTAACATTCTACTGAAAGCAGAGCTCAGACAAAAATAGAGACCTTTTTTCCCAGGTGCTTTGTGAGGTAGAAAAGGAGTCAGTGCGCACAAAGCGCAGATGACAATAACATCTGAACCCCGTGAAAGAATAATAAAATGATCATCTCAGGAAGCCACAGACAGTGAAAACCTGCTTCCCTGCCCGTCGCCCCTGTTGTTGTCTCTTCACAGCTCGTTCCCATGGTGATGCGGGCTACATGATTTACTGACATTTGGCCACAAGTTATTTTTTTCCGCTCTCCTCTCTTGAATCGCCCACTTGTCTCCTCAGCGAGAAAGTCCAGGCTAGCAGTGGGCGTCCGCACGTGGATCTGTTAAACACAAAGCAAAGCGTGGAGAAGAGTGTAATATACCCGAGCGTCAACCTGTCACAAACACCCACCGGCCAAGGACACCTGTGTCACCTTTGGCCGTGACAAAGGTCAATCGGGTATTACGAGCGTTTTACCCGAGATGAGAGAGAGTCTGAGGGGTCAGCCAGAGAGTTGGCCGAGCTCAAGAAGTAATTTACACAGAACGAAAACCTTTATTTTCCTGGCAGAAACGAGACAATTGCAAAAAAATGTTCCATGTCCTTTCCTTTTCAAAGAGGTTTCCAAAGGTTTCTAATCAAAACAAGACTTGAACATCAGATCAAGTTGTGCTTGACATAGCTGTGACCGAGCAGATGAAGTAAAACCCATTAGATCTGAAAAGAAATGGAAATTCGAATGAACTATCCACCTTATTTTGCAACATAGAAGTCCATTTCTGCCACATAAGAAAATAATGTTTTTGTAAATCATAATTACGACAGTCATGATAATGTCAAAATGATGAAATTGTGATTTAAAATAATAATAGACGAAAAACAGAAAGAGTCATAATTATGAGTATGACATATGTCAATTTCAGCTTTTTAAGTAATATTTGTAAGATGAAAAGTATATAATGACAAACTAAGTAATGAGATGAAAAGTTATAGAAAATATAAAATTATGAAGACCTGAGTCGAAATGATGTAAAGTATTTTTACGACAAAGACGTTTAAATCTAATAATTACAACTTAATTTAGACCTGAAAATATATATAAATAAATAAAGGTCTAATGCCACACAATTTGTGATAAAACAAGCTACAGCTTGTGTCTCCAAAATCTTTTCTAAGGTTTAGACTTACCATTTCCACTTGGCGGTTAATAAAAAGGAAAAAAGATCCCATAAATGTTGAAGAGCGCAGCCAAGCCATATCTACAGACCAGAATTTCATGTAGACTTTCAGTTGGGTCAGTAAGCAACCACTCAGAACATTCCAGCAACCATATTGCAAGGTGCTATAAATATAAAGTATAGTTGAGTGTTGTCAGTGCAGCTGTAATACAAAAATTAATGCGACTGAGACCCAGTTATACGTGTGTAAATTAAGAAGAGAAGACAACCACGTACCGAACCCTGAGGAACACCTATAGTGCGATTTAGATTCTACTCGCCGATATATCTGTCGAAAGCTACAGAAAAGTCCAAGTTCATGATATATACATATATGCTGGACACTCGTTTGCTACTTATCCATCATTACTTTATCCAATTCATCCATTAAAAAATAAATAGTAATGCTAATACATGAATACATACACAGATACATTCATATACACTACTGTACAAAAGCTTAGGATCAAGATGATTTTTTAAAAAAGACGTCAATACTTTTGATCAGCGAGTATGCATTAAATTGATTAAAACGGAGTAATAAAATATTTCCATTTATGCTTTTCCTACTGAAATGCTTGTCATTTAAACTTTCAAAGAATCCTGAAAACAATGATCAAAATTAAAACATGAAACACTACAATGTTTTTCAATGTTTTTGATAACAATCAGAAATGTTACTTAAGCAGCAAATCATCTTATTATGATGATTTCTGAGAATCATGTGACACTGAAGACTGGAGGAATGAAGCTGAAAATTCAGCTTTGATCACAGGAATAAATTACATTTCAAAATATATTCTAATAGAAAACAGGTATATTAAATTGTAATAACATTTCACAATATTATGGTTTTAACTGTATAATCAATAAATTCAACCTTTGCCAGCATAAGAGTTTTCTTTCAAAAACATTCCAAAATCTTCCCGACCCCAAACATTTGAATATCAGTGTAGATAATTAAAGATAAAACTAATTTAAAAGTATTTAAGATCCTGCAAAACTTTTGGACAGATAGGTTAAGCCAAATGTTGTTTCAATTTGTTTTTAACAAGCATCCACAGTCAACATGGCGGTCAACACTATTAAAATGTTCAAATGGTATCAGTTACAAAATAAATAAATGCATCTTTTTCTCAGGAAAAGCTAGTAACTGTAGGCATGATGAAAAGTTGAGATCCGAAGCAGTTAAAAAGATAAAAAAGAAATAACATTGGACAGCTGCTGCTGCCGGTGTGCTAAATTGCCCAATTGGGAGTTATAAAATTGTATTAAACAGTAAACTTTGGATTTAACCTCAGCACTAGATGCTGTTATTATCTGCCAAAATAATTACATTCAAATCTGTAGGAATACTTATAATTCAAAAGAAATAAAATAGAATACAAAACATTTTAAGCAGACATCTATATTCTGTATTTGTACTTTATTGATGACATCTGGTACAAAACGTGTTGGATATCATTATCACAACATCACATATATGAAAAATTAAGTTAACTAGTAACATGTATGTTTAAAAGTACAAACAGAGTTATTTACAAAATGTATAATTGTAACATTATCACCAGATCTCTGATATGATTCAGATTAAGGCCTCTATGTGAATTCACACTAAATTTTAACCCTTCTAACGCTTATTTTAGAAAGAAATATGCAATTAAATATACTATATTAAATGTTATATTGCGTGTGATGCTTGAATCAATTATTAATGATGGTTTATTAACAAACAGAAGACTGTTAGAATACACACTGCATGCAATGTGATGCATGCACGATTTTGCCAGCTATGGCTGACAAAAGATCATTCCGATTACAAAACTGAAAAACTATAGGACAGGTAATAAATCCACTCACGACCACACCAAGGTAGAGTGATTATGAAAGAGGACGCACAATTACCCTGCTTTTATGCTTTTAGCCTTAAAGGCGAAGCGTGTAATTTCTGAAGCACTAGTGTCACCAAATGGAATTGCAGAAATAATGACCCAGAATCCTTTGCCTGCAAACAAACAGTCCTGTCCCAAAGTCATCTCACTGGTTCAGCCAATATTGCTGTGTGATGTTGGTAAAGTAAGGTAACGGTATCGGTTTAAACTCTTTGGGGAAATGATGTACAAATTTAGAGATCAGCTAATAAGTGTACTTTATGAAAGATTATCAGAGTTCATAAAAACTATTGCACACATATCGTTAGGCATTTTCAACCTCTTTTCTACTGACAGCAACAGGTAAGCAGAAGTTTGCAAAACAACCAATAAATCTGTTGTTTACAGAGAAGCCAATTGCGCCCTCTGGTGTCTGATTTCTCATGTTTTCGTTTAATAAAGGAGTAAATATTTCACAAAATAGTCTAGTTTTAAATGTTCATGAAGAGGATTAACCAATACCCCAAAATATAATTAACTAATTCACTTTCCCAGGAAAAATATATTGGTAACTCTTCGTTTTACAGTGCCCATATATAATGGATGACTAAAATAAAAACAATAACTAGTGCAATTACACACAGCACTTCAGAAAAACAACATTAAACATTAGCCTTTTATTAGTATTATGCAGCAGTAGTATGTAAATACATACACTCTTAAAAGTGACGCCACAGAAGAACCAGCTTTGGTTCCCCAAATAACATTTTAATAACCAGAAGAACCTTTTTCCACAATAAAGAATTGTTTTTGTGGACGTTAAAGGTCCTTTATGGAACCAGTGCTGATAAAGGGAAATCAAGAACTGATTAGAATATCAATGTGTTTCTTGAATGCAACACAAGTCGCTTTAGATAAAAGCGTCGGCCAAATACATAAATATAAATGTAAAGAATCCTTTTTTAAGGATAGTAATGAACACTGTAATACAAAGTGTGACCAACATATTTGTGAATCTGCATGTCATTCCCATCTCATTGTAAGTGGTCAAATAAAGCCAGATTAGAAATAACCAATCAAAGCTATCATTTGTACAACGATGCATCGAAACAAGGATCTAAAACGTAAAAATGGCATTTCTAAGGCACTTATTATTTTGTGTAAACATAGCACTAACTCCTACTAGACAACATTTAATGCAATAGTGCATTGGGAAAGACTTGACATGATGATTTCAAGTTGTGATAACTCACCTCTCAAAGTTGCTCAGCATCACTGCACTATTCAGAAAACATTATGACTTGGTACAAAACTGTTCAGTTTCCTCATCATTAACATTTGTGTTTATGCACCTCACGGGTCAGATCCCACAGGAAATCCTGCTCTAGGGTGTGTGTGTGGTGACTTGCGGATGTCTAACAGCAGCGTTTGGTGGAGGGAGGAGGCTGTCGTGTCAGTTTAAAGGAATCGTGGCTGTCGGCGTCTGTGTTCTCCAGCGGAGGGATCTGTCGACCTACACACAGATGTGAGAACATGAACAATTACGTCACGTCTGGTTAGCGTGTCGTAATGCTAATCGCATTAGATACTAAACAGAGGTCGCTAGCATCATGAAACTCAATCTTTCAAAGCACAAACTGATGTCAAATGTGACACAGAGGTGATGAAGATGACTAGGAGATATTCGCAACAAGTTAAAATTAGCGTTGTGTCATCATCGGTGACAAGTAGTATTATTTGAACTCAGCACATTTTTTAATGTGGAGTTGGTTTCTGAATCAGCCAAGGATGCATTTATATGCATCCTAAAAGCTGAAATATTATTATAATTTAAAATGTATTTTTTCTGTTTTAAAATATTGTAAAATGTAATTTATTCCTGTGATTAAAGCTGCATTTTCAGCATCATTACTCCAGTCTTCAGTGTCACATGATCCTTCACAAATCATTCCAATATGATGATTTGCTGTTCTAGAAACACTTCCGATTAATATCAGTGTTGAAAACAGTTGTGATCCTTCATAGTGTGTCTAAAGGGCCAGTCACACAGCGAAAACGCATGAATTACGCACAGATTTTCGTTTCTGCGCAGAGCGCGCGTCGTATGCGTAATTCGTCGGTGGAACGAACGTGGACCGTCAGTGATTGTAAGTGGATGTGCGTCGAAGGCGGTTTGTGCCTGATTTTGAGTTTTGAACGGTTCCAAATTTTTCGGTGCTTGTGTTATTCATGAGTCTCCGTGCGTAGTTTATGCATTGAGTAAGCGTGACTATGAGCGGGACACGCGTCGGCCGTCAGTGTTTATGTGTCGGAACTGGTTCGCACGTCCACGTCCGTCCACTGACACCCCACCTTCATATCACGCATGAACCAAGCATTAACCGCACACGTATCACGTTCATTCCACTGACATCCACTGACAGTGTGGATTCTGAAAGTGCTTGTATGTGGAATGTTCGCGAAGCGTGTGTGTTTGGACGCACTCCGTCAGTGATTCATGCGTCGGGCGTGCATCGAATGTTTGTAGAATACTTTGGTCAATTTCTCGACGCACAAGCACGCAAAAACCCAATCTGTGCGTGATTCGTGCGTGATCGGCTGTGTGACTGGCCCTTAATATCCCTTCGAAACCCTGTAAGGCAGCCTTAAGTGACTTTTCTATTAGTAGATTAATAAGATGAGAACGTTTCGTAAAAAGCTGGAAAACGAGAGTGAATGAGGGAGAAGATGATATAGCGTCAAAAACCAAAACAAAAGCAATGGAAACCAATCAGTGGAAACTCGACTAGTCTTATTGATACTTACTGATTTTTTGGAACAGCTCTTCTATGTTCACTGCATTTCTGGCACTGGTCTCCATAAATATGGCAGCAATGGACTCTGCAAAATCCTTCGCCTCTTTAGTCGGAACTTCCCTTGGAAAAAAACATTGAATACAAGTAAATAATAATCAGCTCGCTCACAGACATTAGAGCGTTTGCAAAAGGACTGCTTGCAAATGTTGTGCAATTATACAGATGCAAAGATCGACGGTCAGAAAAATTATGAGGGAAAAATGATTAAGCATGATTAAAATGAAGTGGAAATGACTTAAAATTAGGTCATCATTTATACTCTCGCTCTAATTGTTCCAAACCTGTATGATTTTGTATGTTCTGTTGAACACAAAAGAAGATATTCTGAAGAATGTGAGTAATCAGACAGTTGATGATTGGTAATCAGTTAATATTTTTCTTCCATATTATGGACATTCTTCAAAATATCTTCTTTTGTGCTTAGCAGAAGAAAGAAACTCATACAGGTTTGGAACAACTAGAGGGTGAGTAAATGATGACCAAATTTCTTTTACTTTTGTGTGAACAATCCCTTTAACAGCTCAGTAAAACTATAACTGAAGGTGCAGTTTGTTGCCACGGAGAAGAAAAAGATCAAAATAAGTGAAACAGCGTTCGAAAACCATCTCGCTTCCACAATGTAAGAAAAACTTAGGGCACTACTTGATTTTATCCATTAGGATTTGACTGAATTAAAAGTTATTATATTTTGATGAAAGATTATGCTTTAATTTCTTTGGATAAACATGCACATTAAGAGCAATTTCTGCTTTAAGATTGTCAATAGGGACAGTTTTGATTATATGTTGACTTCAAGTAAAATTATCACACAATACACATGTATTACACACTAAATCTAAGCAGGGGAGACTGAAGGTTTTGGAATCTAAGCAAGTTTTGGAATCTAAGCAGGAGAGGCTGGAGGTTTTGGAAAGGAACTTTTTATTAACCTGATGTCACCCAGATCATTCTTATTTCCTGCTATGGCCACGACTATATCCTCCGGCCCGTGTTCTTTCAGCTCCTTTACCCACTTCTTTAACGTCTGGAAAGAGTCCTGCAGAAATCAGACATCATAAAACATGCAGCTTCAAATACTGCCATCATTTTCTCAACCGACCCCGAAAACAAACATTATCATATTTCTAATGAAAGATTTGTTGTTTGTGAAAGGCTCCAAAATTCTTGTTTTCTCCAACAATTATAAACAAACCAACCAAAATGTTATATTTCCATATACTGCACCTTAATCACAGTTAAACTTGGAAAAAAATTGGAATGGAGTTGCACAAACACATTTAGCAGAACTTACGAGCTTTGTGATGTCATAAACAATGACGGCCGCTGCAGAGCCTCTGTAATACATGGGAGCCAATGAATGAAACTGGAGAAAAAAAGAGATATACTTTGTCAATGTTTTTTTTAATGACTATATGAACATAAATGTTATGTGTTCAATAAGGCAAGCATCACTATTGCTATGACTCATACTTCAGCCAAGGTTTGCACAGAACTCCCATTTTCTTGTAGTTACTGTAAACAGCATTAATGAAAGCAATAAAGGATCACAGACAGATGCAGGAGATTTACTGTAAAGAAGTAGACAGTAATTACGTCTGAGCGAGTTCAACGGAGACGTGTTTTTTCCAAGCGATCTGAACAGACGCACAAGCTAATAGTGAACATGCAGATGTGAACACAAACTCTCGTTTCCACCACACCCAATGACTCGCAACTACAGTGAACTCTGAACTGTCCGTGTGTGTGTGTGCGTGTGTGTGTGTGAGAGAGAGAGAGATGGAAAGGTAATGTGATTTCTAATACTAACTGATGAGAAATGTGACCTAGAATTGACTTAAGTGCACTTTTATGATAGCAGTAACTGTTGTAATGGGGTAATTAAATTGACTCAAATAATGAATCTTTGTATTTGTTTATTTTCCATTTCTAGTTTAGTGAATTTAACTGGTTTTAGACTTTAATGTTAGAATAGTTTTAACCCTTTCTTGCACATGCAGCATTAGTTTATATGGTCACACTCAGTATATGTTTTCATAGCCTTCCATCTGAACATCATTTGTTGGGCAAAACTGAGCAGGACGTAAAACAGTGTTGTTGTTTTTTTTAATAATACAGATTTTTTTAAATATTCCAAATAGAAAAATGTAGAAAATACAGGTGATACAGAAAACAACGGTGACAACATATTATCACCATTCAGCTGACATGAATATGATGATGATATGACATTAAGGAAGATAAAGAGTGTCTTGGGTGGAAAAAAAAAGACCAAACACCCAAAAAAGCACATACAAGTATAGTATTTGCCAAAGAAGCAGTAAAAACAAGGTTAGACACAAACTAAAACATTCATACACCTAAACCATCACTAAATTAATATTATAAAGCAAAATAAACAAACATTCTCACCCGTTCCTGCCCCGCTGTGTCCCAGATCAGAAACTTGTGAAGTTCATTTCCACTGGGGACAGTCTTAGTTAAAAATGATGCGCTGAAAAACAAATCATTATTATACATATTAAATACAACAATAAACAATGAATACTCTAAGCTCAAAATTAATGTAATACAGACATTATTCTAAGAGGAAATGACTGTTAGCCATGACTAAAAAATGTGCTAATATTTTGCAAGAGTTTCTGTGTAGAGCGCAAACAGTGCAAACCAGAAAAGCTAAAAGCATTCTCTCGTCTAAAGGTAATGACTAAGCCAACCGAGAGAAACCAGCATGTGCTGACGTAAACAAAACTGAGAGGAAACAACCAAACGGACTCTGAATCAGCTGTTCAAAATAGACAGGATCCGGAGTGTTTGACTCATAAAGACATAATTAGAAAGGAGGTGGTATTTTTTCACCTCAGTTATGTGTCCCTATAAACAGTTCATGACCTTAAGCAAACAGATGCCCTACCCTATCGTCGGACTGATGTTGTGGTCAAAGTGATCTTGAACAAATCGACACACGATACTTGATTTCCCGACACCCGTGTCCTGTGATTACGAGAAAAAGAAAAACAAACAAATATCACACAATATCAAATACAAGAAATATTGACATTTAAAACGTCTCACTGATTAAGTGTCTCACTTGATGGTGTGCACTTAAGTACAGTAATGTGTGTGACTTCAAGTGTCTCAGGGGACAAACAAAAACAAAACGATACTAATTCCAAGTAATACACAATTCTAATATGAACAAGTAATCACCCTAAATCATTATTTCAATTGGAGTAATATCCATCTCTCTCTCTCTCTCTCTCTCTATATATATATATATATATATATATATATATATATATATATATATAAAGAGAGAGAGAGAGAGAGAGAGAGAGCTTAATTAATTAATATTAATTTAGTGATATATATATATACACACACACACAGTATACAGTAGGGTGCTCTTCTACAAAGAGAGAGAGAGCAAGAGAGAAACAACATGATAGCATGGAATATGCAGACAGCTACACTAATTCTTTTCTTTTTTTAATTGCATAACTTTACATAATTACAATACAAAAAGAAAAAAAAGGGGGGGGGGAGAGGTTTGCTTACATTGAATTTACAATAACAGAGAAAAAGGAAAGTACAATAATATGGTTAAATCATTTTTAAAAAACGTTTGTTTTTTTTAACTATTAATAAGTTTAAGGGATGAAATGACATTAAGTTCAACAAGAAACACAGGAAAGTGTAAAGGAGAATTAAGCCGTTTTTGTTTGTGAATGAAGAATTTTGCAAACAAAATAAGGACATCAACATTGTATTCCAGGGACAGAACGCTACAATTCCATTTGGAATCCACCAGGCGGTGACGTCACGGCCGCAAACATTCCTAAAGAAAACAGTTCCAGCTGTATCCCTCATCACATACAAAGAACTGATCGCGATGCGTGACTGAAAGAGGACGGGTAAAACATCTCTGCGCGTTCATTATGAGAAAAGGAAGCAGGAACAATCAGTTCCAGTCAGTGTGTTTGTGTCGATGGACAGAGGAATCGCAACACTCACCCCGAGCAGACAAACTTTCAGCTCCCTGATGGCCATTGTAACGCACGTTACGGCAGCTGAAGCATTATTCTAGCAGTCTCCGTCTAGTTTGATCGACTCTCATCGATAAGGGTCACAGCAGACTGTTCATCTGTAAAACACAAACTTTGACCATCTCCTTCCCAGATCTAACGGAAACACACTGGAGAAATTCGGCTGAGCTGTCACTCACGTCACGTGACGTCATAAACCCCGCCTTAAAGAGAGAGCACTGTCAAAATATTCATATAACAAGCTCTAATTATAATAATACAATCTGAATAATTCTCCATTATTGCCAATTGGCATATAGGTTTGTCATTTTAAAGCATTTTAATTATTACCGTTTTCTGTCTAGTAACTTGCACTGTAACGTTCAATCAGAACCCAAACCTGTTTAGAGCTATTTCTGCTAAATTAGACCTTATTCTATCCGTAATGGTGTTAAATCACACCATCACACCACCGTCCTCGCAGGTCCGATCCATTATATTCTGCTTTCCAGGGAAAAACCGTCAAACTTGAGTTACTGTCCAACCAATCATTTTATTTAGACAGCAGCATTCGGTTCACAATGATCATGAGCTACAAAAGCATTGTCTATAATATGAAAAACTATCATTTCCAAAAGTAGATGAGAAGGTACGCATCTTTGAGATAAATTCTAGTAGAGACATTAAGGAAAAAGGAGCGTCTTTTTCTTCTACATCCGATATAGTTGACAATCAGTCTGTCAATAGCTTTTTGATTAGAATTATACAGTATTGAAATGCATCTCACTCACTTGACATCATGACAAGAAAGAGGGGAGGGGGGGTGTGCTATATCTGAAAGAATAATAAGAATAATAATACACAATCATCCAGTAGAACATTAGCATTCAACAAGAACTAGAAAAAAAGCGAAACATAAGTGAAATTGACAGATATTGGTATTAAAAAGAAAAGATTCGGTAACAATCTAGTGCAAGTTTCCACTAAAACATCAATCAGTGTGTCAGAACATCTGTAACAACTGTGCCAAAACTTCAGGAGCGGCTGGGTTTATTTCATATTTCATCCCAAATCAAAAGAAAAATAAGACAGAAAGAAAGAAAAATTAAGCCTTTTCTTACGCATCCAAATTAATCATGATTAATTGCATCTAACATAAAAGTTTATATATGGTGTACAAATATATATATTTATTTTATTATATAATAAATATAATATTATATAAATATATTATTATATAATATAAAATATTTATATATATATATATACACACACACACACGTTATAAACAAACTTTAGTTAGATGCAATCAATCGATCTGACAGCACTCCTTTTTTCCATTGTGATATAATTTGATGATAATACCCATAATACCCCTCAAAATTCATCATTAATCAAATATATTCTTGTGCTTCATGAAATTTGTCTTATAAAACATAGCATGACATGAAAGTAGAGAAACAAACAAAAATGTTACCAATTCCACCACAAACGTTCTAGAAGCGCACATCTGTACACTTTAGTGCAGTTACAGTTTAGACGTTGGCCTATATATGACGGCTATTAAATAGTGGAATTTAGAATAAACGTTCAAAACCAAAATCTTTGAATATCTTAATAGGTAAAATTGCATTATAATGTCTTCAGAGCAATTCTTCTGTGCGGCAGCACACAGTCACCTATGGCACAGTGGTTTCAGAACACACACACACACACACGCACAACTTCATTTTCACTGATCTCGGTTCCAGACCTCGACCTGCATCAGGAGAAGTTCTCACCACTTTTCCTTTGCATCGGTAACAGACATCCAGGACACTTCTCACCACACTTTCAAATCTGCAATTTAACTATGAGCTAAACTGAAGAATTTGTTAATAATAACCAAAAGATGATTGCCGTTTTTTGCACTGGATTTCACACGAACAGAGAAGATACGGATGTCCGCCGCTGGTATTTTAGAGCTTACGCACATTTGCTGCATCATAACATCCTATTGTGTTCAGCATTTCACGGCTTAAGTTCTTGAAATGCTTTGGTGAATAATTAGAAAAGTTACATTTCAACCCAAAATTATATCGACAAACATTTTTGCATTAAGAAAATGCTACCTAGTGTGAGGACCGTTCAAATGTTTTGCATCACAGCATTTTTTTCATGACTATTCATTTGGTATTATTATACAATTTGACCATAAATTCAATTATTTAAATTTGAATTAGTACAACAAATTATTCTGTTCTTATGCAAATAATATATCATAATTTTCTTTTCACAATCCAGTCATTATAATGATGTTTAAGTTGCATTAAGATAATAAGCTCATTTATTTTACAAATGCAAAAACATATTAAGTCCTAAAAATAGGCTTCATTTTCTTCATGCAAAACAGAATATAATTTTTTTCCTTCGGATTGTGGGGTGAAATGTGACCTGCATATTCCCTTGTTTGCAAACACAAGATTT
The DNA here is from genome assembly GCA_037043235.1 of Rhodeus uyekii. Classification (NCBI taxonomy): domain Eukaryota; kingdom Metazoa; phylum Chordata; class Actinopteri; order Cypriniformes; family Acheilognathidae; genus Rhodeus; species Rhodeus uyekii. The sequence goes on along the minus strand of JAWRVZ010000011.1, from coordinate 3,685,405 downwards.
TTAAACAAAAACCCCCTAATACTTTAAGTGTTTAGAATCACCCTGTCCATGTTGGCACGGGTCAAAGGGCAGATCTAACAAATCCGAGCACTCACGAAGATCTGATTGTGCTGCTGCACCTTCACACACAAACTTAAACGTGTGAAAAGAACCCAATTTCAATCCATTGTGAAAATGACAAATCAGAAATGTTTCCCACACTCGCCTAGGTTTCACATCTCGCCTTTTTCTCCCAGTGTAATGAACGTCTCACTTCACCTTGCTGACCCTTGACCCAAAATGTCGCATAAGCAAACAAGCACAGCTGAAGTGTTGGTCATGATGGTCAGATGGTTTACAGGTTGGCCTCCTTCTTGTCTTTGCTGGGCGATGGCTTCATAGCATCTTTTCCAGGCTTCCCATTGGTTGAGGCGGCAGCGGCAGTGGATTCCATGGCGACTGCTGCGGCACGTTTGATTGGCTCATCGCCTCTAGATCGCTCCTCTGGGCTGGGCTGGGTGGGCGGGGCCTGTTCGGCAGAAGGCGGGACTGTGAGCTCCTGCTGTAGCTTGTGACTCTGAAGGAGGCGGAGCTGGACACGCAGTTCCAATATGGCCTCCTGTTCCTCATGGATGGCCTGATTCAGATGAGTGTTTTTATTCTGGAGAGAAAATCAAAAACTGTCATAATGAGACTGATACATGGAACTCAGAGTAGTTAGGCCTAACACTAAATACAGTTAAGTAATATCTATAATTATAGCAATAGCCATTTTTGTTACCAAGCAGCTCCACACATTAAAGTCATTCCTTTCTTCCCTATTGTTGAGTTTTGCCATGAAGAACTGATTGGATCGTTGTTAGCTATTTATGAGTGAGAGGTTGCTGGAGGGATTATTTGTCAAAAGAGGAAGAGATGTCATTATGAGGAAGCGGGGAAGTTAATGTTTCGGATTATGAGGGCACATGAATGAAAAATAATGATTTAAAAATGCAATATATCACAAAAAAAAAAGTTCATTATGATTCCATGGTGACTTAAATATAACATTTAATTGCGATGTCACAGAAGTGTGCATGCTGCAGGGTTACTATATTTTATTTAGTTAAATTTGAATCACTAAAAAAGGAAAAACTTTAATTAATTAAGAACGACATGGACAGCCGGGTCTCATAAGAACCGAATAATCATATTTCACCACAAATCAAAAGAAATGAAGAAAATTGTGATTTTTATCATCACCACATTATTTTCATGAAATAACGTTAAAATAAGCTTTATTTTATGCAAAATATATTTTTTTAATGAAAATATTTCTTATTTTTTTGCTCTTTGAAAAAAGTTAACTGAAATTAAATATTATATATAAAGAGATGGCTTTAGTTACAATATAAAATACATCAGTAATAACCTAAACGTCTAAATAAAGAGGTTGTCTGGGATATTAACAGGTAAACTCATCTACTCATTAGTCCGCTTTCACAGCCTCGTTGCATTTAAAATCGTGCTCGTGCAAACTCTTTAAAAATGCTCTTAAAGACAGAAGAGTTGTTGGAAACTTAATGGTGGCGAGATTGAAGTTGTGTGTAGTTCGTTTATAGTCCATGTTTAGCTTTTTGCTTCTGCTGACTGCATTTAAGCTTAGAAATAAATAAAAGTTGTGTTCGTTTGTGAAGATTATCACAATGAACAAAACGTGTAAGATGGAAAAATCCTACTGGGTTTTTGTAGAGGGAACCAGGGTGATGCTTCAAGTTAGTAGCACTTTCACAAACCTTGTTTCCCTTCCTTCTCACCTCTAGTTCTTCGTTCTGTTTCTGCAGGTCTTCTAGAATCATCTGCAGCTCCTCTTCATCTTCACTCTCGCTCTCGCTATCCGAAGAATACTCCTCTGTTTCACTGCGGCCCTGCTGACGGCTGTGTGTGTGTGTCAGAAGATAGAGTAATGATGACTGTTGCTGTACATCACACATAACTATAAAACCAAAACATTGCTTCCGACAAAGCATCACATTTTCCCGTACATAAACTCTCACCTTTGTATATCTGCGATCTCCGCGCGCAGTCGTTCGATCTCTTCTTTCTCTGTGGCGATTTGCCGCCGCAGCACCTGCTCCAGCGATATCAGTTCCTCCTGCTCTGTGAGGATCTCATTCTCCTGCAGAGAAACAAATCAGACGTCACACAGAAGGAATCTCCGTCTGCTTCCCAATTCTCACATTTCACTTTTCACTGGTGATCAAGTGCTCACTGTAGGTTCATGTTACAAATACGCCAAGTCCAATGCAACCATTTCTTGCTTCTGATTGAGTTCTCATAACCTGATTTGTTTATCTAACAGAGAGCTGTGTGAATATCAAACCACAGTGAAAGCAGCAGCAGCGTCCGAACAGGTGCCCTCACCTGAGCCAGGAGAAGATTAATGACTTCCTCCTCGTTCTCAGACATCTCCTCCTTCGATACATCCTCTTTAGACAGGCTGGCGATTTCCTGTGCAATTTTAGTCTCGCACTCCTGTTGATTCAGAAGGACATAGAAGAAATTACATACAGTATAGTTATTAGAGTTACAAATATTTGGGTTTTTAGTGGCCACTTTTGAGCTGTTCATTCACTTACACCACCATTCAAAAGTTTGGGGTCGGTAAGATTAGTTAATGTTTTTGGAAGTCTTTAGTGCTTACCAAGACCAGAAATACAGAAAAAAATGCTATTGTGAAATATAATAATATTTCTATACTCTAAACTGAAATTTGTTCCTGTGATCAGAGCTGAATTTGTCTTCAGTGTCTCAAGATCCTTATGAAAAATCATTATATATACATTTCTGACTATTATCAATGTTGAAAACTGTTGTGCTGCTTCATAATTTTGTGTGGAAACTGATCTTTGATTAATTATTTTAATCATCATTAAATTTAAAAATATTTAGTAGCATTATAAATTTCAATATCAATTTAACACATCTTAAAATAGAATAAAAATCTCTACAGACCCCATACTTTTGAAAGGTGACATAGAAAGGTGCATTACTCTCAATCTCTCTCTTTCTTTATAACGTTATTTTTATTACTGAATTTTCAATAATCGTTGATTATGGTTTCCATTACAGAGCTCCATCCATTTCTCCCAATAAATTATAAATAGATGCTTTTTAACTCTTTCCCACCATTAACAGAATTTACTGGCTTTGCGTGTTTTCACTGTTATATGGCAGGGGGCGCTATTACACATTTATCTTAAAAAAACTAAAGTACAGAATCTCAGATCAAAACACAGAAGCAGCAGAAACAAGTGATAAAAGCATTGATTATGCATGCTGTATGCTTTGATAAAGCTGGAAATAAACAGTTTTTGGGCTCTGTTCTTTCTTTTTATATACTGCATGTTGAGATATTCATAAAACAAAATATTCTGGGGGAAATGAAAGTTTTGTGAAAATCATCAAGAACGCTGGCAGGGGCTGGAACTTTTCTTTTTCTTTTTTTTTTACGCTGTCGGGAAAAATAGTTAAGCCTCAAAATAAAAGTCAGTTTTCCTATATTGTAAATTTCCTTACTTTCTACCCAATCTCTCTCTTTACTGTCTGCATTTGGGTTTAGAACTCTTCTAACTCTTCCTGTTAGGAGATGCAAATCTAGTTTCCCGCTAAAAACCCATCAGTTACAGTAATTCGGTTTACAAGTTTAATTTGTTCCAAGAGCGAGCTCGTAAACCAAAATGCTCGTACACCAAAACAAGTTTCCCCATAAGAATGCACTAAAAGTCTATTAATTCGTTCCACACGACCATAAATGCCCATTTAAAATATTTATTTGGTTTTACCCTATTACAGTTAAAATTATAACCATTAAGATCTCATATAAATACTAATTAATAATTAACGATTAAACTATAAAAATACGCGCTGGAGCCGCGGCCGCAAACGAACGTGCACTGGTGCCGCGAACGAAGGACTGGACAAGAGAAGAGTGGAGAGAAGTGAACTAAATAGGCAGATGATATGAGAACGAGGTGTGTGTGTCTTTCTCTCTCTCTCACACACACACACAGGCAGAACTAGACAATGAATTCATGAACTGTGACAGTTACTGCTTAGAGGTACTGTACGTGTATATTTCACTACGTGTACAATAGCGATCACAATTAATTAATTGTTACAACAGGAGGTAAAACCGCTGTAAATTACTTATAAAAGTATGCACTGTGGTGAATGATGCAGCCAAACCGAACGACGCTGAGAATGAATGAGTTAAGGGGTGATAAACGGGTGGAACCCCGTGACTGTGTTATGAGAGGCTGTCATTAGGATATTTCCTGTAAAAATGTGCAGACCATGCTGAGCTTCAACACAAAACATGCACGTGGGTGTGGGTAAAATTTTCTCGTACACCGATTTGCTCGTATACCAAGTCGCTCGTAAACCTAGGTATCACTGTACTTCTCTTGTGTTCAGATGTGCAGTGTAAAGCAGGGCTCTTGCCTGTCTCTTGGCCTCACGAAGTTTCCGTTTCAGAGCGGTGACGATCCGCTGCACCTCCCAGAGTCTCTCCTCCTTGGATAGATCCTTCACACCAGCCTGCAGATCTCTGTGCAGACGATTCAAGAGGAACTCCTGCAGAAAGACACGAGGACAGATATGAAAACCGTAAGAACAAACATAAAATCACTAGTGATGCACTAAAATTATTTTTTACTGAAACCAAAACTTATGTATGGTAGCTGAAATCCAAAGAAATATAAATACGCTATCATTGAGTGGCGTCAATGTTCTGCTTTAAGTGCATCACTACAAATCTCTTTACATTTTCAGTTGTCCTAGAACAAATAAGGATGTTTTTATCTCATGTTCGGTTTCCTTTTTCTCTTTCCTCCTCTCCCTACTAGAGTTTCAGCAGAGGTCTCAAAAATGTCTCATTGTGTTTGGAAATCTGCAATAAAAAGTTAGAGATCTCAATACGAACTCAAATATCAAATTCATCAAAGCATCAAATTCTCTCAAGACCAAATGATCTGAGTTGCTATGAACATTTTATAGCCCTGTTTACACCTGGTATTAAGATGCATTTTGGTCGACTGGATCACAAGTGGACGACACAAATACAGATTTAAATTGGATCTAAAACAATTTGTGCTTCTCCACTGTCAAGAAGTGGAAAATGCATTTGAACCGACTGCTTTCATAGCGTAAACGCTCATGTGGTTGAACAGTCACAAAAAAAAAACTACTCTCCACCTTCTGATCTAATACATAAAGATGGGAAGAGAGCTAGCCAGACAGGATTTAAACTTTAAAGTGGACAAAAGACTTGTTTACTTGTGATCTGATCGACCAAAACGCATCTTAACACCAGGCGGAAACAGGGACTAAACTCTAACTGTATGAAAACTATCAACTTGTTTTTGTCTATTTTCATTTCTCATACAGAACTTTAGGAGAAACATTGGAGATAAACTTAAAAAAACATTTAGCTTCCAGAGATATGAAACCTCCGAGCAATAAAACACTTTATTTGTGTTCGTTTTTGATGTCATGTTCACACTAAAATGTCATATCAGAGCTGTTTACGCCATTCCAACTGTTTTTGTTTCCAGTCTCCACTCTCACAGTTTGGATTCATCTCCTGTTTTGAATATCACAAGCATTTCCTTGTTCCAAGGACACATTTGCCTTTGACACATTAAAACCATTCATTTTATGTAAAGCATAAAACAAAACTTCTTCCATGATACAGGTTCCTCTTACAGGTAGAAAATACAGTGTGAATTATTTTTGAATGAAATTAAGTACATTGCTTTTAGTACTAAATGTCTTTATGCATAAACGCACTACCATGCTGTTGTTGTTTTTTTTTGCATTTGTGTAAAATTGTCAATCTTAACAGTTCAAAAAAGGTCCATTGTTTTTTCTTCAAGCAAAGTATAATTTGAACTACAGCCTGTTGAAAGGTGTTGAGATTCACATGCTTGAAGGCATTTTGAAACTACATTGTACAGACAAAGTTTTTTTTTTTTTTACATTAGCCATTGACTTCCATGGAATGGACAAAAAATACTATGGAAGTCAAGGGCTACCGTCAACTGTTTGTTTACCCGTATTCTTCAAAATGTCATTTTCTATGTTTAACAGAAGAAAGATATTCAAATTGACTTTTTTTTTGGGTGGGTGAAAAACATTTGATGGGAAAATCTGTTCTAAATCTAAATCAATCCCGAGTTTAAAGTCCTGTGTGACTCACCTGTCTGCGGATCTCCTCTTTAATGCTCTTCTGGGTCTCAGGTAGGGTCGGCATGGTGGCCATATTGGACCAGCGCAGCGGATGGACGACCGGCTTCAGAACCACATCACCGAACAGCTCACGGACATGCGTGAAAAACACGTACAGCACACGGTTGCCGATCTGGAAACCAGAGACATTTACATTTATGCATTTTTCAAACGCTTTTATCCAAAGCGACTCACATTGCATTCAAGATACACATTGACATTTTAATCAGTTCTCGCTTTTTAGCAAAAGATTGTTTTTTTAATTTGATTTATGGGATATATGTCCCAATAATGTTCCACCCTCCTCTTCTCTACATCATTTGCAGTTGTCTCTCAAATAAAGCTGTCCCCAAACAAAGACCTCATTAACAGTATGAGGGCACCTCCAGCCTACATGTGTCCTGTGAGACTGTAAAGTAGGACAACCTTCAGTCTGAGAGCAGAAACACAACCAAAACTCTCTAGTGAAACAGTGACTGTATATCATGATTTTACTATAGGAAACTTCCCATCAGAGAATCTTTAATCCATACAGGTACAAAAGTAACTTTTTGCCACACCTGCACATAATGCATTGAAAATGTACAAAAACAGGAAAAAAAACTGTATTTTTCGAACCTGTATTATATCTGAAAGGACACTCACAATAGGAGTTTACAATCATAAACATAACATGGACATAACTGTCAATCTACAATCTCACTTTATTGCTATGTTTATTATTTATTTTATTTTATTATTATTTATTATTTTTTACTTACTGTATGACATTTATTGTGGACGGCAATGTAAGAATTTAATTGTGCAGGGAAACATGCTTTCTGTCTGTGCATATGACAAAAAACACTTTGAATTTAATTTAATTGTTGCATTTAAAATAATAATAATTATAATAGGTCTTGATCATTTTTGGAAATTCCTACAAAACTAATAAAAACGGTTACATTTTACTAAAAACTTCAATAAAACCAAATTAGGATAAATGTACTTCCTTTAAAAAATTTAAAAAATAAAAATTATATATATATATATATAACACGTTATACATAATTTAGTGAAATGTACTTAACTCTCAACCTGTCCGAGTCAGGTCAAAGAGAGACATTTATCAAAAGCTCTGAATATTTTATGCAAATGGACAAAAGTCAAATACTGCTGTTAATGTTGACTCATTTAAAGCTAATTAGTTTTCATGTGGAAAAAAAACTCAAACAAATAAAAGGAGCGTGTGAAGTGATATGAGAAACAAAACATTTATGAGCAAAATAATAAAAATGAGTCTTGCAGTCTTATCTTCTATATACTTATTAATAATTTTATGTCTAAGAAAACGTATTAAAATCTTCAAAAATTAAATTATTCAGCATGACCTTGTATGAAACAAAAGAAGACATGCCACTACGACTGGAGAATGATCCATAAATCACATCTAAAGCTGTCAGGCCATCCCCTGCAGATTATAAGCTCACCTGTACGGTAGGATTGAGTACAATAGAGATGTTCTGTATGTTCATCTTGGTGTCGATCTCGCGGGCGATGACGTGGTCCATGTGAGTGATGAGCCAGGCCAGGATGAGTCTGCTCCCCGCGGGCACCTCTCCCAGAAGCCTCTGAAACTCCTGCAGTTTCTCCGCCTCGCTGGGCCGCCCGCAGGCCTCCTCGAAGCGCGGGGCCAGCTCTTTACTCAGCAGGTTATCAGGTAGCTCTCGCAGGTACTGCTTCAACAGGCTGGCCACTGTGTGTGGATCATACTCCTCCAGACATGGACACTCCTCGCGGTCATACGCTGCTTTCAGCTCGTCAACCTTAGACTTCATACCTGTAGAAGCAACACGAGAGTGAAGACAAGAGGCAAAAGCTGCAAGGTACATTTGATTTTGACTTACGTCTTAGAAAAGAGGCGCATTCGCTTCGTTTCAGCGGTCTAGCATTGCATTAAATGGAAAGTGGACTAATACTCTTATCACAAGAGCACCAAAAAGAGATCCAAGCCCACTTATGAGGTAGAGATGATCAAGTTAAAAATATTGTATGCAACAACTGATTTTAAGGGTTAGTTCACCCATTTAATACACCCATCCATCATAAAAGTAATCCATAGGGTTAATAAAGGCCTTCTGAAGCGAAGGGATGCATTTTTGTAGGAAAAATATCCATATTTATAACTTTACAAACTAGAATCACTGGCTTCCGGTAATAGCCATACATGAGTTCAGTTTGTATTTGACTAAAAGAAAAAATTCATATATATCTAGGATGGCTTGAGTGCGAGTAAATTATGGGATCATTTTCATTATGGGTAGAACTAACACTTTAAACCCAGAATATTCCTTTAAATGAATATAAACAAGAACAGGGTTATACCAGAGACACGATAGATGCCTTCACATTTCATGCCGTAGCTCTCGATGTAATCCACACACTCTCTGAAGATGGCCGGGAGCTGTATCCCATCATACAGCGCCGTTCTCCTCACCGCTTCCGCTAAAGGTGCTCCGAAGATCGGCCGGAGCGTCGTCGTCGTCTCCGTGATGACAGGTTCGGGCTCTGTGCTTGGCTTTTTCTTCTTTTTCTTCTCTTTCCACTGCTTCACGACGTCCGCTGCCGTCAGGTCTTTGGACTTCTTCTCCTTGGCCTTCTCCTCTTTCGGTCCCTTCTCCTTCACTTTGAAATCCTTTTCCTTTTTCTTGGAGAAACTGGGCTTCTTGAAGACGTGGATGCCCTTGGAGCGCTTCATCTTAGACGGGCTCTCGGCCTCATCGGCAGAGCTGTCTTCCTGGAAAGCGGCGTATCCCTCCGCTACAAGGGAGAGGAGATAAAAACAGAAGAGATAGGAAGACTAAATGAGAAGAGGTCAGATCTTTCTTCCATGACCTGATGCTAAACAGAGACTGTCCTATTAACTGCGGTGCAAAATTTACTGTCCCACCGTCTGGGTCTCTCAAGGTTAGGCTAGACTGGAAGGAGCAGAACGAAACGCACAGAAAACTACTCTGTCAGGTCAGCTTGCAATTTAGCAATATCCCCCTGTGCCAGTTTTTTTTACTGATCCATTTCCTCTTCCTGACACTGTGAGCAGAACTGTAATCGGCTGCTCACTAACCACATCAGACAGGACTCGTGACGCCCATCTCAGCCACTATAACACACCTACAGGGTGTGTCCTTAAAGCGACATCACTTCCTGCTGGTGTGCGATAGGCTGCTAAATATAGTGGCAGGAAAATAAAGAATTCCCTCTGAAGCTGAACAGAAACTGGAACATTTGCACATTGAGGGCAGAAGTCCACACTACAAACTAGAGCTGGGTTAACTGAATGCTAAAATATATATGTGTGTGTGTGTGTGTGTGTGTGTGTGTGTGTGTGTGTGTGTGTGATATATGTAAATTCAACATTTTTATGACATTGATATATACAGTACCATTCAAATGTTTGGGGCTAGTAAGATTTTTTTTGTTGTTGAAAGAACCTTCTATTATTTGATCAAAATTACAGTAAAAAAAATGTGTGCAAAAAACGTTTTCTATTGTAATATTTTAAAAATATTATATAATTTAAAAAAATATTTTGTAATTATTTAAAAGTAATTTATTCTAATATCATGATTTTCTGCTCAAGAAACATTTATTATTATTATCAGTAATGAAAACAGTTGTATTTTTGTGAAAATTGTGATTTAATTCCTTTTTTTCTTTGGAAAAAAAACAGCCTTTATTTAAAACGGAAAACATTATAAATGTATTTTCTGTGATTTTTTTTAATTGATTGATTAAATAGATTTTTTCTATCAATTTAACGCAACTTTGCCAAATAAAAGTATTAATCGAGTCGGTAGAGTAGGGTCAATCGAAAGAACCATAATTTCATCCAAAATGTATTATTAAAAACAATCCACAACCAAATGAACAAGCAAGACATCGACTTCCACATTTTCACTTATGTTAATATTAATGCACATATAGTTTTGAAAACGAGCACACAGAATGTTAATTTGTGCTAAATAACATTATCAGCAACGTGACGCAAATGACTGATCTGACTCATATTGATTTGATTTGATTGATTTGAATAACTCATATTGATTTGATTTGATTGACTGATATGATAGTTTTGGTTTTGTTTCTGCCAATCAATCTAAAAGAATGTCTGCTACTGAAATTCAAAATCATAGATGAAAGAGAAGAAATGACTGTGGCACAATCTAATGACTTTCAAAGGCCTTCAGACACTTAAAAAGTCTGACTATGATTGCATTAAATAATAAAATATTAAAATCACGAGGAACTGCAAAAAAAAAAAGTGTTAAATGTTTTGTGTGCCTGCGCTTTCTCAATTTCCTTTCTATTTACGCAATAACATTTGTCTATTTATGCAATCGCTTTTCTTTTTATGCAAGAAGTCTTTATTTAGATGTCGGTGTCAGTATAAAACATTGTGTTGAGTGTAAATGAGGAGTGTGTGGGTGTGTGTGTTTATCTTACTGCGTTTCTCCTTCTTCTTGAACTTGTTCTTCTTCTTGTTGTGCTCCTTCTCGTCATCGGACACGGCGTCGGGCGGCTCATGGTGGTGTCCGTCGTGAGGGGGCGAGGGGTCGCCCGTACGATACAGACCTGGGAACTTAGTGGGGCTGATCTCTTCAGAGCTCGGGGTTCGAGCCACACCCCCAGGATGCTCCACCCTCCTCTGCTCCGCAGGGCTGCTACTGGGCGGCAGGAAGCACTCCGTCATCTCTGCGCCGTCCTGCTATTGGCTGCTCACAGCACGATGCCCAGGGATTGGCTGTTCGCTCTGATGACGCATCACCTCTCCATGTAACCTGACAAGGGAAAAAGTTATTTCAGATTCTCATACTTTAAGTTCTTATGACACTCTGATGACGCACAATGGTGAATCTGAAGTGGAAGAGCTGCGAAAAAACGTATTCTACATATTTTGATCACATGAATTGCAGTAGTCAGTTTTGTAAACAGCAGTTTTCTTTCATAATATGAACTGATAACCTTCTTATAAATGATCAGGACATCTATAAAAAAAACATTCTGTAAACTGTGTGACTTTTTGTGTGACTAAATGTTCAAATATGCTAAATGTAAGTTAACACTGACACCACTGCCCTCTGGCGGCCAGAATGCTTTATGCATCTTTACTGCTTTATTTGACAAAAAAAAAGGGGGGTAAAGGGGGGGGGGGGGGGGGGGGGGGGGGGGGATCAAGAAATACAAACTTCATTCCACAAAAAAAAAAAAGATTATAATGGAGGCTCTCCTCAACATCACCAATGTGCAGCATCCTTACAGGAAAGGAGACAGCGATGAAGCCAATCCGTACACACAGGTATGATCAGGAGGCCATGATGGACTGAGGACAATGGGCAGATTGGGCATTAGGATGCCTGGGTTAAATCCTGACTATTTATGAAAGACATCCTGGGATATTTAATGACCACAGAGAGTCAGGACCTCGGTTTAACATCTCATCCGAAGGATGGTGCTTGTTGCAGTCCCCATCACTAAACTGGGCTGTTCGGACCAACACAGACCCCAAGTGGAGCGCCCCCTGCTGGCCTCACTAACACTTTTTTTCCAGGAGTTTCTCCCACTCAGATACTGGTCAGGCTCAAACCTGCTTAGCTTTGGTGGGCAACCAGTCTTGGGATGCAGGATAATATGGCTGATGACACTCTCAATCTATCAAGGGACTTTTCAAGCACTACTTTTTGGGGTTTCAAAGGACTTCAGTCATCAGAGATCTCACTTATCAAACAATATCTTTAGGCCATGAGAATGAAAGTGTTAGATTACCGTCCACCGCCCGCATGTCTAAACAGCTCCCGCAAAAAAATTTCATTATTTAGAAAAAAAATCATTATTTCAAAGAAAAATCAATCCATCACCTCACAGAATACACAGAAGACCGTTTACACTATTTTACGCTCTCGTACTTCATGTAATGCTTGCTGTTTGTGTACTATATACATGGGATCGACGATTGAAGAAGTCTTTTGTATCAGATGATCGGATTGGTTGACAAAGCTCATCAGAAATTACAAATCGTAGGCCCTCCTGAAAATAATGAATAATGAATAATGAAAAAAACCCTCATGTGTTTTTAAAATCTTCCGGACGGTAATCTAACACTTTCATTCTCATGGCCTTATTGTTTATTGTCTTTTATTCTAAAAAAAAGTTACATATAACAAATACAGTGCAGCACAAAGATGACAAATCTTTAATCTATGAAAAATAGATTGCTTTCCTTATTTAAGCATATTTTGTTGTTTTTCTCATGAACTTATGATTGAGATGATAAATTGATCTGTGTGTGTGGAAACCGCTATATAAATGTAACGTGTGTGTGTGTGTATATATGTATATGGTGTGTGTGTGTGTATATATATATATATATGTATATATATATATATATATATATACATACACACACACACACACACACACACACACACACATACATAAAATAACCATAAGAAATCACATTACATTGAAATCTGAGGTAGAGGACTTTTAACTCACAACCATAGATAGATTTAAAGAATTAAAGGCATTTCGACAGATTATGAATAAAATATTCCCCTCATTAAAGAGCAGAATAAATCTCTCCTGACAGCAAACGACGCACAAGCCAGATCATATGATCTAAAACAACGAATGAGCCGCCCTTAAACGCTTTTCCTCCAAGAAAATGTATAATAACAACAATAAGCATAACTGAATATTCAGAATTACGTAAAAGGAGATTCACAGCTTAGCATGTTTGCTAACGAACCTTTGTTTTATGGACAAAGCCAACATTATAAAAAAATTACAACATACACACGCTGCATAATCGAGAAAATAAGCCACAATCTAATAATAAAATATTATAGGATAAGTATAAATATTAGGAAAAATAGTCTAAGCACAAACCTGCTACGCTCAATGTAACAGCTGCACTTCCTGTCTGTCGCGCGCATGCGCAGTGGCAGTCTTCTCGAATTACAGTTTGAGTTTTCTTTGCACTTGCCACGTGCTAACATAGTTTTAACTTTTTTGTTTTAATCTAATGTTTGGATCCATTTGAGACATTATTACTCATTCATATTACAAAAAAAGAAGATGTAAGGATTTTTTGTTTTTTCATGTTGTTTTTCCACATTATTTTGAGTATTTTATATATGCCAATAGGCCAGCAGATGAAGCTGTTGAGCAACAGACCAACAGTGCAGCGTTACAACTCAATGAATGATAGGTCAGTTCATTCATGTTCATGATGTGGGGAAAAGCTGTTCCCTAGTAACAGAAACACAGACCTTCCCAGTTGTTTTTCCTCTGGTTAGGTCATTTAAGGGATTTCCATGAAATCACATTCATGATTCAGCCTTTATCATTTTGTTTATGGTTCTGAGAATCATTATCTGAGATACCAGATACAAGTTTGGACATATTTTATGGCCTCCATTATAAATCTGCAGTAAAACATGCCTAACTGTATGAGTCAGTGGTTACAGTTATTGAAAACTGCCAGTGTTATTTAATATTTTTGAGATACTAATTCTTGTTAATAATTTGAATTCCAATTTAATTTTAATTTTCGTTAAAGTTCTAGTAATTTTGTTTTGTGCTTTCGTCATTATTATTGTTTACTTTATATACACTGCTCAAAATAATTAAGGGAACACTTTGGATCTCAATGAATGAATATTATTTGAAAATCTTTATTTATATTTATTCTATAATTTGTTAAGAACAAAACAATGTGAAAACAGTCAATAGAAACCTAAATCATTAACAACATTTGAGGGCTGAATTCAAAATCATAACTAAAAATCTATGTAAAAATCTGAAGTTACAGGCTGATCTAACTCTTACTGAACATCACAGCAACTCATAGTGTAAGTCAGTCGTGTGTTTGGCCCCCATGTGCCTGTATGCACTCATGACAACATCTGACTCCTGATGAGATGGAGGACGGTGTCCTGATCTCCTCTCAGACCTGGATCAGGGCATCAGTAGCTCCTGGACAGTCTGGGATGCTACTTGACGGCTTCGGATGCTCCAAAACACAATGACCCAGAGGTTCTCAATTGGATTCAGATCTGGGGAACGTGAGAGTCAGTCAATGACATCAATTTCTTCATCATCTAAAAACTGCCTACACACTGTAGCCACATGTTGCCGGGCATTATCAAGCACCAGCAGGAACCCAGAGCCACTGCACCAGCATAAGAGCTGACAACGACTCTGAGGATTCATCCCGGTCTCTAACAGTTGTAAGGGGACCATTGGCTAAGATGCGGAGGTCTGTGTGACCCTTCAAGGATATTCCTCTCCAGTGCACCTGTTGTCACTTTCATTTGCCTCACAGCTGGTGAAACTGATTCAAAATCACGTATGCTTCATAATTGGACAGATTGATATCCCTGAAATTTTATTGACTTGGTATTACACTGTGATGATTGTTCCCTTATTTATTTATTTATTTTTATTTTAAGCAGTGTGTATACCGTATTTATTCGAGTATAACGCGCAAGATGTTCTACCAAAAAAATTAATCAAAGTTAGGGATGCGCGTTATGCACGAGGGCTGGGCTGGAGTGGGGTGGGGTTTGTTTTGACGGCCGGTCCTTTGAGGGCGCCGGCGAATTGTGAGTTCGCGCTGCGCATTTTATAGGCTGTTTAAGTAGCAATATATGCATAAAATAAAAGGCAGACTCGTTTGTGCAATTCAGCAACTGTATTCAAACATAAACCGCGGCAACAACCGCAACATAGCCCAAAGCAATCGATTGCCGATTGCATGATACATTACATCCCGTAACACAGGCTGCAGCCTCTCACTGTACGTGAGAGCGAAGAAAAAAAAACGTCCCCTCGCCGCTTCATTTCCTCACCCACACGTTACGGAGAAGACAGGTATTTTGTGTTTTTTGTGAAGACAGTTATCAGCAATAAAATGGACGGCACAGAAGACGACCTGCTGTGGAATTCAGACGCAGAAGAAAGCGAAGAAACCAGAGAAACAGATGTTCCTGCCAAATGGGACACTGATGAAAAATGAACTCCAGAAGAATGGGAGAAACTCTTTAGTGTCTCTGATGAGGAATCTGACGTCGAAGGATTTTAAATAAATATTTTTTTACCGGTAATTCTCTTTCGGTATTGTGTTCATTAGTTTATGTTGTCAATAAATATATGTTATATAAGTATATGTTATACAATAAATAAATATTTTTTATCATGGCTGCACGTGTTCAACAACGTTTTTTGTCAATTACAATGCTTGGTGTGAAACAAAATATTATACCGATTTTTAATCGAAAATTAGGGGTGCGCGTTATACACGTGTGCGCGATATACTCGAATAAGTACGGTAGTTTTTAATATTTTTTATTTCCAATTTAGTCATGTTAGCACATCAAGTTAAACTAATTTAAAATGTGAAATTTTGCCTTGTATTTAATTGTTGATTCTTTTTTCCTTGGAAGTGTTTTTGCACCTTTGAATCTCCTTCCATCTTGATAAAACCACATGATAATAAAATACTTTAATAGCATCTGGCAGTAATGTTCAGTGTATTTCTTCACTGCGTTTGGCCAAACGTTGCGTTCAAAAATTAAGTGTGAGATTGAAGTCTGTATTGCATTATAACAAATACCTGGAAATAGATGAATGTTATTGTTTCTTTCTTCATTGGATTAATTTGATGCCACAGCCAGAGCATTATTTACGCATGCTGTGAATGCTGTTTAAATTGGTTTATGTTCTAAAACGACAGAAACACACACACACACACACACACACACACACACACACACACACACACACACACACACACACACACACACACACACACACACATTTGTTTCACTATATTAGGACATAGCATAGACTTCCATTTAATTTTATATCAGGCTAATAATATTTTCTATTGCCTGACCCAAGCTTTATCCATCACAAAACATGAATAAAACACTATATTACCAATATTCAAATAGAAAAAACAATTAGAATAAAAAATGTTTAACTGTATTTTTGATCAAATAAATGTGTTTGTCTAATTTAGACTTTCATTAGAACATTATATAATGTATTTAGTAATCCGCTTTCCAGGTTTTACAATCCTTATCCTCATTTGTTCACCAAAATGAAGGCAACACCCAACACATACACTCACACAAATAGATAGATCAAATCTGAATCCTTTGTTATTCTTTTTACTCGAAATTCCTCTTTTGTACTTCCAGAATTTAGAAAAGTGAGTTAATTGGTTTTCTTGACCTCTATTGCGGTTGATTTTATCGGAAACATTTTTTTGGAAGAATTGTGCTGGTGTGAGACTTCAACTGCTTAGCTTCCACCTTTACCATTCACACTCAGACACACACACACACGAGAGTCAATAATATCAACGATCCTAATACCCTTCAATTAAAGTTAACAAAAAGAAAAGCCTTTGTCAGAGGCAATATGACCTTTGCCCTCGAACGTGAGCGGTTTTCTGAAAGAGTGTCCCGTTGGGCTTGTTAGCAGGCATGTCTGAGAGGGATAAAGAAATGTATTCGATCCAGGGTTATTTTAGTTTTATTATAGATTTATTAATATTTTGACGTAGCTTTTATTTTTACATTTTCAATTTGCTCATTTTAGTAATTTTATGTCATTTTATTTGTTTATTTATTTTAAATATTGCCATTTGTGGTTTAATTTAGATTCATTTCAGTGCTTTAACTTATGTCAGTCAATTGTAATTTTTCAACAAATATATACATTTTATTTTATTGTATTTTTATTTTACTTAACAGAAATGTTTAGTTTTAGATTTAGTTAACACTAATAACCCTGCTCTGACCTTCACTTTTTTGTTTGTTTATTTGTTTTTAATGAATATTGGCAGTAAATAGGCTGACAACAAACATCATGGGGGCGGTTTCCCGGACCAAGATTAAATTAAGACAGGAGTAGGCCTTAATCTAGAATAGTTAATCATGTCTTAAAAAATGGCTTTCTGAAACACAGATTAAGTACAGATTACTAACACCTGGACTATGGAGTCCTGAACTAGAATAATCAGGATTAGCTGGATTGAGGTTGCCTATAAAACATGGAATGAACTAAGAAAAGGTTAAAATTGTATGCAAATGAGAAGCAAATGGCAATGAAAGTTGAAAAGAGAGTGCAATCAAAGAACTTTTCTGAACATGAGAAAAGTCTTTTAAAGCAAATAGTTTCGAGACATCCTGTTATCGAAGATAAACTGCACACATCAGCTGTTGAATCAAAGAAAAGGAATGCCTGGACATCGATTTGTAATTAATTTAACGCAAATGAACACACATCTACAAGAACAATACAAGAACTTCGGGTAAGAATCATTAGTTTTATTATGGCTTTTTAAAATCACTGTTATATTTATAATAGTTATTTAATACCTATTTGGCTTTTGTTTCTCTTCTCTCAAACTTCTATTTGCTTCTGTCTTATGCTGTGAAACATTTTCCAGTTTAATCTGTATTTATTTGACCATATATGAACTGTTCATATTTCAAGGAGAAGGTCAAAACAGAACTGAAGAATTGGAAAGCAGCTTACCCTCTACATCCTCAGAAGCAAGGGTGGCAATGTCTGCCAGTACTGGTGCCCAGAAGAAAAGACTAACTGTTCATGAAGAGTAATTGAAGTATCTTAACGAGGAGCATGAAATGAAGATGAAGATACTACAAGTGGAACTGGAGATGAAGGAGAGAGCAACAAGGCTCAAAAGTCACATCAGTACATGAATTTGTGAAATAAGTATTGCTTTATTAAGAAAAGATGGATGTTGTGGTGGTTTCAGTAACATACCAGACCGAAAGGTTGTACACTTTTAACAAAATTTGTTTTTATTATTTCATGTATCAGATCTGAACAGAGGGTTGAAAGTTAAATAATATCTATTTAAAGTGGCACAATACAAACGCATCCCTGTATGCAAGTCCTTCTCTGTGGTTTGTTGTAAACAGTGGCACATCTGGATTGTCATCTTCTTCTATTGGGGGATCTGGGCATCCCGGCTTTTTTAGGTAGTTGTGAAGAACAGTTGTTGCAAGTTGTCTACTTGGTTTGAATCTGAGTGTTTTCCTAAGTCACTGAAAACGACTCTTCCAAACATGCGCTCGACTAAACCCCTTGTGTGCATATGAGCCTGGTTGTAGCGCAGTTGTTCAGCTGTTGTTGGGTGCAAGTATGGCGTAAACAAGAAATCCTTCTGAGTATACCCACTGTCACCAAGCAAAATTCCATTATGCTCTCTTCTTTCTAAATGAGTATACGGAGATGAGTTGAGGAAAATTCGGGAATCACGAGTTGCACCTTTCCACCGTGCAACAATGTTTGAAAACTCTAACTGGGGAGTGCAAACACTTTGGACATTTATGGTGGTGGAAAGCACTGATCATCACTGACATAGTCAAAGTAATCCATGTGTCGTCTAAATGAAATTAATCTGAAGTTAAACCTGCCTCCTGGTAAGTTTAATTTAAGTCCCGATTTAGTCCTGAAGTTGCTCTAGTCTTTCTCCAGGAAATTAGCCTATTAAATTCTGGACTAGACTAAGTCTTAGACTTTTTTAAACCATGACAGAGAAATCACATTCCTGTTAATCTGATTTAAATGGCCATTTTAGTCTAGGACTAGGCTTAATTTTGGTCCGGGAAACCGCCCCCATGAGTTTAATGCAAAGACTTGTAAATTCAGTTTTGTAAATGTTTTTCTTTGTTTTTACAAACTGAGTTGATATTATTTTCTCTGGTAATTGACAGGCACATGGAGCTGTTCTGAATATTCATTTCTATTAAGCTATTTGTATATGAATATTCAGTTGTTTAAATGTTTAGCTGGTAATGTGTGGCTCAATGTGGTTAAAAGTGGTTCTGAGGCTGTCGATATTAATATAGAAGTTTGTACGATAAAAGTACAGTATGCTGATTTTGTCAAGTCAACATAAATAAACGTTAAAATATGTCTGGAGTTTGTGCATGAGTTATGTAACACTTTACTCTCTTTTATGATAAGTATATGCAGTTCCCAATATTAGCCTTATCTACAGGATAAGCGTGCACTGATTATACAGTTTAAAGAGTTGTTTAGTTTCAGGTTTTGGTCAGGTATCTGTGTAAAAACCGCAGTTTAAGTCATGGAGACTGGAATGCACATGCATAATATTGTACTATTTCAGATTTCAGTGTGTAAATACACACAAATCTACACACACACGTGAAATATAGAAAAAGTGACATCTCTTCAAAAGCAATGCAATGAAAATGCAATGAAATCAAATAGAGGTTTTCTCCCAGAAAGAGGTCAGTAACCTCAAACGTCTCCTTTCCAGCCAAACGTATTGGCAGTGGCATACATTTTAAATTATTTAACAAAAATCAACATTTCACTGACCTGCCCTTTTTGGCCCAGGGACAAAACGACCAGCTAACATATCATTAATCATATAATCAGCACATGGTAAAGTATGAACAAGTACTAGTTAGGTAAAATCAATCTATCTAAGGAAGGAAGAAATGCTTCCAATCATTGTGTTCTTGTGTCTGCAATGAAAGGCATGCAGCCATCATAACTTTGCATCAAAATGGCTTCAGTATTTTAAGGAAACATTGCACCTGCACAGTAAATTAGTTCAATCCTATGAACTTTTATAGAGCTTACTTTTTCATTTGAATTCACAAAACAGATACATATGAAGTAATCTGAATGATTTAATTGCTTGAAGTTTTCATGAACTTGTTTCATTTAATTTGGAAACTTAAATTTACCTGAAAATGGTCTGGATTTCTATTTACTCTCCAAAGCATGACACTCAAAAGGGAACGTAAATGCTAAAATGATGTGTTATATCTTGATTTTGTGTGTGTGTGTAAGATTAATGCTAAATGGGAGATTTAGTAGTGTTATTAAGAAAATTAAGTGTAATTTAGAAAAGTTTTTGTATGTTTCTTTTAAGGGGTTACCATCATGGCGACAACTGGAGCATGAGTTTTCTTTCAGAACAGATAGATGTTATATTGTCTTACTCATTCAGCGGTTGCTGTGTAATGCTGATGCTATGCTATTAAAAATTGTAAGTTACCTTTTAAATAAATTAGCTTTCAAATTAAGAGTAATTAAAATGTTTGAGTACAAAAAAAATTCCAGTTCTGCTTACTTAAACTCAAACTTAAATTTCTTCAATTAAATTTTTCTATGTCACTATTTCAATTTTATTTTTTTAGTTTTGCCAACATATTCGGGTTTACAATGGAAAGAACCATTTACCAGATTAGATCAAAAATGTCAAGGAGAGAGGTTCAACAGCAGGGAAGTTTTCAGGACGTCCCAGAATGTCCAGTCAGCTGTAAGAGGAATGTCGATAGATTACTTGAGAAACAGTCGAGTTCTCACTGAGATCTTTCATTTTTAAATAAGGTTGGTATCTTGGCAAATCATAACAAAGTCTGAGACATTATTGAGAACTTTTCTAAAAATCAACAGCTGTGGCCCAAAGTACTCGCAGTGACATAATGAACACAAAATTTAAAAAAATGTCCTCCTACAATGGAAGTCAATTGTTACCATCAAAAATTATAATTAAATATATATATATATATATATATATAGAGAGAGAGAGAGAGAAAGAGAGAGAAAAATTATCTTTTTAGTTCAGTTGAAGAAAGAAAGTCATAAAGGTTTGGAACAACATAAAGGATTACAGAATTTTTATTTTTGGGTGAAGTATTCCTTTAAGTGGTTCTGTAAGACACTTTAGAGTGTCTTAGAGATCGTTTTATGGGTTTAAGGAATTGTATTTTAATTATTTAAACTTTAAATTCTATTAGCTAAACAGCTTACTATATTTCATCACAAGAAAAGTTGAAATAACCCATTAAACATGATATTTTGCAATCATTTAAAACACTTGTCCTTATATTTCTCCCTTTCTTCTTCCCAGGGAAAGCAAGAACTGATTAGAATGTCAATGTGTTTCTTGAATGCAATGTAAGTCACTTTGGATAAAAGCGTCTGCCAAATGCATAAAAGTAAATGTATATTTAACCTTTTTGATATCAGGCATTATTAAGTTTAAGTTATAAAGTAAATAGTTCTTTATAGAAAACCACTGAACCTGATTTATATTTCATATAGACAATGATGTCATCCTTAATTTATTTTGAGATCGATATGTTCTTACTGATAACGTAGATTCTTACAGGTATGATTTGACCTGTCAGTCAAAGCCCTCCTAAAATTTACAATCCAGTTGAATCATAGGCTCACTATCTGCAGTTTCAACTTTGTCCTAGAATAGAGAACACATTCAGAAACACAACTGTTCAGAGGACGACACCACTCTGACATACTGTATTTTTCTCTCTGGATATTAATCATTTTCTTCTGTTTGCTTGTATGTCGGTGAGGGATTCTAGTGTCTGGAACATGGCACTTCTCTCAGACAAGGTGAAGTATTGCATTCGCTTTTACTGTGATTTTCATTGTTTGGCATGTGGTCATTCTGACTTTAAAAAAAAAATTAATTTCATTTGAAATGGTTACCCCCCAAAGAACCAGAGTTCAGAGTGGGTGCATCCTCCAAAATATTATATACCTAAAATTCATGTATTTTGAAAAATAAATGAGTATATAATATCACTTAAAAAGACTAATATAACAGCTGGATATAGAATATAAGAGTCAAAAGTTGAATAATTTTGAAATAAGTAGATATTTTACATTTGGCAGACATTTTTATCCAAAACGACTCACATTGTATCCAAGTAACACATTGACATTCTAATCAGTTCTTGCTTTCATTGGGAATTGAACCCATGACCTTGGCGTTGCAAGCACTGCACTCTACTGTTTGAGCGACAGGAAAGCCTAGGTTTGAAATAGTTTTTCTTTATATATTTTTTCATTACACACTCACTGAAAAAAAATGCTGCTTTAATTTTTAAGTTCAACTTAAATTACATTAAAATGGCTTAAAAATAAGTAGAATCTTGTACAGTATAAATTGCTTAACTTATTTTTATGATTAAAGCATTGTAGAAAACAAATGTTGTCATAGAGTTATGCAGAGTAATGCGGTGACATGGCGTTGGTTTGCCCTTTTTGTGTGTTTTTTGAGAATGACCTAATGCAGATAGTTGATCTGATCTGAAGATGAACAACCCAGGGACAAATGTTTGTCTTGAAGGAATTTGGTTAAAAAGTATTTGTGTTGATACTGAGACCTCTGGCAGATCTTGGTAAATCTGAGACAGGATTGAGATGTCTTATGAAACTCTAGTTGAGATATGTGTGAGATTATAGGGCTCTTTCACATCTGAGAAGACTAGAGCAAATCTGCTTTCCATTAATATGTCATCAATCGAGGAAAAAAGGCCATTGTGAGGTATTACTGAACCAGTGCATTTGCTGTACCTGAAAGCGTGAGGAAATGACAACGATACAAAGCCCGATGATAATTAAATTTTTCTAACGGCTCGGCGCGCATGTACACAAGAATAAAGCCCAAGGCTTCTCTCCTCTCCATTAACCACAGATCAGGCAGAGAAAGTTCAACATCTGAAATATCGTAATCAGCCACACATGCTCATCCATGAGAGATGTTTTTTGAGTCATCTATTATCTTGATTTAGTACAGCAATCCATTTATATAAAACCTCCTAAATGGAATTGGAGAAAAGATTGCTCTTTTGTTGTGTACTTGGTTGATAACAATGCAAATAAACTATCTGGCTTCGATTCTCATTTCACAAATCCTCGCCCTGACCTTGAAATTCGAGAAATCATCTCCTGGTCTTTAGAGGTTGACTCGAGTATGCCATGGTTTTGTGTTACTCTTCTCTGCTATTAGCACAAGCCATATCAAACTTTGCTCAGATGAGATAAGCTTATCTTCACGGCAAAAGCGCATGACCGCAGAGCGATGTAGGTCACAGGCTGCTGGAGAATCCTGTCAATGAAACACAAATAAACTGAGGGTTGAGAGAACATGCCTGTCTGGGATGAAAAACTAAGCTGAGGTTTAAAAGATCCCAAGGGTTTGTGGTATTGGTTGGAGTTGATCGGTTTTGATCTCATTTTCAATACGTACTATCACAGTTTTCAGTTTTCAATATGGCTTTGTCAAACCAAACGAAACCAAACTTTTCTTTAGGAATCCGTCAATAAGACAAGCAAGGACAAAGGAAAGTTGAAAAGTTTCTTTTATCTGTGGTGGACAGTGGCAACATATTTCAACTTTGTTACTGTTCTTAAGTAGGCCTACATTTTTCAAGTTTTATCAGAGTATTTTTATTTTGGGAATCTCTTACTTTTACTCTTATTTCAGTACTTTCCAAAGCATAATATTGCACTTTTTCTCCACCACATTCAACACAAAACATTTTATTCTAGCTTGATTAAAAAGAACATTTTGAGCAAAAAAAAGGAGAAAATTAGGTTTTAGTTAAAGACTGCATTCAGATCAGATTCAGAACAATGATGAAAACACAGATGGAGTTGATAAAGTTCACCAACACCCAAAAAGTTTTACAGTTCCATAGTTCATCCTGGGTCAACATTTCATTCAATAACATTTTGCAATTTTGATTTATTTGCTGTTTGTTATGTTGATGATCACGTTATTTTACATGTGGAACTGCTATCATTTGCTATCACTTATTTCAGCTTCTTTTTCGCTTGTGTTTTGATCAGAAGATTCTGTACTTTTTCAGAAGCTGTGCCATAGCGCCCTCTACCGTATAAAAGCGAAAACTGCAATAGTGTAAACTGAAATGAGTTGGCTACTTATACTTTTACTGGAGTAATATTTTAATAGGATATCTGTACTTTTACTCAAGCTCTTGATTAGTGAAATTTGTCTTTTTTTAGCTCAAAAAAACATTCTCAACTTTCAACTTTGTCTCAGATTTGTCAAATTTGTCAAATTTTTTAAGTAAAGTGGAATAAAGGCATTGTTGAAACGCTCCTGAAACTCAAGATGAAAAATCTGTTTTTGCTCAGACAAATCAAAGACGAAGACACCAGTGAAATATTGAAGCGATACAATGATAGGTAAACGTGGCTCAAATTAAATATAAGGGATCTTTGACTGCAGTTTTTGATATCATCTGAGCAGACTTTGAAACATTAATTCTGACATCTCATTGTTGAGATATTTCGACAGCATGTTTTTCAGAAGATAAATCGGAGAGGCAGGAGATTTACAGTAAGCAAAAGCCTCGATTTTATCTCCAACAAATCTAATTGCTGTCTGCAAAAAGAAATTGATAATTAAAAGATCTCATTAATGATTTTTATTTCCAAAGGCATTTATAAAACTCAATGAGGACTACCAAGATAGAAATAATATATTTTAGAAGTTTAGTGTGAGAAACTGTTGCTAGAAATCACCTTATCAAAAACATAGTATTTGTCTTGTTTTCCAGTACAAACATCTAAACATTCTTGAATTATTTGAGAATCAAAATGATATAAGAGAATCCTGAGTTTCCCACTTGTAATTACAACTTTGTATTGAAGTTTAACTTGTCAACACGATCTTTCCGACATGACTTCAACTGCACCAAAAGACAGAATGCCATTGCTTTTGTGAATTGCCCCAAACCGCTTTAAAATCAACAAACTAGACCAGCTTGATCAGCTAAATCAAGCAAATCACATTTATTAGATAAGACATTTCATCTGGTTTTTCAGAAGATAAATCTGAGAGGCAGGAGATTTACAGTAAGCAAAAGCCTTGATTTTATCTCCAACAAATCTAATTGCTGTCTGCAAAAAGTAATTGAGATCAAATGAATAGATCTCATTACTGATTTATATTCCCAAAGGCATTAATAAAACTCATTGAGGACTTTGGTCTACCAAGATAGAAAAAATATGTTTTAGAAGTTTAGTGTGAGAAACTGTTGCTTGAAATCACCTTATCAAAAATGTAACTTTTTTTATGTCAACAGGTTCCACGTAACTGGGTTATATAAGTATTTCAGTAAATGTAAGATACTTATAGTTAATGCAATATTGTTAATTTACTTCAATTATCCTAAAATTTATATTTTATGTTCATCCAAAATAAATAATCCAGTTTCAATCAGTTCCAGTTTATTCAAGGAATCCTTTCAAAAACAGTTTTGACTACTTTTACAAATTTCTTCAACAAGAATAACTTGTACAAAACGTCTCAGGTTACGTATGTAACCCTAGTTCCCTAAGATGGAACAAGTCAAGTCAAAGTCAAATCAAAGTCAGCTTTATTGTCAATTCTGCAATATATACAGCACATACATACAGAGAATTGAAATTCTGTAACTCTCAGACCCAAGGTGCAACCAGGTTACATTAACAGTAACAACAGCAACAAAATATATATATATATATATATATATATATAAATAAATAAATAATAATAGATAAAATAAAATAGATTAAGGAAATAAAGAGAAAGTCGCGATGGTAAAGACAGTGCAAACAATAGTGGGGTGGGGTGGGGTGGGGGGGGGGGGGGGGGGTCAGGTGCATGGGGCAAAAGAGAGGAAAAGGGGCAGAGACGGGAGGGAGTTCAATGCCCTGACAGCTTGGGGAATGAAGCTGTTCTTCAGTCGGCTGGTCCTTGCCTGGAGACTGCGTAGCCTCCTCCCTGATGGCAGCAGACTGAAGAGGCTGTGGGATGGGTGGGAGGGGTCTCTCGCAATGATGAGGGCTTTGCGGGAGAGGCGGGAGTTATAAATATCCTGGAGGGGTGGGAGAGAGACACCAACGATCTTCTCAGCTGCTCTCACTATGCGCTGAAGTGCTTTTCGGCAGGATGCGTTGCATGCGCCATACCACACAGTGATGCAGCTGGTCAGAATGCTCTCGATGGTGCCTCTGTAGAAGGTGTGCATGATGGGGGCTCTTCTCAGCCTGCGGAGAAAGTAGAGTCGCTGCTGTGCTTTCTTGGTCAGTGCTGTGGTGTTGGTGGTCCAGGAGAGGTCTTCTGTGATATGCACACCCAGAAATTTGGTGCTCCTCACTCTTTCCACGGTCGCACCGTTGATGGTCAGAGGAGGGTGCTGGGTGTGCATTCTCCTGAAGTCAACAACAATCTCCTTCGTCTTCTCCACGTTCAGAGAGAGATTGTTGTCGCCGCACCACCTGACCAGGTGGCTCACCTCACTCCTGAAGTTTGTCTCATCGCCGTTGGTGATGAGACCAACTACAGTCGTGTCATCCGCAAACTTGATGAAGAGATTGCTGTTGTGTATGGGTGTGCAGTCATGGGTCAGCAGAGTGAAGAGGAGGGGGCTCAACACACAACCCTGAGGGGCTCCAGTGTTCATAATGATGGAGCTGGATGTGTTACTGCCGACCCGTACTGCCTGAGGTCTTCCCGTCAGGAAGTCCAGCAGCCAGTTGCACAGCGAAGTGCTGAGTCCCAGCTGAGAC
The DNA here is from genome assembly GCA_037043235.1 of Rhodeus uyekii. Classification (NCBI taxonomy): domain Eukaryota; kingdom Metazoa; phylum Chordata; class Actinopteri; order Cypriniformes; family Acheilognathidae; genus Rhodeus; species Rhodeus uyekii. The sequence continues at coordinate 3,658,708 of JAWRVZ010000011.1, read as the reverse complement.
AGTTTTTGGGTGAGCTGTTGAGGGATGATTGTATTGAAAGCTGAACTAAAATCAATGAACAGCATTCTGACATACGTGTCTTTTTTGTCCAGATGTGTGAGTGCTGAATGGACAGCAGTGGCAATGGCGTCATCGGTCGAGCGTTTTGACCGGTATGCAAATTGGTGGGGGTCCAGGGAGGGGGGGAGGACAGATTTAATGTGGTGCATGACTCAAAGCACTTCATAAGGATGGGGGTAAGTGCGACTGGGCGGTAGTCATTGAAGCAGGATGGAGATGATTTTTTAGGGACAGGAATGATGGTGGTTGCTTTGAAGCAGGTGGGGACAACAGCTTGACTCAGTGAGATGTTGAAGATGTCTGTGAAGACATCAGTGAGTTCCTCTGCACAGTCTCTCAATACACGACCAGGAATGTTGTCAGGACCCGGAGCTTTGCGTGCGTTGACCCTGCTGAGGGATTTACTCACGCTGTCCCTGGGCAGTGTCAACATCTGGTCATCGGTAGGAGGAGGTGACTTCTGTGCAGTGGTGCTGTTGTGTGCCTCAAAGCGAGCGAAGAAGGTGTTCAGCTCATTCAGTAGGGGGGTGGTGCTGTCACACGGCCGTGCAGGGGGTTTGTAGTCTGTGAGGGTCTGAATCCCCTGCCACAGGCTCCTTGAGTCTCTGCTGTCGCTGAAACAGTGGGCTATCCTCCTGGAGTACTGTCTCTTAGCCTTCCTGATGCCGCGTGACAGGTTGGCCCATGCTGTCCTCAGGCCCACCTCATCTCCAGCTCTGAAGGCAGCGTTACGCGTCTTCAGAAGACTGTAGACATTCCCTGGTTTTTGGTTGGGCCAGATGGTGATGGTCTTTGTGACTGTTACATCCTCAATGCACTTGGTGATGTAAGAAGTAACAGTCTCAGAGTACTCCTGGAGGTCTACGGTGTTGTGGTAGGTTGCAGCCTGTTGCAGCGTCTGACAAGATGCTGTGTTGAAACTCTATGGGAATGCCTTAGCGTTGTCTCGTGAAGCACTATCAAATTATCGTGAGTTAATGCACATATCGGAAGATGACGTCATGGACCAGGAGCATAAAGGTGCGCCGTGATCCGGAAGTGGAGGCTTGAAAAGTGTAAGGCAGGCACATAGGAGCTGCGGTGGAACGACGCAGCGTCTCGTTCCCTCTCAGGGAACTACGGTTACACATGTAACCTGAGATGTTCCCTGAAAAGGGAACTCACGCTGCATCAAAACGCTCTTGGAACGAGAATGCCAACACCGCCACTAAGACGAAGGCCTGGACAGTGAAATGTAGCTCACTACAATAACACCCGTGTGCCCAGAGCGAAGTGAAGGTCTAACTGGTAGACCCTAATAAAGGTACGCGGGGAGGACCAGCCAGCCGCATTGCAAACATCTGCAAGAGATACTCCGGCTTTTAGTGCCGTAGAGATAGTCAGTCTTCTAGTTGAGTGGGCTCGGATCACCAAGGGAAGAAAGATAGCCTCAACTAACCACTTGCTCATAGTCTGTTAGTTGCTGGAGCTCCCTCGGGGACACAGAAGCAGCCAAGTAGTTGATCTGGCTTGCGCCACAGGGCCTCAGATCCTTTCCTGGTCATGACGGGAGGACAGAATGCCTGCAGTACAAAGGGTGAGCCACGTTAGTGGGTGTGAGGAACAGACCTCAACAAGTTCAAAAGGGGGACCTGGGATAGGCCCTGGAGCACCAGAGACCATTCCCAGTTCAAACCTTAATACGTACCATGAATACCATGAAGGAAAGATGTAAGTTAAGAGGTCTCTCCTAACTGAGATACCATCAGAGGTACGTGGCAGCTACATAAACCTTCAGGGTAGAAGGGGATAACACTGCAACAAACTCTAGCACGGTGCCAATCTGGCAGGTAACTGGGTTCAGTTGCTTTGCGCTGCACCAAGAAGTGAAGAGTTTCCGCTTCAGGGTATACAGTTTCCTTGTGGATGGAGCTCAACCTCAGTTGAGAGACCAGAGTTTATGAGCTGGGCCCCTCAGAGGCCAAGCCCACAATTTCCACTATTCTGGGCAAGGATGGGCTATTATGCCCCCTGCCTGGGACAAGAGGTCCCTCCTGACTGGAATCTGCGAGGGACACTAGGTCCGAGAACCACACCCTGCCCATCCAGTGTAGGGCGATTAAGGTGAGACGTACCCTGTCCTGGAAAACTATCTCCAGAACTCCCGGAAGCAGAACGACTGGAGGAAATGTGTGCAGACGTAGTCTCGGCCACGTCAGAACCATAGCATCCAGTCTGAGGAGCTGGATCAGTGAGGGAGAACCAAAATGGACAGTGAGACGTCTTTCGAAATGCAAACAGTTCCACTTGTGCTCGGCCGAACCAATTGGCCAAACTAAAGAATTAAGGGTTCGATGACTCAAGGTTCAGTAAATAATGGTTGAATTTTTATCTCTGGTGAAATATTCTTTTAATTTATTATGAATTATTGTCAGACTTAAAATGATGATAAATGTAGAGAACATACCTAATCCAAAACTGACAGGATATTGTTGATTTTCTCTGTTGCTGGTCCTTTCTTTCTTAAAATTCTGAGGAGCTGGGTTGAGAAATGATCAAGCTGTCACTAGGATTATTGTTGTAATCCTACTGAATTCTGCAGATACCTGATTCAATTTTAAAATACATATCAGGTTGGCTGCTGATAAATTTGTGACAGTACTTATGCAATATTATCATACATGAACACTTGCAGTATTTTTTTAATCAGTACTTACAGTTGACATTCAAAATTAACATAAATCATATTTTAGAATTACAACAACAATTCAAGTAATTTATCACTGCAGAAAGACGTACCTCTCTCTCAGTAAAGAGTGCTGGCCATCTGTTCTCAAGTTCAACAATAAACTGCAAATTTTCGACTACCTAATGTCTCTGAAGCGCAAACGTTCTGTCCATCGGCACCTTGATGGCCTGCTCGTTGCTTCTTTTAGTCACCTCAGACAGTAGTATAATCCTTTGATTTTCAAGGGTATCTTTTGTTTCACCCAGTAGGTAATGTGGACAGTAATTTACCTCAGCTTTTCTTGGTTTCTTCACCTGGTTAGGATCCTTTTTGCTTATGAGAGTTAATGCTTAGCTCAGAACATCCTATGTTTTGATCTGTACTTTGCCATCTTGTATTTCAAAGTAATTTTCCAGCCATGGTAGCCACTCACAGAGCCTTTTTCTTTGAGGAATGGGTGCTTCTGTACCAAAGCAGTAGCAACTTCATCGAGATCTGCACTTGAGTCATCTGTACTCTTGACTCCAGAAACGGTGTCCTCCGTTAGTTGCTGGTACGGCCTAAAAGTTTCCCAACACCATAGTTTAGTTTTGATGTTTGATTGTACTTTCTCTGGCAGAGGGAATCTGAACTCGAGGCTTTCAATTCTAGGCATCAAGAGCTTGTTCAGAGCAAGATTTCCTTTTCCTTTAGTACCGAGTTAGCAAAGCTGAAGTTGATTCTAGAACAAGTCTTCATCGTCCATCTTCAACAAGACAGATGTAAAGCACGATCTAGGTCACAGGATGTGAAATCCTGCTCATTACATCTGCATGGCTCAATCATGTGGAATTATATAGATTCCTGACTCATTTGGTGCTGTTCTGTTGCTTTATGCTGTAACCAGGCTTGATGAGAGAAGTTTCAGTCAGCTGTGTTTCAAATGTCATATTTTTTACCACTAACTACAGCTGTGCTACCGCACAAACAATGACACTGCAGGCTTTCAAATGAATACTTGATGCCAGCTCAACAGACCAACGGTCAGAGCAGCTTCCTGCCTCACTCTTTAATAATTTGTGGTGGGGAGTTTTACATTTCCGAGTGGTCACCACCACGCTGCAGGATGTTCTGGGTGGTTTCTAGAAGGATGCTTACTGTTTTACTGCTTACTAAATCACTTATTTAAGGCAAAAAAACCTCTATGATATTTTTTTCTCCCAAGACTGACTCCAGTAATCTCACTTGTCTCCAGAGTTTTTGCTTTTCTATTCAACTTATGAAGGTGCTGTAAACTGAAACACTAAATATTTTACTGTTATTTTGTATGTGCAATTTTCTGTTAATACAGATGCTGCATCTATTGTGTCTGGCATGTTTTCTCACTGAGGCGACTTCAATTCAGCTTAAAGAAAGTCCTGAATTTTCCATGTATAATTATGACTTTGTATTGATGTTGAACTTGTAAAAACAATCTCTCCAACATGAACTGAACGCACCAAAAGATGGAACGCCATTGCCTCTATGAAGAGCATGTTTGTATATTAAATGTTTAAAACTTAAAAACTGTTTTTTTCCCACCTGGTTCAGATGGTCGATGTAACAGAGACAAGGGGCTTCAGATTGGTTTTAGTCCACAGCAGCACCCCTTTCTCTGGATGTACCCGCAGATGGAGGCGCAAAAATGAAGTGACGTGATTTCACAATCAAAAACGTAGTGTTTATTCCCAAAAAGTGCACAACTAAATAAAAAAACAAACAAACAAAGGTCTTCCAATAGGGTATAACGAGATCTAGAGAGAACATCCAAATTAAAGACAATTACACTGTTCCAAAAAGGAACAAGCAAATAAATGTTTGGCTATGCCAATAAATTGACCCAAACCAAAATAGTCACGCTCACCCTTTCTTTTTCTCACAGCTCTGAGAGGCCATCTTAAAAAGGCCAAGCCCCTCCCCCTTGGGCTAAACCATTTAGAACAAGGTAACAAAAATAAATATAAAACTCAAGACAGACATTCACCCAATAAACAAGTCATCATAATAATACAAAATACCCAAACATTTGAAACAAAAACAAAATAAAAAAAATGAACATTTATCAATTAAATAAGAGTCAAACAGGTCACCAAGAAGGTCCCCCTCATTCCTGAGGACAAGTTAATTGTGCCTTCAATTGGCAGGAATTAAGCCCTTCAAAATGGTAGCACTTAAAAGCGACCGGGTTTATAAGATTTAAGTCCCATACCTGTAAGAGTCTCCTTATAAAATAGTTACAGTCACAAGTCTCCCTGTGACAGTCGATTTACCTGATCAGCTGTTATCTGACCAAAACCCCTTTAAAACCAGTAAACCAGACGATCTTGGCCAGCTAAAAAGAGGAAAAAAAACCATTTATTAAATGTTGTTTATAAGATGTTTCACCTGGTTTAGATGGTTGGACAGCTTTCCTCTACATCTGACCAGCTGATAACAGCCCTTTAAACCCCTTTAAAACCAGCAAACCAGATCAGCTTGGCCAGCTAAAATGCTATTGGTCATGTGACAGGATGTCATCAGAGAAGAGATGTAGCTGCAAGAGGAAAGAAAAGTAACTTTGATAAAGATTAGGAAATGCACAGATACATCATCTGTAATAAACACTGCAAAATTCCATAAAAAAACAACAAAATTTCATAGTGACCTTATTGAGTGAAAGCACCTGAGGACATGACTTTCTTTTGTTTTTCTCCTACGTTTCCTTCATCCTTTCATCTTTCCTCTTCATCTCAGGGTTATTCTGGGATGGAACTCCTGGACCTGCTCATCGAGCCCCATAAGGTCTCTCATATGAAGAGCGATGGTGACCATGACAACCCGGCATGGTCAATCACAGATCAAAGCGTGAGTGAAATGCATTTGATATTTGTGAGGTTTTTTTTGATAAATCACAAGACAACACTCCTACTGAGAGCACACCGTGCACACACGTTATTTTTAGTTATTTTAATAAATGAGACAGCCGGAAAGTCTTCTTGTAAACACGGTGACAGCACATTACATGCCTGACCCAAATTTGTCTGTCAACTTCTGTGTGTGGGTTTGTATCTGATATGATACTGTTGTTTATTATCCCAAAACCTAGTGAAAGATTTGAAATATTCATGAAAGAAGTCTCTTTTGGTCACAAAGGATGCATTTATTTGATCAAAAATATGGTGGAAAAATAATAATATGAAATATTATTAGAGTTTACAATACCTTTCTTCAATTAAAATGTATGTTAAAATGTCATTTATATGATCAAAGCTGAATTTCCAGCATCATTACTCATCAGGCTTCAGTGTCACATGATCCTTCAAAAATCATTCTAATATGATTTTCTGTGTATCTATTTAGGAAAGCATTGCATACTTTAATTTCCCTCGAAACTTGCTGCGGCAAGAGGAAAATTGATGGATGTCATAGTTTGTTGGGTTCATTTGTTAAAGCTGCCATTAATGCATACTAACAAGAGTTCAAATCAATACTGGTGACAGGAAAAAACATGTATTACTGTTGAGCAATGAATAATTGAAAGCAAAATAGGACTTAACTGATCTAAATACAAACGTTCAATATGTACAATTTGTACAATTAATATTTCATTAGCTTAGCTAAGAATAAGATGACAAGATGACAAAATGCATCTAAGCTCATTTTTGTTGGACAGAAATTGTGACGACAATATTTCAATCAACATACTAATGTTATATAATTCTAATGTACACTGCTCAAATGTATATATATATATTATATAAACACTAAAACATTTGTTTTAAATGTGTTTAATCATGATCAATCGATTTGACAGCACTTATTTTCATATACATACACATACAACTTTTCTAACAGTTTATTGGCATCGATGGTTCCATGAAGAACCTTTAACATCTTTCCATTCCACAAAAGGTTCTTTATAGTGAAAAAAAGGATATTTCAATGTTTTGTTTTTTTTGTTTATCAAATGTTCGCCTTTTAAAACTGTTCACTGAAAGGTTCTTTGGGGAATCAAACATGAGTCTTCTAACTTTGCTTTGAAATCCAGCTTTATTTTTGTAGTAATATAACTCCATGTTAAAGTAAATGTAACGAGATATTTTACTTTAGAGACGTGTGTTTCTGCTATGATTCAGATGTGTATTTATTCTGTGTATGATTGTGTCTTTGTAGAGTCATGGAGAAGGTGTTGTTGATAACTTCCTGGACTCCCTGTTGCAAGCGTCAGACGGTGTCATGTCAGAGAGTTGCTCTCCTCTCTGGGTCCCCTCACCCTGTGACAGCGGCATCAGTGACGACACCCCATCCGACCACCTGGACAGCCCGCCGCCCCCCACCAGCCCACTCTTCGACTCCATCGTCCTCCCTCAGCACCCTCATCTTCTTCCTCAGCGTCTTCAGCAACAGACTGCACATGAGCCTGATATCTCCATTGATCTGGGTGAGATTTCGTTCTTCAAACAGCAACCCAACCAGACTCTCAGACTCTTTTTGATTACTTTGTAGTTAAAACAACATCAACAATCATTACGTAAAAACACATTTAAAGAGTACAGTTAGGGTTACTACACACTAGAGTTTATGCTGCATCGGAGATGCACTAAAATATCTATCAGACAATAATCAGTATCGGCCGATTGTTTGACAGCTGATGATCAAAGCCGATTATAATCTGTCACTCACAAGGAGGCAGACAAAAGTTTTCAGACTGCAACTCATACTGTGTATGAAGTAAATCTCTCTTGTTTTGTATTTAGGACAAGTGGATGCTACAAAAACAGATTAACAGTTAAACAATAGAAATGTTAAAGTAGGCTCTGTTTGACCATATGATTCATCCATACTTCCAGCAAGGGTTGCCAAATCCACAATTTTTCCATACTTCCAAACATTATTTTTACTGAACCCTCCCCCCATCCAGTAATTACAAAGACCTTTGTGCTTTATTAAAAAACAAATCTCAGATATCAAATTCTATCAATTTTATCATGAAATGCAAACAATACATGGCATTCTGATGCTCTTAAATGTGACCATTTTAAAAGTAGTTGCCCCTCTCAAAATAAAAAACGTCCTCAAATCTGCCATGGTTTAAAAGCGACATTAAAGCTCCAAGGAAATATTGATCTAAGGACAGGAAGACAAAGGAAGAAGGATAGATGACATATATATAGTTAGATAGTTTCTTGTAATATACCCCATCATTTTCAGTATACGAATATTAGCTCCTCTACTTTTTATGACTTTATTTATTACTATTTCACATTCTTTGCTGTTGGACATCATTTCTATAATAAAATCAACCCTTTGTTCTCTTTGATGTTATTCCAACAAAGTTGCCTAAGAATGTTTTGCCAACTGTTTCGCCTAGTCTACTCTCTAAAAAACAAATCTCGATACCACTGATTTTAATAACTATAGGCGCATTTCAAAACTGCCATTCATGCACAAACTTCTGGAAAAGGTTGTACTAAACCAGATTTCATCCTATTTTTATTTCTAATAACATCCTGGATTTTTTTCAGTCTGGCTTTAAAGCCAAACAGTACTGAGTCTGCTTTTTTAAGTGTATTAAATGACCTTTTACTATCTGTAGACCCTGGTAACTGTATTGTTCTTCTGTTATTGAATTTGAGTGCTGCTTTTGACACTGTTGATCATCGCATTCTGTTAAAGAGATTAAATCTTGATACTGCATCAAGACTGCCCCGACCTGTGGGCAATCTTGATGCAGTCACAGTTCGGGGCAGGCAGAACAGGATCAAACACGGGAAAACAGGCAGAATCAGAAATAGGATAAACAGACAGAAATAATAACGCTCAGAATTGACAACCATGGCTAATCAAGACTTTGCGGTGTGTGCACGGATGAGGGAGTCTTTTTTAGTTAATATAATGCTGTCCAGCTGGTGTGACAATCAGTCCAATGTACTGCATGATGGGAAATGTAGTGTGTAGTGTAGTGTCAGTATTTATGTGAGCTTCCTCTGGTGGCCAGAGAGGGGAGCGCGGAGCTCATATTCATAACACTTATACATGCATGCTTAAATAGATTTAACGTTATCACAGGGCTTCCCTGTTCAGGAAGGCTACATGTTTGAGCAGGCCATATAGAGGCTCATTTGCTGTAATACAACTGCAGGACAGATAAACATATGAACGTTTTGTTGATCCATTTGATAAGCCTTGGATTTATGTATCTTGATTAGCTGATTTTGACCGACTTCAAATGTTTGAGTGGAAAATTGAAAAAATAAGGCATATTTCCATTCATTGTTTCAATCACAAAAACTCATAGGGCTCGCAAAACCATCAGAACATTCAACACACACTGAAAGCTTTCAGAGTTCAAAGCCTGTGTAAATGTACTAGAGAATCACAAGCCTGAACAAAGTCATTCTTAATGCACTTATAATTCTGAGCCAGGCAGGAGAAGCCTGTGATCTTACCAAAGAAGCAGACCATAATAGCAGACAAAGGTTTCCCTTTTTGCTTTCCAGCAGAGGTGGTTTTCCTCCCCTAATGCAAATCTGAGGTCACAAAAAAAGAAAAAAGCTGCATAACAACAGGAAGAAATGGAAAGATGAAAAGATGAAGGAAACACAGGAGAAAATGAATGTCCTATGGTGCTTCACACAATAATGTCACCATTAATTTTAGCATTTTTTAAATGGAATTTTGCAGTGTTTTGACAATATTTTGCATTGTTAATTATATATATTTTTTAAATTTGTGTGTCTCTAATCTTTGGAAACTGTATAACAACACCCTAGAAACCACCTAGAGCATCTTAGCAGCTGCATAGTGATGTCCTAGCAACCACCTAGAAACATCTTTGTGCTAACAGCCATGATTGGCAACTGCACAGGAATGGCATAGCGACCACTGAGAAATGTGGTACGCTCTCAGAAGACACTAGAAACTGTTTGCCAACATCCTACAAACTGCCATAACTCTATCGACCATAAAATGCAATACAACCACTTGGTTTTCAGATACAGTGTGATGTAAACACATTCTGTGGTGTGTGTGTGTTGTGTGTGCAGCAGATTGGGAGGCTTGTCTGTTCTCAGACGGTCTGACAGACTCTCAGTGTGTGGGAAATCAACCGCTCTCCGTTTACCAGCTCACCGTGAAAGACCTGCTGCTCTCCAACATCGGAGAACCGGTGAGTACCATTAACAAGTCAACAACTAAACTGTCTTGCTGTGACATTAAGTGTTACATACAGCTCTGTGACATCCACGTGGATGCTAATGATACCTTGGAGAAGAGAGAAAGAGAGAGAGAGAGAGAGAGAGAGAGCAGTGAAGATGACAGATTTCATGCTGGAAAACAGGACATGTGGATAGAGAAAGAAAGGAACACAATAGCTCTGAGACCTAGCAAGTTACAGAGATAACATTAATGCATAAGAAAACAAGTTTTGAGGTGAGAGGCAAAATGCTCAAGGAAGATGAAGGTTAACAGTCATTAATAATCCACAAGGTAAATCCAATGACATTCCACTCTATGTCTACATAGACAAGACACAAACTGAGCTGAACTTAAATAGGGGAGATAATGAGACAAACACACACCTGAATACGCAGACAAAATCAAATGAATCACTATGACACAAAAAGCATGGAGAAACAGTTCAAATGAAAACAGCCTGCTGGTGTGACATTAATACTGTTCATAAAAAGTATTTTTATTTGGACTATTATTTCACATGTCAGGCTTTACAGGTTTAAATAATAGTTCTGAACTCTTTTTTTAAAGTTTCCAGCTCCCGTCAGTGTTTATTTCATTTTATTTAAATCATCATAAACAATTAATGCTATCTATTAAAAGAAAGAAGCAGACCCACTGCTTTTAAAAATGAAAGTTTTATTCTAGCTTCATCCATTTTTTATCAACACTTGAATGTGGGTTTCATTCAATAAATAAAAACATTATGAACAAAAAGCTAAGAAAATGTTTCGTTTATCTTTGATAAAATGTGCATTAGCAGTGCTTGTTTCTGCTTTTTCTTTTTTCTTTTTGTTTGCCTGTGTTTTGATCCGGAGAGTGTTCTGCCCCTACAATACAAAAGTGAAAACACTGAAAGCCAGAAAACTCCTCAATGGCAGGGGCAGAGTTAAGAGTGCGTTATGCATGTAAGAATGCTCCGTTAGAAAGCAGCCGTAAACGAAAAGCAAGCAGCTGAACAGATAAAAGCATTGGTAATAACCCTGCTCTGTAAACATTACCGGCAACATAAGGCTAAATAGAGAGCTCTTATGTATTTTGCAATACAAGTGTTTGGGCTGATGCTGACTTGCATCTGATTTATGCATTGCAAAAAAATCTTGATCAAAGGCAATACTTCTTTTTTTCCCCTTCTTAGATAAATGAACTAGCCTAGAACTAAAAAGTAAAAGTTTTGAGAAAATATAATTTGAATTTTCTAACCCTAACCCAATTCTGGTGATTTCTTTAAATTAATTAAGTTCCTACGGTATATTTTGTCACAGTCCATCCTGAAATCAGACATTTCATATTATTATATTATGTTACAATGTGCTTCCATTTATTTAAAATCAATGACAAATGCACAAAAGAAGAAAACAAAATGCTTGATTTTACTTACTTGACATTTGTACTGCTTGAATCTAGTTATAATATCTACATTAGCTTAGCAGTTTTCATGTTTTAAGAACGTTTTAACAAAGTTTCTTGTCTTGTTTTAAGGTGTCTATAATCAAGTAGAATTTTCTCTCCCTGTTGTTAGGGGATTTGTGTTTTATTTTCTTATTTTTGCATGTTGATTATTTGCAGTGTGCGCTGCGATGCATGCTGGATAAAAACAATCAAATGACAAATGTATCTGTGCAGCACTTTTCTTGTCATAATGCATGGCAATGCATTGATCCTTAAACCTAAGGGCCAGGTTTACTTACAGCTTAAAAAACTATTGTCAGGATTTACTAAAGACTTTAAAAAAAAAAATTGTCCCTAAATAAAGTGTCCTTAATCATAATCATAACAGATGCAGTTCCTGAAGTTTTTGAACAAGAGTATGAAATGAAATGCGTGTTTCCGTATCTAGACAAAACCCTCTGCCCAGCAATCCCAGCAAGAACTTCTTCTCAATGAAGATGAGAAAAAACTTCTAGCCAAAGAAGGAGTCAGTCTTCCCAGCCAACTGCCTCTGAACAAGGTACCTTGAACACACACAAGCTCCTCCAGAATTAATCCAAGCTCACATGTCTACTTGTAATAATCTATACACGTCCTGAATGTGTCATTGCTCCATGTCTCTATATTTACTGCTAGAGAAGACATCAGCAGGGAGGCTGAGATAAAGGAAGTCAGTGATGAAAGGCAGTTCTCCTTGTAATAAGACCTTCTTTCAGCCAGAGGTTTTTCCCCTCTCTGTGCGTTAGGATAATGACTTCATTAAGCTGATTTGATTCGACTCATCTGCTGCCTAATCTGTATCAAAATAAATGTTTGAAATGTAGACTCTTATGCCATCTCACTCCAAGATGATTCCTCTGAACAATTTGGTCAATTTTGTAATTTTGTCTGGTTTGTTCTCTCATGATTTTATTAGTATGAAGAAAAGATTCTGAAGAAGATTCGGAGGAAAATACGCAACAAGCAGTCGGCACAGGAGAGCCGCAAAAAAAAGAAAGAATATATAGATGGACTTGAGGGCAGGTGAACACGCACGCACACACACACATGCACACATGCACACACGCATGCACACGCATGCACATGCACGCACGCATGCACGCACACACATATAAATGCAGACTTAATATTCAAAATATATAACAAAATATTCAAACCGAGTAAAAATTTCAGAAGAATCATGTGATACTGAAGACTGAAGTAATGATGCTGAATATTCAGATTTGCATCACAGGGAGAAATCACATCCAAAAATATATGAAAAAATAAGTTAATTCAAACTTTTGAATGGTGTGGTGTATATTGTGAGCTATTGTTCCTGACTCGTGTGCAATCAAAGCATTCACCTAAGACGTCCTGTTTGCGGTACAAGTAATCTGAATGAATGAATATGAATATGACATCAAAGAAAAACTCATTACGAAGTAAACTTGCAGTGAGGTCGAAACTCATTAGAAACCCAAGCTCGAACTTATCTTAACTTGGGATCAAAGAAATCAAATATCCTCAGAGAGGCTGGAGAAATTATTTAGAACACACTGTTGCACAAATTTCAGGCATAAAATTGGCCTTTAAGAAAGAGCCCGTGGGTTTATCTGTCCAAAGGACAAACTCATTTCACAGCAGGTGCTGCAGGCACTAAAAGCAACACATCCACCTTGCAGCTTTTTGTCGTGTGAACTGCTAACAGACACCAGTGGGACTGAGCTGTCACAGTTCACGCTCTCCTTTTTTAATATTTTGTCAATAAACGTAAAATGATTTGGTAAAAACACAATGGAAATGTATTAGCATTATCTAATTGCAAGCACACTACACAGGGAGTGTTTGTGCGTGTGTGTGTGTGTGACAGACAGAGGGTGTGTGGGGGTGTTTGTAGGTCAGATTTATCACTGTGAGTAATTGGCCAATATGCTCTGGTCTAGGATGGCTGCCTGCAGCGTTCAGAACATGGACTTACAGAGGAAAGTTCTCCAGCTGGAGAAGACCAACACGTAAGTCTCCTCTAACAACACTATCAGATCCGCTCTGACAAGGCTATAAATCAGCGCTTCTCAACTGGTTTCGCTTAAGGGTCCCGACTTTAGATTAAACATCAAGTGGCCACAGAGTACTGAAATTGCTTACCCTACAAAAGGAAACTAGGGTACTTTTTAAACTTTTCAATTGCTCCCTCTCCCTGCTCCCACTTGATTGTATTCACATGACATTATTTGGGTCCGAACCCATCAAACTTGCATCAAACTTGCATTTACTAAGATTAATAAACACTGTAGAAGGATTGTTCATTAGTGACAAGGCCAAGTATGGTAACCCATTTTCAGAAATCAGTGCACTCATATTAGGAGTAGTGAACACAAACACACACACACACACACACTGGGGGTTTGAGGCCTTGCTGCACTGAGAATCAAACCAGGTGAACTTTCTAACCATTAGGCCATGAGTTCATGTCAACTAAAGTGTGTATGCCACAGATTATGGGAAGTTATTTCTCATCCCTTTCTAAAATGATTTACTTTTCCATTTGAACTAGGCAAGATTATATACAGTAATTATCTGCATTTATCATTGTTTTTCCCCGGCTGTGTGTAATCATAACGTGGTTGAAATCCACTGCTGTAAAATATGTAGGTTTTATAAAGTAGCTCTTTAACTGTGCTATAAACCTGACCCTCTGTTCTATTATGGGATTCGTTTACATAACGTATCTTCTTTCATTTTCTTTATTGGTTATTTTACAGGCTATATAAGATGCTATGAAATCAGCTGTTAAATTTAAAGGAGAAGTCTAGTGAAGCAGACATAAAATAGAGCAATAAACCATGAGGGTCTGTGTATTATAATGATTTTTACAATAGTTAAAGGGTGTGAAGATGCAAGGAAAATTAGTTTGTTATATGCATTCAAGATACCAGAATATGTCATAATGAACCCAACAGCACTGTTAGAAAGTGTTACGTGCAAATCAGTTTTGATGATTTTTGCAAGGTTTACATCATCAGTATTTTACTCAGAATTAAACATGAAGAATTTGTTCACCCCCTTGTCAAACAATCCTTAGTAAATCATAATTTGAAATCAATCCAAATGTAATCAATCAAGAATAGTATACCAATAAAATAAGATACTGGAAGAAGTGTGTGTGTGCATATATATATATATATATATATATATACATACTATATAGATATATATTGAAGTAGAAATGGTTTTTACAATTTTATTTAGTAATTATTTATGTATTTATCATTCAGAACTCATTTAGAATTTCAGTAGGATCACTTTCTTGTTTTTTCCTATTAGAACTGGAAATTCATATTGATAGTATTCAAAATAATATATTAATGAGCTTCAGAACTCGGTTTAATGGACTGAACTTCAAAGCTTATTTTATCCATCTTGACCTTTTTAAAACACTTTACAGCACTCTGAAATCCTCCCACTGTCTGCATATTTGTTTTTAGATGAAGCCGTTGCATTTTAAAGCATGACTCTGTACTTTACATTTTCAAAGTTCACATCAAATGGAGTTTTTATTGCTACATCTTTCCTCTAACTCTTAACACACACTCTCCATCTATCTCTAAGGTCTCTGATGGAGCAGTTACGTCGACTGCAGTCTCTGGTGATGAACGGCTCCAGTAAACCAGCTCAAACAGGAACCTGCATCCTGGTAAGATGACAGAGGAGAGGAAGGGAGGAAAGGAAAGGAAAGGAAAGGAAAGGAAAGGAAAGGAAAGGAAAGGAAAGGAAAGGAAAGGAAAGGAGGCTCTATGCTTTGAAGGAATCCAATCCAGGCACTTTTGAACTGAAGCCCAATCAAAGTAAAACATTTGCAGAAGAGGTGGAAAAATTAAGAAAACAAATCTTCAGTGACACATTGACCAGCAGTGTCTTCAGCGTTCCTTACTTAAGTCACTTTTCTTCTTCATTACAACTGATTACATCATTTTACATTTATGCCTTTATCCAAAGAGACTCAAGAAACACATTGACATTGTAATCAGTTCTTGCTTTCCCTGGGAATCGAACCCATGACCTTGGCGTTGTAAACACCCAATACTCTACTAGTTGAGCTACAGGAAACACTATCACCTTCCATAACAGATCAACAATGTCTGAAACATCCAAAAGCTTCCGAGGAAAAGCATTTAATGCATTTTCACAAAGTCCCTCCAGTGTGAGTTCTTCTCTAAATCAGTGTCACTGTTTCTGAACTCCCTGAAACTCCTCCTTGAGTTTTCTTCTGGTAATGAAAAAGTCACAATCTTCCTCATTTAATTCATTCTCATATGCTGAATAAAGCAATGGGCCTGGTTGAGTTACTTCATAATGTATTGAAACTAACGTTTAGAGTCGTAACATTTCTCAAACACGCTCAGAGTGCTTGACCAATCACAGCACACCGCTCCAGTCGACCAATCAGAGCACTTTGTGCTTTTCAGAAGGAGGAGCTTAATAGAGACAGGAACTAAACAGAGCGTTACTGACAGACTGGCAAGAGAGGAGCTGCAACAATGGAGAATGTTTGAAAAATTATATTTATTACTCTACATATCTCTTTAAAACTTTAGGATAAGCATTTTTCCCCCCAAAAAAATTTCAACAGCAGTACATAAAATAATTACTTTTTTAATGAGTATTAGAGAGTATATTGCAATATTGCTGTTTGTAGTACAGAGCATGTTTTTTTTATCTTTCCTGTGAATGTGGCAGAAGAAGAATGAGGTGATGGTTATAATGAGTGTTGATTATACACATAAGCTGACCCATATAGCAGGACTTGTTTATTTGCTTCCTCTCGTTTAATATTCCTTCTTTTCCTAGGTGCTGGTCATCTCTTTCTCTCTCATTCTCATCCCTAGCCTCCAGCCCATCTCACACAGAAGGGCCGCTGACCTCGGGGACTTCAGCACTGCAAAAGGTTGGTCAGCATGAACATCATGCCACATAAAAAAAAGCATTGCAGACAGCATAATGAAACTGTGTGAACTTGACTTAATTTGCATCATGATGTGCTTCTGAACGCATTTAAAAAAACTCTATAAACAAAACATCTCTGTTTACCATCTGAGGCGTGTAGTGAACCATGTTTACTGACCTGAGATGTCACTATAAACATATAATCAGATTTTTTTTCCATTTAAATGGATATTGCTTGGTTTTTGGAAAGTGCTGCTGAAAGTGCACAACACACTTGTAGCCAATCAGCAGTAGTGGGCGTGTCCACTCATGATAGGTGGAGAGAGTGAGCCAATCAGCAGTAGGGGCATGTCCACTCATGATGGTTGGAGAGAGTGAGCCAATCAGCAGAAGGGGGTGTGTCCACTCATGATGGTTGGAGAGAGTGAGCCAATCAGCAGTAGGGGGCGTGTCCACTCATGATGGGTGAGAAGAGAGAGAGTGACCCAATCAGAAGTTGGGGGCGTGTCCACTCATGATGGGTGGAGAGAGTGAGCCAATCAGCAGCAGGGGTGTGTCCACTCATGATAGGTGGAGAGAGTGAGCCAATCAGCAGCAGGGGGTGTGTCCACTCATGATCGGCAAGAAGAGAGTGAGCCAATCAGCAGCAGGGGGTGTGTCCACTCATGATCGGCAAGAAGAGAGTGAGCCAATCAGCAGCAGGGGGTGTGTCCACTCATGATCGGCGAGAAGAGAGTGAGCCAATCAGCAGTAGGGGTCGTGTCCACTCATGTGGACTGGGGAAGCATACAAATACAAAAAACTCCCTGAGTCAGAACACACTGAATATGTAGCAGCGAGTATGATATGATGCAGCGACTTAAGACAAGGTCTGTTTGACTCTTCCCCTGTCTCCTGCAGTTCAGTCCAGGTCACTGCGCTCAGTGATGGAGGTGTACAGCATTCAGCCTGGTTACTCAGTCAACAGGGATGTGGATGTGTCCTCGTCCCCTCGTGGCAAGCTTCAACTCAGGCCCGAGTACGCTGACATGGATGCTCCACATTACAACCATACCTACAGAGACCACGAGCATCACCACAGCGACCCCATCACCGGCCTCACTGAGCTGGCTAACACCTCATGAGAAAGACAGGAAGTGATGTAACTGACTGCCGCACATTACAGCAGACTTTTGACAATGGAAACGCGGCTCAATCCGGCCACATAAAGGAATTGACAGTCTGATTGACATGAAAAACAACCAAGCAGTTTGTTTTGTTTCCATGGCATTTACTTGTGGGTTTATCTACATTTATTCATTTAGCAGACGCTTAAATTAGTGGCAAACGTTTATCTGAATACATTTGACCACAATAACAGAGTGCAATGGGGGGGGGGGGGGGTAATTATTATTCGTTATTTGAATAATTTCAAATAACGATGCAGCAGCCAATGCAAAAAGTTGTATAGAAGGACACAAAGAATTGTGTAAATGTTTGTGGAATTATGTGAATTGATTTTTACCCCAATTACAGACTAGAATGGCCTATGCAAAAAATTGGGTAAATTAGTAAAGTGTTTGTTTTTACACCAACAGCAATGGAATGGAAAAATACTTCAAATAATAGTGCAGCAGCCTATGCAAAACATTGTACATACCTTTTTTGTTGTAAAATGTGTATAGAAAAAGATAAATATTTCACAGATAAAACTCAAATAATGTGACAATTTCATCTTCATGCGTTCATTGCATCAACAACTGTAAACATGATTTAAATTGCATAAAGCCAGCCAGTTAGATTCGATTAGACTGAGGACGTTTTTTCTGTGCAATATGCATCAGTGAGCCAGCATATGCATCCACAAATTTGCACGAAAGTCAGATGCTGGCCTGTGTTTGAAATGTTGCCATTGGGGAAGAGATTAATCATTCAGAAATAGCCGAAAACAGCACATCACCTCAAAAGCGAAAGCTCTGGCCAAGCGGCGTACGGATGCGGTGCCAAAATCACCTCAGCTTTGGCCATTGATCAGTTCAGAATGATGCACAGAAAGCTCATCTCATTAGAGCAGAATCACAATGTTCTAACACACAACTGGCTGCTAATTCCAGATGTTTGTTAATGTGAGTTTATATCCAGCAATATGTTTATCTGCGTTTATTCCTTAGGGGTCATTTTTGTCTGCAACTTTATTCTCTGAGGCTACATTTACACTGCAGGTCTTGATGCCCAATTCCGAGCATCTACATCTGTTGTACATCTATCATCTGTTGTCTACATCTGATTTTTTAGATACTAGCTTGCACTTTCTATTTAAAAGTGACCTATATTCAATATCTGCATTTATACTATACACTTGCTGAAAGAACCCAAGTTATACATACTGCCCTGGAAAAGCTTAGGTTGAAAAGGAAGTAAAAGCAGTGAAATTTACAATGGATGCAGACAAAATCATAATACAGTGATACAAAAATACAAAAAAAATTGCGGGATTGCAGAAATTAGTCACGAAATAAGCATGTGAAGTGGCGATTTTGTCCCTCTTTTGTACTCGAGATATTAGATTTCGGCGACATTAACGAATCGACATTAAAAAAATTGAAAATACTAAGACAAATAGGGAGTTTGGCGGTTCCACTTCAAAACAACGACATAATAGGATTGGCGAGTTAACCGTGACTCGAGATAAGTGAACTCCACTGTACAAGCTTTTGCTTTTCGTACCAGGTCAGCCTTCATCCTCCCCGTAGTCATTGAAAAGTGTCATGTGATCACGGTTGAGTTGACGTCATCCGTCGTTGTTTTTCAATGACATAGGACTCATATTGGTAGGGGAATATCTGATATGTCCCCTTACTTGGCAAATGCAAATTCATATCAGATTTATTTCCACTTATGAACGAGGCCTGAAACCGATCTGATAATATCGGAATCCATAGCTTTTTTCTTGCTCACAGATTCGTAGGTCATATCCTATCTGTTCCACGTGAGAGGAAAAAAGATCTGAAGTGGGTCGTTTGAACCTTGTAATGTAAATGTGGCCTAACTCATTCGGTGCACAGAACTCCCTTGAGTGTTCTTGAATGCTGAATGACACTTACTTTTTGTTGCTCCATAAACTAGATGTAAAATCCATTTAATATTCCAACAGGCAACATATTTACAGCATAATAATAAAGCAGTGAATGTCAGAGTTTGTTCAAGCAAATGTTTGCACTTTGTTGCTCCACCTCTGTGAACCTCCAGGCAAGTTGGTGCCTGACGATCCGAATGTGTGTATAATTGGGCCCGTGGAGCATTGCACATCCTGAGACCAGAGCATTCATCGGCGCATGAGGAGTGGTCAAGGCCGTGTGTTTTAAAAAGCAGCTTTTGCTTCAACATACAAAAGAGTTTCAGATGCTGAGCCGAACGCGCTGCTGGTACTGTGTGCTTTAGAGGTGAATGAAAGGCAGTGATGAATAACAATGACCTGTTTCACACAAGGTTAGTTCTTTTGCAACACAGTCTATTTGTGCAAAAACAGTGCAACCTTGGACAGAATGAGTGGCTTTGTTTTTCTTTCTTTCCTCTGGATTTTTGTTCTTTTTATTCTTGTTCTACTTCTTGGTGTTTTGGGGTGTTGTTTTTTTTTTTACATTTTATACTGCATAATTGAAGCAGTGAGTCTTTATTACTGATCAATTGGTAACCACTGTATTATGAGTACACTGTACATTTTATAATGTTAAATTAGCTATATAAGAGTAAAATATATCACTGGGTCCAAGTGTATTTGGTCCCACTCAGAATTGGTGATATATTGACTCTTGTTGCAACGATTTAATAATTGTCAGTATTTCTCTTTGTGGTGTAAGTACGGTAAAAGAATTACTCAAAACAAAGAAAACCACTTCAACAATGTCTCATTTAAAATATATATAAAAGATTCTCTCAGCCACCTTTAAGTTAATTGATTTCTACCATATTTTCTGGGCCAAAAGACACCCAGTACATAGCAATACAAAATTGGTGCTTTTTAGCTAGTGTTTTAATGATGTTTTTGAAACTTTCTAATTGTGTTTTAAATAATTTGTGTTTAGCTTTATAACACATACATCACGTGTTGATGTCAACAAAATCTGAATAATAAACGTGTAAAATGTAACATTTTGTGGATTTAAAGTAGCTTGAAGCAACAACTGAAACTCAAAACCAAAAAGGTAAAGCGACAGTATCCATAATAAATCATAAATCAGCATAATTTGTTGCACCATATTTGCTGTATATTGTTCTCAAAACAATTCCAATCTCTTAGTCTGTTTGACTTTAAACAGCCAAGTTATAATTTTCAATGTTACCTGAACAGAACTTATTACCTGAACATAGCCTTATCGTGTTTTCAATGACTTAAACTGTGAAAAGCTGTAAAAAGCTGCATAAAGCTCCTAGATCACTTATAGTTTTCCTCAGCTCATATTGTTTGTGGATTTTTTAGAAACACATTAAAAAATAGTATTACCCACTGAAGAGACGACTGGATATCTCTCACTTTCATTCCCATTAAAATCAAAGATGGTGCTGCTGTGAAGAAGGTCATCAGATTCATCCACGCAGAAGAGTAGATTCTCCTTCTCCTTCTCTGTATCCGTATCCGTATCCATATCCGTAACACTTGTTCCTGTCTGTCTGGGTCTTCTTTGTCACTTTCTGTCAGTCTTGTCATTGTTTCACTTCCTGTCTATCGTGTCATTATTTCACCCGCTGCACCTGTCGTGTCATCACTTAATCGTTAGTCTCACAGGTGTTCGTCATTTCCCATATGTATAAATCACTCTTGCATTTCCCTTTTGTGAAGTTGTAATGTTGATGGTGCCTTGTCTTTGTGGTCCCGGTCTGTTAAGGTTTCAGTGTTTTGTTTAAGTTCAGTTTAAGGCACATGCGTACTTCTTTGTTTTGTTATTTAAAGTGTTTTGTTTTTGTCTATTATTATTAAAAGAGGATTCTTAGTTATATCCTGCTGCTTCCTCGTTCCTCCTTGAGCCACATTGTTACATTCTCTTCCTCCTCTTCCTTTTCTTTCGGTATATTGGCAGTTGATCTATTTCTAAATCTATTGTTGTTTGTTCCACTGTCCATCCAAAGCTTTTTGTAATCTTTGTCTCCTTTTCCCAAGCCGGTCACTGTGTTGGATGATTGTGACTATGGCCTTCCTTCCATTTCAACTTGAAGAATCTCTGTTTGGGTGGTTTTAAACGCTCATTTGCATACCCGCAATGCCTGATATTTCATCCTTACATCATTACCAAAACAATATTCCTCTGCATGCAACTTGTAGTTTTATGCTTTCTAGAGGTCCAAAAGTTGTGGTTTAGCTATAATAACAATAATAATAATAATTCTTCAACTTCAATAATTATGGCACTAAAAATGATCATTGATTACTGTGAAAATAATTAATTATCCAATTGATACTTGAGGATTCTTGTTTGGCCATACTGGTTTTATTATTAATTATGTTACGATCCTCATTACATTTTGATTGGTTCTGTGTACATCAGGAGAGCTACTTAAACAATCCCTGTCTGAATATCTCAGAAAAGTCAAAGCCAGTTGTCCTGGAATGAACTCAATTAATGCATCAGCCGCTTTGGGGAAAAAACCCTCCACCTCTAACATGATCAATCACTGTCTCACAGAGCCCAGGGCAGAGTAGTTTGTTCGGGATTACAGGATTCTTCTCAAAGAGCCAAGTTGAGTAGGAGGACGGGCCAAAAAGCTGAGTGTGTGTGTGTGTGTGTGTGGAGAATCGCTGACTGCTCTGATCTCTCTCTGATCTCACTCTCTCTCTCTCTAATATTCCCTTTGCATTCCAATAACACATCTGACAGGGTATGAAGTCTGAATACTGACCCATTTTTACAGGAAAATGACGAAGGTCATCAAGCTCAACAGAAATCAGGCACAATCTCTCTCACATTTCTCAGTTAGTCATGACAAATATTCACTGTAATAAAAGTGGGACAACTAGCCCCAGGCTCTGAGACACACGCTCACATATAAAATGAACCCCAAAGCCATAATATCATCCTGAGATTGAATCGTGAGCTTGATAAGAGTGATATTTTTGGGTTGAAACACAAAAGCCTTTTCTGACTGAAGCACTGGAACACATTTCAGTTCATTCATTGAATTTCCTAGTCTTTCACTGTTGGGAGACTTATGAGACTTACAAACTTTTATGGGTCAAACAGGGCAACTTTTCTCAACAGATGTGTCCTTTTTTCCTTACATTCAGCACATTCCTGAAGATCCTTGCACATTAAACAAAGATTGATATTTAGCTCGTTATTGATGAAAATACAACGTCATCATGCTTTTCATTGAAGCACGAAGCACAAAAAACAAGGGTGACACTACAACTTATGTTGTTAATTTAAATATTCATATAGCATTTTGAAATGATCATGCTTTTTCCCCACCCAAACAATGTTATTTCTTGGAGGATGTTGCATGAACTGGGCTTTAAAGGGTCCAACAGAATAAAGTTAAATTGATGGTAATAATAAACAACTGCAGATTAATATTCCTAATTAAATTGTTTAAAATGTACCTATCTGTGATAAAAGCAAACTAATTTGTATCTTTAAATAACTGTACGTGTATAAACTTTAATTCCTATAGTATCATAGAGAGGTTTTTGATTGACAAGTGAGAGTATATGTTTGAGTATGGATAAAAACTTTAAAAAGTATAACTTTTTTTCATTTAATTTAATCAATTTAAAAAAATTAGTAAATAAATTAGTAAATGTATTAGTTAATTCACGAATAAACTTTAACACACTTTAATATAGTAAACAAAACAAATATATAAAATATAATTTATGCAACACAGTTTGACCCACATAGTGGGTTATGAGAAACTGGATTTTTTTGTTGTTTTGTTGTTTTTTGAGAAATCTGCCCTAAAAGAATGTATTGAGAAGATTTTATTATTTTATTTATTTATTAATGTGAAACTATATACAAGTAAAAAATATAAATAAAATTAAATATGTGTTTAAAACGTTTTTCAACATACAGAAAATTGGTTAATGTCTGGGTCCTTTTTATCACCAATAAACAAACAACTTGCTTAAAGATAAACGATTTAATCATTCCAATATAATCGAAATATTTTAATTGCAATATTTTAATTAAGCACATTTCCCCATCAGTATTCATTACTCTAAAGCAAAAATTTGAATTACACAATAATCTTAATGGAAAAAAGAAGAGAAAGAGATGCTCATAGAGATGTTTTATGCCAGCTACCCCTATAATTTCGTACAGTATTTGTAAAATTTCAGCCTTGTAGAATATACCTTTATTAATTTAGCAGATGCTTTTATCCATTGTCAGATGAATGTTAAATGATAATTTAAAAAAAGCTATATTTATGATCAGTTTTAACGCTGTAAGTGACAACGTCCCCATGTGAAAGTCTCCCCTATAAAAGCTCAGTGACGCTCCACGAGCTCATTCAGGTGCGGAGAGTCAGAGGAGAGAGAAGCAGCAGCACTCTCTGAATTTGGGAATAAAGAGTTTGACTACATTCGGATCGCATGCTGCACCTGTAGGATGAATTTTAGGGAGACGTTTGAGTAGCACATGGAATGTTGTAGAGAACGAATGGGTGCGTAAAGCCGTGCCATGCAGGGGAACAGCAGCGCGTTGGCACCGGGTTTAGCGGCGTGCGATCCGGCATTGGATGAGGGCGATGCGCTGTCGAACCGGACTCTCCAGAACCTGTCGCTCCGCTGCTGGCTGCAGCTGCTCTCCAAAGAGTCCGCGCCTGAGCTCTACGGCGACAGCTCGAGCATGGCCATGCGCGTCGTGATCGCGCTCGTCTACCTGATCGTGTGCGCGCTGGGGCTCGTCGGGAACTTGTTGGCACTTTACCTGCTCCAGTCGCGCCACAGACTCAAGCAATCGTCGATCAACTGTTTCGTCATGAGTTTGGCGGTGACAGACCTGCAGTTCGTCCTGACCCTTCCGTTCTGGGCTGTGGACACCGCTTTGGATTTCCGATGGCCGTTTGGAAAGGTGATGTGCAAGATCATCAGCTCGGTGACCACCATGAACATGTATGCGAGTGTGTTCTTCTTGACGGCCATGAGCGTGGCGCGCTACTGCTCTCTGTCCTCTTCCCTACGGATGCAAAGTCCCAAAACGGCCTCCGCCGAGGTCAAGTGGGCCAGCTTGGGGATCTGGCTCGTGTCCGTGGTGGCCACCATCCCTCACGCGGTGTACTCGACCACGGCGCAGGTGTCCGACGACGAGCTGTGCCTCGTCCGCTTCTCGGACTCCGGTAGCTGGGACCCGCAGCTACTGCTCGGTCTCTATCAGACACAGAAGGTCCTTTTGGGCTTCGTGATTCCGCTAGTCATCATCTGCGTTTGTTACCTCCTCCTGTTGCGCTTCGTTCTGCGGCGGCGCGTCAGCGGCATTCCCGGCTCGGACAGCGAGAGAGGGCGGCACAAGCGCCGCTCCAAAGTCACCAGATCCGTCACTATCGTGGTTCTGTCGTTCTTTCTTTGCTGGCTGCCTAACCAGGCGTTGACCCTTTGGGGAGTGCTCATCAAATTCGACCTGGTGCCGTTCAGTAACGCGTTTTACAACGCGCAGGCTTACGCGTTCCCCATCACCGTGTGCCTGGCGCACACCAACAGCTGCCTGAACCCGGTGCTGTACTGTTTGATCCGACAGGAGTACCGCACCGGCCTCAAGAAACTGCTGTTTAGAGCCACTCCGTCCCTCCGAAACCTGACCAAGCTGGTCTACAGGAGGAAGAAGGTGGCTGAGGCTCCACCTGGAGTGGCCGTGGTGCAAATGGAGATCGGGATGTGACGCTACCAACGAGGAAAAGCCACTGAGACTTGTTTGAACTTTTAATTGCATCATGCAATTGCAACATGGATTTATCAGACTGTAATGATTTGAAATAGCATATTGCATTATCATATAATATATTTACATCACCAGTTATGTTTGGACACAGTTATCCACCTATCCATCTATCAGTTTCTTTTTTCTCTAATTAGTTAATTAAAGCAGATAGTGATGTAAAAGCATTATCAATTGTCAAGCATACAGGAACACACAAGTGATATTTGTTGTAGTTTCCAGAAGTTTATCCAATTATGATGATTTCTGTTTCTGAGAATCTTGGGAATGTTGTCCTAAAGTTTCAAAAATAGTTATATAAGAAATTAGAAGGTATATTCAATCTCCTGACTGGTAATGTGAGATATGAGACCATGATAGTTGATTCTATTTCATGGAGATAATTTGTTTTCCGGTCTTCTCAAACAACTAGTCTCCATATATAAAACGCTCAAAAGCTCAAAACCTGAGCTTCAGGACTACTCACGGAGACATTGATTGTCTCCCACTGGGGGAAAAAGGACAGAAAATATTAACTGCACTTTTGTACCTTAAGAGGAAATGGCCTTGAGGAAAGAAATTGCTTTCTAAACTCTCCTTAAGTTCAGTCCATTTACCATCTCTTAACATTTTCATTGCTCGACATGAAATATGCAGTGTGAAAAATCTTCACATCATCTATAAAACGACACTGATGGAGTTTCACTTTTGGAGGAAAAAAACTCTTAAACTTTGTTTCCACTTCTGAAACATTTTGTGATATCGAGTCAATCGCAGTAGTTCGCTTTGCTGAATTGTACATGGCTCAGTGTAAATAAAAACATTTCAAGCAAATCTACCATTTTTGGTTGATTATTCTTGTTTCTTCAAATGATAAAATCAATGAAAAAGAAGGAAAATTGGAGTTTGTTATTGCTGGTGCAAACTGTTTTGTCTCACATTACTCTAAAAATATTTAGAGTAAACTGTTTTGTCTCACATTACTCTAAAAATATATTATGTAATAACATCCAAATCTAGTTGTTGAATAATTTAAAAAAAATGATACTTATCTATTATGTTCATTTGAAACAATTCTGCATTACGCATTGATATTCTAGATGCATCATTCAAAATAATACAAGTTCTTCAGGCTTTGCTGAGTGTAAGAATCATATATAAAGTCTTAATAATAAGAGTTTTGTTTGGTTCCGCAAGGAACCTTTAACATCCATTTCCATTCCACAAAAGGTTCTTCAGATGTTCTTCACACTAAGAAAAAACTGTGATGTTTTTAAACTAGTACTAGTTTTACAGTCATCTACAACATTTCACAAAATATTTGATAGTATGAAGCACTTGACCTTCCAAAACAAGATTTAGTTACAATTTTTACCATCTCCCTGACTCTTCATTGTTTGAACAAAATGCCAAAGATGAAACACAACATGGAACGACATGAAGATTTTCATTTTGAGTAAACTATCCCACTGAGAAAAAAACAAAACAAAATTTTCAGTCTATGGAACCTCTGCCCACAACCAAATGAAGTTCATCCAAATAATAATTATTATTTCGAACGACTGTGCATTTACATTAGCCCGGCTTGTAAACAGGTCAGTGTCAAGAATGGGAATGTGATGATGTGGTTTCTCGCTTGATGAAAGCCATAAAGCTTCATGCACACAGAATGATAATGCAATGAAACTGAATTCTGTTCACCTTGGATAATTTTGTTTCACTGCTATGTGCGTGATCGTGACCTCTTCATCTGCCGCTCATCATTGTAAGCTGTCATTCTTGGTTAAGTTTTCTCATCTCTCCAATGCTCAAATAGATTTCATGTGAGAAAGATGCACAAACTCAGGTCACAAAGGGCTCTTTATTAATAATGTCTGTCAGCTGACAATATAGTTTTTCGCTCTTGCACCTGTTTCTGTAAATCAGTTTCAGATTTTACAGCTGTGATTGTAGAGTTATATAATAAAATTAACCCCAATACACTGGGTCCTGTTTATATTTTTAATCATTTCAGTCATTGTATACAGTACATTAAAATACTGTATTCATATTTAGATTATGCCTATGCATTTGAAATGAGTGCTTTAAAACAGAGCTAGCAGTTAATTTATTTTGGGATTCTGCGGTGAATCTTAAATTTGTTTGCCTGTTAGCAGGCGCTCTGTACGAAATTGCTGAACACTTTGTGCTGGAAGCTTAACCTACATTTTTCTTGGACTTCAGAAATAAAGCCGCATAGCAAATGCATGAGCTTTGGTTTGATTCAGTCAAATCAAAATGCAACACAGATAATATAGTGTAAATATCTTTCGGTGCCATCATAATCATTATTCAGTATGACTGGCCTCTTTCTATGCCAGTGTGTCATCATCTTGAATAAAAATGTATTGGACATATACTTTTTCACAAAGGGTTGGATTTTGTTTCCCTTAATAATAACATTAATAATGCATTTTGTGTTTACTTGTTATCTTTGACTAATATTTAAATTAGTTTGATGATCTGAAACATTTAAGTGTGACAAACATGCAAAAGAACAAGAAACCAGGAAGGTAAACGCTTTTTCACACCACTAAACACTACTAATTCATTAATTAGCCCTATAAATACTATAAAATCAAAAACATTCTATATATATATATTCTATGCAAGACTATTTACTCTCATCTTGACCAAACATTCTTGAGAAGGCTGTATTATGCCAAAATGCATTAATCATTTAAATGCTAAAATGCCTTTTTGAGCTGGCATATTTATAAAAGCTACTTAAATGTCATTGAACTAAGGCTTACCCCCAGTTTCACAGATAGTACTTAAGATAGTTCCAGACTAAAGTGCACATTTGAGCTCTTTTAACTGAATGCAACTTTCACCGACATGCTTTAAAATTGATCAGTGTAATTCTTTTGTCTCACGATTCACACCAGTAATGAATAACTCCTAATAAGAATAACTACTTAAATGTTACAATTGGTCTAAAGTTCTAATAAAACTAATAATCCTAGCTTAATCTAAGCCCTGTGTCACACTTTGGTAGAATACAAATACATGAAGATGGAATCAACTACAAAAATCATTAATAATCCATAAAGGTAGGCAAAAGAAACACAACCAACTAATAGACAAGAGCAGAAACATTGAGAACAGAAACACAGGATCTTAAATGTGCAAATGAGGTGATTAACAACACACAGCTGGCAGTGCTGACGAGTCGAGTGAAAATCAATGACAACAAACTAACGGTGCAAACTATAAAAATAAAAGTCCATGTGATGAGTTACTGCGAAACCCTGTCTGTGAAACCAGGCTTTATTGTTTTAATGACTTAGCATAGCCTATTAAACAATTTTAACTCTTAACCATGTGAGTGCTTAATTGAAATGAAATTCAATTAAAAAAGTCAGGATGTAGTTTTATAATAATAACTTTTATTTTTGACATGCTTTAACCAGTTATCCTTAGTCCTGTTTGTCGTGTCATCTGTGCACTTCCTGTGAGGTCAATGTTACACTTCCTGTCGGTGAGGTCTATTGTCACTTCCTGTGTGTCGTTTCATGTGTTGTTTCACTTCGAGGTCCCTTCTGTGTTTCTTTTCGTGCCATTCCTGTATTTAACCCTCTTGTGTTTCCCTTGTCTTTGTCGGTTGTTGACGTTGTCATGGACTCTGTCTGTCTGTTTCCCCTGTCCGTGCGTGCGTGCTTCATGTTTTTTTTGAACATGTGTGCTGTTTTTGTTCTTACTTAAAGTGTTTGGGTTTTTTCGTTTTGTTTAAGAAAAAGTGATTTCAGTTAGCACTCTGTTCCTCGTTGTTTCTCTCCGCATCGCTCACATGCTTCGTTGTAACAGAACCATAATACACAAACATAGTATATTTTTGGACACTAACGGTGGTGATTAGCGTGTGTACTGAAGTTTTATGTGGGATGATGGCGGTTTGTCAGTGATACAAGCGTAGCAGATCGCAAGGTTTTCTGAAGAGTGTCTGGGGACCACAGTGGCCTCTACAATGATCCTTTTATCCACCCATGCACTCCTATTTCAACGGATGAATGAAGCTAATAAGTGAAAGTGCGTCACCCCCTTAATAAAGATAGCTAGCCTGGAAGTGTCAGGTCGACAGGAACACAAGCCCCACACGGCAACTCTCCTCTCTGATACATATATACTCGGTCCAGGCCATCCGGCACTAACAACCATGCCATGTTCAATGTCCCTTTTTTCATGCATGTTGTTGCGCACCATGGTGTCATTTTAAAACGAGTTTGGTTCGTGTTCACAAATGTTGTTTTTAACCGTACCCCAAACGCTGCACCATACACTGTGACAACAGTCAGTGCTATCATTGGTCGTTGACTGCACTGAAGAAGAATCGTTACATTTATATAGAGCTTTTCTAGTGCTCAAAGTGCTTTATATAGTGGGAGTGGGGGGGCGGATCTCCTTAACCACCACCAATGTGTAGCATCCACCTGGATAATGCGACGGCTGACACCCCCACACGTTTCCATGTCAACCTGCCTGGTGTGAAAAGCTAGTAAAATATGGAAATAAACAAAGCAGGTCTGTTGACACACTGGCCATTTGTTTTCATTTAATTTATTAAACTCATGGCAAATTTAACAATCTGCCGTTTTGTTGTTTACCCACAATACAACACCCCGCTCACGACGGAAAAACAGTGGCTCAAAAAAGAGGAGAACTTCCTCTAATAATTGATTCAGCTTTCACACCACAGATTGACCTCACCAGAGTTCAGCAACAGCCGTACCGAGACCACCCATTTAGAGCGGTCCCGATTAGTGCGCACCAGAGTGCAGATGTTGTGTTTAAACTGACCCAAACTAACCATATTTGGGCCAAAAAGTCCTTTGGGCCGACCTTTCTTCCCCATTCTAATTAAGTGAGTTGCTGCCACGTGATTGGCTGATAAGACGTTTCCGTTAACGAGCAGTTGAACAGGTGTACTTAATAAAGTAGCTGGTGAGTGTGTATCTGTAAATTATTATAATAAGCTTTTTTCTTTTATGAGTAAGGTTGTGTAAAGGGCTTAGATCAAGCGATAATCAGATCTTTGTTCAATTAGGATATTTAAGTATCTTTTATAAATGGGCATTCGAAAAAAAAACATGACTGGTGTGAAACCTGAGACAAACAAATGGCAATGACAAATTACGGTATGTCAGTGCAAGACGATTTCAATTAAAGCAGCTCAAACAAGCATTTTAGTCTGGGACTAGCTTAAGCCTTGTCTGTGAAAATGATGGTTTAAATCATTGTTTGTTTCTGTATAGTGAGTCAAATAGAATTGTCCACAAATAAAGTTAAATAAAATCTGAATTGAAATATAATAAGCTGATAATAGTTTTTGTACCTCAACTGAATGAAGACGCAGCCTTGGGATTTTATATATATATATATACTGTGGTTCATTTTGGTTCAGGGGCATTGCCGAACAATTCACATAATCTAACAATTCACAGAAGATGTGTGTATGATCTCCTTTTCTCTGAGAGCACTACAGGAATGAAACGTGTCATGGCATGAAAGTCCTGGTTTTAATTTAACAGTCAGATCGGGTCAAGACAGTTTAATTTGGTTGGTGTGTTACTGTAGTTGTTGTCTATTTATAGAAAAATTCAGCTTTCTTTGTCAGAGCTGACTTGCCAAAGAGAATGTAATGCGACTACACTTCTTGAATAAAGGTTAAATGAAAAAGAGAGAAGAGATTATTCGCTTTGCAATTCTGAAGTTGATTTGGCATTTAAAAGTGCCGTTCTCCTGAACCTTTATGATGCAGCAATTGTTTGATTAAATTAAGTTTTGTTTGTGTGTTTTTTCAAAAGGTCATTGATGCTCTGCTGTCAGTGTAATCAGGAGCTCAGAGTGGAATGTCTATAGGACAGAGAAATATGGTGTTAATATTATGGTACGATGTTGAAAATGTAAAATTAAAATGTGTTTTGTCACAACACACTGCTAAAAATTTTTTT
The DNA here is from genome assembly GCA_037043235.1 of Rhodeus uyekii. Classification (NCBI taxonomy): domain Eukaryota; kingdom Metazoa; phylum Chordata; class Actinopteri; order Cypriniformes; family Acheilognathidae; genus Rhodeus; species Rhodeus uyekii. Next base: position 3,627,476 of record JAWRVZ010000011.1, on the reverse strand, counting down.
AATGAAAATAATAGAACATTTTATTAAAAATAAATATACATCACAAAATAAGACTAAAATTAAAATTTAAATAATCAGCATTATTTCATTTTATTTTAATTATATAATTGGTTCACACTTTATGGTAGCTGTCTTTAACTACATCAAAAAATAAGTACAATGCACTTATTGTGTTAATGTTTTATTGCAAAACACTTGAGGTGGGATACGACTAAGGTTAGGGAGATGGATAGGTTTAAGGATGGGTTAAATGGTAAAGGAAGGGTAAACAGTGTATTTGTAGATGGAAATACAGAAATGAATTGCTTGTTTAATTATATTGTATGTTTAAAATAAGTAAAGTACATTAAGTACACTTTATCAAATGATTAATTTAAATGTTGATACGTAGGAGTTAAGCGTGCAGTTAGTAATTTCTGAAAAACACAGTTGAAAGTGGAGCATCATGACACACTTGTAGCCAATCAGCAGAAGGGAGTGAGAAAGAGGGAGATTTGAAGAAAGACTGTAGAAAGAAAGAGAGATGGCTGACATTACAAAAGAGAAAAGGTCAGAGGAATATCACTGGAAAAAGAAGGGCTATGACCAGGAGGGAGCATGAGAACCCGCGTTAATATTAGAAAAGCTTTCGATCACTGGAGAAACCGAAGCAGGAAAGCCGGAAAGCAAATGCTGAAGTTGCATCTCAGGCTTCAGTTTACTCATGTACTGTATGTTTATCTTTTGTTCTTTCTTGTCGTTCGTGCATCATCTTTATTTCATTTTCCATTTAGATTTATCTTGCTTTGCTTCTGCTGAGATAAAGAGACATTCGCACTTACACTTTTGTGGGCCGAGCAATGAAGCCTATGTTTGGCTTAATTTAAATATCAACAGATTAAAAAAGGATTAAAAAATATAGATATCAAATATCAACAGTTCGACAATGATTCTCAGAAATTGTTTACTGCATCTTTAAAGGCACCTAATATAAAGTGGGACTGCTAATTGACCAATCAGCATGCAGGACCAGACTGTTTACTATTCACTCATTAGCCTATAATATATCAGCCCACGTACAGGGAGCAAATGTCATTACGTTCTTTAAGACATTTCTCAATCATTAGCAATAACCATAATATGCGCACGTTACAGAGTGAGTGAGAGGAACTACATCATGGTTCTTTATACAAGGTGTGTGTTAAAGGTTAAGTGTGTGTTCATCTGGTTAATTAGCAACAGTGAGGGAATCCTGGGTAGTTAGAAACTTGCCTGTGTAAAGAAACCAAGGGAAACAAGAACGGTTTCTCGTTAAAGTAAAGGTGATAGAGTATAAACAGTAAAGGTGATAGAGTATAGCTAGAGTACGTGATCAAACTATTGATTTTATTTCAGAATTTAACCTCTTCAGCTCTGTGAAACTCTGCCACGTTATCTACAAGTTGTGAAGCATAAAACTAGACAAATATGAAAGCGTAAAAAAATTATTATGATATGATATTGGACCCACTGATGGGAGATTTTCACAGAGCTGAAGAGGTTAAAGAGTAGCTGAAGGCTGAAGAGAGAGTACAACATCAAGTCAAAATCCTGCCCAACATTTCTTTGACCAGTGTTTTTGACGACCAAACAACAGAGCTCAAGCCCTCTGTTACCTTGAGAAGCTTTCACAAAGCAAACTCAAGCAAACATTCGTGTTCCCAGCAGGCTTTGATGGTGTAACAAAGGACTCACAGGCAGGGATCCAATTGCAATGTCTTTATTAAGAATGGTCAATAATCCAGGCAGGGGTCACAAAGGCAGGCAGACAGTAGCAGAAACGTGGTACAGGCGGTGGTCAGGACAGGCAGCAGACAATCTTAAGCGTTATTCCAGGAACAGGTCGGGGCAGGCAGAGAAGGATCAGAAACGGGCAAACTGGCAAAAACTGGTAACAAACAGACAGGAATTATAAACGCTTAGAAATGACAACCGCGGCTAGTCAAGACCTCGCGGTGAGTGTGTGTGTGAGGCAGTCCTTTATAGTCCAGGTAATGAGATAGGTGACAGGTGGCATGAACAAACAGACATGATAGAGTCCAGCTGTGTATGTGTAATCAGTGCAGTGTGATGGTTCCTGGGAAATGTAGTGTGTAGTGAAGTGTCAGTATAAGTGTGAGCTCCATCTGGTGGCCATGGAGGGGAGCGCAGAGCTCATATTCATAACAGATGGCTATCTCTGAAGTCCTTCAGTTCAGGTCTGCTGGATGCACTGCTGGTAATTGGTGTCAGAGGTGAGTGGTAAGATCTCTGTTCTGAGGCGACACATTAAATATCCTTTCCTCAGACTTAAAAGCAAATGTACAGAGCATCCAAATGACCATCTGATACTCTCAGACCAGATCACCTAATTATTTTTTTATGCATTCCCAGTCATAATGCACCACTTTCATTAACTAAAAGTCGTATTAATCGTATTAATTTGTTTTAAGAAATGTACACGTAGGCATTGTTTGTTTGCGAACTTCTAAATTATTTAAAAAAAATTAAGATCACAAGAAATACTAAATAAATTAATATTTTTAATCAATTTTAATTATACAACTTTACAAGTTTTGTGTGGGTTACTACATAGATCAGTCTCCAACTTAGACTCCAAGGTCTTGCAGATTCCAAAAACAGCCATTTCATTACTCTTGTACCTTCATTTGAATTCCTTAAGAGCTTCAATTTCCCCCCACAAAGCATTATTTTGCTTAGCTTCAGGTATGATGAAGAGACATACACTCTTGCATCGCATGTTTGTGCATTCGAGAGGGGTGTGTTTTTTTCTCCGATATTGTTTGCTGCACCGAGTGTAAAGTGGGACCGCTAATTGACCAATTGGCATGCAAGACCAGAGCAGGACAGGACTGTCCCCCAATTCACTCATTAGCCCATATCATCTCAGCCCACGTACAGGGAGAAAATGTCTGAGAAAGAAAGGAAGAAAGCTAAATAAATATCAAACGGTATCACTTTAAATTCAAATCAAGTCCGTGCCAATTCCAGAAACAGCTGTTCCGTTATTCTTGTATCTTCATATGAATTTCTTAATAGTTCTGCACATCACTCACACTGCTGTAACACCACACACCTCAAGATCCCACTGGACGTCTTGTGTGCTGACATTGTGAGTTTCACACAGGTCACGGGATGTCGTATACCTTCAAACACCCCATGCTCTTCCTCTCTGAATCCGACACATGAAATACACAAGTAATTGCATTCAAAAGATTATCGTAATTGCTTCCATGACCCATCCCACCGGTCAGGCCGTGACCTTTCCATCTGGCCTGGCTGGATGATAGTGATTTTGTTAGAGCGGGTAATTTAGCTCAGCATTCAGATAGCGCTGGACTTGGATCGTGGTTATCACGACACGGTTGCGCTCACTGCAGATGTCAGATGATATCAGCACGCCTCTGGATGTATGTCATAGTCGAAACCTGTTTGCTGGAAAACATGTGGTTGGATGTTTTTTTAAAGTAGAATGATTGTGCTGCTTTTGCAAAGAAATCCCTGAATATATTCTGATAAAGCAATATTGTCTTAAGAGAGTAAAGATGCAATTCCATGAGTCTAATCTGAAATGTGTTCAATGTTCATGTCCTCAAAACACTTTAAAGCACAATATCAAACTTATACATCATTATCACCCTATCAACAGAACGATTGCTCCTAAAAAAGTCCTCAAAGTAATGATAGTCTAAAGATGAATCTCTTTCTGTGCCATCGTCTTTATGAAGTCTGAATCTTGCCGACAGCCAGGGTTCTCTCGCAGGAGCTTAAAAGGTTCCAGCCAAAAAACTCTCTGTCATGTGCATCCATTCATCCATCAATTTGTCTGCTTCCTTGGGACCTGCCAATTATAGCTTTTATTCAAGGATGGCATGCTCATGCTTCAAATCTGAGAAGAAGGAACACTGTTATGGTCTGGGAAGTTTGTTGCTATCTTTCAAAGCTCAGGAGGTTTTACAGAGCGCTCAATATGTGCCATTTTAATGTCAACTTTTTATTTCTTTTAAATTTCCCTTGGATAGGCACAAATGACTTGAGATTAATGTGGAATGCAGCTCAGATCATTTGATCATGAAGAAGTATGAGAAATGGTTTCTATTAAGGTCTCTGACCTTTGATAGCATAATTTATTAAGAGTTATGATTATCAATCCACAAATTGGCCACACCATCTTCAATCATTTGGCTAGGAAAAATCAGTCCTTCAACAAAACCTGGTTTCTGGTTCAATAAGAGGCTATTGATTATTGATTGACTGCACTAACACTTTTTAATGACAAAAGGTTGAACAAAATCAAACTGAATGACGACACTATTTTCTTCTGTAGAGCTGCTTCTTGAATTGAAGTAATCTCATACCAGGCCGACCTGTTGAAGAACCTCAACGAGCGTGGAGGTCGACAGGCTGCAGACCCGACTCTCCGCATCAACAAGCATGCCGCCCATGCCATCGGTCACTCCATGGCAGCTATGGTTTCCAACTTATCGGGATCCGAGATAAGGACAGGTTTCGATGCCCCGCTCTTGCCTTCTGGGCTCTTCAGTCAGCTTTGTCACCGAGAGGTTCCAGGAGGTGAAGAGGCAGTCAGCCACATTTAAACAATATCTGCCTTGCTGCTTGTGACCCTGCCACCTGAGCAACCCTCCCACCCGAAGCCTCCTAGCAAAAAGCTGGACCTGAGACCTATTCTGCAGGGTAGGAAGGCTTCAGGAAAGAGAACCTGATATGAGAGTCTGTCAGGGGAAAGACTGTCGCCCCAGGGGAAAGATTTTTACCACTTGTCCTTGGAGCCCTCCAAAAATTGATGTTTGTATCCTGCTTTCAGGTCTGCTTCAGGACACATCGGTTTCCAGCAAATGCTCCCACACTGTCCGCCCCTCAGGCTTGTGGCCAGGCGGTGTTTGCGTCCGAACAACGACACTTAGGTTCGGTTGTCACCTGTCAATTTTTCACTTCAGGGCACCGAAAACAAAAACGAGGAAGCACTCGACACCAATCAAACAAGTACCCCTAGTGGATTTTGTGGAGGCCTAGTAGAGCCACCCCAATATACGTACCCCAGTGGGTCATGTCTATTATAGACATGTTGCAGACGTCAGTTCAGTCCCATTTTGAAGGGATCTTCTCTCTCAGCGTGGGGGCTCAATATACCTCCCCAGGCCGGAGTTCCACTTTTAGTGATGGACCCTTGGGGACACACTAGTTGGGAAGACATTTCCTTTGTGGACCGTGGAGGATAATGCCAGCGGCTCGTTCCAGAGTCCCACCTTGGGATCTGGCAGTGGTCCTCAAGGGGCTGCCCCTGCCACACCCCCCCCCCCCCCCCCCCTTGAGCCCCTGGAGTCAGAATCTGAGAAATGTCTCCTGTTAAAGATGGCTTTCCTATTGGCTATTACATTTTATTAAATTCTATTAAAAGGGTGTGGGACCATTTAATATCTCCTCGCTCCATAGAGTTTGTGCCTGGGAGAGTTCAAGTCATCTTGCACCCCAGACCCGGGTATGTGCCTAAAGTGCCATCTCAAAGTGCCCAGTCTGTAGGCCTTCCATCCTCCATCGCATGTCTTGGTCATGTCATCGCATGTCTTGGTCATTGGTCTTGGTGGACCAAGAGAAACTTCATTTTCTCTGCCCAGTTAGAGCACTGGGAATATATGTTCAGAGATCTTCCAAGTGGAAAAAGTCACTAGTTAGTGTGTTTTGGAGGAAGGAAGGGATCCCCAGCCTCCAAACAGACAGTTAGTTACAGGATTGTGCAGGCAATTTCTTTGGCCTATCAAGTGCACGATATGCCTTCATTGATGGCTTTAAGACTGTATTCACTAGAAGCATGGCGCCTACTAAAGCTCTTCTTTTGGGGGTTCCCCTTCAGTATACTTGTGTTGCCTTGATACAGTATTTATACGGTTCTACAGTCTGCATCTACATCATCACGAAGCACCAATCAAGATTGGACTAGCTTTACAGATGCTTCAGACACTTACACACTGAGGGCGTTTCCCAAAAGTATCATTCAATGCAGAGTTTCGTTCCCTTCTCAGGGTTACAAGGGTTACAGTCATAACCAGAGACGTTTTGACGACATTGCTCTGTATGCAAAAATCGCAAGGGAAAGAAATTTCCATTTTTAATAAGGAATAGTTTTTCATTTTAAAAGGATATGAAATTGCAACATCTGCTCAAACTAAAGTAAAAAGATTTAATGAGCTTAATATTTTGTCACTTTCTATTAGCGCATGATGATGGGGATACTGAAATGCACAGCAGTTATGGCTCTACCCATGTACGCTCAAAGGAAAAAAAAGCAATTATAAGTGTAATGAAAGATATGATTTTTAATTTAAAATAGTGCTTTATATGAAAGTGGTAGAATATGACATTGTGTATAAAAATTGGATTTTAATGCATTTAAATGAAGAGTGTATTTTATGAATTGGAATAAATGGAATTTGTGAGTAATGGCTGTCTGCAGGTCCGACATAATTGGTATAATGTCTTCTGCTTTTCATCCATGAATAAATTTGATTCAGAATCAGTTTAGAATGACAAGCAGCCTACATGTAGCCAAAGCACATCGTTTTAATTTTAATTTATCCACATTGGTTTTCCTCAAATACAATAATATTTATCACTTAATATATTGAGCTGTCCTCGAATACTAATGCTATTCTTAAAATGGAACTGTTAAAATAGTCATTTAGCTGTCTCTCTCTTAAAGTGAATTGGACGGCATGTGCATGTTAAGCACAAGGTGAGCCATCACCTGTGTACTGCAGGATCAATGCTCATTTAAGTTTAACAAATGAAACTGGATGTGTCAGGTGTACAGTGAATTTATAGTAATTTACCGGGACAGTCTGTATGTGCTGACAGAGAAGGTCTTGTAGGCTCAGCTAGTTAAGACGCTGAATTCTATTAGGATCACCAGCAGTGCCAAGTCTTCTGACAATGCGGATAAAAATCAAGGTGCTTATAAAGGATCAAGGGAGAACGTCAAAAATATTTAGTCACATTATATTCTCATATTATTTAGTGTGCAAAACCCACCAAAGTGAAAGAAATCGAGGTCTCTTAGAGGCTGTTTACACAGCACTGTTTTCAACTCTGAACTGAAAACTTTTTATGCTTTTGGTCGTTCATTTGTGTAAACGTCCACGTGTAAACCAAAATGCAAATGTGTGAAAATGGTGATGTCATACACATGAGTAATACTAGCCTGGAAGCGTAATACAGCATTTTTAGTCGTTGTCATGGATCCATGTGAACAAGGATTTTTTTGTCTGTTTTGTTGTATGAACAGGAAAATCCTTTCAGTTTTTAGTACATTGTTGTTGTGTAAACATAACCTGAATCCTCTCTATTGTTTCTCCTAAAGGTAATGGCATCAAAAGGAGAGCAAAATGTGACTGACAAGAAGAGCATGGCCCAGGGACGTGAGCGTCAAAAGGAAGATGGCATGATTGATAATGAGCACACTGCATCGGCCTTGGATCTCACGGAGGAACAGAGGCATAAAAGGAGTAACAAAGCCAGTGAAGGGCAAGAGAGGACAAGGCTTGGATATTATGTTGTGTTTTGTGTTTGTTCACATTGCTTCACAGTGATGGACTGCCGCCATTACTTTCCTTTTGTATTCGTTTATTTATTTGGTTCTCACCTCCTCCTTCCTGCACTAAAAACTGCGTTACAGTGCATTTTAAAATCTTGCCAAGTACTTACAAAACGCTAAATGGTTCAGCTCCCCAGTACTTGAGCGAGCTCTTAACACATTATATTCCTTCACTTCTATTGTGACCTCAAAATTCAGGCCAGGTGATAATACCTTGAAAATTAAAATCAACTGCAGGTGGTAGAGAATTTTCTTATTTAGAACCCAGACTCAATAGTCTTCTTAGCTTTGTTCAGGAAACAGACACACTCTAATCAGCTAAATAATTGTTAGGCTAAAATAGGTCAACCAGAACCGGGAATGTTTCCTGCATCTACATAACTATTAGTCTGTCTCATCCTTATCCTGAGGTTACCGTAGTCAGCCAGAACCGGTTCATACCCAGATCAGATAGGTGACCTACAGCTAGACATGACCATGTCAGGGTTCTGCCACTTCAGTTTGGGTTTTTAGTGTGTTGGTTGTCAGAGCTCTGACACTGCTCATTTGTTGTGTCTTGTGATTGTGTAACCCCACCCATCTTGTTCCCTCGTTTCCCTTTATTGATTCCAGCTGTTTCTACTCATTACCTTCCTCATTTGTTCTCTATTTAATCCTGGTGTGTTTGCTGTTCTGTGTGGTTTTGTTGTCATTTTATGTCTGTTCCGAGTCCTCCTGTTTCCCGACCATAACTGTGTTTCCCTGAATGTCAGATAGGTCATCAGCACAGACCCTATGACCAGCTTTATCTCCCACTGGCATGATAAATGCAATTTTTAAGCAAAAGAGCTTGATGAGTATTTGAATGCTGTTAATCACGAACAGGTAAGAACCAAAAAAACAATCCTTAGCATGAAAACCAGAGGCAGTGTAGCCGGAGGGAAAAAATTTGACTGCTGGAGAACAGGTCAGGCAATCAGAACCAGGTCAGGAGATGAAACAAAAAAACAAAACAGGAATCCAGGCAAAAGAAGATCAGGCAGTCCAAGTCAGGCAGGGTTGAAAAGGACTGAATTTCAATTTGCAAATGAGTTGTGTTATTTGTAAACCAATTCAGCAGGTTTGTTGGAAAGGATCAACTCATTCACGAATCAGATATCGCTCTTGCATCTCAGGGGGATTGAGGATTTTAGAATGTAGAATGCAAGATTGTGTAGAATGTAGTGGAATAAAAAGTACAATGTTATGCTTTGGAATGTGGTGAAGAAAGAGTTTCCCAAAATAAAAAACACTGTGACACTTGGGTCAACTGGACAACTTCAATGTTTAAATTAGATTTTTAAACCCAATGTTTGGGTTTGTCCATATTTGACCCAAACATGGGTTGAAACGACTCAACATTTTTAGAATGCAGAAATAATGTTACTGTTCACCACTGTCAAAGCATATGATGGTTTAATTCTTATATGACACAAGTGAAGAGGTCTATGAAGTGGACTGAACAGGCTGACGTATGCTGAGTGTCTGTGGATGTGATTAATAATGTGTTTGATATTCTGGACATTTGTGGGTCACTAAACTCTCATGGTCTCTCGATCAACGTAGCAGGATCACTTGTTATCAGCACATTCTCTCCAGAGCTAATTGACTCAAATGAATGCTATCCCAGTGGAAAATGCATGTGCCAGAGAATTAATTGAAGTGCTTTGACAAATTATCCACATACAATGTAAGCACCATGACATTTTATAGCATGCTGTTACACAGGTGGCCAACGAGTGTTTTGTCATTGCTTACCATGGTTACGACCTGCAGGTGTTTCAGTTTTACATGCTTAGAAATAAAGGTTTCTCAAAGACTTCTTTGCAGCAATTCAAGCTAAGAGAACTACTCTGTGATCTTCATTGCTATTTGGCTTTTGACCGAAACCACGGCTTGACAAAACCAAAGCTACTATGGACAAAGTAATATTTGTCGGCTTATTTCTGTAGTAGTGGTCGTGACTATTGTGTAGTGGTAGTGGTTAGTGGTTATTGTGAATAAATCATCAATGAAAACTATTTGTCTTTGTAATCTTTAATGCAATGAGGTCTCTGAAACAACTTTCCAGTTCAGCTGATGCCATCAATCACGATTGTGTTCTATCTCCTCCAATATTATCCATTTGAATAATAATAAATAATAATTCATTACATTTATATAGCGCTTTATCAAAGTCTCTCAAAGTCGCTTTACATGGAAGGGTGAATCTCCTCAACCGCCACTAGAGTGCAGCATCCACCTGGATGATGCGACGGCAGCCATATTGCGCCAGAACGCTCACCACAAACTAGCTTTATTGGTGGAGAGGAGACAGAGTGATGATGCAGCCAATCAGAGAAAGGGGATGGTTAGGAAGCCATGATGGACATATTTGGCCAGAATGCCAGGGTTACACCCCTTCTCTTGCGAAAGATGACATCCTGGGATTTTTAATGACCACAGAGAGTCAGGACCTCGGTTTATCGTCTCATCCGAATGACGGTGCTCATTTCAGTACAGTGTCCCCGTCACTATACTGGGGCGGTAGTCCATCTCTGATGTCCTAAAAAAATTTCATGGCCTCTCTGCCCTGCTTATCTAAAGTTAATGTCAGAAATTACTTGGCTGCTTTCATGACAAAGGTGTTCCCACAGTTCACTGCATGAAAGACTGGCAGTGAAAACAGACTAAATTTAGAGCCATTACCATATGACTTGACTGACCTTTTCAGTGATTTCTCAGAACATTCTGTACTCAATGCATAAAGAATCAAAGCAAGTAAAGTGCAGGGGTGTTCAAATGAGTTGGGAAACATGAGAAAAGCAAAAGTAATGAATGATCTAAAATTCAAAAATGGTCAAGTACATTATACATGTTTTAAATGATTAACGTATTATTATATTATGCACTGCCTGGCCAAAAAAAGGGTCACTGTTTGGATTTAAGTAGATAAATGCTTCTTTAAGTCACAATTGGGGTTGGTGTTGGGTTAGTGTTCACTTTGTTTTGTAGACTGTTTGTTATCGTCTTGGCTCATATATGCTCAGAGGAAACTAGACGCTGCGTCAAGCACTATGGGAAGGCTTCTGCATGATTGCATCATGAAGCACATGTGTAATCGAACCAATCGTGTGAAGGGACATCAGAAGCGGGTGAAGTCATTAACCAGGAAACTACAAAAGGCATGCCAGGCCAAACAGATGGCAGACTTTGCTGACAGGCCCCTTGGGATTGCAGTAGGATTTGGTGTGCTAGTTTAAAGTGGACATGAGCACAAACCCCCCTGGTGATTCTGTAGACGATGTGTTGCCTTACTGGACAAGCACGTGGTGAAACCTGAGCTTCCCAACCTGTGAGGGATGCATCTGTCATTGGCATTATGAAACATCGAAGAGCTCCCAACACAGGACCTTGGGATAGGAACCATGGTTTCGTCCACATAGTTGAGGCACCACCGAGTGACCTTGATTTTGTGAAGAAGGGTTGCCTAACCCTAACCCTAACCCTAATCCTAAACCGAAACCCCATCACCCCTGGAAAAGTGATCCTCAGAACTGGAGATGGCACACCTTTCTTTGCGTTTAGCCTAAAACTTAACATTTCCATGTAAGCGAGAATGACATCTCGATGTCGTACCGCTAACTGTTTCGACTGAGCTAAGATCAACAGATCATTGATGTTGTTCAGTACGTGAATGCCTTGGAGGTGCAGCAGAGCCAGTGCTGCTTCCATGATTTTGAAAGTACGAGGAGACAGCTAGACCTAATGGAAGAACCCAATATTGGTATACCTTCCCCCAAAGACAGACCTCAGGGACTTACTGTGGATATATGGCTGCCAAAAATCAGTCCTCGGACCTGATCAGAAGCAATATGCCCAAAGCCTACACTGCAGACTGAGGCATTCATCATATGCAGGTACAAAAGCCATTCTTGTATGGAATGGTGAAATAACAGCTGTAAAGGCCTGATTCTCTGTCTGTGAGGGGGGGCATATTCTATGGCCCCTTAACTCACCAGACCGTTACTTCCTGTTCTGTAATGAGAACCTGCTCAGGGCTACCACTGTGGGTAGATCCCATAAATCTGGGTGGGCAAGACCCAATGATAATATTCGGCAGAAGTATATGCGATTTCTGCCAGAAATTTTACTAAGGGAACCAGTTTCTCAAGATTATTTTCAGGTGTTTCCTGAGCAACCAGCTTGGTGCCCTGAAGTGGCACACCAGCAGTGAACATCGGAACTGAAAGCTCAGGAGCCCTGTAATAGATGAGTCATTGTACAGTGGAGTTCACTTATCTCGACTCATGGTTAACTCACCAACCCTATTATGTAGACGTCTTTGAAATGGAAGCGCCAAACTCCCTATTTGTCTTAGCATTTTCTTATGGGTTATGTAGATTATTTTATGTCGCCGATCTCTAATATCTCGAGCACAAAAGAGGGACAAGTTCGCCACTTCACATGGTTATCTTGTGACTAATGATGGTACCTAGTTCACCGCGCATAGGCTCAGTTTGTGTTGCACGTGGATCGCGGTCCATATGGTCGCTCTTTCAGTGACGCTTCTCTCACAGCACTCTCTGAAGTGAAAGCACATATCGTTCTTACACTTCTCAACGAGCAGCAAGTGCTGCCGTGGATCCCACCCCCATCCCAAAGCCTCATCCGCTTCTGTGTGCACATAAAGGTGTGTGTGTTTATCTAAGCCTCATACTCATTGGTCGGTAGCCGCTCATTACTGACCAATGAGAATGAGGCTTAGATAAACACACACACCTGCTTCTGTTCGGATTGAAGAACCCGGTTATTAAAAGACGGGATGGAGCCGAATTTGTTGAGAAAGCACATTAGGCAGGCAGAACACAAGAAAGCATGCAATCTAGTACATCGTGATGACCTCATGAATATGATATAATATAATTAAAGAGAATATAATTAAAGGTTTATATGGAGAATGGAAGGTGTTTTTTATTGTATACTGGTAAATCTCTGCTGTTAGTTGCTGCACATATGCCTTTTGTTGCTAGCAAACATATACAGTGTATGTACATTTTTATAGCATGCCGATCGCTTCATTAAATAAATTGGCATATTGGCCTGTAGGTTATCTCGATCATTGGTTATCTCGATGCTTTTTTGCAACCCCCGAGGCCGTCCACATAACCGGATTCCACTGTAATTCTTTTTACTCAAAGATTTTGTGATGCAATTAATCTGACCTGCCGAAGAACTGTATGAAACGAGCCTAATTAGTTTTAATCATTTAGTTTTCTGTCTGGTTTGTAAATCAGAGAGCTGTTACAGCGAGACACTTTCATCACACAACCTCATCACTCGTTTGCATAATTTGTCTTCAGCTATTCTATTTGTTCTAATAAACCTTTTATTTGCTTGTTTGGGATCATTTAAACTCTTTCATCCCACTGACATGTTGTCCAAAAAGATAATATAGAATAATCTTTTAAAAAGTACTGTCATGGCTTCTCCCCACACCATCAAAGCCCATAATACCATTACAAAATTACAAGTGGGCGACACTTCCTGTCAATAAAACTCAATAAGAGAAGCAACAAACCTACACATTTTTTTTTATTTTGCTTTGTTTCTAAACCCCTTCTCCAAAAAGTGGAGCTACGTTACTATCTCTTACAAGAGTTTGAAAGCCATAACCTTGTGAGCTGAATGAGGAGGTATCCATAGCAACAGGAGGTCTTCATATCCACATCAGAGTGCATTGTTACGTCACATAATATGGTTAGCTGGAATGGACAATAACAAAAGGCCATTTCTCAATACGAGGGCTGGTCTGTAATCAGTCATCAAAAAACGTTATCAGTCGCTGCCCAAGTGATGGTTCAAAAGCTTTTAACAAAAAGAGATATGCTTATTGTAACAACATTTAAATCTGAGGGAAGCCGGAGATGGGAACTGGTGAACATTTAAACACTTTTAATATTAAAATTAATCAAACAAAAAGTACTGGTGGTAGACCCTCACGGACAACTTCTTACACAAACACAAAACACAACGTAAATCAGCCCTAGCGCTCTCTCTCCCTCATCTATCGCTCCTCCGTGAAGAACTAGGCCGGTGCGGCATGCAGGTGACGCTCATTGATCAATCACACCCCCAGCCTCATGCCGTTCTCACCGCCTGAGCCCTGCTCACCACACTTATGTTTTGTCATAATCATGTATACAGTGAATTGTCATTTGATCATGTAAACAGTGAAAATAATCACAGTTTACACGTTTGCCTGAACCATATAGGCCTATTCATTTTTTTTTTATGAAAACGAAAAGAGGCTGGGTAGTGTTTTATATAATATTTTGTTTTATTGTAAATCTTTATCACAGTGAGGATAAATCAAGAATTGTGTTAGTTCAGTCAGATTAGTTCAGTCAAGCTTCCATCCGCTGACAATCAGCTGTTTCTGACGTGTACTAATCCAGGTTCACATACAGTCATGGCCAAAATTGTTGGATTTTCTGGAAAAAGTTCAGGGTTGACAAAACAATTTTGCCCATGACGGTATACCATAGCGGTTTATTTAAATCCCCATTCATTCTGCTCTCTTCGATCTGAGAGATGGATTCACAAGAAAATCCTGTTGGAGGATATTAAACATGTTTGATATTTTGAGCCAATTTTTTGTTATTGCTTCACTGTTTGTTTGTTGGCCAGAAGAGAACTGGTCCCCTGACTGAGCCAGGTTTCTCCCAAAGTCTTTTTTTCCCTTCATTCTGTCTCCTGATGGGGTTTGGGCTCCTTGCCATTGTCGCCTCTGGGTTGCTTAGTCAGGGACACTTAAAGTTCTTCAATATTATTGATTGCCCAGTTCTTCTAGAGCTGCTGTACAAAACAAACTTTGTTGAATTATTTTCCTGTTATCTCTGTAAAGCTTTGTTGAAACAATATGTATTGTATTAAAAACGTTATAGAAATAAAGGTGACTTGTCAACATTTTGTTCTAATTTGTTAAGTGACTGTTAGGATGGGTGCTGGTGTATGATGCAGAGAGACACGATGAGGAGCAGCAGGATCCAACTCAAAATAACTTTAATTAAAACAAATTAAATCAATAACAAAACAAAAACGGCACACTTGTGAAAAACTTTAAAGACAGGGAACAGGAGACATACACACACTTGACTATTAACAACCGACCAAGACAAGGGAAACACAAGAGGGTTTTATACACAAGGGAATAACAAACACCTGGTAGACTAATGATGAAAGTGATTGGCAAGACAGGTGCAGGAAGGGCACAGGAAGATACACAAAAGGGACCTGGAAGTGAAACATGACACACCCGACAGGAAGTGATAAATTACCTTACGTACAGGAAGTACACAGGTGACACAAAAAACATGACTAACGGTAGCGCTAACACTAACCATGAGGTTAGTTTCTGAGTATGTTGTGTCTGGAATTACTTGAAAGTAGTTTGTGATCCTCAGTCGTTTAGTTTATGATGCCCAGTTTCTTCTCTGTAACCATTTGCACATCCTGAATTTGCAGATTTTGAGTCAACATATTTTGTACATCCTGGAACAACATTCCTGTCCAAAACTGAATCCTAAACACATCTGTAGTCCTAAACCTAACCCTACCCATAGGTCACCCCCAAAATCAGATGGAAATGACAGGTGAATTACACTGATGTAAAAGCACCGAACCCTGGTTGTAAGCCTAAACTTGACAAACTGTAAACATGTAGTACTTGGTGAAATTAGGTTCTGCATAATGTTTTAAGAGTTGTGTAGCGTATTCTAGGCTTTACCTAACTATGCTAGTGGCATCAGAAGACAAGATAAAACTCAACCAATTGAAACCCAAGAATTACTGACAGAAATGATTTTAACAGCACTTTGTGCCATTCCATAATTGCAGTGGATGGACAAACAAAGAACTGTAATTTAATGTAATTAAAATGAAATCCTTTAAGATAAATGCTTAAGATCTGACATGAGCTTTCATCACAACAGAGCTCAAAAATCACTTGATTTCCTCAGATGAGAGATTGAAAACCCTGTGGTTTTATCCTACCTCTGTCTTCCTCTGGTGATTGTGGTCATTTGTCTGATCGGTCTGTTTCCGCACCACAGTACTTGGTCTATTCACAGTAGTTGAGATTCTATATTCAATCCCAGTCGCATGGTAAACGTGTCTTTTTGTGGTTCCTAGCGCTCAAGAACATTGCTCATATTTGACTGATGAACTAAAACGCACAACATTACTACTTTTCCCCACAAAAAGTGTAAAAGTATAGAAATAAGCGTCCAAAAAAAGAAAGAAGAGAAAACAGCATGAGATGATTACAACTTTGTGCAATTTGTAAGAAAAGCATTTCCATCTCCCAGTCTGGCACCTTGGTTGAATAAAGAAGAGAAGCACATTTTATTTAATGGCTCCTCTCTCACAGCTATCAAACCTTTAATCGTGTCGTCATGGTGATGGCCTATATTTACAGACTCTGACATATGTCTGGAGTCACATTAATATCAACTCATTAACATTGATCAGAAAGCACATCTGCAACTAATGAAAACGATCTCATTCAAGTGTCACCTGTGCCTCTAAATTTTCATTGGAGAAACAACTGACAAAAAAACGTACAACTATGAGCTAAATAAAAGTATAATTCTCATCATTTAGTCTTGAAAGAGTTTGATAAAAATTTGAAATCTCAATACAATAACTGTAGAGTACAATAGCAACATTACAGTAATCCCTCGCCACTTCGCGGTTCAAGTTTCGCGGTCTCAGTGCATCGCGGATTTTTCAAAAATTATTAATTGAAAAATACAAATTCAAAAATGATGCCATATTGGCAGCTGTATTGCGTAAAGCAGCGTTGCTTCATCGTGATGTGAGAGAAACGGTTTCCCAGGATGCCAGACAAAGAGAGAAACTATCTCAGAGGCTTTGGACACGCCCATGGCACTCGGACAAGCACGTGATTGGTTCCCGGCGCGAGCTCGACCAATGAGAGCAGGAGTGGACTGGGAGCCTCTTTACCTCTCTCAGAAACAAATGTTGATGATCCAGCGCCGATATCTGACGCCAATATACAACACCATCATCATCATCATCGTCTTCATCACATTCATCGAACCGCACAGGTCTTTCATTGTTCTCATTACTGGACTCAAGTCTCAAGATACTACTGTCATTGATAGAGATGTAGAGCACCATAATATGTATCGTATGAGAGAGAGAGAGTAAATGTGAGAGAGAGTAAATGTACACTCCTGTATTAAGGTTTTATAATGAAATAGATTTAAATATAAATTAAGTATAAATATACATATATTTTAATCCCATTCTGGTACCTACACACACAAATACGGAAATTCCTTGGGGGGCCAATCCTACTTCGCAGATTTTCACCTATCGCAGGGGGTTCCGGTCCCCAGTAACCGCAATAAATGAGGGATCACTGTAATATTGCAAAACTAAGCCAGCGTACAAGAATAAATGTGCACTGCCGTTTTTGCTGTGCAGGTAGATAAACTGGTCGTGCGTTGCATCTGTTTGACCTAGAGAAGCAGGCCATGAATTGATTTTTCATCTCCACAGAGAGGAGAGCAAGAAAACATTTACAGACACAATGCACAGCCATTAGACATGAGTCAAGGGTGATGCACACAGCAACACCAACATGGACGCCAGCCAGATCACAAGAGGGACGAATTCATCTGATTTAGTAAACCACCTCTTAATAATTATTTAAAGAGGCAATATTTTGCTTTCAAATATTACCTTTCATGCAGTGTGGGCCAAGTTTTAAAGAAAGTGTACTACAAAAGAAAGTTATTGTCTCCTAAAAATAAAAGAATCGATTCTGCACTGCCAAGTCATCAGTAATTCCAGTCTCACGTCCTCTTAGGAACTTACAAGCCTCCAAAGCTGAAATTCTGATATTGTAATCTGTTTCTAAACTCACAAACACTCAAACAATCATTTACCATTTGGTATTTGTTACACGTGTTCCTGTCTGGGTCTTCTCTGTCACTTCCTGTCAGTCTTGTCTTTGTTTCACTTCTGTCTCTCGGGTTATTGTTTCACTCCCTACACCTGTCTTGTAATCACTTCCTCGTTAGTCTCCCAGGTGTTGCTGTTTCTCCTTGTGTATATATCACTTGTGCACTTCCCTGGTGTTTGTCGGTTGTTGAATTGTTTTCTGAATTGTTCTTGAATTGGTATGTGGATGTTCCCGTGTTCTTGCCTTGGTTCTTGTTTTGAGTTTAGCCTAGTTCAAGTCTATGCAATCCAGTTTGTTTTGTTTATATTTAAAGTGTTTTGTTTGTTTATTATTAAACTAGTTTAAGTTGGATATCCTGCCTTGCCTTGTCACCTTGTCTGTCTCCGCATCGCACACCAACCCTGCTCCGTTCCGTAACAGAACAACCGACCGGGTTTGTCACCCCAGAAAGACTACCACGTGGCAACATGGAATCTCTGACGAAAGTCCTCCGAATGGCAAAAGATAATCCGGACTTCAACAACTTCGCCACGACATTCTGTATGTTTGCCACATTTTCGTCTTTAGACGATGATACACTGAAAATGCTGCTCTGGTTTGGGGCAAACCACTTTCTGCTCGGAGACCTCCCTGACACTACTGGTCTAAGCTGGCAAGAAGCCCTGTATGTGTGTCAGTTGAGCGCCGCGCCCCAAACCAGTCAGCCAACACCATCTGCCTCAGCACTCCAGTCGACGATCCGCCAGCCAGAGCCCGATCCAGAGATCCGCCAGCCAGAGCCCGATCCAGAGATCCGCCAGCCAGAGCCCGATCCAGAGATCCGCCAGCCAGAGCCCGATCCAGAGATCCGCCAGCCAGAGCCCGATCCAGAGATCCGCCAGCCAGAGCCCGATCCAGAGATCCGCCAGCCAGAGCCCGATCCAGAGATCCGCCAGCCAGAGCCCGATCCAGAGATCCGCCAGCCAGAGCCCGATCCAGAGATCCGCCAGCCAGAACCAGATCCAGAGCTCCGCCAGCCAGAATCAGAGCTGCCTGAACTGTGGCCCGAACCGCCAGAGCTGCCTGAACTGTGGCCCGAACCGCCAGAGCTGCCTGAACTGTGGCCCGAACCGCCAGAGCTGCCTGAACTGTGGCCCGAACCGCCAGAGCTGCCTGAACTGTGGCCCGACCCGCCGCTGGACTTCTGGGACATCCCAGAGCCGCCTGAACTGTGGCCCAACCCGCCGCTGGACTTCTGGGACATCCCAGAGCCGCCGCCGGCCTTCGCCGACGTCCCAGAGCCCGTTACTGGCCCGGAAGCCGCCGTCCAAGTGACTCTCGCCCTGCCGGCGCCCCCAGTGACTCTCGCCCTGCCGGCGCCCCCAGTGACTCTCGCCCTGCCGGCGCCCCCAGTGACTCTCGCCCTGCCGGCGCCCCCAGTGACTCTCGCCCTGCCGGCGCCCCCAGTGACTCTCGCCCCGCCTGACCCGCCGGCCTTTCCCGAGCCTGCCTGGCTCACCCCGCCGGCGCCGCCTGACCCGCCGGCCTTGCCCGAGCCCGCCTGGCTCACCCCGCCGGCGCCGCCTGACCCGCCGGCCTTGCCCGAGCCCGCCTGGCTCACCCCGCCGGCGCCGCCTGACCCGCCGGCCGTGCCCGAGCCCGCCTGGCTCACTCCCCCGGCGCCGCCTGACCCTCCAGCCTTGCCCGAGCCCGCCTGGCTCATTCCCCCGGCGCCGCCTGACCCTCCAGCCTTGCCTGAGCCCACCGGGCTCCTTTCCCGCTCCTCCAGGGACTCTGTATTTTTTTTCTTTTTTTTCATGTGTCAGGACTGTTTAGTTGCTATTTTTTCATTAAGGACTGTTTTGAGTTATTTTCCTTTGTCTTGAGGTCTGTTTATTTTTTGTTTATCTTTTTCACACAGGTTTTCCTTGGTTCTAGTTCTGTCTCCTTTGGGTTCCCTCTGGTTTCTTGTCTGTCAAGTCTTGTTCTGTCCCCCTCCTGGTCCCCCGCCCACCCTCCGCAGTTGTTGCCTTGACGGCGCGAGGTCGCGCCTACCGGAAGGGGGGCGCTATGTTACACGTGTTCCTGTCTGGGTCTTCTCTGTCACTTCCTGTCAGTCTTGTCTTTGTTTCACTTCTGTCTCTCGGGTTATTGTTTCACTCCCTACACCTGTCTTGTAATCACTTCCTCGTTAGTCTCCCAGGTGTTGCTGTTTCTCCTTGTGTATATATCACTTGTGCACTTCCCTGGTGTTTGTCGGTTGTTGAATTGTTTTCTGAATTGTTCTTGAATTGGTATGTGGATGTTCCCGTGTTCTTGCCTTGGTTCTTGTTTTGAGTTTAGCCTAGTTCAAGTCTATGCAATCCAGTTTGTTTTGTTTATATTTAAAGTGTTTTGTTTGTTTATTATTAAACTAGTTTAAGTTGGATATCCTGCCTTGCCTTGTCACCTTGTCTGTCTCCGCATCGCACACCAACCCTGCTCCGTTCCGTAACAGTATTACTTCAGCTCCTGCAATTTTTCAAAGGGCAATGGCCCAGATCTTACAAGGCCTTCCCAATGATCACTCTTATCTAGACAATATATTATTGACTCAGTCAGATGATGTGCAACATCTCAAGAATGTAGATGCAGTCGTTTAGTATAGCTACGGTATGTGTCCAAAATGAGAAATGTGAATTCTTTAATAATTTCGCTAGAGTATTTGGGGCACATCATGGAGGCTTAGTCTCGTCAGAAGTCACCAGTAAACGTCGGGGCGATCGTGGATGCTCCTGCACCAAAGGACAATTTACTAAATACTAAACTACACAGTCCATTTATCCCTGAACATACCATTAAGTCCCCAAACGGTTTAGCTCTCAAGGTTTACCTGGGTGGTTTAAATCAGTTCTGTGACAGCTGTGTTGAAACAATCATTAAAAGAACTGTGTTGTGTTTTTTCTTTTAACCTAAATTCAGTGTCATTTAGATTAAAATAATAAGGACAACACAGTTCATTAAATGATCATTGTGTTTAATCTCAGACATGTTGTATTACACATGGGTATAATTATGTCATGCTATATATATATATATATATATATATATATATATATATATATAAGAGAGAGAGAGAGAGCAGTGCAAAAAAGAAAATACACCTTTTGTTCATGTCCAGTGTGTCACATACTTAAGTGAGCATAAGAACATACATACACCACTAGAAATCCATAAAACAGTGACAATCACCGACAAGGACAAGGGAAACATGAGAGGGATTTATAAAAGAGGAAATGGATGTGTCTGACATGACTAACAGGGTAATTGATTAACAGGACAGGTGTAGGAAGTTCAATGGAGATACACTGAAGGGACCCGGATGTGAAAGACATGACGAGACTGTGACAGTGGGGAGGAATGTGTGATATATGCATTTAACATTTCTACGCACTAGAGGCTGCTCTCACTTTCTGGTATGTTGTGTTGATGTATAAAAGAAGAGTTCCCAATAAACAAGAAGTGAGGTAACGCTACAAGTGTCTCAACATATCATATCATCATAACAAAAAGTAATGCATTAAAATATTCCGTTACTCAATGAAAAATTAACCAATTACGGATGTTACCTTTTATGGAAAGTTATGTGTAGCATTACTTTTGTGTTACTTTTTCTCTCCTGGGTTTGCTTGTTTGTTTATTAACGACAACAAAAACAGTTTTAAGGCCCTTTTACACCAAAGGCAAAATTGATAAATCTCAGGCTGAAGGAAATTCAAATTTACACCTGTACAATAGAGAGCGAAACAAACTTTTCAGCTGCACTGACAGAAGAAGAAAGTTCAACAGCAATACAACATTTAACATATATGTGATGTTTATTTTAAGTCATTTTTCTTTATTGGCATGGTTTAATTGGATCAAAGGTCAGTAAACTCTGTGTCATTTAACAAATTCAATTATTGCAGTATTATTTTGAGCAATATTCTGAATTTGCATTTCACCATTTTATCTCCTTTGAGGAATACTAAATCCGTTTTTTTGCAAGTGAGATGATTAAATGTAAGTACAAATGTACAAAAACCATAATGTCTACACAAAGCACACAATAACTTTACTAGTTAAAGTAATTTGATTACATCACTCGCTCTACTTGTCACGCATTACTCCCAATTCTGCCCTTAATGTCTGCAGAACCAAGAAAAAAGATTTTAAAACGTTAGCAAAATGTTCCTAGAACATTATTTTGTTCAAGCTCATCCATGGTACACCAGCTTCATTTTACCATTAAATGTGTGTGTAACGCTCGGGGTACGCTGACGAAGACGAGACGGACAAGGACTGAACTCAAAACTCATTTAATAGACAATAAACCAAAACACTTTAAATATAAACAAAATGGCACTAGTAGTGCAAAACTCTAGAACACGGATAAACAAAAGACTTGAATATAAACTCAAACGGCACCTCATGTGCACACCTAGGAGAACTCGGAGGGAGAACCAACCACATAAACTGCTGACAGGGAAACATCCAGAAACGTCAACCACGGACAAAGACAGGGGAGAAGCCAAGGGGTGAAATACACTAGGAGATGACGATCACCTGGGGCACACTAATGAACTAGAGACGAGACAGGTGCAGGGAGGGAACGAGAGGCAACACCCACGTGATAACTAACACACCCACTGACAGTGACACTGAAGGCTAGACAAGTGAAAAAGGCCCGACAGCTAGGAAGTGCACAACATAAACAACACACCCAGGGCAAAATGGTAACAGTACCCCCCCCCTCCCGGTAGGCGCGACTTCGCGCCGGGAAGTGCACGACAGGGGAAGGGAGGGCGGGGGACCTGGAGGAGGACAGAACAGGACAGAGAACCCGGAGTGCACACTACAAAAACAAAAGGCAAAATCCCATAGAATAATACGTCATCAAGGAGACTAAGAAAACCCAAAACAACTAACTGGTAATTCACAAAACATCAAAAAAATAAAGTTCATGGGGGTTCCCGCAAGGCTGGCAGATCTGGAGGGTCCGGCGGGGCCGGCGAGACAGGAGGGTCCGGCGGAGCCGGCGGTGGGTCAGGAGGGTTCGGCTGAGCCGGCGGATCAGGAGGGTCCGGCAGAGCCGGCGGCGGGTCAGGAGGGTCCGGCAGAGCCGGCAGATCGGGAGGGTCCGGCAGAGCCGGCGGTTCGTCTGGGAGGTCTAGGAGGTCTGGCGGAAGATCTAGGAGGTCTGGCAGATCAGATGGTGGGTCTGGGAGGTCTAGGGGGTCTGGCGGAAGATCTAGGAGGTCGAGCAGATCTGATGGCGGGTCTGGGAGGTCTAGGAGGTCTGGCGGATCAGATGGTGGGTCTGGGAGGTCTAGGAGGTCTGGCTGAAGATCTGGGAGGTCTGGCAGATCGGATGGTGGGTCTGGGAGGTCTAGGAGGTCTGGTAGATCTGATGGTGGGTCTAGAAGATCTGGCTGAAGATCTGGGAGGTCTGACAGGTATGGAGGATCTGGGAGGTCTGGCAGCGGGTATGGGAGGTCTGGCAGATCTGACAGAAGATCTGGGAGGTCTGGCAGATCAGATGGCGGGTCTGGGAGGTCTAGAAGGTCTGGCTGAAGATCTGGAAGGTCTGGGAGCTCTGGCGGATCTGGTAGAGGATTTGGGAGGTCTGGCAGATATGATGGCGGGTCTGGGAGGTCCCAGGGTTCGGGGGAATCGGGGAGGTCCCAGTGATCTGGAAGTTCTGGGAGGTCCCAGTAGGCCGGAGGGTCGGGCCACGGCAGCTCCGGCGGCGGCGAGTCGGGCCACGGCAGCTCCGGCGGCAGCGGGTCGAGCCACGGCAGCTCCGGCGGTGGCAGGTCGGGGTCCACGGAGGCCTGGGGTTCATTGTGGGTGGCCTGGAGAAACAGTTCATTGCGTGTGGCCTGGGGATACAGTTCATTGCGAGCGGCCAGGGGACTATGTGCATTGCGAGCGGCCAGGGGACTATGTGCATTGCGAGCAGCCAGGGGACTCTGTGCATTGCGAGCGGCCAGGGGACTCTGTGCATTGCGAGCGGCCAAGGGACTCTGTGCATTGCGAGCGGCCAGGGGACTCTGTGCATTGCGAGCGGCCAGGGGACTCTGTGCATTGCGAGCGGCCAGGGGACTCTGTGCATTGCGAGCGGCCAGGGGACTCTGTGCATTGCGAGCGGCCAGGGGACTCTGTGCATTGCGAGCGGCCAGGGGACTCTGTGCATTGCGAGCGGCCAGGAGACTCTGTGCATTGCGAGCGGCCAGGGGACTCTGTGCATTGCGATCGCTCTTGGGCAAGGGAATCAGTGCACAAAGTTCGCTCTCAGGCAGAGGAATCAGTTCACAAAGTTCGCTCCCGGACAGGGGACTCTGTGCATTGCGATCGCTCTTGGGCAAGGGAATCAGTGCACAAAGTTCGCTCTCAGGCAGAGGAATCAGTTCACAAAGTTCGCTCCCGGACAGGGGAATCAGTTCGCTCTTGGGCAAGGGAATCAGTTCACAAAGTTCGCTCTCGGGCAGGGGAATCAGTTCGCTCTTGGGCAAGGGAATCAGTTCACAAAGCTCGCTCTTGGGCAAGGGAATCAGTTCGCTCTTGGGCAAGGGAATCAGTTCGCTCTTGGGCAAGGGAATCAGTTCGCTCTTGGGCAAGGGAATCAGTTCGCTCTTGGGCAAGGGAATCAGTGCACAAAGTTCGCCCTCGGGCAGAGGAATCAGTTCACAAAGTTCGCTCCCGGACAGGGGAATCAGTTCGCTCTTGGGCAAGGGAATCAGTTCACAAAGCTCGCTCTTGGGCAAGGGAATCAGTTCGCTCTTGGGCAAGGGAATCAGTTCACAAAGTTCGCTCCCGGGCAAGGGAATCAGTTCACAAAGTTCGCTCTCGGGCAGAGGAATCAGTTCACAAAGTTCGCTCTCGGGCAAGGGAATCAGTTCACTCAGTTCGCTCTCGGGCGAGGGAATCAGTTCGTTCTCGGGCGAGGGAATCAGTTCGCTCTCGGGCGAGGGAATCAGTTCACAAAGTTTGCTCTCGGGCGGGGGAATCAGTTCGCTCTCGGGCGGGGGAATCAGTTCGCTCTCGGGCGGGGGAATCAGTTCGCTCTCGGGCGGGGGAATCAGTTCGCTCTCGGGCGGGGGAATCAGTTCGCTCTCGGGCGGGGGAATCAGTTCGCTCTCGGGCGGGGGAATCAGTTCGCTCTCGGGCGGGGGAAACAGTTCGCTCTCGGGCGGGGGAAACAGTTCGCTCTCGGGCGGGGGAAACAGTTCGCTCTCGGGCGGGGGAAACAGTTCGCTCTCGGGCGGGGGAAACAGTTCGCTCTCGGGCGGGGGAAACAGTTCGCTCTCGGGCGGGGGAAACCGTTCGCTCTCGGGCGGGGGAAACAGTTCGCTCTCGGGCGGGGGAATCAGTTCGCTCTCGGGCGGGGGAATCAGTTCGCTCTCGGGCGGGGGAAACAGTTCGTTCTCGGGCGAGGGAATCAGTTCGTTCTCGGGCGAGGGAATCAGTTCGCTCTCGGGCGAGGGAATCAGTTCACAAAGTTCGCTCTCGGGCGAGGGAATCAGTTCACAAAGTTCGCTCTCGGGCAGGGGAATCAGTTCGCTCTCGGGCGAGGGAATCAGTTCGTTCTCGGGCGAGGGAATCAGTTCGCTCTCGGGCGAGGGAATCAGTTCACAAAGTTTGCTCTCGGGCGGGGGAATCAGTTCGCTCTCGGGCGGGGGAAACAGTTCGCTCTCGGGCGGGGGAAACAGTTCGCTCTCGGGCGGGGGAAACAGTTCGCTCTCGGGCGGGGGAAACAGTTCGCTCTCGGGCGGGGGAAACAGTTCGCTCTCGGGCGGGGGAATCAGTTCGCTCTCGGGCGGGGGAAACAGTTCGCTCTCGGGCGGGGGAATCAGTTCGCTCTCGGGCGGGGGAAACAGTTCGTTCCCGGGCGAGGGAATCAGTTCGTTCTCGGGCGAGGGAATCCTCCGCTTGCCTCGTTTACGGCGGCTGCGGCGCGGCGGCTCAGCCACGGAACCTGGAGGTGTTGACTTGCTCAATTCGGCCGCTCTCCGGTTGTAGCTGTTCACACACCGGAGAACGGCTTCAGTCCAACTTAAGCCGGTAATGTCTGGCAATCCCTCCGGGAAATGCCGCCTGGCACCGAGCCAGAACAGGGTCCGAATGGCCTCATTCGGTATAGCGGTCCGACTGGCCACGTAGACAAATTCACAGGCGAACTGACCAAAGTTCCAATCCGTCCTCTGGGCAATAGTCAAGAGCTGTGGGTCACAATCCATGCTACCACAGACGTGTCTTATAGGGCGACAACCCTGGTCCGTGGTTCTGTAACACTCGGGGTACGCTGACGAAGACGAGACGGACAAGGACTGAACTCAAAACTCATTTAATAGACAATAAACCAAAACACTTTAAATATAAACAAAATGGCACTAGTAGTGCAAAACTCTAGAACACGGATAAACAAAAGACTTGAATATAAACTCAAACGGCACCTCATGTGCACACCTAGGAGAACTCGGAGGGAGAACCAACCACATAAACTGCTGACAGGGAAACATCCAGAACCGTCAACCACGGACAAAGACAGGGGAGAAGCCAAGGGGTGAAATACACTAGGAGATGACGATCACCTGGGGCACACTAATGAACTAGAGACGAGACAGGTGCAGGGAGGGAACGAGAGGCAACACCCACGTGATAACTAACACACCCACTGACAGTGACACTGAAGGCTAGACAAGTGAAAAAGGCCCGACAGCTAGGAAGTGCACAACACACCCAGGGCAAAATGGTAACAGTGTGTTAAAATGATGAAGAAATGTATATGACCTTGTGACATGCAACCATTTCTACATTCATCTGCTAGATTTTGAAAAAAGCATTCAATACACATTTCATCTCTGCACTGAGATTAGACTAAAGGCTTTTCATTATTTATTTAAAGTAAGCATGGCCTGTCTGCATTGGATAATTCTATATTTAAAGTGAAGATGGTTGTTTTATCCTGAAACTTAGTATTTTTTTTTTTTTAATCACATTAGCTAAATACAAATGCTTCCTTGCACATGCAAACAATCCTTGTGTGTTTAACCACTGTGCTCACATGAGCACAGCTTCCTGTTAATATGACCACCAAATTAAAAATATGCAAATATGCCACATGATCATTGCCTTGACGGCAACAGCAATTTTCATCAATCGGCTTTGCTCAACATGAAATCATGAAAATATCCAATATTCTACAATGGAAGAGAATCAACATCAGTTTAAGTATAGAATTAGAGACAGCTAAGCAGACGGACAGATTAAGACACTAACAAAAGACAGAAAGTGTGAAATGGATAGATAGTGAGTGACTGAAAAAGCAGGATATGGACTGACACATAGTTAGAATCAATGAGAAGAAAAGAAGCTGAGGTGAGAGCAGGCAACTGTGACATTGAGCTTTTTGAGAATGAACAGAGGAAATGAGAGGGAGGAGGGAGGGAGGGAGGGAGAGAGAGAGAGAGAGGTTTAAAATCTGATTCCATCTTATCATTCTATAAATGGAAAAGAAAAAGAAAGAGTCTGTCAATGTCATTCCTACTAACACATCATTATATTCTCAACATAAGATGCTACATGAGATGAAGTTATGTTCACAACAATGCTTTCTTAAAAACACAACTATTTTTAAATCTTTGAAATCAAATTAACTTCATTTAAAGTTATGCATTTTGTCATGTCCAATTTATTAAACATATTTTCTTTGGAATATTGTGTAAATTGGTTCATTATATCACTGACATTTTATTATCACATGAGGACATGGATATAAAGAGCTGTCAGATTCAAAATGTTGTTTTGTGTCACAAGAACATTTCTCATCCTGTGTGATCAAATGATAGAAGCTGGTGTGATATTAAAATTTCAAAAGATGATTAAAAATATGAAAATGTGCTTCAAGTCGACATCCTCATGTAAACCGCCTGTCATTTCCTTGCTCTTTAAGAATATCCTGTTCATTTCGGACAAAAAAAGGAAGACATTTTATCAAAGTATCTTCTTTTATATGTTTAAAGTTGGCACGAAATGGAAGTCACCATTGGACCCCCCCCCCCCCCCCCCCCTTTTTAATGTGTATCAAAGTGAAACGGCTCCTTAAGAACAAAATGTAGAATGTTACTTGATTTTTTGTCACCGGGGAATTGATTGGATGGTTGAGGTTTTTGCTATTGATGGATCTCATGTGGGTGACAGGTTGTCCTGCCCTCATGCCAGTCATCAGAGAAGAGATGTCAAAGAGGGAGAAAGAGGAAGTGATTTTGATTAAGAATTACGAGGCACATGAATAGAAAGGAGATGAATAGAGAAGAGTGGAGTGGAAAACATTGTGAAATCGCTGTAAAGATCAGGAGGGTTTTTGTTGCACAGTGATGACATAATTTGAATGAAAATTAGATAAAGCGCGAAGCTCCCGTTCCACCACATCCCAAAGATACTCTATTGGGTTGAGATCTGGTGACTGTGGGGCCATTTTAGTACAGTGAACTCATAGTTATGTTCAAAAAAACAATTTGAAATGATTCGAGCTTTGTGACATGGTTCATTATCCTGCTGGAAGCAGCATCATAGGATGGATACATGGTGGTCATAAAGGGATGGACATGGTCAGAAACAATGCTCATGTAGGTATCGTTTAAATGCTCATCATTTAAACAATGCCCAATTGGCACTAAGGGGCATAAAGTGTGCCAAGAAAACATCCCCCTACCATTACACCACCACCACCAGCCTGCACAGTGGTAACAAGGTATGATGGATCCATGTTCTCATTCTGTTTACACCAAATTCTGACTCTACCATCTGAATGTCTCAACAGAAATTGAGACTCATCAGACCAACATGTCTTCAACTGTCCAATTTTGGTGAGCTCGTGCTTCTCATTTACTTAAGAAATTTTCATCTTTTTTGTAGCCAAACATGTCTAATTTTGTTTAGCTTCTTTGCTGCCTTATATTTTAAATTGTTCACAATAATGGCAAATATTAGAAATTCATTTAACATGCCGTCAAGGAACTGAGTAAGTGTTGAGTTGCATTGGTCTGATGAAAAATGCAGTTTTTTCTTCACTAAATTTGTTACTAAACAGACTGCAAACTAACATTATTCATGTACACTTAAACTATGAAGACATATGAAGTTACTTATTCTTCATGACACACAATGCTTTTTTGAAGGACATAACGTTTATGTATGTTTCTATTATTTATATATGTAATGTGTTGTTCCTTAACAAAAGACATTTTGTTCTCTGTAGTACTTTTTGAACATTTTTCTTTTGTGTTTGATTTGGATAGATGAAGTAAAACACTCATTTGAACAAATGTCATCTATCTTCTTGTGATAACCTGTTTAAGAGTTTTATTAAACAATCAAATCATACCAAACACCTATGCATCACCTGTTCAAACTGCTCATTAACGATCCAATCACATGGCAGCAACTCAATGCATTTGGGCACTTCCCTGCTTTATAGTAGATGAAAAGAGTCTTGGAGAAAGTCTTTCGTTTCTTGCAATTGAAGCTCAAGAGGAAGAGATCCAGAAGTCAAAATAGGATTTTACTGGACAGCTGAGACGACAGCCGCTGCATCTGGATCTGTCTCTGGGTAGGGCGTTATCCTCATACATTTTTAAGCTGGCTTGAGAAAGCCAACTTACTGATCTATAAACTCATTAGTATTCTTATGAGCCAAATTTTAGACTGTATACTCTTAGAGCTTTAACGCTACCATTACCAAACTCGGCTCAGACCTTAAGAATCATACACTTTCATTGAGGGGGTTAAAACTTTTTTTTAACATTAACTCTAATTGAGTAGCCTGTTTAAGCTTTATCCACTTTGTATCTATGACTAACAAAGCCTAGCAACTAACCTAGGACATGCTAGCAACATGTTAAATCATGTTAGCGACAGGCTAATTAATGCTAACGACATGTTAATGTTAAATCATGCAAGCACTATGCTAATTATTTTAAATCATGCAAGTGACATCCTAATTACTGTTAAATCATGTCAGCAACATGCTAGTCAATGTGCAGTCATGCTAGAAACGTTAATTTCTGTTAAATCATGTTAATGGCATGCTATGCTAGCAGCATGTTAACTTCTGTTAAATTATGCTAACAACATGCTTATTCATGTTCAGCCATGCCATCGACATGTTAATTTGTGTTAGTGACATGTTAATTCATGCAAGTAAAATGCTGTTTCATGTTAAATCATCCTGGTGACATTTTAGTTCATGTTAGCAATATGTCTACAACATGCTAATTCATGATAGCAATATCAATTCATGCTAAATCATGTAAGTGGCATGCTAATTAATGTTAAAATCATGTGTTAGTGTCATGTTAATTCATGCAAATAACATGGTAGCTAATTGTTGCTACCAGCATGTTAGAACATTCTAAGAACATGCTATTTTATGCTTGAAACATAAATGAAACAAACTTTTCAAGCTTGAAAAGTTTTTCATTTTCAAATCAAATTTTCAGGGTAGGCTTTCTAAAGCCAACTTCAAACTTTACTCACCTAGTTCTCATCGGCTGTTTGGCAATAGCCATGCAATTTAAGTTTTTGGAAGATTCAACCGACCTGTTTTATCACAATAAATCTTATCTTATCCTCATCATTCTCTTTAACTGTGGAATCCTGCCTGTAGGCAATAAATAATTTTTAAATGGTCAAATAATCTTTCTAAAGACAATCAACCCTTTCCCAAAAGACAACTTTATTTCACAGCCGTTTCTTAATGGTTTGATATCCTCTTTGGTCTTTCACAGCAGCGGTCTTTCATTTCTTCAGCATGTTCCCTTTCCATTATAATCTCATGGCACAAGACACTTTGTGGACATCCCGGATCCACCGCAGGCCTCCTCTGATCAATCAGGGTTGCACCAAATACTTGCGAGTACTAATGGGGGTACGTATCAGGATTTGGTGGATTCGGGATGCAACCAAACCTCGGTCCATCAAAGCCTGATTTAACCAGAGGCATTGGATAAGAGCTACACATGCTACACATGGCGCTGACAATCTGGATGACATCATCATCTACAGTAATGACTGGCAGTGACACACGGAGCACCTGTGGGCGGTCCTGGGGGCGCTGAGAGTGGCTGGACTGATGACCAACCCGAGGAAGTGTGCAGTTGGACATGTGGAGGTCAGGTATCTGGGTTTCCACTTGGGTCATGGGCAGGTGCGTCTCCAAATTGATAAAACTGCCCCTGCCTGTGACCGAAGACTAGAAAGGAGGCAAGCCAGTTACTGAGACTGGCGGGATAGTTTTGTGCCAAGGTATTCAGACCTTACCAGCCCGCTGACTGACCTCACTAAAAAGGAAGCACCAGATCCGGTCCAGTGGACTAATCTGTTAGTTGTTTAAACGTTTTGTAACCGACTAGTCTAAAAGGAAGAAAACCTCAGAGGACAGTCAAAAACACATTGAAATACAGTAATACCTCGGGTTTACGAGTGACTTAGTATACGAGTAAATCGGTGTGCGAGCATCGTACTGTTGTGCGAGAAAAATATTCCCTCACCCACGCACATTTTTGTATCACCACAGTGATACTTTTATAAGTGATTTACAGTGGTTTTACCTCATGTTGTAACATTAATTGTGAACGCTATTGTTCACGTAGTGAAATATATACATATAGTACAGCATTTAGAAAGAATGTACAAAATCCTACCTCTAAGAAGTAACACCCCGCACCCCCTCCCCCGTCCTCTGGTCTCCTTCATGCCAGCAGTGACGCTACTCAAAGCTAAAGTGCACATTACAGTAAATTGTCAAATATTTGTAGAGTTTAATTGTCAATTATTAATTCATTTTTATATGAGATCTTAATGGCTATAATTCTAACTGCAATTAATAGGGTAAAACCAAAAAAAAATATTTAAAATGGGTATTTATGGTTGTGTGGAACTAATCGAATGATTTTTCTTTATTACATTCAATGGGGAAAATTGTTTTGGTATACGAGAATTTTGAGTTACGAGCTCTTGGAATGAGTTAAACTCGTAAACTGAGGTATTACTGTACATCAATAATACATTTAAAATATTGAATCTATGAATCAAGTTCAATAACAACGAATGCCACTAGAACTAAGGTCGGTAAACCTGCGATATAGCGTCGGTAATTAGGCGGCACCCACTACCATACCAGAAATACTTTAGCAGACGACAACTTCTTTTTTTCACTATAACGTGGCACGCTTGTCAAAACTGCTGCTTTATGGAGCGAGGCGTATATGTTGATTTCATTGGTGATACCCATGACAACGAGTTCAATGAACAGGTAAATAAAATAAATATATATATATATATATATATATATTTGTATAAATATATGTATTTCTTCTTTCAGCTGAACAGGATCACGAAGTGACGGACAATTGTAGTAAATCATGATTTGCTTGTTTTGGCTCCTAACATCGATTTAACAACTGAAAATAGCCGATCTCCATACGATGAAAATACGACTATAAAAAACGAATTCGATGTTTACCAGATGTTCAAGCAAAATGCTAACCCTACACATATTAGCACCCACCTGTGCTATCTGGGACTCTGTGATTAATATTGTCTGTGATTAATATTGTTACGCTCTGATCCAGTGCAGTTATTATAGAGCGTGCCCGTATGACGTCACACGCACCGTCGCCGCCATAATGGGGGACAAGTAGAGCTGGATACAGCGTACAGCGCGCACCGAATGTTAATCATGTTGTGAAACAGTCATATTTTAGGCTGCCTAAGGTAATAACACACCAAGGTGATCGTACACAACAGTTGTCAAAGGCCATACGTGAGAAATGCAAACAGTCGAATTCATGTTGAGAGAGTGATTGGATTAGTCCGTCAGAAATATTCAATGCTATCATCCAGATCTGGACATACACTATTTGCTTCTTGCCCATCAAAAACCTAATAAAATTAAAGGTGAACAATGTAGATCATGATTAGATCACATGTTGTGTTCGGTAGAAGATTGACTTCCGTAGACCAGGTCACAATTTCATACGGATCCTGTCCCTTTATTAACGCTATTTTGCCTCGTACCTGTCTCTTTCAAAATTCTCAAGTCCATCTATATATTTAGTTTGACTCTTACGCTCACTTTTCTCCCTAGATTTACATAAAAGTTTTTTTCTGCGATAACACTTGCTTTAACGTCGCTTCCCCCATGACATTGATTAGAAGTGGTCCCCCAAAATGGCGGCTGTCGTGAAAATACTACATCACGATCGGGCGCACTCTATACGCCAGTTTGACACGACAGCTTACATAAAACCTTTCCGTTTCCTACTTTAAAATACTTCCACACCTGCTCATTTCAGTGGTCATATTTAAATGCACAGCAAATGACAGGAAGAAAACGCATACGAGATCTGCGGTAAAGATTTCTCCTTTAGTTTCAAACGTTTTAAGTTAATGTTTTATTTTTAAAAACTGTTTTTAACCCTTTGACATGTTATTTTAAAATGTTCTCGCCGATTAACAGCAACAGATTCATAGGCAACAGTTATTTTAAAAAGTTTGTTTCCATGGCGACGTGTCATGCTTGTCACGTGACACCGCAGCCACAAAAGCGTATCGCATTTTATTTAGTTTTTCTTATTTATTCAAAATATTCATCAATTTGTTGACTATTTCATCAACTATCTGATATTCATATTCTCAAATATGTGGAAGTGAATGCGTTTTGTTGATTAAAAGCTTTATAATGATCATGTTAGCTGATCTATGATGCGCCATGTTAGTTTGCGCTGCAGTGCAGAGAATCTCATCGTCTAATTTACAACATATAAATTCAGTCACTTCTCCCGAAATACATGACAGTAAGTGTCTGGTGAAGTGGGAGAAGAATAGAGTGAACTTTTTAGTTACCTTTGCAATGCGTATCTGAATGAATCTCGTAAATTTATAATTGAATGGCTATTTCTGCTTTTATTGGCATCCGTGTGTATTTTTCAAACCATAAATGTATTGTTTTGCCAGTACTTATGAGTATTTAAATATCTGAAACCTAAAATAAAGGTATGTGGTTGAAAACACAGAATAGTTCTGAATAGCTCTGAGCGTCTCAAGATTAGCTGTAGTTGCGCCAAAAAATTTAGCGGTTGATCGCAAGACGCACAAACATTCTAAACGTACTGGTGTGATCATACATGTCAGAGGGTTAAATGTAAAATTAATATGTCATTTGAACTATAAGAACTTTTTTTTATTTTCTAGTGTAGCCGACTAGTGTTTTCGGGGTGTCGACTAGTCACAGTTGTACCGTGTAGTCGACTACACTCGCACATCCCTACCTTTCACGCAGGTTAATGTGCTCTGTGTGGCACCCCGCTATAACACACTCCTGACTTTTCTCTTCTCTTTATTAGGGATGAGTGAGTACAGCATTATCTGTATCTGTTAACCATATTAATTATCTGTATCTGTACTCGGACTGGGACTAACATGGAAGTGGGTGGGGTTTAATCCAGAAGTGGACAGGTTGTCTTGAAATGGACGGGGCTTTAACCGGTATGTTATTTTTAATCATGCAATTTTTATTGGTTAAAAAACTGGTTAGCAGACGTAAAAAAAAAAGCAGAGAGGCAACCATGTCTGAACAAACCCCACGTTTACCAGAAGTCTACTGGTTAATAAGTACGTACTACAAACAAACAGAGATAAAAAAACAAACCTGAAGCTAAAGAAACCCTAAAAGTTAACGTAAAAGACCCGTGAACCTGAGAGCGCTGTTTTCTTCTCAGTGTTCTGCGTATGAATGAGCATAGCGGGACACAGCAAATCTGTATGTGTAGGGGAGGGGCGCTGTGACTAGCCTATCACAGAACGCTGACACAGTCAGCTATTTTTATTCAATCCGAGCACCGATATTGACTCATATTACTCGTATAGTTCTCGTACTCGACAAAAGTGCTTTATCCGTACCGGATACTTGTTTCAGCCAAGTTTCCGGCTCAACTCTACCTCGTTGAAGAAATTACCTACTCTAAGTTGAAGACTGACGTGTCGGACAGGGGGCTGGGAGCGGTCCTGTCCCAAGACATAGAGGGGGAGGTATTGTTGGTGCTGTACATCAGTCGGAAGCTCTTGAAGAACCATAGAAAAAGAGTGTCTGGCCATCAGGTGGGCCATCCTAACCTTCCTCTATGAAGAACTGATGTACAGCACCGGCTGTTCCTCCTCCTCTATCTTCTGGATCAGGACCGCTCCCAGCCCCCTGTCCAAAGGGTCAGTCTGCAACATAAAAGGAAGAGAAAAGTCAAGAGAGTGTAATAGGGCCACCACACAGAGCAACATTAACCAAGGTTGCTGACACGGCTCCGTCCACTGGACTGGATCTGGTGAGGTCCAAATACCTAGGCACAAAACTAATATCCCACCAGTCCCAGGAACTGCTTTACCTCCTTCTTGGTCTTGGGTCACAGGCAGGTCGCAATTGCTGCAGTTTTATCAATTTGAAGACAAACCTGCCCATGAGCCAAGTGGAAACCCAGATACCTGACCTCCACATTCCCAACTGCACACTTCCTCGGGTTGGCCATCAGTCCAGCCAATCTCGGCGCCCTCAGGACCGCCCGCAGGTGCTCCGTGTGTCACTGCCAGTCATTGCTGTAGATGATGACGTCATCCAGATAGACAGCGGCATGTGTAGCTTGTGTAGCTCTTATCCAATGCCTCTGGTTGAATCAGGCTTTGATGAATCAAGGTTTGGTTGCATCCTGATCCACCAAAAAGCCTGATACATACCCCCATTAATACTCACAGGTATTTGGTGCAACCCTGGAGAGACTACAGACATGATATAAGAGTGCATTGGGTGTACAACAGGACATAATTAAAGCACTATATAAATGCTTCCTTCCAACCCTACTTCATGGTGCACGCTTCACTGGGGGCTTGAGGATTGGTATTTTCCTAGTCCTGTACATGTTTTGCTGGCATCCCAGTCTTTCCTCACAAAACTGCTTCTGTCCTCCTTTCCTCAGTGGATCAGGCCCAGGTTTGGGAAATGATGATTCTCCAGTGCCGTCCTTCGTCTCAAACCATTGCTCGTCATAAACTCTGTGAGGTTTAGAGCGACTCTTTACAATCCACTTGTGCTGCATGGCTTCCTGTGGCGTCATGCGCATCTTCGGGTCCCACCTGGAAAAGTAAGCAAGTATACATGGTCTGTACATTTACATTCATCAGACAAATACACAAATCCCTTTTATAGTAATAAAACTGAACATACGTCAGGCAGCGCTGCACGAAATCCAAAAAAGCGTGGTTGGTGGTCCCCAGAATACTGACGAGAGGTCTAGAATTGGGGTGTCTGTTGCCTGTGGTTCTGCCTACAGTCTGGTGTTTCCACTTATAAGCTTTAACAGAACAAAACACACAATACCAGGTAAGCACAAATGACCTAAAACCAACTGGGAAATTCTCATCATGTGTTTTGAGCTCACCAAAGAATGCAGTCCAAAAATCTGACTTCTCCATTTCAACAGTCGAAGGAATTCCAAGCACCTTAACAACAACACAATCAATATAAACTCAGAAATTAAATAAATATTTGTGTTTCTGAAAGCAGGCTTTCATACACTGCCTTTACCTCCATTATACAGGACAGCTGATCCAGCTCATTTTTGCCTCTGAAGATGGGCCGCCCAGTGTGGAGCTCTACTAGCAGACAGCCAAGGCTCCACATGTCCATGGCGGTGGTGGAGGGCTGATGGAGCAGCGATTCAGGAGCACGGTAACAACAATTGCCATTGTTGCTGAAAACTATAGTTGATTAAGAGAGAGAGAGAGAGGGGAGAGTCATGAAAATGCAAGAATAACAGTTATTATCTCACATTTAAAGCACCTGAAACTGAACTCACCTTGATCATCCTGAAAGCAGCCGGATCCAAAATCAGCCACCTTGACGTCAGAGTTTTCATCTTCATCAATCGTCAGGATGTTGTCCTATAAAGCAATAGCATTTCAGAGCAGATTATTTCCCTGCAGATCTTTCATCAGTGCATCCAACCAAAGACAAACAATCTGATAACGTATGACTTGTGAAGTTAAAAGGACGTTGAGTGTAGGTTAACTTACAGGCTTGAGGTCACCGTGCACGATCCGCTCATCATGAAGCACCTGCAGGCACTCCAGCATTGAGCAGGTATATCGATGGATCAGCTTCTTGGTGAATCCACGGCGGTCTCGCTCTTTAAGAACCTCTTTCAGGTTTGTGCTATGCAGAGGTAAACACATTTACTTTAGAAACTGATTAAGATCTGAGTTTCTGCTACATGCACTAGTATTAAAAAAAAGGATTGTCCTGCAACCAGAAGCTGCTCAAATCTATCCTCTCATTCACACTCACCCCAGAAGCTCGAAGGTGATGCAGAGATGTTTTCGAAAGATGAAGTGCTCTTTCATTTGGACGGTGTTAGCGCTGGTGTCCTTTTCTTTTTTGCGCAGAGCCTCCAAAATCTTGACCTCGGTCATGCTAATTTTATCATCTTTCCTTTTACGAAACACAGATATACTGGGTTAAGCTCTAGCCAAACAGCAGAAACAGTTGTTCAAGTTTATATAGCACATTTAAAAACAGCCACAAGGCGGACCAAAGTGCTTTACATTACAAGTTAAATAGTTAAAAGAAAACAGACGAAAAAACAAGACATTATAAAATGTTAAAAGACAATGAAGAGATTTGAATGTGGAGAGAGTAGAAGCAGCACTTATGTTGTTGGGAAGGCTGTTCCTTAAGGTAAGACCAGCCACAGAAAATGCTCTATCACCACGGCTCTAGTTTTGTGTTTTAAGTCTCTTTTAAATGATAACATCATTGGTTAATACAGAAATGTACATAAAACCAAATACAAATAATTAAGAAGCATGTTTGCACTTTTCAATTACAGAATGTAACAGACGCTTACCTTCTGCGCAGTATTTTAACTGCAACCGTCTCATTGGTCTTGTGATCCCGACATTTGAGGACCTGACCGAATGAGCCTTGACCCATCACTTCAAGCACCTCATAACGATAGGCGATGTGGTCGTGAGCAACCTTCGAACAACACAATAGAAACATTTATTATCCAGAAGATCACAGCATCTCAGTTATCAACCGTTTGTATTGAAAAAGCAATCACAGGACTTCAGATTTAATATGAATGTAATGCTGTTTTGTTGCCAAGTTCCATTCTTACTTGGCACAATGCTTTAAGACAATATACAAGTATGATTTTAAAACCATTTCAAATCAATATTTCATGTATACGATTAATTATTTGGGAAAATGTACATCCACATACTTATTATAAATCAATAACATCTAACAGGCTGCACATTATCCCTTACCTAGTATATTGAACAATTTACATT
This sequence comes from Rhodeus uyekii, assembly GCA_037043235.1. Lineage (NCBI taxonomy): Eukaryota > Metazoa > Chordata > Actinopteri > Cypriniformes > Acheilognathidae > Rhodeus > Rhodeus uyekii. The sequence continues at coordinate 3,589,461 of JAWRVZ010000011.1, read as the reverse complement.
AATAAAAACAAATACCATAATATAATAGCCTTTCTCATCCTCATAGTTCTGGATCTTCATGGCTTTCAGGCCGAGATACCAAAACTCAGAGTATCCCTGAATCTCCTCCTTCTCAAACTCAGTCAACCGTTCGCCATATTTTTTCATGACCTCTGACAAAGAAACGTGACAAAAAACATTCAGGAAAAATATTGACAAGATTGTATCATTGTAATACACTTTAGTTGCACACTCTTCAAATAAACTTTTGAAATGCATATGAACTAAAGGTGAAACAATAATCTGATACCTTTGACACCAAGAGGTTTCTTCTTTTTTGTGTCCACCTTTCCAGAGACATCAGCGCCTGATTTCTGCTCCTTCTGAAGAAACAACAATTCAGTTTCTATAGTTTTGCGTATATTTTTTTTCTAAGGCTTTGTAAGGAGTTAACATTTCTCACTAGAATGTTTTATCTAATGAATCAAAAGATTTGTGACTTCAGTGCTTTAATTGCAAAGTAACTCACAGAGACGCTCTTATGAGAGACGCGTGAGCTGAGTTTGGGATGAGGCTCGGAGGGAGGGTGTAACAGTTGTCCGTTCTGTTGTTTGGGGTTTGTTCCCTGCACAACCACTGGACAAATGTCATGCTAGTTTCCATCAACTGCAAAGAATTATGTCAATCTAAATGAAAACGTATGAGACTAATAATTATGCAAATTATTAAACACTGCAGATGTAAAGCTGGGAAATACTGTCTTTATCATATCCACTGATTTTGGAAAAAATGCAAAACCGGGAAAACATTGGCCATAAAATTGCTGTTTTCCTGTTTATTAATGTTTGTCCATAATTCCAAAGCTTTGTTTAGAGTTCAAATGCTTTGTTTTGATGGTTTTTATTGTAAACTGCATTTATTTTACTCTTGCACGTTTATGATTTAATTATTCGATTGTCATCCAGTCAGAATCCCTGCAGTTCCTTCATGAACTCCAGTTACAGAAACAATTATGTTAAACCATAATTCATGAAAACTTCATGTTTACAAAAAAGAATGGAATATATTTTTAAAACTTAAATCCGTCAAGCTTTTAAGAATCTCTGTATTTAACACTTACATACAGTTTAAGCTAAGCTTTCTTAAGCCAACATACAAGCTGTTTGTTCACAAATTTTATTGAAACTCATAAACCGTTTGAGAGTAAATCACATTTCCATACCTGATTCGGTACCGGACGCACCCGCTTCCTCCTGAAGTCTGAAATGCGCTTCAGGGTTTGTGGTTTGTCCGGCGGCCGAGGAGCGCAGGTTTTCTTCAGCTGCACATCCATGACTTTTGATCGACTGGGTGAGTGAATCGAGTCAAAGTCGTTAAAGGCGAGCTGGAAACGAGTTTTACCGAATCGTCGCAAACGGCTGATACACACAAGTCGTTAACGGCTGTGATCGGTCGTCAGAAATGTCGGTATCGTCGGTACAAACTCAACTGAATCGCAGGTATAAACCGCATAAACAGTGCAGATCGCCTGTAGATGTGAGTCTGAATTGTCGCAATGAGACTTTTAGAGCGATGACGTCACTGTGAGCGCGGAATCTAATTCGAATGTAACGCGAATCTACGTAAAGTGTTAGAGATGCAGATCTCTCTCACTCTCTCTCTCTCTCTCTCTCTCTCTCTCTCTCTCTCATGCATGCAAAATATAGGTCTGACATGCATATAATGCTAAGTGGGGTTTAAATCACGCTTCATTTGACTTGTGCAGCTTAATTACTTCACTTTAGTGCCATATTTTGTGTTTGAATTTCGTTTGTGCAGCATCCCCATATATTTCCATGGCAACACTACTGAAAGTGGAAGGCCTGTTCATATAAACTAGTGCAAGAACAAACCAAAACAAAAAAATTGTGATTTTCGGTAACATATTTACATTTGCTAAAAGGATGAGGATTGAGTTCATTCACAAGGGGTCCAACCTCTTCTTCGCTGGACAAGACTGTCTTGACAACATAATATTTTGGGTTTGCTCTTAAAGAACTTTACCATACTCCTGCAAGGCCTGGTTCAGCCTTGTGTTTATGGCAATGCTGGTACACTCTTCAAAAGTGCATATATGTACTTTTGCACAAGCAGGGATGGCCATGGTGAAAATGGCTTGCTGATGTCAGAGGAGAATGGATAGATGGGCTCAAGCTGATTGAAAGAAGCAGCAGAAGCCGAAATAACCGCTCGTTATATACAAGGTGCAGAAGAGCATCACAGAACAATCAACACTTCCAACATTGAAGCAGACGAGCTACAGCAACAAAAGACACACCAGGTGCCATCCCTCTCAGCTGAGAACAGAAACGGAAGATACCATTCACACGGGCTCACCAAAACTGGACAATAGAAGATTGGAAAAACGTTGTCTGGTCTGATGAGTCTCGATTTCTGCTGCTGCGTTCAGATGCTAGGGTCAGAATTTGGCATAACAAAATGAAAGCATGAATATTCACTCACCTAAAGAATTATTAGGAACAGCATACTAATACTGTGTTTGACCCCCTTTCACATTCAGAACTGCCTTATATCTACGTGGCATTGATTCAACAAGGTGCTGAAAGCATTCTTTAGAAATGTTGGCCCATATTGATAGGAGCATCTTGCAGTTGATGGAGATTTGTGGGATGCACATCCAGGGCAAGAAGCTCCCGTTCCACCACATCCCAAAGATGCTCTATTGGGTTGAGATCTGGTGACTGTGGGGCCATTTTAGTTCAGTGAACTCATTGTCATGTTCAAGAAACCAATTTGAAATGATTCAAGCTTTGTGATTATGGTGCATTATACTGCTGGAAGTAGCCATGAGAGGACGGGTACATGGTGGTCATAAAGGGATGGACATGGTCAGAAACAATGCTCAGGTAGGGTGTGGCATTTAAACATTGCCCAATTGGCACTAAGGGGCCCAAAGTGTGCAAAGAAAACATCCCCCACACCATTACACCACCACCACCAGCCTGCACAGTGGTAACAAGGCATGATGGATCCATGTTCTCATTCTGTTTACGCCAAATTCTGACTCTACCATCTGAATGTCTCAACAGAAATCGAGACTCATTTTTCCAGTCTTCAACTGTCCAATTTTGGTGAGCTCGTGCAAATTGTTGCCTCTTTTTCCTATTTGTAGTGGAGATGAGTGGTACCCGGTGGGGTCTTCGGGGCGTGCGTGTTGTGGCTTCACAAATGCTTTGCTGCAAACCTCGGTTGTAACTGGTGGTTATTTCAGTCAAAGTTGCTCTTCTATCAACTTGAATCAGTCGGCCCATTCTCCTCTGACCTCTAGCATCAACAAGGCATTTTCTCCCACAGGACTGCTGCATACTGGATGTTTTTCCCTTTTCACACCATTCTTTGAAAACCCTAGAAATGGTTGTGCGTGAAAATCCCAGTAACTGAGCAGATTGTGAAATACTCAGACCGGGCCGTCTGGCACCAACAACCATGACATTCAGTCTGGAGTTCAGGAGATTGTCTTGACCAGGACCAACCCCTAAATGCATTGAAGCTACTGCCATGTGATTGGTTGATTAGATAATTGCATTCATGAGAAATTGAACAGGTGTTCCTAATTATCCTTTAGGTGAGTGTATAATCCATTTCAGCATTAGTCATCCATTATTTTAATGTAAATGTTTCAGATGTTCTTTAACATCATAAGGAGATTTAAAAAAAAAAAAACGGTTGACGGCAAGACAGGGTCTACATGCAGTGTTCTGAGCGAGCGAGCAAGCAGGATGTCACGACTGGTGGTGTGCGATGAGGAGAACCACGACGAGACACGGAGAATTCAGAACGGAAAAACTTTACTAAACAGGGAAGTCATCCACACACCAACACGATACACGATTACAGAATTAACAAGAGACAAATGACTAGGGAGAACATGGGAATTAAATAGGAAGGATAACACAGAACAGCTGAACACCAAACAAGGGGGAGTGGCTAACATCAGAGGACGGGAACACCTAAGGGACACATGAAGTGAAACTAACAAGACCCAGGCAGGAACACATGTAACATAACGCCCCCCTTCTGGTAGGCGCGTCCTCGCGCCGACCATGAGACCACTGCGGAGGGTGGGCGGGGGACCAGGCGGGGGACAGAACCGAACCAAGTAAACATGATAACAATAAATAAATAGTCTTCAACCACAGAGAAAAAATAAAAATAAATAAACACTCTTATCAAAAAATAAATAAATAAGTCCAGGAGGAGGGAAGGGAGGAATGAGCCAAGCTGGCTCATACAAGGCCGGTGGATCAGGTGGCGCCGGCGGGGTGAGCCAGGCAGGCTCGGGCACGGCCGGTGGGGTGAGCCAGGCAGGCTCGTGCAAGGCCGGCGGGTCAGGCGGCGCCGGCGGGGTGAGCCAGGCAGGCTCGGGCAAGGCCGGCGGGTCAGGCGGCGCCGGCGGGGCGAGAGTCACTTGGGGCGCCGGCAGGGCGAGAGTCACTGGGGGCGCCGGCAGGGCGAGAGTCATTGGGACGGCGTCCTCCGGGCTGGTAACGGGTTCTGGGACGTCGGCGAAGGCCGGCGGCGGCTCTGGGATGTCCCAGAAGTCCAGCGGCGGGTCGGGCCTCAGTTCAGGCAGCTCTGGCGGTTCGGGCCACAGTTCAGGCAGCTCTGGCGGTTCGGGCCACAGTTCAGGCAGCTCTGGCGGTTCGGGCCACAGTTCAGGCAGCTCTGGCGGTTCGGGCCACAGTTCAGGCAGCTCTGGCGGTTCGGGCCACAGTTCAGGCAGCTCTGGCGGTTCGGGCCACAGTTCAGGCAGCTCTGGCGGTTCGGGCCACAGTTCAGGCAGCTCTGGCGGTTCGGGCCACAGTTCAGGCAGCTCTGGCGGTTCGGGCCACAGTTCAGGCAGCTCTGGCGGTTCGGGCCACAGTTCAGGCAGCTCTGATTCTGGCTGGCGGATCTCTGGATCTGGCTCTGGCTGGCGGATCTCTGGATCTGGCTCTGGCTGGCGGATTTCTGGATCTGGCTCTGGCTGGCGGATCTCTGGATCTGGCTCTGGCTGGCGGATCTCTGGATCTGGCTCTGGCTGGCGGATCTCTGGATCTGGCTCTGGCTGGCGGATCTCTGGATCTGGCTCTGGCTGGCGGATCTCTGGATCTGGCTCTGGCTGGCGGATCTCTGGATCTGGCTCTGGCTGGTGGATCTCTGGATCTGGCTCTAGCTGGTCCGCGAAGGCCGGCGGCGGCGCTGGCAGGTCCGCGAAGGCCGGCGGCGGCGCTGGGAAGGCCGGCGGCTCACGCGGCAGTTCGGCCGCGGGATTCGGCTCTCCCTCGGCCGCGGGACTTGGATCCTTCTCGGAAGCGGCAGGCTCGTGCAGCCTCCAGGCGCGCACGGCTGCCGCGAAGAAAAACATTTTTATAGCCCTCTGGGCGATGGCGAGGGTGATCGGCGCTGACGGACAGGTTGTAGTGGGCTCAGGCGCTGACTGACGGCTCGCGCCGTGCTCTGGGACGGCAGCCCTGTGCAGACTCCAGGCGCGCACAGCTGCCGCAGTGAAGAAGCAACGAATCGTCCTTTGGGCCATGGCGGGGGCGATGTGGCAATCCATCGGAAAGTCTTTAGTGGGCGACCAACCCGGTCTCTTGTTCTGTCACGACTGGTGGTGTGCGATGAGGAGAACCACGACGAGACACGGAGAATTCAGAACGGAAAAACTTTACTAAACAGGGAAGTCATCCACACACCAACACGATACACGATTACAGAATTAACAAGAGACAAATGACAAGGGAGAACATGGGAATTAAATAGGAAGGATAACACAGAACAGCTGAACACCAAACAAGGGGGAGTGGCTAACATCAGAGGACGGGAACACCTAAGGGACACATGAAGTGAAACTAACAAGACCCAGGCAGGAACACATGTAACACAGGACAACCATAGTATACGCAACATCAACAGACAATTAGATAGGGCTAAACACAGGGCTTAAATACACATCAAACTGAGGAACAAATAAGACTAATTAACAAGACACACATGAACAAAATGAACTAAATAGGTTACCATGGTAACATAAGGGCAGATGACAGGGGAAATCTGAACTGAAAACAGACAGACAACAAAACGAGGTGAACACTAACCATCACTAAAATCAATTGTAAAATAATTGTTGATATATAGTGGAGTATGGAGCCATAAAATGATCGTTCAGTCTTGGAAAAGTGTAATGAGAAACGTTTGAGTTTATTTGGAGAAGTAATTCCTAGGAGAAGTAATGGAGATAAATGGATCTTATTTGTGTTTCCCATGGGAAGACTTCCACATGTACTGTCTCTGAGGTCTGGTGGAAAAGGGGTAATGAGGACATGGCATTTTACAATTTTCTGCAAATCATTCTGAAGGTGGCCAGTGCATAATTGCTGAGAAACTTCTTAAAGCTAATTATATAAAGCTAATGTGGTGCGTGGTTGGTGCTGAGAGTGCGTTATTGCTCAGCGAATGTGGAACAGTAGGTAGGAATTGTGCAGATCTGCAAAGATGAAAACCAGGAGCAGTGGGATAAGTAGACGTCAGAAATGGGTAGGCAAAAAAATCAATGTATAATTATATATAATTATTATGAAATTGTTTTGTACGACCAAAATAAGAAAATCTTGATCCCAGTAAACATAAATATGTTCAAAGAACATGTTGCTAACCTTCTAATTAAGTTATGAAAAATGGGAGTCAGTTTTATCATTTTGCAAACATTATGCATGTCATAGTGTGGTCAGGCAAAACCAAGAAAGGGATCCAATTTCAGCATTTTAACACAAAAAAGATGATCCACAATGAAGAAAATAACTGGCAAAACACGTGGCAGCATAAACACCAACAGACAAAGAGCTGAATAAAGTGAAGGATACATACACAGAGGCAAATGAGGGAACTAAATGAACAACATGGGAACATAATTAGTGATTAATAGGACACAATAGGAAACTAGGCCAACTTACAATGACAGGAACACAGGAAAACATGAAGAGGGAAAACATAATCAAAATTCAGTGAAACTAATCAGAACAGAGCATGCATTTTATAATGGGAAGACTACGTTTTAATTTTCTCTGAACATCCTAAAAAACTTTAAGCAAACGTAAACTAAAACATTAGAGGAAAAAATACATTTCATGATTATGTTATTAATGTTTAGGAACATTTTTAAAGATCAGGTAACGTTGAATGCACATTGTAGTAACGTTACTGGAAAGAGCATTAGTTTGAGAAAACCTCGCCAAAATATCAGCAAAAGTTCTGAGAACATTTCCTGTTAGCTGGAATGATGATGTGTGTGTGTTGCATGCAGGGCCCCAAAATGGCAAATGCTAGTCAAAACGGCTTTGGCTGAGTGAAGGCTGGTGCGTCTGTCTGCCGGTGTCTCATGTATTTTGAACGTTTTTACAATCTCACTGAATATTTTCTTGACTTGATGTGCTTGATATACCAGTGAGTTAGCCTCCACTTTCTACCCAGTCTATTAATAAATAATCTGTGGTTTGAAGGAGCTGTGTAATTTCTGTTTAACGAAAGGTTGCCCTGTCCTGAATCCTGTCGACTGCTTTTTAGTTTCACGGTGCTTGCCAGATTGACTGGGTTAGATGGTTCCAGCTGCTCTTGTTTAATTTTATTGCTGTTTTTGCAGTTTGTGCAGTTTCACTCACACTCTTTGTCCACTCCGATATGCATTGGCACTAATAGGATGCATTTGTATACTATGGGACAACTGAGTCTAAAACTCTTGTTTGCCTGTGCTTCTCTGGGAATTGCATGCCACCCTCGTTATATGCATCAGGAGTCTCATCATACCTATGAGACCTGCAATGAATTCAACGGCTGTATTACATCACAATGGTCAACTACTCGTTGTCGCGCCAATAGACCAGTGGCTGTGGGTGATGGTATCAACTTGGACCATGTTTGCCTGATGGAAAGCTTATCTATAAAAACTGCTGCATCTGCAACTCTTTTATTAATATGGCACATATTTAACAAATCTTTCATATGGAATGAATTCTTTAGTTCCAGGTACTTTTTATTCTTGACAGAGACCGAGGATGTCGGGTATTTAATAGCTCCTATTAAATAGCTCCTTATATTCATAGCTCCTCCCAATCATTTTTTGGGGGGACTTGCTACTTGCTTGTCGCAACCATCCTTGTCTCCTATTCCCTCATCTCAGCCAAGAGGGCTGAGCTGCCGGCTCCATCCTGGCCCCCTGAAGTACTGGCTCATCCCTGGCCCTCTAAACCATGACCACCACCCTGGAGGTTTCCCGTCCTGGTGTGTCTCTCCTCGTCAGCCTCCAGGGTTTTTGGATGTTTTACATTACTGACCTCCTTCAACCATATTCTGTAGTGTGTTCTCTTTGTTCATTAGGTTGAGTGTTTGTAACTGTGGTCCCCAAGTTGTGAAATGCCCTTCCTTTCTCTGTCAGGTCCTCTACCACATTGTCCACATTGAAATCTAGGTTGAAGAAGCAGCTGAATGTACAGCTTTTTCCAGGTATACAGACCTGTTTGGATACGTAAAAGGTTACATGCATAAAGACTGAATGAGAACTGAGACATAAAGAAGAAGCCACAGGGCATTCATCAATAAACATGCAGGGAAGCTTCCATGTTCCTTCAGACAAAAGCAAACCCCTGCTGTGTCTCTGTAGAATATCCCAGATTCGTGAGAGCAAAGCATAGATTTCAATAGGCCAGGAGGTGCAAGAGCAAGAGAATATAAGTTTCCAGATCAAAGCAGCAATTGTTTCACCAAGCTCGTTTATCGACATGACTTAAAATACTAAACAAATCTTCTCTAATGAACAGAGGATTATACCTGAAACGCTATCGGAAAATCCCTAATCCCATCGATCTCTGGTGTGCTTTCAACTCCATGTGAGATTTCATAACGTCACTGCTTTAATTTTTATTGTAGTGTCATATGTGCAGTTACATGAGATTTTATGTATCATTTTTCATGGATCTATATAAACCAGAGAGCCTCATTTTGTACGGAGTGTGCTCTATATAGACATTCATGGTACAACAAAATCCTTAAATCGTTCAATACATTTTGTGCTAAAAAAATTATATGGTCAACATCAAAGGATCAAAAAAAGTGTTCTAAAAATCCTTCATGTAAATAACGGTTTACTTGTAAAAAATAAATAAAATGGAAAAACTTGTTTAATTAATCTTTAAATGAAAAGCTGCAGAAAATGTTTGCATTAATCTCTAATTAAACGCCTAACACCTGCATTTAAGCCAGAGTGAAAGAAGTGCTTTCATGGGAAAGCATAAAGAGCATAAAGAAACGTAACTGACAAGAGTGAAGTTCACCTGAGGATTACAGCAGGAGTTTTAGTGTCATTCTTTATTAGCCTGTGATGGCTTTATTAGCTCATTCGTGATATTCCTGGAGAAAATCCACACAATCTGAATTATTAATATAAAATATATTAATAAAATAAGATTAATAACATCGCATTGGTGGACGTTGCAGACAGGTGGATAGTTATCCAGCAGCTCATAAAAAATGATATATGACACTCATATCCTGAAGATTTCTGTTCTTCACTTCATATTCTGAAATCTTCTGTTTGGATTCTTGTCCAACTGGCCTCAATGAATCCATCTGCTCTAAAATGCAATTTAATACGTTTTGTCCTGGTCCATTTTAAGCCTATGACTATTTTATCAATTTTATTTTTGATAAAAAAAATTATTTTGCCAAGTAAAACATGTTGCTGGATCAACATACACTGTTCATCCTGAAATAACATTCCTGTCTAAAAACATCCTATCTATAATGTATAACTCAAATTAGACTAGAATGATTAAGGTAATTATGGTGTAGAATCCCTTGTAAGCCTAAAATTAATATTAACAAAACCACTATCCCTCAAATCAGATTGGTTGATTGGATGTTGTTTCAGGATCAGCAAGGATTTCACTCCAGGAACATTTTCTACTTTGTGAAATCACATTAACAATTAACGATAATGCTGATGCTTCAAGGTAATTGCATTTTAAAAGTGAAAGTTGTTTAAATTATGGATTTCAATTAAATTGTGCTTTCCTTCTTGTTCATTCTCCCTAAACTGGTGTTGGTGTTTTTTGGGATTAACTGAGTTTATTTGTAAGCTTAGACATTTGAATCCCTCATTCTGATGTGGTAATGGGAGCTTTCTTTCCGGCTGATATTTGTTTTTGAAATGAGATTTTCTCAAGCACACCATTGTTTTCTATTGCTTAGATTTTTGTAGTTCTGTATTTCAGTGGTGGTTTCTAAGGTATGGCTCATATTGAAGGTTAATATTCTGAACAAACTTCTAACCCCAAGTATTAGACTTCAGCACATGAAAATGTGGAGAAAAAAAACTTTTTAAAACAACTAATTACAAATTAATTGATTGTTGCTACAACACATCACTACACAGGTCAACAATACACAATCTTACCAGATTTGCAAACTATAGTCCCTCCCTGTAACATTCTAGGTCTGACTAAGATGATCAAGATGTAAAAAGGTTCAAAAACAAAATTGAGTAAACAAACAGGTAATGCAGAGGAAAGAGGGCAGCATAACAGAGTACAATATACGGCAGTGCACAGGCAGAGGGATGTCTGACCAAGATGGAGCCATTAGTCATTACTGACTAATAACCTTTTCATTACAATTAAAGTGAAATTACTGAACCTAAATATAGAAGCCTGATTATAATGCTCATTTAAAAGAAAAAATGTCAGATGGTCTAAGAGGTTTTTGCATTTGTTGTCTTCATAATGAAGCATTGTAAACAGCATTCTCAAATTTAAAAGATGGAGAAATATAAAACATATTTTAAGTCTATTGCAAAATATGCATATACGTATTGTGGTGAGCTGCCAGCAGCTCATCAAGCGTCACCCCAGGCAACACTCACACACACACCAGCTGGGGAGCAATAACCAATCCCAGCTGATGGCATTCAGTCAATCATCTGGACAAGGACATAAACACCGATGGAGACAGATCTCACAATCTTGTGTCCGTTCTCCTTTTTCCCATAGAAACCCGCTCCAATATTCAAATATGTTAGTATTTTTAGAGTAGGGAGACCAACTCGATTACAGCCTGATAAGTGCCTGACATTTCTCACCTTCAACCATAATTCTAACCATTTGCATAATTATATGTGATAATGCACATGGAGCTTTGAAAAGAAGGAAATTGGGTTCATTGTTGGGAGAGTCAACTGTCATATGTTGAAAAGAATCACACTTAAGTATGAGGAATTTAAATAAGCTTTATGGCATGATTCATAATTGTGCCCAAATTGCTAAATAATCTGACAAAAAGTTTCACTTTAGTAGCTCAAGTGAATATTAAGTATATTAAAGGAATCAGATGGATGAATCATGCACCATTTAAATACTGATATAACAGGATGATATAACAAACTATCCTTTTTTACTCCAAAATACACCAGCCTACTGAAATAAAATATCTATGAACCAATGAAGTGCTCTTCTTAACTATGACAGGAGGTATAAGGATTCATGCATGAATAACAACAGTCTTAACTACATGTTCGTACAGACATGGCCAAAAGTTGGCTGAACTGTCAAAAGCATTACTGTCACTTAAGCTCTAAGGATTGCAAAAGCTGATTCCAAATCACAAGTTCTCATTCTCCTGGATCTATCTACTGCCTTTTACACTGTTAATTATCAGATCCTTCTTTCCACCCTCTCGTGACTAGGCATCATAGGAACTCCACTTCACTGGTTTGAATCCTATCTCACAGATAGGTGCTTCAGGATTGTGTGGTGCGGGGAAATCTCCAAAGAATGTCAAGTGGGGTTCCTCAGGGTTCAGTTCTTGGACCCCTTCTCTTCTCCATATACACCACATTACTCCGTTCCATCATACAGGCACACTGTTTCTCCAATCACTGCTATGCCGAGCTCTACATATCATTTAAACCAGATGATCCCACGGTAGCTGCGCGAATCATAAGCTGTCTCGCAGACATCTTGGTATGAATGAAAGGGCATCATCTGCACCTCAACCTGAAAAAGACAGAGCTTCTAGTCTTTCCTGAAAATCTCAATTTACAGCACGACTTCACCGTCCAAATTGGCTCCTCAGCGATTACCCCATCAAGGTCCACCTGAAAACTCGGAGTAATCTTTGAGATTACTCAAAATTACTTGATTGCTCAATTGCTTGATCACCCAGGTTGGCACTTCACATCAGGAGGATCAGGGCGTTCCTCAGTGAGCAAGCAACACAACTTCTCGTACAGGTCATGGTCATTTCCAGGCTTGATTATTGCAATGCTCTTCTGGTCGGTCTTGGTGTAGACCAAAACATGGTGTAGAATAGAAAATAAAAGTGCACACAAAACCAGGAGATCTCAGGCTGGGATCATGACACTAATGTTAAGATATATTTTTTTGAATCAACTGACCCTAAATATTATTACAGCATAGTAGGAATGTTTAAGGACAGAATGTTCAAGATGAAATTGAACTGAATTTCTCCTTATGGCAGAGGTAAACTAAAAATCTAATTTGATTAGATGAGAAAAGGAAAATATGCTGCTGTCAACAATGTCTCAACCCTTTCAAGCATGTATTTTGACAAACCCAGGATTTTTTCCCCCTGTGTATTTTTATTGCTCTTTGTGCATGAAAAAAAAAAATTCTTCAAGGAATTTTTCAAACGTCCACTTGAGTGGATAGTATGCTGTCAGGGTTCTTGTTTTGACAGAGCTGTGACACTTTGTCGTGTCTTTGTGGGTCTCTCTTGTATGTGAAGCATATTGTGTGTTGGGCGTGATGTTTCGATCCCAACACTTTGGTCTTGTTCAGTCTTGGTTTTGTGTCAGGATTCGGACATTCATGGGCCATGTGTTTGTCCCTGTTGTGAGCGCACGGGATGAGTGAACATGTGAGTGAACGCAGTTTCGAGCTTCGTTCGGGCCGTGCTCTCTCTTGTCCGCTTGTTTCATGTCATGTCTTGTCTAGTGGTGTGTCGCACGCAGATTGTTTTCACTGGCTGCGCGCTGTATTGTTTCGTGTGGACACGCAGCTTATGTGTGTTCGCATTGGCCGCATGTTCCTGTCATGTCATTGTGTAACCCCGCTCATCTTGTTCCCTCGTTATTGTTTGATTTGCCCCACCTGTCCTCTCTCATTGATCTTGCCTTGTGTGTCACTATTTATTCCCCTTGTTTTTATGAAATAGAGAACCTTTTCCACCCAGCGCATGAGTTCTCGCTCTTCTCTTCCATAAATCTTGACAGTATGCGTTTTCGGGTTTAACTCAAAAGATACTGTATTAAACATAATACAGTAAAAGCATATAAATATTGTGAGCATTTAACAAACCAATTAATAAAAATAATCATGTGAAAACTATCAAATATATTTAAAAATTCTGAAAAAAAAATACTGCAAACGCAATTTAAAATTACTTTGCTGAAATGATTACAGAAATTTTTTAGAATTCATGTAAAACAGGGTACCTGCATAATCAGTGTTCCTGCATGTCTTTCTGCCCAACTTGTAATCTCACCTTCAGAAGCCAGACAAGCATTTACAGCATGCAGACACCTACCCGACGAGAACGATTCCCTAAAGAGGCCCTGAAAAGTTTATTCATTTTAAACCAGCCCAAGAGGCCATTTTAATTTTTAACCAGCTTTGTCTTGTATTGTTTTGCTATTTGCAAATTGCAGTGAACCTTTTCAATTAAATCTGAATTGCCCGGAGGGCTATGTGTCAGAGGCAGCAACTTTTGGTGATGCAACGAAGGGTATTTCACTGCGAGATAAGGCAACGCTAATGGCTCATGACATCGCCATGACAATGAAACCGATGTGGTTTCCAAATTGGTTTGAGTTATTTTGAGTCTTACTATCACTGAGGGCAAATGGCTGTGGCTGCGACTGAGCCAGGGATTGTGGGATATGGCAGGGAGCCGTCCAATGTGATTTGCAGAAGCTTGTGCTACTGTTATATTTTCGTGCGATTTATTTGGTGTTTTTGATGCTGCTCCTGGAGGCCACTTTTATGCACATTTGATGTGGTTCTCTGATCTAATCAGCTCATTAGTGAAGTGCTATGCTTTGCTTTGACTCAAAGACTGCATTTCATTTGTTTAAAAGTTCATGTTCATCTCCTTGGGTGCTGCAATGTTCTTGTAACATCACACACACCCATTTTCTTTGAGAAACTGGAAGTCTTCACTGCTCCCTACACATTCAGCAGGGGTGTAATGTCATTACATACACATGGCATATATCATCACACGAGTCATGAGTCACATGAGTCAAGCAATCAGGACTTTGTTCGTCTTGGTAATTGATTCTGATTGGCTTGAAGGTTTGCATTAAAATCGTTTATACTACAAGGCAGTTGAATGGTTGATTTTGATTGGTTGACAAACATTCTCAGTTGTGCATTTATTTTCAGCGAAATGCACGGCTAAAGTAGTTCCAGGCAGGTCTTGAAAGCATTACAGTTCCATATCACTTAACCAAATAACCAAAACAACAGCTAATGAACCCAAACCCACAGCAACACAGAATAAGCAAATAAATATGGTAAACAATCGGATAAAAAGGACTAAAGGACTAACAACATTTCAAGCATAAAACTAAAGTCAGAAATGTTCTTATCTTGTCTGAAATGTACAAGACATTATAATAGTCCAACTCTTTGATAACAACTAGGCTACCCAAGAATGCCTATATAAAAATTTTCCTCTTGCATCAACATCTCTTCTCTTCTCTGATGACGTATTCACTGGGCGGGACAACCTGCAGCTCACATAAGATCCACCAATAGCAAACCACAAGCATCCAATCAATTCCTGATGGACAAAATCAATCCCGCCCTACATTTGTTCTTGTTCCATAAGCCGTTTAACTCAGATTTCGTCCCATAGGGAAGAAAAGACTACGTCCACTTCATGCTTTAAGGGTAAAACACCACTTTATACTAGTCCAGTATCATAAATATCATGATTGATACATCAAGTTTTATAGTATATATAGTGAGAATGTGAAGCATATACTAAATGAGGAAAAAACTTTGCCTAGATTTGTTCAGAGGACCACACTGAGCAAGATGAAACACTGTAAAAGTGCAAATAAGGTACACATAATTCCCAAGTAATTCACATCTCTTTCCCAGAGCAGGTTTGAGAGGTCTATGAGTGGTTTTTCTGCTGATAGTCAAAGCAGGACGGTGTTAGTATGCTGCGGAGGCAACAGGACTGTTGAACAGCCTGGGGAGGCGCTGAGATGTCCACACTGAGATGGGGGGATGTGGAGGTCGGGAACGATTGGAAAATGATCCAACCTGTCCAAGTGCTCAACAGCAGGCGGTCTGAGCTTGCAGCATGGCAGTGCAGGTGTCTGCCAACAGAGAACACTTGCCTTCCATTAAAGCAATTTCTGGAGTGTCGTTTTCTGGCATACTGGGAAAAGTTCTGCAAAAGAGATGTATTAGGTGGTGTTTTTCCCTTAAAGTCGGCATGAAACGGAAGTGATAGTCTTTACTTGCCTGAAAGTTATTTTGATTAAAGACTATGATACACACATAGACAAAAACGATGTGCACAGATACATAATTTACAATAAATTATTGACATATCTAATATTCAGTAAAAAAAATAAGTATTAAGAGGTGAACAAATAAGAAAAGCCAAATGAATTATATTTGATACATTTTAATGTGATTTTTCTAAATAATTATGTATGGAAAATCAAGTACACCTAAGTTGCTTTAGTCCAGAAAGTGTTCATCTTGAAACTGTCCCAGTCCTGTCCCTTCTGTGTATCTCCGTTGCCCTTCTTACACCTGTCTTGTTAGTTAATTACCCTGTGAGTCATGTCAGCTGATCCCCATTTCCTCGTGTATAAATCCCTCTCGTGTTCCCTTGTCCTTGTCGGTGATTGTCAGTGTTTACTGGTTTTCGGTGGTGTGTGGCTGACTTCCGGGTCAGAGTCAGAGTCAGAGTTTTGCACCCTTGTGTGCGTTTATATTTAAAGTGTTTTGTTTCTTCGTTTTGTTATTAAAGCTTGAGTGTTCTGGTAAGCTGCCTCCTCGTCTCTCAGCATCGCACACCAGCACAGAGTATAACAGAAACATTATTGAAAGTAATTTTTACATGTACTTTGTACAAATCAGAAAATATTTCACATTATGCTAAGCCTAGCTCTTACTTGCTATAAAAAGTATAAACTATCAATCAGATGACAGAAGGCATGTTGTAGATCAGGGGTCACCAAACTTTTCAGCCCGAGGGCCGCATTAACTGTGAAATAGCAGTTCGGGGGCCGACTACACACTCGAGGTCCAAATAAAAAAGAATCAATACATGGATGTTGTTTTTAATTATTTATTTAATATTATTTTATTTAGTTGTTACTTAATAACACACTGAAACCCACCAGTCCTGCGGGCTATATCACACATTTTATATGTTTATACATAATATTTTTGTACATTTTACATATCACACCTGCGAGCTATATGGAGATGCAAGAAAAAGCGTCTGCGGGTTATATCTGGGAAAAAACGGTATATAATCTCATTGACGGTGACCAGAAGTAGAAGTAAGCAGCGAATAAGGTTTTGTAATGTAGTGATCGGTTGGAAAACGTCTCCGTTTACTATCGTAAACTCTGTTATTTTTCCATATTCCGTTTAGAGAAGCGTGAAGGAAATATTCTGATGCAATTGCAGCTATTTATACCGTCTGTCTGCCAGATCCGCATCGCGCTACAATTGGCTTGTTGTCAACTGGCGTTATCCTATAAGGTTTCGGAAATGACGTAAAGGGGAGGAGTTCCCAAATGCATTTCATTGTAACATCTCATTCCCACTCTAGAAAGGGAACGCGCTTCTGCGCACCTCTATTTTAATTCGATAAAAACATAACGTCCACGTAAGCGGCGGCTGATCTTGGCAGGATACACGTAAAATTATGTTTTTTTTTCTGAATACAAAAAGGTCTCCATGGGCCGGATGAGAGGGCTTCGCGGGCCGTAGTTTGGGGACCCCTGTTGTAGATGGTGTACAAAAGATCAAGCGAGGGCCTTAGAGATTCGTATCAAATGCGAGGGTTAAAGGCTATTTATTGAATCAATAAAGGTGGATGTCATATTATTGAGAGATTAAGGGTTGACCTATCAGGTAGTGTTTAATATCTTAAATGATTTTGCTTTGTACTGGAAAACAAGACAAAAAATCTTTGCAGTGCATGTTGGGCATTTCATATAAATCAACAACTAGATCAAACTAGCAGCAGTTTTGAGCACCATTAAACACCGCCAAAAAAGTTGTGCTTCATTCCATTAAGAACTATAGAAACTTGTTTCCTGAAACACAGCAGAAAGCAGCCGATTCTACACACATAGATCGATCAATTAACAATCGCTTCAACAATGCAGCTGTTGCTACGCTTGGAAAATGAACTCATTCAGAAATTCTGAAGTGGATAAACTTGAGGACGCTTCTTCTAAGACATCATGTCCTACTTGTCAAGGTCTCTGTATGGATTTTGTCCGAGCTATTGTTGACTAAAGGCTTTGTGCTGTTGAAAGTACTTTTGCAGACTTTTAAGGGTTCATGCGGTGAACGTACAACAGGGCTTTGTGGAAGGAATCCAGGCAGTGCAGCCTGTACAAGGACTTTGTTCTTCGGATCGCCAGAGTTCTCAGTCTGGCTTTCATTCACCTTTGATCATGAGAGAAGTGTATGCTGACTTTACCGGAACAGCTCTGATCCCTAGAACAATCACAACACGAGCTCCATGTGTATCTCGGTTGTCCTGAAGAACACTTTCCCCGTGCCTCTGTTGTTTCATTTGAGGATTGGGCCTTTTGAACAAGCAATGACGAGAGGGTTAGAGGGCTTTCAGTTTTTATTTCAGAAGTTGCTGGATCACTAGAAGACTTTCAAAACAGTCTTAAAGGATTCATGTTAATAGTCTCTGCAGCAGATAGATGGACTTCTATTAACACCACACATCAGTCACCATCCAACTTGAACATCCAGAAGTTGGTGTTTTGATGCTATGTTATTTTATGCATTGCTCCATTCTGAGATAAGTTTGCAAATAGCAAATCTATCAAAATGAAACCTCACGAGGGACTGACTTGTATGCAAAAGCATCTATCAAATTCTTAAATGTAAATGTAGTCTGAAGGCTCTGAATATACTGCAAGTCAGTTGCTACACAATTGATTCAAATGGAGTATGATGTAGCTTAGCATGTAAGCTAACAACTCACAGCATGTATTTTTGAATAAAGTAGATTAGATTAAATAGCTTACACAATTATTTATCAACACTCTCTGGTATTGAACGAAATGCACATTTTCCTTTCCCTCTATCCAGCATCCTTAATACACACACTCTCATCCACTGAGTTTATTAGGTCCACCTGTTCAATTCAAATATCTAATCATCACATGGCAGCAACTCAATGCATTTAGGCATGTAGACAATAAAGACGATCCAAAGTTCAAACTGAGTACTAAAAGTACTAAAACTACTTTTTAATTTGAAAACGCATATTTTCTCTGCGTTTTGGCCTTCCAACCAAACTGAGACGACACTTTTAGTTACGAAACCTACGATTTTTGAAAATGCTCTGCAAAGTGGATCAATTTGAAAGCGCCGTTTTTGCGTTGTATTGTGGATTGTGACAACTGAGGTAACTATTATGCATTTAGTCGTGTGACATATATTGAACCGATTGATTTTCATGTTTATATCACTGTGCCTGTTATGTGCTACTCACTTTCACACAGTTGCTAAAGATATATTACATTGCACACTCTTCATATCACAGTTCTGCAAAGAAAGAACATTTACTCTCGTTTGCTGTCCAGTGACAAAAATGAGTTTGACCAAACATATAACAATGATTTGAGTGCGATCTGGACACATCATTGAATGGTGAGCTGTCTCTGTTAACACACGTGTGTGTTTACATCTGGAAGATGTATTTCTTGGAGTGTTTGCTCATCCGTAATATGACTCTAGGACGTTTCCTGTCAGACGCTAAATAGACATTTAGAAAATGTCTTTAAGATTTAGAATGAATTTAAAACTGACATCTTAAAAACGTTTCTCACATGTTTGCACACATCAGCTGTTTTCCTGATGAAGCTCTTTGTGCTATCTGTGTATTTTGCTAAATAAAACGATCCTGTCAGAAGAAATTGCGGAGGTTTTACGCATGCACAGTAAGGTAAATGTTGCGTCTCCTTTCGAAAGGGAACTCGTACTGCTTCCCCTGTTCAGGGGGATGCCTCTGGCATTACTGGTATTTGAAGCATGAGTCTAAATACAACAATGAACTTGATGTTGGCAGGCTATGACGTCATCACTGGTGCGACCGTGAGTATAAAAGGACACCTGTGCAATACCGTATCTTCTTTTCTTTCGCATACATGTTTGTTTGAATGTGTACTCTAAACAAGGCATACTTCTTTCTCAGATTTCCGCTGCAACATTCAGATTGGCTCAGAAAATCCTTAACAGAAAAGTATAGATCCATCTCGCCTTATGCCAATGGTTTAGGCAAAAACTCAAATGATCTGAATCCGGTTTCCACTCAACTCAAATGGCCTCTACAGTCCCCAGTCCAGAAGAGTAGCTTTGAGATATGGTGGAATGGGAGATTCACATCATGCAGAAAAATCTGGACATGGATCAAAATCTGAGTAATGTTTCCAGCACCTTGTTGAATCCATGCCATGAAGAATTAAAAATCAGTTTTGAAGGCAAAATTGAGTCCAAAGCCGCTACTTGTAAAGTGTAGCTTATAAAGTGGTCGAGTGAGTGTGCGTGATGCTTATCACACATTATGTCTCTTTAGACAGAAACAAGATAATAAAATGTCCTTTTTTTTACTAATTACATTGATGAGACACCTCAAAGCAAGCAAAACACTAATTCTCTCAAAACACAGAGACATAAAAATGTGTTTCAAAAACCTATTAAATTGCCTGGTAAAGAATTTGGAAATTGTTTTCCTCTTTAAGGTTGAATTTTACAAAGCTGTGTAATTTTTCACCCCAAAACAAAGCATTATAAATATGTTCTTTCCTGTAGCTCTAACAGTAGAGAGTGGTGCTTGCAACGCTAAGGTAATAGGTTCAACTCCCAGGGAACTGAGAACTGATTCGAATGTCAATGTGAATCTTGAATGAGATGCAAGTTGCTTTGGATAAAAGTGTAAATGTTGCTTAAAGACAGCCTATTCTTAGGACTGATAAGTTATGTTTTTTTTTCATTGTGGCATGGCAAACATTTTAAATGTATACAAATTGTTAAAAAAATCACATGTACATGGATTATAGTTGTTTTTGTCGCACAATAATAACATTTAATACATTGTATAATGAAAATCTATTGAGAATTTAAAAAAAAACTACGAAAGATAATGCTGCATTGTGGGAAAATGTGCTTAATTGTCATTAAAAATCTTATTTATTTTGATATTGGAGTGAAATATAAAAGACATGTATTTTTACAAACCTGGTTTATTTGAGGTTAGAAAATATCACATTATTATACAGTACAAAACCATGATTCACCAAAACCTCCATCCAGAATAACTGCATAGATCGGCTGGCAAACCGAGCTAAATTACCCAGGTCTGCTGCTACCGGGACTTGCTGTTGCTGTTGGGAGATCCATCCCAATAAAGGACCGGCTGGCGACTTTTGCCGTGACTTTGTTCCACTGGGCTAATCCATTCAGGAAATAAGCCAGGGGTGTGTGTGTGAGAAATGGTCTTGTCCTTTGAGTATATAAGATGCCCAGGTGTAACAATTAGGAGGTCAGGTCATGTTTTATTTTTTGATTTAAATTTGGTTTTTTTGGTTATTTGTCTCTTTATTTTCATTTAGTTATGAAGTTATTTTCTTTGTAATTTTGATTGGTTATTTTGTATCAAATAAATATGATTTGGTTGTTTGGAAATCCTGTGTTCCTCGCCTTGGATTGCTTGGTCCCTCACATATGGTGTCAGAAGTGGGATCAATAGAGGACGCAGGTTTCCAATTGTTTTTTTCCTATTTCACCTTTTTTTTTTTTTTTTTTTTTTTTTTTTTTTTTTTGACTTCCGGGCATTGGGCTGAGCCATGAGTCGGACTGGGAGAAAAGGGACCCAAAGGACAGGCCAGGAAGAAAAGGTGGAAATAGTGGAGGATGGTGTGGAAGTTGCTGCAGAGGAGTTTGAAGGTCGGGAGCCCACACTTGCAGACCTGACAAATTTGTTTCGAGCACACATGACACAAATGGATGCTCGTGAGTCGGTGAGAGTCCAAGAGCAAAAGGAACAAGAACGACGATTCAAAACCCTGCAGCATCAGTTTGGCCTGCTTCAGATGGAGGTGCAAGCTCGCACAACCCCAAGTCCTGATCTACACTCAGTGAATGTATGTCCTGGGGAGATGCAGGAGAGGGACTCTGATTCTTGTCGAGCACTATCTAAAGAAAGTGAAGGAGGACTTAATCCAATGGACCACCATAGAGGTCAGTCCATGTTTAAAGAGCCGAAATTAGAAAAATTAAGTGACTCTGATGACATAGAACACTTCTTGATAACATTTGAAAGGATTGCTACAGTGTGTTGTTGGCCCAAGGCTGACTGGGGTTTCCATCTAATCCCGCTCCTGACTGGCAAAGCTCGGGCAGCCTATGTACTAATGGACATTGATGAGTCCCTTATTTATGATAATGTGAAGTCTGCTATTCTGTGCAAGTATGACATTAATCCAGAAACCTACCGACAAAGATTTCGTTCTCTGGAAGTTGACTCATCTGAGAGTCCCAAAGAGTTGTATGCTAGGCTGAAGGAGCTCTATGGGAAATGGATTCGACCTAAAGGTAAAACGGTTGAGGAAATTGGAGAAATAATTATTCTTGAACAGTATCTTCGAATGCTTTCTCCCGAGCTCCAGGTATGGATACGTGAGCGGGGCCCTGAAACTGCTTCCGAAGCTGCATCATTGGCGGACGTATTTGTGTCAGCTCGGGGAAGGAACCAGTCATGGAGTTGGCAGGGTGGTAGAGAGCCTCGTAGGCCTCAGGGGTTTCATCAGACCCAAAATAAATACTCTGGTAAGCCACTTACAGGAGGGGAACTTGAGCCTGTGACACAATTTAAACCCCCTAAGAGAGTGCCTATTTGTTATTTGTGTGGCCAAGAAGGTCATACCAAACCTGTTTGCCCAAAGAATGTTGTCAAGTTATCTCAAGTGTGTTATGTTCCCAGAATGAAGGCTGCTTCTGTTAAGTCGGGACCGTCTTTAAAGATCATCACCGTAGAGGTCAACGGCAAAGAGCTCCCTGCTTTAGTGGATACTGGCAGTGACCAGACTTTGGTACATAGACAGTTTATTTCTCCTGCATCAATCAATCTATCTGAAAAAAAACTGATATGCTGTGTTCATGGGGATGAGAAGCTGTTGCCTACCGCTGATCTGTATATCAAAGTACAGGGACAGACTTATCTCCTTGATGTTGGGGTAGCGGATAACTTGCCTTATCCTGTGGTTCTTGGACATGATTTACCAGTGCTTTTGGATTTACTGCAGTCTGGACAACTTTGTAATGTGGTGGTCACCAGGGCCAAAATGAGGCAAGTAGAGGAACCACTGCAGACACTGGGTACTTTGCCTTTCTTTGGTGTTGATATTGAAGCAGAACCATCAAAGTCTCGGAAATCACGCAGTGCAAGAAGGCAGGACAAATTTGCATATAATGTTTCTAAGATTCCTGGTGACCCTTTATGTGACTTGTCTAAAAATTTACAGGTGCCTACCAACATTATCCAGCTTCAGCAGGAGGACGTCAGCCTTGTACCATACTTTGAGAAGGCACACCAGGAAGCTTCGCCCAATGCAGAGAACACTAACCAGGCTGAACGGTATCTATTCCAAAAAGGTATTCTGTATCGCCAGTTTGAGTCTACAACCCAGCTTGTCGTGCCACAAAGTGTCCGGGAGATAATACTTAAGCTGAGCCATTCGGTTCCCTGGGCTGGCCACTTAGGAAAACATAAGACCTTAGCTCGAATTAAAAGACTTTTCTACTGGCCAGGATTAAGCAGGGAAGTGACACAATACTGCAAGAGTTGTCCTGAGTGTCAGAAAGTCTCCTTGAAAGGTCCTTACCGAGCTCCATTACAACCTCTACCTGTCATTGGTACACCCTTTGAGAGACTGGGTATGGATATTGTGGGCCCTGTAGAAAGGAGTCGAGCAGGAAATCGATTTATGCTTGTTATAACAGATTATGCGACCAGATATCCGGAGGTGTTTCCAATGAAGTCCATTAAAGCCAAGTATGTGGCGACCTGTTTGATACAACTTTTTTCAAGAGTTGGATTTCCCTGTCAGGTTCTTACGGATCAGGGTACTAACTTTATGTCTACTCTCTTAAAGCAGGTGTATAAGCTTCTCGGTATTGAAAGTTTGCGTACTACACCTTACCACCCGCAAACCGATGGCCTCACAGAACGTTTCAATCAAACATTCAAACAAATGCTTCGTAAGTTCATCGGTGAGTCAGGCAAGGATTGGGACCAGTGGTTACCCTACCTCTTGTTTGCCTATCGGGAAGTTCCCCAGGCTTCGACTGGGTTCTCTCCCTTTGAGTTGTTATATGGACATGAGGTGAGGGGCCCTTTGACCATGCTTCGAGAACTGTGGGAAGGAACTCGGGGTTGCGGGGACCCTGTGAATGTGGTCTCTTATGTAGTGCGGATGAGAGAACGGTTGGAGGCAATGACACAACTGGCACAAGCTCACATGGCTGAGGCACAAAGATATCAGAAGTCATGGTATGATCGGTCAACTAGGGAGCGGAGTTTTAACCCAGGCCAGAAGGTGTTGGTTATGCTACCAAGTCAAGAGAGCAAACTGTTGGCGAAGTGGCAGGGTCCATTTGAAATCAAGCGGCAGCTTGGACCCACCACTTATGAAATTTCCACACCAGGATTGGACCGGTCTAGTAAGAAACTACATATTAACTTGCTTAAAGAGTGGGTTCCTCGTCCTGAGAGAAAGTCCCCAGTCCTGATGATTCAGCAGGTGATTGAGGAGGAAGAACGGGAGGAGCAATATTTGCCTCAGCCGAACACTGAATGTGTGAAGTTGGAGCATCTGCCAAGAGATTGCCAGGCACAGGTGAGGGCTCTCTGCCACCCTGATCTTTTTAATGAGTACCCAGGAGTCACAAACTTGATTGAACATGAGATTGTGTTGAAAAACGACGCGATTGTGAAAAGGATGAGTTATCGAATACCTGAGCGATTGCAGGCCTCCTTGAGGAAAGAGCTTGATCTGATGTTGACACTGGGAATCATCGAGGCTTCGAAGAGTGAGTGGTGCCATCCAGTGGTTTTAGTCCCCAAAAAAGATGGTACCTTAAGATTTTGCATTGATTTTCGATACTTGAACTCCATCTCTAAGTTTGACTCCTATCCCACCCCACGAATAAGTGACCTTATTGACCGCCTGGGTCGAAGCAAGTATCTGACCACCATCGACCTCGCCAAAGGATACTGGCAAATTCCTCTTACTTTACAATCTAGAGAGTTGACTGCCTTTCGAACACCATGGGGGCTATTTCATTTCCGGGTCCTCCCCTTTGGCCTGCATGGAGCTCCAGCCACTTTTCAGAGACTGATGGATCAGGTGTTGCATGGTTTGTCTTTCACAGCTGCTTATTTGGATGACATTGTTATCTATAGTGACACTTGGGAACAGCACTTGCAACACCTTCAAGAAGTGCTGCAGAGACTTCAACGAGCGGGCCTCACTGTTAATCCCCTTAAATGTGCTGTGGCTCGAACCGAAGTTGAATATCTGGGCTACGTCATTGGTAACGGGGTGGTCAGACCCCAGGTGAAGAAAGTCGAAGTTATTCAGCAGTGTCCGTTACCTCAAACGCGTAAAGAATTAAGATCCTTCCTTGGTATGGCAGGCTTTTATAACCGATTCATTCTTAATTTCTCTGGCAGAGCAGCAGCCTTGACGGATATGGTGGGCTCAAGATGCCCTAACCAACTTCAGTGGTCTGAGGAAGCAAGGATGGCCTTCAAAGACATTCAGATGGCCCTGGGTGAGGACTCAGTGTTACATAATCCTGATTTTAATCAGATGTTTGTTGTGCAAACAGATGCTTCTGAACGAGGTATTGGAGCTGTGCTACTGCAAGGGCCACCTGACGGACGCCAACTTGTTGCATGTATTAGCCGGAAACTCTTCCCAAGAGAAGTGCGATATTCTACCATCGAAAAGGAGTGCTTAGCAGTGAAATGGGCTTTGGATTCCCTAAAATATTACCTGTTGGGGAGAGAGTTTATTGTGGAAACCGACCATAAGGCCCTACAATGGCTGGAAAGGATGAAGGACACGAATAGTAGAATTACCCGATGGTATTTGGCTATGCAGCCCTACAGATTCACTGTCCAGTATGTTCCCGGGAAACTCAATGTTACGGCGGACTTCCTCTCTCGATGTGTCAGTGAGGTTCCTGAAGGGGGGGGGAGTGTGATGGCCGCTGACGGGACCACACATTTAAGTTACCTGTGACGAGAGTGGAGGTCTGCTGCTACCGGGACTTGCTGTTGCTGTTGGGAGATCCATCCCAATAAAGGACCGGCTGGCGACTTTTGCCGTGACTTTGTTCCACTGGGCTAATCCATTCAGGAAATAAGCCAGGGGTGTGTGTGTGAGAAATGGTCTTGTCCTTTGAGTATATAAGATGCCCAGGTGTAACAATTAGGAGGTCAGGTCATGTTTTATTTTTTGATTTAAATTTGGTTTTTTTGGTTATTTGTCTCTTTATTTTCATTTAGTTATGAAGTTATTTTCTTTGTAATTTTGATTGGTTATTTTGTATCAAATAAATATGATTTGGTTGTTTGGAAATCCTGTGTTCCTCGCCTTGGATTGCTTGGTCCCTCACAGCATCACTTCCTGAGATTTGTCATTCAGTTCCTGTCTGATTGTGATTGGGCTCTAAGAAGAGGACTGTTCAACGTCTGT
Source organism: Rhodeus uyekii (assembly GCA_037043235.1). Classification (NCBI taxonomy): domain Eukaryota; kingdom Metazoa; phylum Chordata; class Actinopteri; order Cypriniformes; family Acheilognathidae; genus Rhodeus; species Rhodeus uyekii. Next base: position 3,563,378 of record JAWRVZ010000011.1, on the reverse strand, counting down.
CTGCGCTTTGACGGGTCGAGAGTCGGTAAGTGCAGTTTCCTTTCCTCCTCCTTTTGTCTCTTCTTCTACTTTAATATCTTTCTTGCAGTTTATCTCCCCACCCTGTTCTTTCTGCTTTCGTTTCTTTGGGACAGCGTGTTTATTTTCCTCTATCTTCAGCTCGATCTTTACTTCCTTTTTCCAGGCTCCGAAGGGGAGGACGTCCAGGTCTCCACCCGAGCTTTCACACAGCGTCGGCCCCGTCCACTCTGGGACCTCCAATCCCAGCAGCTTCATCAGCTGACCCATGACCTCATCTACGTACCCGTGGATACACAGGTGGGCGTGCTTGTCCTGTAAAAAACAAGTAGCACTGTTAAATAAAAACAACCGAGAGATTTTAAAGGGTTAGTTCACTAAAAAATGTCAATTCTCTCAAATCCCATGACTTTCTTTTTCATACAATGAACACAGAAAACATTATAAATAAAAAGGTGCCATAAACATAAAAAATAGTCTTTATTACTTATGATCTTATACAGTAGCTTTATGTATGACGTCTTTAGCCATTAATCCCTGTGTAAAATACCATTACTTTTTTATAAACGCACACTTCAAACTCAGCACAACCCGAATACCAACATTACAAAACTGCCCAAGAAATGTCAAATCCTATTTCTTTACACGTTAACACAATAAACTCCCCCAGCCAAAATCTGACATGCGGAATAACACGTTGTCTATACGTTAGGCTTTGAATTTCAAACAATAAATCCAATTTGGGAACTGAGATGTTGACAGGACGTGGAAGCAATGAGTTTGCAAAAAATAAGTCTGCAAAAAATAACCTGAAACATGACTCAAACATGGGCTGATAACAATTAATAGGATTAATCCATCTAAAAAAAACACACACACACACACACACACACAGCCACATGAGGAGATCAGAAGGGAAATGACAGACTTGAGTTGATACGAGCTTAAGAGAAAATCCATCCGGCTCTTTGGTGAAGCAGCAAAGCGTCTTAATCAAAATTGTTTTAATAAATGGTCAGAAAGGGTTTAGGACAGCTGTGCTTTTGAAAGAAACTAATCCGAGTATGCGTGATGCTGTGCACTCACATGAGCTGACATTTCAAACTACTGTGTTTGTGTATGTGTGTGGGTGAGGACTGGGATAAAGAGCGCTTTAAAACCTACTGAGCTGCTCTCTTAGCCTGTTGTTGACACAGTCAGAATAGCATCTGAAAATGATACTAAACACTACGGTTCAAAGGCTTGGGATTGGTACGATTGCTTTTGAAAGAAAGTAAGTCTCTTCTGCTCACCAAGGCTGCATTTGACTGATCAAAAATACTGTAAAAACGATGAATTTTATTACAATTGAAAATAATCATTTTTTTATGTGACGTTATTTCATAACTGTTATTTTATAACATTCATGTGATAAAAGCTGAATTTTCAGCATCATTACTTGGTGTAATATGATCCTTAAGAAATCATTCTAACCATGATTAATGGTTAGACATTAACCATGTTAATATTTTTGTGGAAACAATGTATGTTTTTCAGGATTCTTTGTTTAGAGTTTTCAAAAAGAACAGAATTTATTTGATATAGAAATCATTTGTAACATTATAAAATGTCTTTACTGTCACATTTGATCAATTTAATGCATACTTGTACAATAAATAATGCGTAATTTATTTAAAAATCGTATTGATCTCAAACAATTGAACAGTAATGTAAGTAACTATTAAACACTGTCATAAATTAATTTGAAAACTAATTTCAAAAGACATCATATGCTAAAACATCATGTAAAAATCTATTTATTTTTTTTACATGCATTTAGAGTTGGTGAGACGTACATGTTTTGTAGGCTGAAGGTTGACTATAACCAGCTTTCCTCCTGTGCGTTTGGTTAGAAGAGGAAGATCTCCGCTAGGTTTGATCTGAAGAGACGTACCCAACGTCAAGGCCAGGTCAGCTCGCCTGTGAAAAGAGTCACGCAGTATCAGCCGCTGGGGCCCTTTGTACTTTTTCAGAATTGGTGAATAGGTAGCATTCACACTAAACTCAGCCTCATCTGATACACTCAAAGGTCGTCTGAGTCATAATGAACACACGAATGTCACGCTTCGGTCTAAACAGCCTCTGGAAGTGTGATTGTCCTTTTAATGGTCTGTTCCCGCTTCATTAAGACCAATAAAAGACTTAATTCACAACTCTATAAGCTTCAAGTGGTCATTATGCTGCAAATTAACGATTCATCACAGCTGTAGCTCAAACAGTAGAGTGTAGCGCTTGCAACCCCAAGGTCATGGTTCGGTTCCCAGGGAAAGCAAGAACTGATTAGAATGTCAATGTGTAGCTGAACTTATACAGTGTGTACAAATGTATACAGAAAATGTTGAATGGGTCACAATTTTTGACTATAGAGGGCAATTTTGCCTCCACGACTCTTTTTGTGATCTTGGCATTTGAGAAAATATTCAATTACAAACACAAATAGCAAACTGCAACATTAGTGAGGAAAAAGCTGTGAGATTTTCACAGACCTGAACTGAAACGTGAGCAAAGCTCTAATAGCACAAGAACCATGAGACTTTTATCCCATTAAGTTTATAAAGTAAAAGCTTCAAAGAAAAGAGAACAATACTTACATTTAATTAAATATTTATAAACGAGCTGATTATCCAGCACACAAGATAATGTATACTGGCTGACTAAAAAGCTCCATTAATTCTCCATTATCTACTATATAAAGAGCAACTTTCTACGCAAGGAGGAGACTGTCTGAAAAACCAGACCAAAAATATAAAAATAAATCCAGACATCTTTCAAAGTTTTCTTCCAAAGAAACCACAAGTGACCTCGACCGTGAGAGAGAAAATTGAAAGAGTAAAAAACATTGAAAGTGAGAATTACAAATCTCCTTTAAGTCCGAACAGGAGCTTGTAGGAGTTTGATTGATTTTCTCATGTGGTCGGAGAAAACTCATCGGCACCGTCCTGGTTTCACCTGCACAGCATCAATCACAAAATACTATGAAAAACATGGATGTTTTTGCCCACAAAAATCCATCAGCAACCTTGATCACAATGACACCATGTTTCATGAGCAGAATATTAAAGGAAAAGAAGCTGACAAATAAAATGAAGACGCGTTATCAAATTTGACTAGAAACTAGACTTCAGAGTAATGTTTGCCTATATAAAAAGAGTATAAGCAATGGTTATATTACAAGGCACATGCAGCTTTGTAATACTATGCCTTAAAACTAACTCTTGACAGCTTAAACGCATGAACGAATAAATTACATTCAATATGTCATTGAACATGACTGCACTCCGATTCACAACAACAATCAATTCATCAAATTTGCAGACGACATGACTGTAGTTGGTCTCATTAACAACGGCGATGAGACAAACTTCATGAGCGAGGTGAGCCGCCTGGCGAGGTGGTGCAGCGACAACAATCTCTCTCTGAACGTGGAGAAGACGAAGGAGATTGTTGTTGACATCAACGGTGCGACCGTGGAAAGATTGAGGAGCACCAAATTTCTGGGTGTGCATATCACGGAAGACCTCTCCTGGACCGCCAACACCACAGCACTGACCAAGAAAGCACAGCAGCGACTCTACTTCCTCTGCAAGCTGAGAAGAGCCGGAGCCTCAGCCCCCATCATGCGCACCTTCTACAGAGGCACCATCGAGAGCATTCTGACCAGCTGCATCACTGTGTGGTACGGCACCTGCAACACATCCTGCCGAAAAGCACTTCAGCATATAGTGAGAGCAGCTGAGAAGATTGTTGGTGTCTCTCTCCCACCCCTCCAGGACATTTACAACACCCGCCTCTCCCGAAAAGCACTCATTATTGCGAGAGACCCCACCCACCCATCCCACAGCCTCTTCAGTCTGCTGCCATCAGGGAGGAGGCTACGCAGTCTCCAGGCAAGGACCAACAGACTGAAGGACAGCTTCATTCCCCAAGCTGTCAGGGCATTGAACACCCTCTCGAATCGACCCCTTCTGGCCTACGCTCCTGATATCTACCTCATTTATGTTGTCCCTCTGAGGATTTTGTTGTTACCTGTAGGCATCTAGGGTCTGAGAGTTATAGAATTTCAATTCTCTGTATGTATGGCAGGATTGACAATAAAGTTGACTTTGAACGTAAGGCATCAACCTTACAATGCATCACTGGAGGAACTCAAATTGTAACTAGTTCAAGTTCAAGTTCAGTTTATTTATAAAGCACATTTAAAAATGGCCAAAGGCCAACCAAAGTGCTGTACAACAGGTTGAAAGAAAACCGTACACAAAGCACAAAAGAAAAACTACTGTGCATTATTAAAAAGAATAGGAAAAAGCATATTCAAGCACCGTCTACATTTACATTTATGCATTTGGCAGACGCTTTTATCCAAAGTGACTTACATTGCATTCAAGAAACACATTTACATTCTAATTAACCTTGACCTGGAACCCATGACCTTGGCGTTGCAAACGCCATACTTTACTGTTTAAGCTTCAAAGGTCACTTTATTGTCCCTCAAACTCCAGTGGATTTTAAATGCATGTGGAAGGCCAGAGGACAGTCGTGGGCCAGATGTGCAGCAGGTGTTGTGGGATGTTTTGTATGCATGTGTGTCTGTGTCGAGACTGCAGTTATGATTAATCTGTATCTGATGCTGTTGATACAATGATGAAGATTGACTTAAGGAATTCTGGTTCTTTTAATCCTTGTTAGGCAGCACTGTAACATGTATATTAATTGTAGTAATTAAAACTGAAATAGTTATAAGTAATTAAAAGCATAAACCATTTGCATGTAACGCTTGTAGTAACATTGTTATCAATACTTCCTTATTTTTATATTTAAGAGTGAAACAGATAAAATATCATGAGGGCACATGATGTTTTTAAAAGTAACAATGTGCCTGGATAAATCATTTATAATAATCAATGTTCCACTACAAAAAAATAAGAACGGTCCTGTTTTCAAAGTCTGTCATTTTGAATCAATTTGCATACATTTTGTTAACAATTACTTATTTTTCTTTATTCGATCTTCACAAATCATCTGCAATCGCAAAGTCAACAAATTTGCATACGGTTTGTGAAATCATCTTTATTTCATGAGTATCACTGTCACAATTTGCTGAGAAAACCACATCAATTGGGTTACAGCTCCACCAACCAGTGTTATTTTAATATCATATTTTAGATTCTACTACTATAGTTTTTATTAACATTTTGAATGAGTAGTTTTGTCATTTTTATTTGTTTTGTTTTTTATTAATTTTTAGTTCTTTTAAGGAATAGCGTTTTCTAAATTCACCGGTCAATCACCAAACGAATGTGCTCCAGCTTACTTTAGTCCCTAAATATAATGGTTCTCTCTGTATTGTTAGCACACCTTCCTCATTCAATCACAGTCTCTGGATATTCATTTTCCTCACCTAGATGCTTCATCAGCTCTATTCAGGTCTCGGTCAGGCAGCGAGTCCTCCCAGTCCAAAATAGTGCTGATCAACTTTCCTCTGCAGAGAAAACACACGCAGTGATGAGACAGAACAAATAGCTCATGACAAGCACAGACATCTGAGGGGGTGTGTGAGCAGGATGTGTTCTTGCCATTTTAAAATTGTTTTTTGTACATATGCGCCAGATGGTTGTCTTTGTGCTCTTCATCATTTTTTTAACTGTTTAAGTGGGCGTCATGTGCCACAAACACATTTTAAGACACCGCGCCAAGTTAAGAAAGCAGCACATCAATGTACTTAAACTTATTTTGTTTTAGTTGATTGCCAATTCAACATTTCTAATTATATTTACTTTTAATTACCAGTCCTTAATATGAAGCATGTCTCGTGTATTGCTGTGAACATACCACGTGCACAGCAATACACACACAAAATAGATTTGTGTACAGTCGTAAAATGCTGGGTGGAAAACTGTGACGGACCTGATCTGGTCTATTCCACTAAAAAAAGTGCAACCACCTGCAAGATCGGAGTCCTCTGGAGCGTGTGACATCGCAGTAGCGTCCGGTTGGCTTCAGACCCATCACTCCGATTACCGTGTCCCGAACATATTGCCTGAAACAGCCCAGGGAACAAGAGCTTATCACTGTGGCTGTACTATTTAAACAGCTCATTTTAATGTTTACAGACTGACCCCATTCGCTTTTAATGTAAGAGTCTCAATACAAGTCAGATTTTTTTTTTTTTTTAAAGGAGGGACAAATGGAAAAAAAAGATTTGTGGTAATGAACCACAAATGGTATCGATTGAGCTTAACTTGTACAATGATAATGAACCTGGAACATTGCTTTAAACTGGGATCAGAGAAAGTACTTCAACATACATGAAAACATACTTTAAAGTCAAAAAGTCTTTTAAATCTATTTGTTAAAACAAGCTGAAGTTCAGATTGAACAGGTTTTCAGTTTGCTCTTACACAAATCAAGGCCTTGAAAAAAAAGTCTTACATCAGAACAGAGGTCTTAAATTCAGACCGTTTGTTGAAATGTAGCAGTAATGGACATCTGGTGGAAATTTTCAAACCCTGAAGTGTTGCGAATACAACCCTAAACATTTACATTTAAAGGACATATTGATGTGTTGTGTTCCCTTAAACTTTTCTTTACTTGGACTTCTCAAACAGTAGAGCGTCATGGTCATGGGTTCAATTCCCAGGGAAAGTAAGAGATGATTAGAATGCCAATATGTTCCTTGAATGCAAATGTAAGTCGCTTTGGATAAAAGCATCTGCCAAATGCAGAAATGTAAAATTTTTAAATGTAAAAGCCTACAGAATCCGTTTCTGCTACTATATGCTGCTGGTGAAATAAATGAGTTAAAGTCTTTCTTCTTACTTCAATATCTTCCCTTAGTAACCAGTAATAGTTTAAAACCATTCTGAATGTCTTTTTCTTGTAAATAATTGATTAAACTACATACGAAGTTGCAATTATTCTCTGTCTTGACTTGTGCAGACAGACTTTATTAACATGTTCAGAGAGACAGATTACATACTTGCCACACTTCTCACATTCTTCAACAAACATATTCCCGTGGAGCTCCGACAAGCGATCCCTAGCAGAGAAATAAACAAACCCAATAAGACCAGAAGAATGAGAAGTTCATCAAAATGTACACTGAATGAATGGCGCTATTAAAGTAAAGATGACAATCCCGTCATTTATATACCATAATATATTTTCTTTTAATTTTCATTAAAGTTTTAGTAATTTTTGCCATTCTACCCCCCCATATTGACAAATAAAGGCGGATCTACTAAGGGGGCCTAATAAAAAGCATTGTCACACCAGATTCATCCCAGTTTTTAATCTAGTTTTAATTTAAGCAGTGTTTCTTGTGCCTCTTTTCAGCAGCTGTGCTTCAATGTGATTTGAACAAAGATGTACTGACAATAAAATGGCAAGATAACACCTCATTCAGTAAGTTGCCTCTGTGGGCTGCACACGCTGTGTAGTCAATTTCCTTAACTCTTATGAACCAATTCTTTTTGGAGAGTCGGAAATATGCAGTGTAGCCAAATTCACAGAATAATTTATTTGTGAATCGGAACTGCCGGCCTCTCGCCTAACTCAGAGGTCCTCTGAGAAATCTAACCCTGCCCCATTCCCAACACTTCTCATTCTTTACATTGACCTTTGTCATGTACCATAACTATTTTCACTTCCCCATGATTGTGTCGCCTACAGAACTAGACTGAGAGACCATTTAAAGGCCTTTGCAGGTGTTTTGAGTTAATTAACTGATTAGAGTGTGGCACCAGGTGTCCTCAATCACAGTCACAACATTCTAATTTACACACACACGCGCGCACAAAGCCATGTCTGTTTAAAAGGTGTTTATAGCATTTGAACTAGTTTTGAGAATGGCTACCATCAACTGATTACCAGCATTCTTTAAGATATCTTCTTTTGTGTTCAACGAAGTAAGAAACTCAGAGGTTTGGAACAACATGAGGGTGAGTAAATGATGACAAAGTTTTAAATTTTGAGATGAACTATCCCTTTAAGAACAAATCATGCATGTACGCACATGTGAATTAGGAGGAATTTTTTCGTGAGGAGTACAAATGTGCATATAAACATGAATAGTGTAAGCGATTATTAGTAAATGAGACAGTGTCTTGGTCCCCTGGACGTTAATATTTTGTTATTTGTTGACTTATTTTTATTATGGTAATCATCTGTTTTGCATATTCATGGAAACAAACCATAAATCCACAGGAACTTTTTCTTCTGTGTGTCCACCCCTCACATTATATCCATGCCACCATAAACAAATATTCTAGATCCGCCCTATGGTCTCCATTAATTTTTATTTAAGTTTTAATTTGAATTATTTTAATAACTTCAACACACTATACTAAAATTACAACTTTCACCTAGGCAAGTAACTGCACTACAACAAGCTGACTTGTTTTGAGCATTTGATTAAAATTTATACCAAATAGCGGTAAGGTTTTTATGGTAGTTTTAGTTTAAGATAATAACCCTGATTTAAATGCAAAACATTAATAAAAATTAAATATATGAAGACCGAGGACTTTTAATTAAGCCTGTCTGAATATAACCGGAAATTCATTTTGTCAATATGCTAAATTCAACATTACCAGCTTCAACTCTGCCCAGAACAAGATTGCAATTCACTTAGCGGAGGGGAAAATTACAAGAGCTAATCAACATGGCACGTCTGACAACACACGCATGAGAGAGGTCAAAACTTTAATCAAAGCTGTATGGGAGACGGGGGACCTGCATTAAGTCAGTCAATCAGATTGCAGCTTTTTTATTGTTTTTGTGTGTGCAATGTCCATTATTACCTGGGGAAGCCGGAACGCAGGTGAATGCCGTCTACGTTCTGGCTGATGAGGTATTTGAGGTGTCCCGTCCTCTGCAGCTGCAGCAGAGCCATGTGAGTCACGCTGGGACGCGCTTCCTCGAACGTGGTGTTAAAGTGAGGCGTTTCACCTCTCTGCTCCATCGTCCACACTCCATTAGGACCTCTGATAATCACAAACATGGTTCCAAAGCTCAGACACACTGTATTCCTTTTTGAAATTATATATATATAAAAAGTGAAGCTTCCTTGATCTTTTCAAATATAGAGCTTAATGTACAATGAAAACATACTGTTGCTTTCAAACGTATGGGTGAAAATCCATTTATAATGTAAACAAAATGGCAAACAGATCTATTTCTATAATCTGTGCACAATGATGAACACATTAACATACTATGAATTGCATCTATGCTATTGTTCAATATTTTTATTTTTTTGTAACGAAATTAATACTTTTAGCAAGGATGCATTAAATTGATCAAAAGTGACAGTAAATACACAACAATACAAAAAGATTTCTTAAGCAGCACAACTGTTTTCTACACTGATAACAATCCTAAATGTTTCTTGAGCAGCAAATTGTCATTAGAATGATTTCTGAAGGATCATGTGACACTGAAGACTTTACAGTTTTGACCTACATTCACAGAACTTACATCCTACATAACAGAAGTACATTCAGTTTTGATCACAAGAATAAATTAATTCAAATAGAACGGGTATTTTAAATTACACCTGCCAAATGCATCATTTTTATTCCATAATTTTATTCCAAAATTACAGTGCATATATATTTTGTTTTGGGGTGTAAGGTTTGAAAACCATTAAATAAAACTGTTTTATTTAGAAACCTTGACTAACATTCTAAGTAGAATTTGAGGGGGGAAAAGAAAATGTTTCTGGATTTCCACAAGTTCTGCAATCGTATCCTCTCCCTGTGTGATTCAGTGAGCACTGCTGAGCTGAGCCGCTGGGAATCTCAGATGACAAAGATGGGGTTTTAGTCATCATGGAGAACAGCAGGAGGTTACTGTGCTTTCTAATGACTGCAGATGGAGCTACTAAGAGGAACGACTGAAAATTCACTTAAACAAGCTCTTGCAGGCAGAAATCTTGCTCTTGTGCACTTGGGAATTTGCATCACACACACACACACTCAATTTCTTCTAAAAATGCATTTACTTTTTCATGCCTTCCTAGTTATACACATGCAGCAGCTTTCCCTGCCTGACTTCTCAAAAGTTCTCTGTTCTTACTAAACTTGGATAAGCTCTTACAAGTACTGCATAAACCCCTAAATACGTCCTAGTCAGGCTTTAGGCTACTGATCAAAGTCTTGAACACACTGCAGCTTATTCTGGCCAAGAACCACCCGCTTAGACAGAAAGAGGGCATCCGACTGACACGTAAACCGCCAAAGACAGTTAGATTTTCCTTAATGTGACAATTAGCCTTGCTGTCTGAGCCTAAACCTACATGTGTCTCAGCTCATTTTTGTGTGTGTGTGTGAGACATGTGTCGGCCAAGTATGGTAACCCAAACATGGAACTTATTCTCTGAATTTAACCCATCCAAGCTAGTGCACACACATTAAGAGTAGTGAGTAGTAAACACACTGCAAACCGTGACGCAGCCATATCACCCTGTAGCCCCAGACTGTTTGCCCACTAAAGCTAAGCTGGGAAAACTAGATTGCTGTAGGAAGAGGTGTTAGTCAGGCTCATTCCATCATGGCCTCCTAATCATCCCCGTGTAATGATTGGCTTCATCACTCCATCTCCACCAATAAGCTGGTGTGTGGTGGCATTGTGGCGCAATATGGCTGCCGTCGCATCATCATGGTGGATGCTGTACATTTGGGGTGGTTGAGGAGATTTCCTCCCTGCATATGTAAAGCGCTTTGAGTACCAAGAAAAGCGCTATATAAATGTAACTATCTTCTCTTTTACTACTTCTTCACATACCCAGAGCAGTGGGCAGCCATTCGTGCTGTGGCGCGATTGGAGCGGTACTGAGAATCAGCAACCTTTGGTTTACAAGTCAAACTCTTTAACCATTATGCCTTAACGTGAATCCACTTTTCTCGGGTGTAATTAGTCTTTACTCAATCCGCTCTGAACGGGATTCGAACCAATGTCTCAGGCGTGGGAGGCGGACGCACTGAGTTCTGCTTAACACACCAACAAAGCAATATAGTGGTGCAATGTCAGAAACTGGAATGAGATTTCTAGTGCACTGCTCAAAAACTATATAGAAATTAACTTAACATGTTAATTGGTAATGCAAAATTGCATCTGGAAAGACACAATTTTACATTACTGTCAAAAATTGTGAGAATCTAATGAGAATTATTGTGGAAAATGAGAATTACTAACAAGCAGGAAAATAGCATTCAGACACATAATGACAATCGCTGCATCTCATTTTGAAGGCTGAGTCCTCCGGAGGCCGCATTTATCGACCACATACATCATCAAGGATGTCTCATTCCAGAAAAGTAACCATTATAAAACTGATCATTATTCCTCGTGAAGCATAAATTGTTGTAATTTCTTTAACCCTTTGGAATGTAATGGTTACTGGGAATGAGACAAGTGAGACTTTCAAAATGAGTCAGGAACTGATGACTTTGTGCCAAATGTCACAGTGCAATAAAATCGTAATGACTGATGAAGTAGTTCTTTATAATAAGGCAGATTTTCTCAATGAGAGTTCCCAAAATATGACAGAATATATTGCTAAATAACCAATGTAATACCATACAAATGACAAACTGCTACTGATTTATAGATGGGCTACTTAATTAGTTCTAAGCAAGACAGTCCTTCCATAGGCAACCACTTAGGCATGTAGATCAATAATACGATAAAGCAAGAGTGCTCATCTTCGTCAGTCAGAGCTGATCAGTTATGTGCTGTGAAACTGGAAGATTCAATATTAGATAGAAAAGAAGCATTGAATTACAGCGACAGCGGCCCAAGAGCGCTCTACGGAAATACTGAGACTCAGTTATTCTGTCATGAATCTTTATCAGATATGTAAAAGGTTTTCAGAGTGTTCATTGAAATTAATGATTTCTGCTTCTTTTTTCATTTGGGTTTGTAATGCCAAAGTTACTATATTCAACTTATTGAAAATATCAAAGTTTGGTCAAAGTTGGTCTGTCCTTTCACCTTACAAGTTACACCTTACAAGTTGGTCTGTCCTTACACCTTACAAGTTGTGGATCCAAGTTCAATAAGCTTGTATAAAGTTGTGCATTAACATTACATAATAGTAAAACAGAACTTTTCTTAATTTGTCTAACTTGTGTATCAGTTTGTTAAGCAACTTAGTAATACAGAGTCCTTTCTTCTCTTCACCAAACAAGTTTTTACTTATTTAGAATGAAACTTCACAGAAGAGAACATTTAAGGTGAATTGAACTTTTACAATAAAAGCCACGCCCCCTTCAAAACACATGAACACGTAAAGCAGAGAGCGAACAAAACCGTCACGAGTCAAACTACCTCATGTCTCAAAGCACATCATATTACAATAATAATGAACAAACAATTTACAGAGCTCATACTTGTACCACCTGACTGCTGCTGATAGATAGTGTTGCCATAGAAACGCATAAATCCTTCTACGCTATACACGTGCTGATGGCGTGTGATGTCTGTTTGAGGTATTGACAGGCAGGTAGGATATAGTATCATAGCGCTCAGAACGAATGTAATGAACATTTGAACATTTTTTCATCCTGAGACTTTCAAAGATGTATGTAAATTGTTTTATATTTAGACCACACATTTTTTTATATTTAGTTATTCTAGAGTATGCAATGTTTGTAATAAACACTGCATACTCTAGAATAAGTCAAGTCACCTTTATTCATTTAGTGCTTTTTACAATACAGATTGTTTTAAATAATACAATACAGCTTCACAGTATTAAACCGCAAAATAATGCTCAACAATGTATATATAAAGAACTCTGTTCTGCTGTAAAGCAGCTCTAAAGCAACAACTGTTCATCTGAAATCAGTTGATTCAGTTTGGTTCAGAACTGAGTAAAGTTCCTCAATTTTTTACCTTAATTTCTTCCATAATTATTGTTAATTCTGAATAACAAATATTTGTCACTGTCATCATGCTTCGACCAAAAACTAATTATTCAAATAAATTCACCCTCACAGAAAACTTCACATCAAGCCATTTATTATTTAAATTTGTTATACTCAATGGCGTAAAAGATTACTTTAAGTCCTTATTTAATGTCATCTTTTGTACATTGGATAGTTCATCAACCTTTGAAATAGAATTTATCTGACAAAATGGAAGATGGATTTTTCTTTAAATGCAATATTGAATACCTGGATGACCAACTACATTTGCCTAAATGTGGAGTTTACAAAAGATTGAAACATTCATGACTGGATATGTGAGCTGTATGCAGAATATCCTGTGCGTTATGTAAATATTCCACACACAGATTTGAATGAGAGTTTCAGCGGATATTGGTACTAAATCTCCATCTAGTGGTTTACTCTGATTCTGGCAAAAAAGTATGTCAGTCTTTTTTTAACACATTAATTTGATCTCCTTTGAGGCTTATTAATGTGGGAGTTCAGGACTAGTTTTCATTACTATTGCAAAAGCGGGCTGTATCTGTACAGTAAACAAAAAGAGTGAATGCACAAACTGAATCAGCGTGCAAAGAAATATGGAAACAAACAAAAGCTTTATTTCTAGATAAGAACACAATGGTTTGTTCTCGCACGCCAAGCGAGTACGGCTGAGCTTATGTCTGCCGATCAATGCTTACATGTAAATAAAAACATAAATTAATTAGTTTGTTCAGAGTATTTTAGGTTAATTCAGTTTTTAATAAAGGGAGAGTTTTTTTTTTTTTTTAAATAAATAAATTTGTATTTGAAAGATGAAAGGAAATGTTATGGGTTTGGAGCAACATGAGGGCAAGTAATGATGCCAGAATCTTTATTTTTGGGTGAACTATCCCTTTGGAGGCAATAGTGAAAACGGTCTTTTGCCATTAAAAAACTAGCCAGGATTTACTAAAGACACACAGCGAAAAAATGTGCTGAAAAGGCGTGATCAAGGTTATTTTTGCGGCTGACCTTATTGTAGAAGTGTCCCTTTGAGACGCATAATTTATGGGAGGAGAGTATTTAAATAAATCATGCAAGGTGATTTACTAAGGTTTGTGCTAGTCAATGCTCTTGGTAGATTGTGTTGGTCCTTATAGAAATGATCCAGCTGTTTCTGTGTTATTTCATGAAAAAGTGCATTTTTCATCCCATCTGCACTTTTTTGGAATTACGTTCTCACACTAATTTGCCCTGTTTTGTAAATCTGGGCATAAGAATTCATATCTGCTTTATGTACATCAAACAAGAACATGCAAGCAATAAAGAAGTCAATTTTCAGTAAACAGCTGAAAATTATACAAAAGCTATTGTATGGGTTCAGATGACATGCAAAGCAAAAAAAATGGACACATGCTATTTTTGTGTTGCTTTTTGTCCATTTTGGTGCTTAAAAGCTAGTTAAAAAAACCTTTCCTGTAGTTCAACCAGTAGAGCAATGCCAAGGTGATGGGTTCGATTCCCAGGGAAAGCAAGAACTGATTAGAATGTCAATGTGTTTCTTGAATGCAATGCAAGTCGCTTTGGATAAAAGCATCTGCCAAATGCGTAAATGTAAAACCAGTTTGGAGTTCCCTCTTTCATAACATCAGAAGAACAGTAATAACATTCTATACTGGTTTCCCCACACACAAAAAAACACCTCTATTATCTCTCTTTTTTGACTTTTGAAAATAAAATTAATGCAAGCATGTTTGTTACATGTTTGTAACGCAAGTTGTGAGAAGCATAGGTATAAATTATAAGACAACTCATTAGGGGCTGTTTCTATGGGCTGCTATATGTAAGCCGTCTGCCAAAAGACCAGTCCGAAAGCACTCAAGAGCAGGTTGACTGAGTGAATGAATGCAATCTAGCATTTGTGAAAGATTATCCTACTTCAGGAATTTAAATCTTGGTTGTTTTACAACCAGAAGCTACGCAATGTTGTAACATTATTGATTCTTACTGTGAGTGATGACACGCTGACCGTTCCAAGATGGCGGGCGCACTGTTGTGACTGGAGAGGTCAAATGTGGCATCTACGTATACATATCTATGGTGAGGAGTACCTGAAGTCCGGGATCCCTGTGGATGTGCTGATTCCAGCTCCTGAATGCACCACCATGTACTGCGATTCCTTGATCCACTGGGCCAGTGTCTCCACTTTAGTCTTCAGCTCTTCTGGGCTGTCAAACATCTGCAAACATACACACACACACGGTACAATACAGAAGTGTTACTGTCAGAGACTTCAGATTCATGGCCTGCTGCAAAACATAAATGCAGATAGAACGCTTCAAATTAATGTTTCGTATGATATAATGCACTATTATTCTGTACCTATATTTTACATACATCTTTGCATGTGATTTATTTTATTATAAATTATCTAGTCATTTTACTCATTAATGTCGCGTGTAAACACACACATCCGAAGGTGCATGATAAAAACTATATATATATATATATATATATATATATATATATATATATATATATATATGTATATATATATATATATATATATATATTGACTCTAACGCGCGTTGTTGCTTGGCAACCATAAACAGCCGTACATTTGGGCTAATGCACTGTACTAGTAATTATTAAAAGCAAAATCAATTATTCATTGGCCACAGGCGACTTATTATATTAGTACTTTATTCCCCAGACTGAAACATCTTTCAGTGCATAATAACAGTACATTTCAAAGAGCAAACAGCAAATGTAAGGCTAAAGTGCTGTAAATTAAGCTAGTTGTAGCTAGCCGGCTAACAGCAGCAAATGTAAACATCACCTCCGGGAGGCCACAGATGCCTTTATCCGCATATGGAGAAAGTCCCGCGGCGTAATTCACCGACATGGCTAACTCTCTTATTAAGAGGTAGCTTAAAATGTGTCAGTAAAAGCAACTGCTTTCTGTTCTTCCGTTCTATCGGTTGTGTGTGTTGGTCCTCCGCGTGACGTCAGGGATGTGTGTTCCGCGTGAAGTTCTGAGTGCACATGCGGGATGACGTCAGTGATCAGCTACAATTGGAAAAATGAAAAAAAAATCCTAGGGAACTCAAGAAAAATAAGGGAACTCGCGCTCGGTCGAAACTCTATGGGAACGCCAGCTATTTGTGTTTGTGTGTGTGTGTGTGTGTGTGTGTGTGTGTGTGTGTGTGTGTGTGTGTGTGTGTGTGTGTGTGTGTGTGTGTGTGTGTGTGTGTGTGTGTGTGTGTGTGTGATACCAAGCTAGTTTAAAAAGAACAGGGCATCCCACACCATACTAGAAAAAAATACTATGATGAGCAAACAGCAGTTTAGATTGTATGTTCCTCCCTGCCCTCCTTATAATCACGAGCAGGGATACACACAGTCTTTGTGCTGTTGGTTTGGGAGCAGAGCATGCACAGTTAGCGTTTGGGAAGACTGGCTGTATTTACAAATATTTACTAAATGTTTAATTTACAAACATTAAAACAAACGCTCTGCAGGCTCGGGTCCCGCTGTTCCTGATGCACAGCGGCGATTTCCGTCCTGAGGTTCAATATCTTCTCCTGGGATCTGGAAGCACACGCTTCAGTTACTTCCACTCAGATAGAGGCACCTGTGCAGTTATCCAGCTCTAAGGAGCTTAATGTTGTTAGATGGAGATGAGGAATTGTCACTTTAATCCCCAGTTTATGAGTCCCGACTCAAGTATGTCGGGGCCTTCTTTTTTTGATCCTCACACTGAGGTGTTCACGTCAAAAAACAAAAAATAAATAAGTCACGGCTATGGGACACTGAAAACGGAGGAGGCACTTGAGACCTACCCCACTCCACGATCTTTATCGCCAAAAACTTTTTTGGTCCCGAAGTTAGAAGTTGTAAGCCAGCTGCAGCCTCATAGCCCCACGCTGTGCCACTGAAAAAGTACCCGCACACCCTCAGAGTGACGGGGGGTCGGGATGACAATCAGGGATTCGTTCTGTGATCCCTACCACCTTGTGTGTGCCAGGATGCAGTGATTTCCGGCAAGTCTACCAGTTGCCGCCAAGGAATCTCGGCGTTGCTGGGAAACTCGCCCCCTTAAGAGGAGGGTCCTAGAGCAGTCACTTCAGATGTTCCATGCAAGACAGGGCCCTGGAGCGAACGCTTAGGAAAATACCAGAAGCCAGGCTGGTTCCCAAGTAGAATTTCTGGCAGCATTCTTACGTTTACCAAATATTTCTCTTTGAGTCCTTTGAGCAGGCTCTGGTAATGGACAAAGAAGTAATCTCTGCTTTGTTAGGGTTCATCGAGTACCTCTCCCAGCTATGAAATCAGTTCTATTAAAGGTACTTCACTAGTCCAAAAAAGAATGAAAGGTTTATTCTGGTCCGGAGCAGAACACGCACGATCAGCGCTCAAGGGCGCTGGCTCTGCTCACTCCGCTCCGACCTGGCAGTCTCCGAGGAGGCTCCCTCGGCTCGCGAACCAGACCCATCAGTGGGGCTAGAGACAGGCCTAGGCCTTATCCCTGGCCTCATCTGATGGTCTGGTTTCCTCTTACAGAGCTGGAAGTGTGTACTGCGGTTACTTCCACTCCAGCAGAGGCAATTGCACTATGGCTATCCAGTTCTGAGGATCTGGACGCCATTAGTATTGACACTGGAGATGAAATCTCTTGCGAGAGATTTCACTCTCCAACGATAACAAAATCCAGTCAAAATGTATCTCCATTCTTCAATAACATAACCAGTCACTCACTAAAAACTTGAAACTGCTAGAGCCTCATGGCAACAGCTTCCAATGTTATTCATTCATTCATCTGTACATGTGTTCCCTTTAGTAGTGGCTCAAAGCCAGAGTTTTTTATCCCTGATGGGGCACACCTCTCAGAATCAAGGTCACGGAGCTGTGCCTATACGCTTTGGTTATGTGTAGGAATCCTGGTTTCTCTCACTGGACAGCTCCGTTGGGACATGGTTTACACCTCAGTATACGGTGCCCATGTCTCTTCGGAACCCTGTATCGACCTCTCTGCCATCCCTGCTATCCCGAGGGAGCCAAGGCACACAGGTCTGAGGCAGGGTTTCCCATCTGCCGGCCATGCGTTGGGTTGCACTGGGAAGGTCGCCCGTCCAAAAAGGCTCCTAAAGCACTCACTCCTGGTGCTCCCTGTTGGACAGAGCCCTGGAGTGGATTTTCAACAAATACCAGTGTTCCCCTAGTAGAGATTCTGGTCGCGTGGGCATGCCTCCATCATTCAAGATTCAATGGGTTCTTACCCTAAGTGGTAGGCCCAGAGCAGGCTCTGGTTATGGAACAAGAAGTGAACTCACTGCTTGGGAAAGGGGCCGTGGAGCATGTACCCGTCTCAGTAAATTAATTTTCAGCCT
The DNA here is from genome assembly GCA_037043235.1 of Rhodeus uyekii. Taxonomy (NCBI): domain Eukaryota; kingdom Metazoa; phylum Chordata; class Actinopteri; order Cypriniformes; family Acheilognathidae; genus Rhodeus; species Rhodeus uyekii. The sequence continues at coordinate 3,545,023 of JAWRVZ010000011.1, read as the reverse complement.
TCATAGTTACAAAGAAGGATGGAGAGTCTTGTCAATTTGTGACGCAAATCAGATCTGAGGATTGGTTTGTCACTTTAAACGCACTGTTCCGTTTGGTCTAGCTCTTTCACCCCGCACCTTCACGAAAATGCATTGGCGCAGCGCTCTTCCCACTGCGCTTCCAGTATATCCATGTTCTGAACCTTATCAATGATTTTTTTGATCCTCGGTCAGTCACATCAGTTAGCAGTTCACTTGAAGGAGCTGGGGCTGAAGACATTCTTATTTGTTGTGTGGGATTTACCCACTTTACCCATGATCACTCTGCTCCCAGGAGTTTTGGAGAGAATTCACTGATACAAGGTCCAAGTCACCTACTGACCTAGGAGTGTGTCTGCATATAAGGCTCTTTTAACAGGAGTATTTCTTGCGGACATTTGTGATGCAGCAGGCTGGTCCTCCCTGCAAACTTTCACAAGGTTCTACCAGTTAGACCTCAACTCCGCCCCAGGAACACAGGTGAGCATGTAGTGAGCTACATTTCACTTGGCAGGTCATCGTCACTGTGGTGGCGTTGGTATACTCATTCCCCTAGCTTTTTGACCCAGCACGAGTTCCCTTGAAAAGTAACGCCTCAGGTTATGTATGTAACCCTAGTTCCCTGAAGAGGGAATGAGACGCGGTGTCATCTTGCCCCATCTCCTACGTGCCTGCTGGGTGCCTTGCTTCAGACACTGTCTAAGCTGCTGCTTCCGATTTCCGGCGCACCTTCATCCTCCTGGATCATGATGTCATCATCCTGCAACGTGAATTCACACGATCAATTCGCTTGTGCTTCACGAGATAATCACACTAAAGCGTTCCCCTTGCGTTTTCGACGCATCGTCTCATTCGCTCTTCAGGGAACTAGGGTAGTATACGTAATCTGAGACATTTTCTTTCCGTCCTCATAATAAAGCCTTGTTCCAAATATATGTTGATATGTGATTTCATCTTTGGAATCTTTTTTTTTTTGTTGCTTTTTATTTATTTATTTAGATTCTAGTTTTATAGCCTTAGTGATAAAACTGACCCTGCTAAATGGCATCAAAACATTTCAATACGTCATAACAGATTCCATGAAACTGCTTTCAGTTTATTTGTTTATTGCCAATTTGTATGCTTTTATTTGGGAATAATAAGCTTACGTTGTCTACATACATAGATACTAAACAAACTAATAAAAATTACCAAAAAATTACACACAACACGATAAAGAAAATGTAAACGAAAACAAAATATAATGAAATTCAAAATATTAACAAAAAAATATTTATGAAACAGTTTAAGGAATTACAATCCATGCAATTTTGCTTTGAAAAAATCTATCTATCTATCTATCTATCTATCTATCTATCTATCTATCTATCTATCTATCTATCTATCTATCTATCTATCTATCTATCTATCTATCTATCTATCTATCTATCTATCTATCTATCTATCTATCTATCTATCTATCTATCTATCTATCTATCTATCTATCTGTGCGGTTGACTATTGCTCGGCAGATGGCGCTACGGGGCCGCGCATGTGAGTCGTGACCGCGCTCTGCTCTCATCTCCTCCTCCTCCCAGGTGCGGGGTGCGCGAGCTTGACATGCTTCGAATAGAAAGCGAGCGTCTCGTTTCCAGCTGAGCGCGTACTCTCTCCCGGCGCGTGTGCGTGCGTGTGTATGTTGTTATTATTATCGCGCTCTCCGCCGCGCGCAGAATGGCTAGATTCACCCAGACTGAAGCGAGGAGGCAGCAGCATCCTCAGCAGCATCCTCAGCCTGCCCACGCCAGCCTGCTCCTCACCGGACCGGGGGCGGTACCGAGCCAGGCAGCGGCACCACTGCTCCTGATCCCGCACCAGCCCCAGTACGCGCACATCACCTTCCCCAAGCCCATGAACGGCTCAGAGCCCATCTCCATCCACCCCGACAACGGCACCATGAAAGACCAGGATGCCATCAAGCTCTTTATAGGACAGATCCCGCGCAACCTGGAGGAGAAGGACCTGAAACCTCTTTTCGAACAGTTTGGAAAGATCCACGAACTGACCGTCCTCAAGGACCGTTACACCGGCATGCACAAAGGTAATGATGCTTTTGAATGGGTGCTGAGAGCTTTGGCCACATGGGTAACCTTTTATGCTATGCATTACGTGATATGTGGTAGGAAAAAATATATTTCCACGTTATTGTTTAACGCTGCTTACTTGTAAACATCCATTTTCTTCTGTTGCGCATATTTATTCTTTACGCGCAAAGACTCGTTCTGGTCAATCATTCCACACTCTACTATTGCAAGTGATTGACATCTGACAGAGTGCTTTAAATAAATTCAAACCTGTCTCTTTCTGTCTTTTTAAGAGTAGTATAGTATTTTTTCATCCAATATATTGTGATTTAATATTTGCGTACCTGGTTAACCAATCTTATGAAATATAAGATATGTGATAGAAAACATATGTTTTCCTATTACTGTTTTTTTACTTTATACTTTATAAACATCAGATTGGTTCAGTTGCATGCACATTTGTTCTATACATACTGTGTGTAGTCTATCCCTGTCTTTACATTTTAACTCATTGTGCTCCCTTATGCACTTGCAAATATTAGATAGCAACTAATCTACAGTTCACTTTTCGAGTAGCATGAACTAGTTCAATATCAAAATCAAATTTCTATTGTGCAAAGATTTTTTCATCACATGCCACATTTTCCTCTCGTTACACTTCCTCACAGTATTTTAAACACAGTCAGGACAATTGCAAGTGATTTTCATCAGAGCAAGCTGTCAGATGCCATTCAGACCAATCTCTTTCACGTCTATTTCCCATGATACGTTGTGTTTTTGTGCTGGTTCACCCTGCATTATGCAATTTAAGATATGCAATAGAAAAACACGATTGTTTACTTAAAATACAAGCATTGCATTTGTTCAGTTGCACGTACGCTCATTCTTTATGCACAGTATGCAGGCTGTTTGTGTCCCACATCACACAGTCAGTATAACTGCTACTGATTTCCATCAATGCATGCTGTCAGATGTCATTCAGGCTCATCTTGTCTTGACAGATTTCTCTTTTAGAGTTACATGTCTGTTTCTCATGCGGTGCACGAATGCATTGTGCGTTTCTGCTTGTGTTCACTCTGTGTACAGTGTCATAACAATAAAAAGGATGCTGGTGTACTGTGGTCACTCCCACTTGTGTATCATCTCATATTTTTGTGTGTGCTCGCAGAAGTAGGGCAGCCCCGCTTTGTGCGCAGATGATGCATACTAAGAGCTCCCAGAGTGCGACGTGAAATGAAACATTTGGTGTGATGTTTCTCATTCACACAGCAAAATGTGAACCTCGCGTTAAGTGTTAATTTATGCATTTAAATAAAATACAAACCCACAAAAGGTTCTATATTCCTTTGTTTGGCATTTGTGCAGTTCATCTGAGCGTACATGCATGCATTACTTTTTTCCAAATTCCCAAACAAAATCTCATTCAATTTAATGCGGCAATAGGAATTAGGGCATGATGCTTCAAGAAGTAGGTGGTTTGTCATGGATTCATGTAATGATTTTTGTTTTGTTTTAAAGGTGCATTCTTAAAAATAAAGGTTCCAAAAGGGGGGTTTCATAGAAAAAACATTTTTTGTTTTCCCCCAAAGAACCTTTCAGTGAACAGTTCTTAAAGGAAGGACAATCGAGTAATACAAATAACCTGTTTTGCATTATTTATGCATTTGGCTGATGCTTTTATATATATTATAAAGAACCTTACTGGTTCCATGGATGTTCAAGGCTCTTCATAGAACCATTAATTCCAATAAAGAACCTTTATTTTTAAGAAGACAATGAATTATTGTTTAGAGATTAAAACCTTTTCAAATCGCCAAATTGCAAATAGTCAAATCCAGGGACAAAAGAGTCAATGGTTGTCATACAGCAAGAATATAGATCTATAAAATGATTGTGGTAATCATTTGATCAGATCATTTGATTGTGGAAGAAATGTTCATATTGAGATCTCTGACATTTTTGAGACATCTTCTGAAATTCTGGAAGAGCATTCCTGGGGTCTTTTTTTCAGGTTAAAAATAAATCAAAAGTCCCATTTTGCATTCAACCTCATTTTCTAACAATTTTTTTATTTTCCTTTCACTCAAGGATCAATACTGAATATTATAGAAGTTCGATTTTTTTTTTCACTGAATAAAACATATATAAGGTTATTTCGCAATTCTGACTTTATAACATGCGATTGTGAGTTATAAAGTCAGTGTCACGGTGCAAACCAGTGACTATGTTTGTGACTGACGCACGCACACACAAACACAATACCAGCACGCATACACCCATGCCCTGTTAACACAACTGACACTGGCATTGACAATCTTAACTGTATTGTGTATTGTCTGTATAAATTACCAGGTCTACTTGATCTACCAGCATTTATTGATAAGTGTTGTGAGCCAGTATCAAAGAGACTAATTTCAGACAATAGCAAAGAGGCATTTACCAAACCTTTTATAAAGTTTGTTAAAGTTTGGTTTATTGGTAGATCTGAAATTGTTGCCTTCTTAGTGGTGCATCACACTTGCGTGTGATGTCACAGGGGATTCCATTAGTTGTGTTTGTAAAATGTATATATTTATTTTTGATTTATATTGGTTTTGTATGTCTGTATTATGTATTGCTTATGATATGCATGTTGTTGTTGATATTGTTTATTATTATTTATGTGGTTTTATGTCAAGTATGTTTGTCTTTAATGTTTAACTGTAGGATGGTACAATCCAGGGGGAGGAGTCAGGCCTATAAAATGGCTCCAGTAACACAGTGTGGGAAGGGTAATGGTAGTTTGTCTTGGCTGTGTGAGCTGCTGATAAAATAAAAATCTCTTAAAGTGGAAACAACAGTTTTTCCTGATGTCATTTTTGATTTACATCTGCCGGTCATCCTAACAATTGGTGTCAGAAGTGGGATTTACACCGGCAAAAGTGACATTGTGGATTAAAATGCCGCCAAAGACTAGGAATCAACTGGCTACTGATATGGAAGAAGAGGAGGAGCAAGGTGCAGCGAGTGCAGTTCTAGGAGGAAATGCACTGCCTACGGAGATTCCTACTGCCACAGGTGATACAGCCATTTCAGCTCTGGCGGGAATGTTTCAAGCCTTCCTACAGTACCAGAAGGAGAGGGACGAAAGGCAAGAGAGAGAGTCAGCTCGACGGGAGCAGCAATATAAAGTCATCAACCATCAGGTCACACAGATGCAGATGGACTTGGAGCATAAAAGGTTGGGAGCTAGCTCTGTAGATCGGCCAGTTACACGAGTGCTTGATCATGTACCTCCGTTGTCCAAGCTACAAGACAATGATGATATTGAACATTACCTGACTACGTTTGAGAGACTGGCAGAGGTGTACAGGTGGCCAAAGGAGGATTGGGCTGTTCATCTGATTCCTTTGCTCACTGGGAAAGCAAGGAGTGCTTTTGTCGCTATGTCGCCTTCTTTGACCTCTGATTATGAGCGAGTTAAAGAAGTGATTCTCAAGAAGTATGAGGTTAGCCCAGAGACTTATAGACTGAGATTTCGTTCAGTGAACACACCTTCTGATGAGTCCCCGACTGAGTTATACATCCGTTTACAAGATTTATTTTCAAAATGGGTCCAGTTTGATGTGAGCAGCAAGACTGAAATGATGGAGACCCTGGTTTTGGAGCAGTACATGCGCGTGCTGTATCCAGACGTGAGGACTTGGGTAAAGGAGAGAAATCCTAGCACTGCTGGAGAAGCAGCCAACCTGGTAGAAGCCTACGTTGCAGCACGGAAGGGATTTTCCGGGACCTTCCGTTATGCAGGCAGCCTTCCGACTACAAAAGGTATGTCTGTGGGGTCAGGGGGGAGTATGTTCTCTCAGAATCAAGCCCAAATTTTGAAACCATCACAGTCTAAGCTAACATCACCTGCAGTCACACGTCAGACAGTAGCTACAGGCGATATTGTATGCTATAATTGTGGTGAACCTGGTCATATTAGCCCACACTGCCCCATGAGGAAACCCAAATCTGCTAGATTGTGTTATGTGCCTCAACCGAATTCTGTCGTTGTACTTAAGCAAGATAAGGAACCCACCATTTCAGTGTTGTTGAATGGTAAACCACTGACAGCCCTAGTAGACACAGGTTGTGCTCGTACATTAGTACAGTCACAGTATATATCCAGAGAGTCATGGACTGAGGAGACTGTAACTGTATGTTGTGTACATGGAGACAAGTCAGAGTTGCCTACTGCTGAAGTATATATTGAAGTTAACAACCAGCCATATCTGATGAATGTAGGTGTTGCTGCAAATTTGCCCTATCCAGTTTTACTAGGTACCGACATGCCTGTATTAGCAGACTTGGTTCAGGAGACCGCTTGGTGTGGGGTAGTTACTCGAGCTCAGGCCCAAAAGTTAACTTTGGCGTCCCAACCCCAAGATTTGGTTGATAGTGTAGTTCAGGAGATGCCATTTTTCACAGAAACAATTATCAGTGAGGCAGGATCTTCCAAGGTAGATCGACTGGAGAGACGCAGAAATAAGGTTGCAGACTTGATTGATAGCTCAGTACAGTCAGAGTATGAGTTGGAGGAACCTGAGATGGATGGATCAGATTTGGTCATTCCAAGTGAGTTAGAGCAGCTTCAGAAAGATGATGTCACCTTGTCTGAATGTTTTGAGAAAGTTAACAGTGACGCAACTGTTGGTTCATTGTATGGTGAGATGTTCCTTGTGAAACAGGGCCTTCTTTATAGGCAGAGTGAGGAAGGTATGCAGTTAGTGGTACCTAAAGCTCAGCGTAAGAAGGTTTTAGAACTTGGTCACACTATTCCCTGGGCAGGCCATATGGGATTCATGAAAACATTAATGAGAATTTCCAAAAGGTTTTATTGGCCTGGTATGTATAGTGAAGTGAAGGAATTTTGCAAGACTTGTCCCGAGTGTCAGTTGACAGTTGGTCGTACTCCTGCTAGCGCACCTCTTATTCCGATACCTGCAGTTGAAACGCCTTTTGAGAGAATAGGAGTTGATATTATTGGACCTGTTGAGAGAAGTCAAAAAGGGAACCGGTTTATTTTGGTAATTTGTGATTATGCTACCAGATATCCCGAGGCATACCCCCTGAGAGAGGTTACAGCAAAACAGATCACTTCTGCATTCCTTCATTTTTTTTCACACGTAGGCATCCCTAAAGTGGTGTTAACTGACCAAGGTCCCAATTTCATGAGTCACACTTTACATCAGGTTTATCAGTTACTGGGCATTAAGAGAGTTCGAACTACTCCCTACCACCCCCAGACTGACGGTCTGGTAGAAAGGTTTAATCAGACCTTAAAAGGCATGTTGAAGAAGTTTGTGTCTGAGACTGGAAAAGACTGGGACAAGTGGCTTCCTTACCTCTTGTTTGCTTACCGTGAAGTTCCTCAAGCATCCACCGGGTTTTCGCCTTTTGAACTGCTTTTTGCTCACCAGGTTAGAGGTCCATTGGACGTCCTGAGAGACAGTTGGGAAACCACGGGTAAAGAATCTAAGCGGAACGTTCTCTCTTACGTCCTTAAAATGAGAGAACAGTTGCAATTTGCCTCTTCCTTAGCCCAGGAGAATGTGCAACAGTCTCAGGCGAAGCAGAAGTCATGGTACGATCAGCGGGCCAGAACCAGAACCTTCCAGCCAGGAGAGCAAGTTCTGTTACTACTCCCTACATCGGATAACAAACTGTTGGCCAAATGGCAAGGTCCATATCAGGTGAAGCGGAAACTTGGTCCAGTAACGTATGAAATTGAAATACCTTCCAGAAACCAACCCTTGCAAACCTTCCACATTAATATGTTGAAAAAGTGGCATGCACAGTCTTCCCACTCAGAACCAGCAGGGGCTATCGAGAAGGATCTCATGGTGAGGGCAGTACTGGAGGAGGATGAAGTAGAGGAGCAGTATTTGCCAGTTCATACAGATGAGTGCATCTTAAATCTTGAACATCTGACAGCTGAACAACAGAAGGAACTGTTAGAAATTATTCCTGACCAACTGTTCCTGGATACACCTGGAAGGACAGACCTTGTGCAACATCACATATACTTGAAGGACTTAAAACCAATTCGACAACCAGTTTACAGAGTTCCAGAACGGCTTGTGCACACCATGAGACAAGAGCTGGAGATGATGCAAGAACTGCAGGTCATAGAGCCATCATCTAGTGAGTGGAATAATCCCATCGTGCTTGTGCCCAAGAAGGATGGTTCACTCAGGTTCTGCTTGGATTTTCGGAAACTTAACTCTGTGAGTAAATTTGATCCTTATCCTATGCCCAGAGTCGATGATGTGATTGAGAAGCTTGGTAGTGCAAAGTTCCTCACAACTCTTGATCTGTGTAAAGGCTATTGGCAAGTGCCCTTAAGTCCAGAGAGCAAAGAGCTTACCGCATTCAAGACTCCGTTTGGACATTATCAATTCCGGGTCCTTCCTTTCGGGCTTCATGGGGCCCCTGCTACCTTTCAGAGAATGATTGATCAGATCCTCCGGGGCACTGAGAAGTACTCTGCAGCATATTTAGATGACATCATTGTTTATAGTACGACTTGGCAGGATCATCTGGAACATCTTAAGGAAGTGTTAACCAGAATAAAGAATGCTGGACTTACCATTCACCCAGACAAGTGCACTTTAGCCAAAAGAGAGACTTGCTATCTTGGGCATGTGCTGGGACATGGGGTCATACGCCCTCAAGTTGGGAAGATCGAGGCCATTAAACATGCTGAGCAGCCTACAACAAAGAAACAGGTGCGATCTTTCCTTGGTTTGGTGGGGTGGTATAGACGTTTTATCCCAAACTTCTCTGAAAGAGCCATAGTCCTTACTGAACTGACAAAAAAGAACAAGCCTAATAAGGTTAACTGGACGGCAGAATGTGACAGTGCCTTTATAGATTTAAAGGATGCTTTGTGCAGGAAACCAGTGTTGCAAAATCCTGATTTTGACCAGCCTTTTACAGTTCAGACTGATGCTTCACAATATGGTCTGGGAGCTGTGCTCTTACAAGGAGAACAAGGACACTTGAGACCTGTTGCTTTTATCAGCAGGAAACTCCTCCCACGTGAAACACGGTATTCGACGGTAGAGAAGGAGTGCCTGGCAGTCAAATGGGCTTTAGACTCTCTCAGGTACTATCTCATGGGTAGGACTTTTAAGTTGGAGACTGATCACAGGGCCTTAATGTGGCTTGGACGAATGAAAGACACTAATGCCCGTATAACACGATGGTTTCTGGCAGTTCAACCATTTGATTTTGAAGTATTGTATCGGACTGGCTCTGAGAACTGCGCAGCAGATTTCCTCTCCAGGACACCACGAGTGGTGTCTGGGGAAGGGGGAGGAAATGTCACGGTGCAAACCAGTGACTATGTTTGTGACTGACGCACGCACACACAAACACAATACCAGCACGCATACACCCATGCCCTGTTAACACAACTGACACTGGCATTGACAATCTTAACTGTATTGTGTATTGTCTGTATAAATTACCAGGTCTACTTGATCTACCAGCATTTATTGATAAGTGTTGTGAGCCAGTATCAAAGAGACTAATTTCAGACAATAGCAAAGAGGCATTTACCAAACCTTTTATAAAGTTTGTTAAAGTTTGGTTTATTGGTAGATCTGAAATTGTTGCCTTCTTAGTGGTGCATCACACTTGCGTGTGATGTCACAGGGGATTCCATTAGTTGTGTTTGTAAAATGTATATATTTATTTTTGATTTATATTGGTTTTGTATGTCTGTATTATGTATTGCTTATGATATGCATGTTGTTGTTGATATTGTTTATTATTATTTATGTGGTTTTATGTCAAGTATGTTTGTCTTTAATGTTTAACTGTAGGATGGTACAATCCAGGGGGAGGAGTCAGGCCTATAAAATGGCTCCAGTAACACAGTGTGGGAAGGGTAATGGTAGTTTGTCTTGGCTGTGTGAGCTGCTGATAAAATAAAAATCTCTTAAAGTGGAAACAACAGTTTTTCCTGATGTCATTTTTGATTTACATCTGCCGGTCATCCTAACAATCAGAATTGTGAGATATAAACAATTCTAAGATTCCAATTCTTTTTTTAACCTCAGAATTGGACTTTATAACTTGCAATTTTATAACTTCACAATTCTGAGAAAAAAGTCAGAATTACAAGAAAGTCTGAAACACCGTTTATATCTCGCAGTTGTGAGATTGAATAGGGACCATAGAATATATATTGTATTATATGTCATATATATTCCTGTAGTTTTTGTAATTCTTAGAAATGAAGTGTTAGGAATAGTATTGAAAATATTCCTTGATTTCTCTTCCCGGTCATCTCACTTGACTGAAGATCTAATTTGATTTGAGAGCTGTGCTAGAGGGGTGTAATACATTTCATATGCATTTCAAACAGACAGTTTCTTGCCCAGGTTTTCTGTGATTATTTAATGTATTAGTGAAAGAAAACTTAGTCCTCTTATTCATTAAAACCATCATGTTAATTGAACTTGAAAAGCCATTTAAAGCAACATACTCCTCTGTGAGGATCTGCGCCCCCCTCCCTTCTTCTGCTCGAAATATTGCCTCTTTCTGTCACGCTCAGAGGCACACACATGCTCACACACTCACACACACAGACCGCACAAATGAATAATGGTTTATACCCATAGGAGGTTGCGAGAGGGAGGATGAATCAGCGTAGGAGGCCTGTCACACTCTCACAGACACACACACACACACACACGCTCTCTCTGTTGACTGCTGTCTCGGTGGGACATTATTAGTACAGTGCTGTTAGATTATCATTTACATTGACATTAAATTACTGCTATGAAATGTGGTTTATGAGTGTGCAAGATCTGCCACAATAGGCTGAGGGTGAAATCAATGGCAAACAGCATTAGATGCACATTTCAATTACTCTTTTTCACAACACTGCTGAAAAAATAGCCCAAGCTACCCTAGGGTGGTTCTTTGGCTTTAACTGGTTCATGCTGGTTTAGCAGGTATCCCATCTCGAGTAGCTGACAAGAGCCTGAAAAACCAGCAAAAGAGATCATATTGGCTGTACTGGACGACCAGTTTTCTTCTTTAGCTTGGTTTAGTCACGATTAAATTGAAGTAGCGACAGATCTTTTCTTTCGTATTGTGGCAAATTATCAAATTATCATTATTATTTACGGATTATCAAAAAGAAAAAAAGATGTTGAAATGTGCGTTACACTCAAAAGTGCCAGATGAACACAAGCCTAAAGTTTTTTTTAAAGTGCCCCTATTTTACTTTTTTCAAATATTACCTTTTAGTGTTGTCATGATACTGGAATCGCTAACTATGATATCTTGAAAGATATCGATATTCGATACCACAGGGAAAACACACACACAAACACTCTAACTATAAGTTACTTATAGCTTATAAACATCTTTTTTTTAATAATTTGGTTAACTTTGTCACACATAGCACACTCTCAAATATTTACGTTCCAAAACTGACTGTAATTAATAATCGGCCATTGTGACATAACTTTGTATGTATTTGATGGTTTAAGCGCAATAAGCCATGAAAAAGAAGTCAATTTGGCACCACTGATATAGATCAGTGATGTGTAAAACCTGCTGGAATAATTAAAGTTATATACAAAAGCCGTAACCCTGCACTGAAATTCAGGACATGTAACACCAACCCTATTCAGCTGGAGTGGATGAGACAGTTAGAACTGATTAGAATGTCAATGTGTTTCTTGAATGCAGTGTAAGTCGCTTTGGATAAAAGCGTCTGCCAAATGCAGAAATGTAAGTGAGTAGGAGTTGGCGGTTGCGTGTCAAACTGTCAATTCACCGCCAGAGCGTCAGAGAGAAGAGAGAGTTAGAAAGATATCGGTGTATTGGAGTATTTGAAGCATTTCAGTATTGATATTTCGATATTTTTTATGACAGTATTACCTTTCATGCAGTGTGTAATAAGCAGATTTGTGAAGGGGAAAGGTGTGCAAAATAAAATAAAAAAGTGCATGACAAATAAAGTTATTGTCTCCTAAAATAAACTGCTGAAATGAGTCACCAGTAATTCCAGTCTCACTTCCTGCACAAACCTATGTAGGCTTGTAACGAATTCGCATAATGCCAGCCTATGGTCTTCAAACACTGTAGTTGTAGCTGAAACTGGAAGAGTTTGGTTCGTGTTCTTCACGTGTCAAGTTGATGCTGGTTTCAGCTCTGCACATCCACTTTGCATGCTCTTTTAAAGGAGGGCTTTAGCCCGCATTGATAAGGTTAAACCGACGCCATTATTGGTGTTCGTATCAATGTTTGTCAAGCGCTGAACAAGCCTCCAGAGCTGAAATTCATATATGGTAATAGGTGTTTAGTTAGACCAATCACAACCGACTGGGCCATCTGACCAATCAGAACAGAGTAGGCTTTCGGAAAGGAGGGGTTTAGAGAGACTTAATCTTCAAATAAACTGTTTTCAGACTCTTTGAGAAATGAGGTGATGTGCAATGTATATTGTGTTCTCAATAAGATAATTAATTGGAGAATAGGGGTAATTTTCATTTCACAATGACGCCTTTTTCTACACAAGCAACATTTTAAAGCGTCATGGGGATGACGCAAATGCTGTTATTAATGGTTGGTTTGAACTAGCCATGATGCTTTAAATTGTTGTAGGCAGGATTATATTCCAATACCAAATTTTAATGACCATCACTTGCACCCTTCACAGTAATCTCAGTGTTACAAACTAGCAGGCGTGCGATGCGGAGAGGAACGTGTAACACATCCACACGTAGACACTTGAAACGTCAACAATCGACAATGGCATGGTAACACATGAGGGTTAAATACATTAGGATAAATACAGATCAGCTGGCAACATAACAAGGGGGAGTGGAGAAGGATAATCTACGGAAACACAGGAGGGACACATAGGAGGAGCGAGACATGACTGTTACACTCAGAATCCATTATGTTACGACAATCAATCCAAGATGGCAGACCATACATTTTTTTTATTTCATTTAAAAAGAAATTGTTTTTACCCAATATTTATTAGTGCCATGTATTTTTACACTTATTGTAATATAATTTTGTTAGCTTAGTAGTGTGATAACAGTAAACTCAATTGAAAACAATTTTTTTTTTTTTAAAGAGTGGGTATATATTTGTGTGTATCAGTTAGACAAACAGCCGCAGTGGTAAGCATTAATCATCACTAGCAGCATGTTTACAGGCTTGCCTTTGACCCGAGCTCTCATGCACACGTTTAATTAGGGTTGTCAATAAATGCCTGGATTGTACTTTCCCAGTAGATGCGCAAAAGCTTGTTTTTCAAACTAACGTCCGCACTCAATGCAAGGTGAAACATTGAGGTAATTACTGTTTAGCATGATGTCAGATTATGAAATGTGTTATTGTGAATATTGGTTTTGTTGAGAAGGAAAAGAAGGTAACCTTCAGGCTATACATGCTGTGTGTGATCATGATTCTCTCTATCTCTACATATTTTTAATTATGTAATTAATACAGTATAATACATTTAATAGCTATATTTCAACTTCAAATTCTGATGTGTGTTGTTAAAAAACGTTTATTCATTGGTTGATGGGTTCAGTTTCAAAGCCTCTTCTTATCAAGAACCATTTTTAGCTGTATAGTGTTCTTGAGTGGCTATATGGTTTAAAACGTTCTTGATTTTACATTACAGGTCCTTCAGATTTTCAAATAGTTTTGGGGCTCTTTAAAACACCAGTGCATGGATGGTTGTGTAAAGATAAAAGGTTGTTTGTAGGACGTAAAATGGTCCATCTACCGAATTAGACGGTCAAACTCTTTATCCTTTAAGGTAACCTTACATGGTGAGCTCCTTCAGGCGGAGGTGAAGGTCTTTAGTGCATGTGAATATTACAATGTGCATTAAGTTTAGTTTTCTCTTTTTTTCTTTTATTAGGGGTTCAAACGCGAAGCGTTGAAAACCTATTGTAATTGTTAGGATTTTTATTAGGGGCCAAGCACCGAAGGTGCGGAGGCACCTATTGTTTTTGTTCCGGTTCTTATTAGGGGCCAAGCACCGAAGGTGCGGAGGCACCTATTGTTTTTGTTCCGGTTCCTATTATTATTAGGGGCCAAGCACCGAAGGTGCGGAGGCACCTATTGTTTTTGTTCCGGTTCTTATTATTAGGGGCCAAGCACCGAAGGTGCGGAGGCACCTATTGTGTTTGTTCCGGTTCTTTATTATTATTCCTCTTCTTCTTCTTCTTCCGCCATGGAAGTCTATGGCAGGCCATAGAACCGTTTGCGGGAAAATGATGAAATTTGGCACACTGATCAAGGACAAGCCAATCATTGACCATAGCAAATTTGAAGTCTCTAACTCAATGTCTCTAGCGCCACCAACTGTCCAAATTTGAACTCACGTTTACGTAAATAACTTTTGAACCGTATGTCCTAGAAACAAAATTCTTTCGTCCACTGATTCCTTGGCTCAAGACGATTCGATTGCACCCTATGACGTCATTTTCCGTCATGAAAATTTTCCCGCCATTTTGAATTTTACGAAAAACCTACTTTTTCGAACTCCTCCTAGGCCGTTGGTCCGATTTTCACGAAAATTGAACCACATCATCTCCAGACTATGCATACAAAAAGTTATTAAAAGAAAGTTGATTTGTCAAACCGTTTACGAATAACTTGCGAAAGAATTCAACAAAATGGCCGCAGAAATGAAAGCGAGGCTTTATCTCCGCAACGCATTAGCGTATTCTAACCAAACTTGGTGTGTGTTATGGCAATGATGGTCTGAGGCTACCTACAGAGTTTTGGCGCTCTGCCCCCTAGTGGTCTGGAGATATGAAAAAGTGAAATATTTGCTTATAACTTCTGAACGCTTCGACCAAAAATCATAAAACTGGTCTCGTTAGATTCAGGGCATCATGCCGAGTCGTGCGATACAAAATTTTCCCATATTGGCCATTTTGAGGGTCGGCCATTTTGAATTTTGTCACAAATTGCTATATTTAACAAACACATTGGCGTATCGTTACGAAACTCGATATGTGTCTTCGGCATCTGGGCCTGATACAACACAAAAAATTTCGAGGCAGCGCCACCTTGTGGTCAAAAGTTATAACCAAATTTCCAAAAATGCTAATAACTTTTGAACACGTTAACCTATGGTAAAATAAGTTGTCTTTATACGTTCCTTGGGTCAAACCGAGAACACAGATACCAAAATTGTCATAGTCGGCCAAACTTCCTGTCCGCCATGTTGTTTTTCTTTAAAAACCTACTTTTTCGAACTCCTCCCACACCGTTTGTCCAATTTTCACCAAAATTGAATCATAACATCTTCAGACCATGCTGACAAAAAGTTATTAAAATAAAGTTGATTTGTCAAACAGGTTTCGATAAAATTGCGAACGAATTTGACCAAATTGCCACCAAATAAAGCGAGGCTATATCTCCGCAACGCATTAGCGTATTCTGACCAAACTTTCTGTGTGTCATGTCAATCATGATCTGAGGCTACCTGCAGAGTTTTGGCGCTCTGCCCCCTAGTGGTCAGGAGATATAAAATAATGACATTTTTGATTATAACTCCTGAACGCTTTGTCCAAAAATCATGAAACTGCTGTCTTTAGATTCAGTGCATCATGCCGAGTCCTGCGATACCAAATTTTCCCATATCGGCCATTTTCAGCGTCAGCTATTTAGAATTTTGTCATGAAATGCTATGCTTAACAAACACATGACTTTAAAGCTGGATGTCAGCAATGCTTTACCCTATTGACACCAAACTTTGCATGTGTCATTGTCACCTCACTCTGGATAAACCACGTGATTTGACATATCAGTTTGGTTACAGCGCTGCCTGTTGGTCGAACGTGATAAACCATTAAATCGAATTACTATAGACCGTATTGATGATTTTTCAGCCATTTAGACTGAAGTCATATTGAAATGTCTTTAGATGCTTCCTGCCGTTGGTCTGATGCTGCCAGCCATGTCGGCATGACATTTAATGCCTTCTTTGTGCTTGGCCCCGTCATGGCTGCTTGCAGCTATATTTAGGGGCCAAGCACCGAAGGTGCGGAGGCACCTATTGTTTTTGTTCCGGTTCTTATTATTATTATTATTATTATTCTTCTTCTGCCATTGAAGTCTATGACAGCCCATAGAACCGTAAGCGGGAAAATGAAAAAAAGTTGGCACACTGATAAAGGAGAGTCCAATCATTGACCATAGCAAAATTGAAGTCTCTAACTCAATCTCTCTAGCGCCACCAACTGTCCAAAGTTGCACTCACGTTTACGTAAATAACTTTTGAACCGTATGTCCTAGAAACAAAATTCTTTTGTCCACTGATTCCTTGGCTCAAGACGATTCGATTGCACCCTATGACGTCATTTTCCGTCATGAAGATTTTCCCGCCATTTTGAATTTTATGAAAAACCTACTTTGTCGAACTCCTCCTAGGCCGTTCGTCCGATGTTCACGAAAATTGAACCACATCATCTCCCGACAATGTGGACAAAACGATATATAAAGAAAGTTGATTCGTCAAACCGTTTACGAATAACTCGCGAAAGAATCTGAGGTAAAAGTCGCCAAAATGAAATTGAGGCTTTATCTCCCCAATGCATTAGCCTTTTCTGACCAAACTAGGTGTGTGTTATGTCAATCATGGTTTGAGGCTACCTGCAGAGTTTTGGCGCTGTGCCCCCTAGTGGTCAGGAGTTATCAAAAACTGACTTTTTTGCTTATAACTTCTGAACCCTTTGGCCAAAAATCATGAAACTGGTCTCTTTAGATCCAGTGGGTCATGCCGAGTCCTGTGATAGCAAATATTCCCATATCGGGCATTTTGAGCGTCTGCCATTTCGATTTTTCTTATAAGATGCTATGTTTAACAAACACATGACTTTAGTGCTCTGTCAGCCATGGTTTACCCAATTTACCCAATGTACCACATGAATTGACACTACAATTTGGTTACAGCGCTGCCTGTTGGTCGAACGTGATAAACCATTAAATCGAACTACTAAAGACCGTATTGTTGATTTTTCAGCCATTTAGACTTAAGTCATATTGAAATGTCTTTAGATTCTTACTGCCGTTGGTCTGATGATGCCAGCCATGTCGGCATGACATTTAATGCCCTCCTTGCGCTTGGCCCCGTGATGGCTGCTAGCAGCTATATTTATTATTATTATTATTCTTCTTCTGCCATTGAAGTCTATGACAGCCCATAGAACCGTAAGCGGGAAAATGAAAAAAAGTTGGCACACTCATAAAGGACAGTCCAATCATTGACCATAGCAAAATTGAAGTCTCTAACTCAATCTCTAAAGCGCCACCAACTGTCCAAAGTTGCACTCACGTTTACGTAAATAACTTTTGAACCGTATGTCCTAGAAACAAAATTCTTTTGTCCACTGATTCCTTGGCTCAAGACGATTCAATTGCACCCTATGACGTCATTTTCCGTCATGAAAATTTTCCCGCCATTTTGAATTTTATGAAAAACCTACTTTTTCGAACTCCTCCTAGGCCGTTCGTCCGATTTTCACGAAAATTGAACCACATCATCTCCCACATGACTTTAGTGGTCTGTCAGCAATGGTTTACCCAATTGAAAGCAAACTTTGCATGTGTCAATGTCACCACACTCTCAATGTACCACATGAATTGACACTACAATTTGGTTACAGCGCTGCCTGTTGGTTGAATGTGATAAACCATTAAATCGAAATACTAAAGACCGTATTGTTGATTTTTCAGCCATTTAGACTTAAGTCATATTGAAATGTCTTTAGATTCTTACTGCCGTTGGTCTGATGATGCCAGCCATGTCGGCATGACATTTAATGCCCTCCTTGCGCTTGGCCCCGTGATGGCTGCTAGCAGCTATATTTATTAGGGGCCAAGCACCGAAGGTGCGGAGGCACCTATTGTGTTTGTTCCGGTTCTTTATTATTATTCCTCTTCTTCTTCTTCTTCCGCCATGGAAGTCTATGGCAGGCCATAGAACCGTTTGCGGGAAAATGATGAAATTTGGCACACTGATCAAGGACAAGCCAATCATTGACCATAGCAAATTTGAAGTCTCTAACTCAATGTCTCTAGCGCCACCAACTGTCCAAATTTGAACTCACGTTTACGTAAATAACTTTTGAACCGTATGTCCTAGAAACAAAATTCTTTCGTCCACTGATTCCTTGGCTCAAGACGATTCGATTGCACCCTATGACGTCATTTTCCGTCATGAAAATTTTCCCGCCATTTTGAATTTTACGAAAAACCTACTTTTTCGAACTCCTCCTAGGCCGTTGGTCCGATTTTCACGAAAATTGAACCACATCATCTCCAGACTATGCATACAAAAAGTTATTAAAAGAAAGTTGATTTGTCAAACCGTTTACGAATAACTTGCGAAAGAATTCAACAAAATGGCCGCAGAAATGAAAGCGAGGCTTTATCTCCGCAACGCATTAGCGTATTCTAACCAAACTTGGTGTGTGTTATGGCAATGATGGTCTGAGGCTACCTACAGAGTTTTGGCGCTCTGCCCCCTAGTGGTCTGGAGATATGAAAAAGTGAAATATTTGCTTATAACTTCTGAACGCTTCGACCAAAAATCATAAAACTGGTCTCGTTAGATTCAGGGCATCATGCCGAGTCGTGCGATACAAAATTTTCCCATATTGGCCATTTTGAGGGTCGGCCATTTTGAATTTTGTCACAAATTGCTATATTTAACAAACACATTGGCGTATCGTTACGAAACTCGATATGTGTCTTCGGCATCTGGGCCTGATACAACACAAAAAATTTCGAGGCAGCGCCACCTTGTGGTCAAAAGTTATAACCAAATTTCCAAAAATGCTAATAACTTTTGAACACGTTAACCTATGGTAAAATAAGTTGTCTTTATACGTTCCTTGGGTCAAACCGAGAACACAGATACCAAAATTGTCATAGTCGGCCAAACTTCCTGTCCGCCATGTTGTTTTTCTTTAAAAACCTACTTTTTCGAACTCCTCCCACACCGTTTGTCCAATTTTCACCAAAATTGAATCATAACATCTTCAGACCATGCTGACAAAAAGTTATTAAAATAAAGTTGATTTGTCAAACAGGTTTCGATAAAATTGCGAACGAATTTGACCAAATTGCCACCAAATAAAGCGAGGCTATATCTCCGCAACGCATTAGCGTATTCTGACCAAACTTTCTGTGTGTCATGTCAATCATGATCTGAGGCTACCTGCAGAGTTTTGGCGCTCTGCCCCCTAGTGGTCAGGAGATATAAAATAATGACATTTTTGATTATAACTCCTGAACGCTTTGTCCAAAAATCATGAAACTGCTGTCTTTAGATTCAGTGCATCATGCCGAGTCCTGCGATACCAAATTTTCCCATATCGGCCATTTTCAGCGTCAGCTATTTAGAATTTTGTCATGAAATGCTATGCTTAACAAACACATGACTTTAAAGCTGGATGTCAGCAATGCTTTACCCTATTGACACCAAACTTTGCATGTGTCATTGTCACCTCACTCTGGATAAACCACGTGATTTGACATATCAGTTTGGTTACAGCGCTGCCTGTTGGTCGAACGTGATAAACCATTAAATCGAATTACTATAGACCGTATTGATGATTTTTCAGCCATTTAGACTGAAGTCATATTGAAATGTCTTTAGATGCTTCCTGCCGTTGGTCTGATGCTGCCAGCCATGTCGGCATGACATTTAATGCCCTCCTTGCGCTTGGCCCCGTGATGGCTGCTAGCAGCTATATTTAGGGGCCAAGCACCGAAGGTGCGGAGGCACCTATTGTTTTTGTTCCGGTTCTTATTATTATTAGGGGCCAAGCACCGAAGGTGCGGAGGCACCTATTGTGTTTGTTCCGGTTCTTTATTATTATTAGGGGCCAAGCACCGAAGGTGCGGAGGCACCTATTGTGTTTGTTCCGGTTCTTTATTATTATTCCTCTTCTTCTTCTTCTTCCGCCATGGAAGTCTATGGCAGGCCATAGAACCGTTTGCGGGAAAATGATGAAATTTGGCACACTGATCAAGGACAAGCCAATCATTGACCATAGCAAATTTGAAGTCTCTAACTCAATGTCTCTAGCGCCACCAACTGTCCAAATTTGAACTCACGTTTACGTAAATAACTTTTGAACCGTATGTCCTAGAAACAAAATTCTTTCGTCCACTGATTCCTTGGCTCAAGACGATTCGATTGCACCCTATGACGTCATTTTCCGTCATGAAAATTTTCCCGCCATTTTGAATTTTACGAAAAACCTACTTTTTCGAACTCCTCCTAGGCCGTTGGTCCGATTTTCACGA
This sequence comes from Rhodeus uyekii, assembly GCA_037043235.1. Lineage (NCBI taxonomy): Eukaryota > Metazoa > Chordata > Actinopteri > Cypriniformes > Acheilognathidae > Rhodeus > Rhodeus uyekii. The sequence goes on along the minus strand of JAWRVZ010000011.1, from coordinate 3,524,603 downwards.
AAATTGAACCACATCATCTCCAGACTATGCATACAAAAAGTTATTAAAAGAAAGTTGATTTGTCAAACCGTTTACGAATAACTTGCGAAAGAATTCAACAAAATGGCCGCAGAAATGAAAGCGAGGCTTTATCTCCGCAACGCATTAGCGTATTCTAACCAAACTTGGTGTGTGTTATGGCAATGATGGTCTGAGGCTACCTACAGAGTTTTGGCGCTCTGCCCCCTAGTGGTCTGGAGATATGAAAAAGTGAAATATTTGCTTATAACTTCTGAACGCTTCGACCAAAAATCATAAAACTGGTCTCGTTAGATTCAGGGCATCATGCCGAGTCGTGCGATACAAAATTTTCCCATATTGGCCATTTTGAGGGTCGGCCATTTTGAATTTTGTCACAAATTGCTATATTTAACAAACACATTGGCGTATCGTTACGAAACTCGATATGTGTCTTCGGCATCTGGGCCTGATACAACACAAAAAATTTCGAGGCAGCGCCACCTTGTGGTCAAAAGTTATAACCAAATTTCCAAAAATGCTAATAACTTTTGAACACGTTAACCTATGGTAAAATAAGTTGTCTTTATACGTTCCTTGGGTCAAACCGAGAACACAGATACCAAAATTGTCATAGTCGGCCAAACTTCCTGTCCGCCATGTTGTTTTTCTTTAAAAACCTACTTTTTCGAACTCCTCCCACACCGTTTGTCCAATTTTCACCAAAATTGAATCATAACATCTTCAGACCATGCTGACAAAAAGTTATTAAAATAAAGTTGATTTGTCAAACAGGTTTCGATAAAATTGCGAACGAATTTGACCAAATTGCCACCAAATAAAGCGAGGCTATATCTCCGCAACGCATTAGCGTATTCTGACCAAACTTTCTGTGTGTCATGTCAATCATGATCTGAGGCTACCTGCAGAGTTTTGGCGCTCTGCCCCCTAGTGGTCAGGAGATATAAAATAATGACATTTTTGATTATAACTCCTGAACGCTTTGTCCAAAAATCATGAAACTGCTGTCTTTAGATTCAGTGCATCATGCCGAGTCCTGCGATACCAAATTTTCCCATATCGGCCATTTTCAGCGTCAGCTATTTAGAATTTTGTCATGAAATGCTATGCTTAACAAACACATGACTTTAAAGCTGGATGTCAGCAATGCTTTACCCTATTGACACCAAACTTTGCATGTGTCATTGTCACCTCACTCTGGATAAACCACGTGATTTGACATATCAGTTTGGTTACAGCGCTGCCTGTTGGTCGAACGTGATAAACCATTAAATCGAATTACTATAGACCGTATTGATGATTTTTCAGCCATTTAGACTGAAGTCATATTGAAATGTCTTTAGATGCTTCCTGCCGTTGGTCTGATGCTGCCAGCCATGTCGGCATGACATTTAATGCCTTCTTTGTGCTTGGCCCCGTCATGGCTGCTTGCAGCTATATTTATTATTCCTCTTCTTCTTCTTCTTCCGCCATGGAAGTCTATGGCAGGCCATAGAACCGTTTGCGGGAAAATGATGAAATTTGGCACACTGATCAAGGACAAGCCAATCATTGACCATAGCAAATTTGAAGTCTCTAACTCAATGTCTCTAGCGCCACCAACTGTCCAAATTTGAACTCACGTTTACGTAAATAACTTTTGAACCGTATGTCCTAGAAACAAAATTCTTTCGTCCACTGATTCCTTGGCTCAAGACGATTCGATTGCACCCTATGACGTCATTTTCCGTCATGAAAATTTTCCCGCCATTTTGAATTTTACGAAAAACCTACTTTTTCGAACTCCTCCTAGGCCGTTGGTCCGATTTTCACGAAAATTGAACCACATCATCTCCAGACTATGCATACAAAAAGTTATTAAAAGAAAGTTGATTTGTCAAACCGTTTACGAATAACTTGCGAAAGAATTCAACAAAATGGCCGCAGAAATGAAAGCGAGGCTTTATCTCCGCAACGCATTAGCGTATTCTAACCAAACTTGGTGTGTGTTATGGCAATGATGGTCTGAGGCTACCTACAGAGTTTTGGCGCTCTGCCCCCTAGTGGTCTGGAGATATGAAAAAGTGAAATATTTGCTTATAACTTCTGAACGCTTCGACCAAAAATCATAAAACTGGTCTCGTTAGATTCAGGGCATCATGCCGAGTCGTGCGATACAAAATTTTCCCATATTGGCCATTTTGAGGGTCGGCCATTTTGAATTTTGTCACAAATTGCTATATTTAACAAACACATTGGCGTATCGTTACGAAACTCGATATGTGTCTTCGGCATCTGGGCCTGATACAACACAAAAAATTTCGAGGCAGCGCCACCTTGTGGTCAAAAGTTATAACCAAATTTCCAAAAATGCTAATAACTTTTGAACACGTTAACCTATGGTAAAATAAGTTGTCTTTATACGTTCCTTGGGTCAAACCGAGAACACAGATACCAAAATTGTCATAGTCGGCCAAACTTCCTGTCCGCCATGTTGTTTTTCTTTAAAAACCTACTTTTTCGAACTCCTCCCACACCGTTTGTCCAATTTTCACCAAAATTGAATCATAACATCTTCAGACCATGCTGACAAAAAGTTATTAAAATAAAGTTGATTTGTCAAACAGGTTTCGATAAAATTGCGAACGAATTTGACCAAATTGCCACCAAATAAAGCGAGGCTATATCTCCGCAACGCATTAGCGTATTCTGACCAAACTTTCTGTGTGTCATGTCAATCATGATCTGAGGCTACCTGCAGAGTTTTGGCGCTCTGCCCCCTAGTGGTCAGGAGATATAAAATAATGACATTTTTGATTATAACTCCTGAACGCTTTGTCCAAAAATCATGAAACTGCTGTCTTTAGATTCAGTGCATCATGCCGAGTCCTGCGATACCAAATTTTCCCATATCGGCCATTTTCAGCGTCAGCTATTTAGAATTTTGTCATGAAATGCTATGCTTAACAAACACATGACTTTAAAGCTGGATGTCAGCAATGCTTTACCCTATTGACACCAAACTTTGCATGTGTCATTGTCACCTCACTCTGGATAAACCACGTGATTTGACATATCAGTTTGGTTACAGCGCTGCCTGTTGGTCGAACGTGATAAACCATTAAATCGAATTACTATAGACCGTATTGATGATTTTTCAGCCATTTAGACTGAAGTCATATTGAAATGTCTTTAGATGCTTCCTGCCGTTGGTCTGATGCTGCCAGCCATGTCGGCATGACATTTAATGCCTTCTTTGTGCTTGGCCCCGTCATGGCTGCTTGCAGCTATATTTATTGTAAGCGGGAAAATGAAAAAAAGTTGGCACACTCATAAAGGAGAGTCCAATCATTGACCATAGCAAAATTGAAGTCTCTAACTCAATCTCTCTAGCGCCACCAACTGTCCAAAGTTGCACTCACGTTTACGTAAATAACTTTTGAACCGTATGTCCTAGAAACAAAATTCTTTTGTCCACTGATTCCTTGGCTCAAGACGATTCGATTGCACCCTATGACGTCATTTTCCGTCATGAAAATTTTCCCGCCATTTTGAATTTTATGAAAAACCTACTTTGTCGAACTCCTCCTAGGCCGTTCGTCCGATGTTCACGAAAATTGAACCACATCATCTCCAGACAATGTGGACAAAACGATATATAAAGAAAGTTGATTCGTCAAACCGTTTACGAATAACTCGCGAAAGAATCTGAGGTAAAAGTCGCCAAAATGAAATTGAGGCTTTATCTCCCCAATGCATTAGCCTTTTCTGACCAAACTAGGTGTGTGTTATGTCAATCATGGTTTGAGGCTACCTGCAGAGTTTTGGCGCTCTGCCCCCTAGTGGTCAGGAGATATTAAAAAACTGACTTTTTTGCTTATAACTCCTGAACCCTTTGGCCAAAAATCATGAAACTGGTCTCTTTAGATCCAGTGGGTCATGCCGAGTCCTGTGATACCAAATTTTCCCATATCGGCCATTTTGAGCGTCTGCCATTTCGATTTTTCTTATAAGATTCTATGTTTAACAAACACATGACTTTAGTGCTCTGTCAGCAACGGTTTACCCAATTGAAAGCAAACTTTGCATGTGTCAATGTCACCACACTCTCAATGTACCACATGAATTGACACTACAATGTGGTTACAGCGCTGCCTGTTGGTTGAATGTGATAAACCATTAAATCGAATTACTAAAGACCCTATTGTTGATTTTTCAGCCATTTAGACTTAAGTCATATTGAAATGTCTTTAGATTCTTACTGCTGTTGGTCTGATGATGCCAGCCATGTCGGCATGACATTTAATGCCCTCCTTGCGCTTGGCCCCGTGATGGCTGCTAGCAGCTATATTTAGGGGCCAAGCACCGAAGGTGCGGAGGCACCTATTGTTTTTGTTCCGGTTCTTATTATTATTATTAGGGGCCAAGCACCGAAGGTGCGGAGGCACCTATTGTGTTTGTTCCGGTTCTTTATTATTATTCCTCTTCTTCTTCTTCTTCCGCCATGGGAGTCTATGGCAAGCCATAGAACCGTTTGCAGGAAAATTATAAAATTTGGCACACTGATAGAGGACAAGCCAATCATTAACCATAGCAAATTTGAAGTCTCTAACTCAATGTCTCTAGCGCCACCAACTGTCCAAAGTTGCACTCACGTTTACGTAAATAACTCTTGAACCGTATGTCCTAGAAACAAAATTCTTTCGTCCACTGATTCCTTGGCTCAAGACGATTCGATTGCACCCTATGACGTCATTTTCCGTCATGAATATTTTCCCGCCATTTTGAATTTTTTGAAAAACCTACTTTTTCGAACTCCTCCTAGGCCGTTTGTCCGATTTTCACGAAAATTGAACCACATTATCTCTAGACCATGCTGACAAAAAGTTATTAAAAGAAAGCTGATTCGTCAAACCGTTTACGAATAACTTGCGAAAGAATTCAACAAAATGGCCGCATAAATGAAAGCGAGGCTATATCTCCGCAACGCATTAGCGTATTCTGACCAAACTTGGTGTGTGTTACGTCAATCATGATCTGAGGCTACCTGCACAGTTTTGGTGCAGCGCCTCCTAGTGGTCTGGAGATATGAAAAAGTGAAATATTTGCTTATAACTTCTGAACGCTTTGGCCAAAAATCATAAAACTGGTCTCGTTAGATTCAGTGCATCATGCCGAGTCGTGTGATACCAAATTTTCCCATATCGGCCATTTTGAGCGTCGGCCATTTTGAATATTGTCATAAATTGCTATATTTAACAAACACATTGGCGTATCGTTACGAAACTCGATATGTGTCTTCGGCACCAGGGCCTGATACAACACAAAAAGTTTCGAGGCAGCGCCACCTTGTGGTCAAAAGTTATAAACAAATTTACAAAAATGCTAATAACTTTTGAACACGTTAACCTATGGTAAAATAAGTTGTCTTTATACGTTCCTTGGGTCAAAACGAGAACACAGATACCAAATTTGTCATAGTCGGCCAAACTTCCTGTCCGCCATGTTGTTTTTCTTTAAAAACCTACTTTTTCGAACTCCTCCTAGACCATTTGTCCAATTTTCATCAAAATTGAATCATATCATCTTTAGACTATGCTGACAAAAAGTTATTAAAATCAAGTTGATTCATTTAACCGTTTTCGATCAAACTGCGAACGAATTTGACCAAATGGCCACCAAATAATACAAGGCTATATCTCCGCAACGCATTTGCGTATTCTGACCAAACTTTCTGTGTGTCATGTCAATCATGATCCTAGGCTACCTGCAGAGTTTCAGCACAGTGCAATCTAGTGGTCATGAGATATAAACAAAGTGGTGCTTTTGCCTATAGCTTCTTTGCTTCTCACTTATGAAAATATAACTTGAAATGTCAACTACAGCCACTAGATGTCAGCAGAACATTACTCAACGTGTCATTTGCCCTTTGCACATTGATGAAAATTGTACATTAAGGAAAAGTAGTCAATTAAACATTTAGTTTTATTTAAAAGTTCTGTTATTGTTTTTACTATATACAAATAAACCTCTTCATAAAGAATAAAAAAATATTATACTTCTTAGGATTTAAAAAATAAGTTGCTGTTTTCTATTCAATAACTGTTTATATTAATTAAAACAGACTAATAAAGAAATTACTGATATGTGTATTATTGTAAATCAAATCATACAATGATTAATTTGGCTTTAACTCCATTGGATCTATTTTAAAAATGCACATAGTAAGTAGACTGTCAGTGTATGCTTAAAGTAAAATTATTTGATACAATTACATTTCAGAGACAAAGGGTTTTCTCTCCGGTCAAGATTAAGTGCTTTGATGTCAAAATGACTTTAATGCTTTACTTTAATATGTCAACAAAGCTTTACCCAATTGAAACCAAACTTTGCATGTGTCATTGTCACCTCTCTCTGGACATACCACATTATTTGACACATCAGTTTGATAACAGCGCTGCCTGCTGAAAAATGGCTTATTAATGAAGTTAATAGAAACATTGGATTTTGAAGGAGAAAACTATTTAAAATGAAAACAATTTAATAACAGGAAAGGCCTGTAGGCTCATTAAAAATTCCTTACTTATTCCTTTTGTGCTACCCTTATTTGCTGTTTGTTTAGGGTGTACACTCGCAGACAATAAAATATATTTTTCTTTAATAAAATCTAATATCAGTCACTTTATTAATGCTAATTTATTATTCAACAATATAATTGATCAGAATAGATTGAAATTATTGGATTATTAATTTATTTTACAAGTTTAAATGAGATAACATGGAAAATGTGCTGTGATTGAATGGAAGATTAGTGCCATGTATTGGAAAATAAAAACTTTTTCAAATTAAAACATGAAATGGCGGCAAAACATTAGTTAACGGCTTTACTCATTACTAAAGTACTTATAATGAAAAAGTAAATATTTTTTACATTTTGAGATGAATCCTTTTTAAGCATCATGTTTAAGAGTAACAAAAAGTTTCTTCTCCGTTTTTTTAATGTATACATAAATAATGAAAAAAGCAGTCAATTTACCAATGCATTTTATTTAAAGCTTCAGTTGATGTTTTTGCTATTACTCTTACAATATTTGTCAAATCAACATTCAATTCTGATAAAAGGTTCATAAGCAAAAAAACAATATTAAAAATAAACATATTCATAAATAATTAACATATTAACACTATACATTTTTTTGCTATACAGTTTTCTATTTAAGAACTGATTAAATGAATTTATACAAAAATAAAGAAAACACAGACATGTGTATTATTATCATCAATTCAACCATACAATGAGTAATTTGGCTTTAAGTACATTGTATCTGTTTTCCCCATATTAAATAGCAAGTAGTGGCGTCTTAGCTGGTATAGATCTGGAAAGATAAAACACCAAGATGGAGTTAGGAAGTTTCAATAGATGATGTTTTCAGTACTACTCTCTGTGAAGTTTTTTTTTTTCAGCAAGAATCATAGAGTGAGCCTTAGGTGGTAGAGACCAGGGAGGAAGCAGGAAAACAGAAGACGAAGGCAGAATCAAGGAAGTTGGAGATCAAGATGGAGCCAGAGGATTGAAGAATCAGGGTGATGTTGGTGCTGGTCCGGGCCAAGAGGCCAATGGGAGTGACGAAGATAGTGGAATTGGAGCGATTAAGGATCCCAGTGGATAAGGATAATCAGTTGTTTTAAACTAGATAGATGATGTATAGTGTCATCAGAACCCTACAACACATTAAAACAAAATTTAGTTTTGTTCATTGTAGTTTTATGCAATGTTAAGAATATTAACATATGAAGACCTATGATTGAGCCTTAGGTTGTACACACCAGTGAGGAAGCAGGAAAACAGAAGACCAAGGCAGAATGAAGGAGGCTGGAGACCAAGATGGAGCCAGAGGATTTGAGAATTAGGGTAACTCCGCTGGACTGGAGGGCCAAGGTGGAGATGTAGTGAAGTGAAAAACATGGTGGAGCTAGAGGGATGGAGGAACCAAAAGATTTAATGGTGCACGTATAGTCAGTTGATTTAAAGGTGATAGATGATGTGTAGTGTCCTCCTAGTCCTAAAACTCAATATAACATTTTGTTTTTTATGCAGTGCTATGAAGCTAAATAAATGTGTACACGAAAAACACATGCAAAACATTATTTATAAATATACTCACATCAACCTTCTGTGAAGATGGTTTTTTTTTGTTCAGTGAGAATGGCTGAGTTGAATGCCTTGATGGAGTTGGAGGGATGGAGACCCATGGTGAAGCTGTAGGGAAAGCTGACCGGGACAGAGCTGGGGAAACTGAAGACCAATCAGGAAGGAGTCAGGAAAACTTGAGACAAAGATGGAGCTAGAGGGCTGAAGAATCAGGACAGTGCTACTGGACCACTGGATGGATCCAGAAGATGTGCAGACCTAGGCAGAGCCAGTGGGAATGATGATGATGATGATGATGATGATGATGATGATGATGATGGAGTTGGAAGGATGAAAGACCCCAGTGAGGTTAAAGGTTTGTAATGTGCAGGCATAGCCACAGTTATGGAATTGCGGTGTGGAGCCAGGGAGATGACAGACCATGGCGTAGTTGGAAGCATAAAGGACCTCGGTGAAGAAGACGGATGACAGTCCAAAGTACAGTTAAGGGACTGAGAAAAGTATTAATTCCAAAGTGGAGCCAATGGCAACAGAAACCCAAACAAAGTCCATTGTGAATCTCTTTCCAGAACTGACGGGTAAACAAACCAAAAACACACACACAAACAAAAAAAAACGTTCATGAAATAATGGTCTGGTTCCTTGTCCAAATGTAAAGCTATGGACATACTATGAAGTGGTAACACTAATGTGTGTGATTTTATATAATAGCCAAAACTTTCTGAATCCTGTAGTGAGCGACAACAACAAAAAAGAAAAACATAAAATAAAAAATAAGACAAAGATAAGAAACGTAAAAGTAGACCTGGGTTGACTGGCACAATTTTAGGAAAAACTTTTAAATTCCTCCCCCAAATAACATAAAGAACAAATATATTGTCTTATTGTTTACTCCTAATACTGGAATGTAAATTTAAAAATGACAGAACCATTGTACTAATTTACCCATTGTACTAATTTAACAACAAAAGACATCATAAAACAAAAAGTATTACATGGACAATAATTTACATATTTTTTTCATTAGCAATTAGAGTGTTTTGATCATTACTTTTAAGTTCCAACTTGTATTGTAAAGTAAAGTCCAGACATAATGAATTATGGGGTTGATTGACACAGCAGAAAACTAACATGTTACAACAAAACAAAAGAACAATACATCTTTGCCAAATTTCCAATGCACATTAGGAAGTATGAAAATAATAAAATTATTAAAAATAAAAAAAATTTTATCATAGTTTTTTTTTGTTATTAATATGGTTAGATCATGAAACATCCTTAAGTTTAAGTTATATTAAAATTAAATAAATGAAAATATGTAATGAAATAAAAATGAAATAAAAATAAATCCTGTGTCAATCAACCCCTGTGCCAGCCAACCCGGGCTCCCCTCCCCTCCCCTCCCCTCCCCTCCCCTCCCCTCCCCAAGAGAGCCGCCTCTTCTTATGCCTTGTCTCCCTACCCACCCCCTCCCCCAATGGCAGGCGGATTCTTTACACTTTTTTAAGTATACTTGTACATACATTTGATTACAACAGTGAAATTATTATTGCCTGATGAATTATTATTATTATTCTTCTTCTGCCATTGAAGTCTATGACAGCCCATAGAACCGTAAGCGGGAAAATGAAAAAAAGTTGGCACACTCATAAAGGAGAGTCCAATCATTGACCATAGCAAAATTGAAGTCTCTAACTCAATCTCTATAGCGCCACCAACCGTCCAAAGTTGCACTCACGTTTACGTAAATAACTTTTGAACCGTATGTCCTAGAAACAAAATTCTTTTGTCCACTGATTCCTTGGCTCAAGACGATTCGATTGCACCCTATGACGTCATTTTCCGTCATGAAAATTTTCCCGCCATTTTGAATTTTATGAAAAACCTACTTTGTCGAACTCCTCCTAGGCCGTTCGTCCGATCTTCACGAAAATTGAACCACATCATCTCCCGACAATGTGGACAAAACGATATATAAAGAAAGTTGATTCGACAAACCGTTTACGAATAACTCGCGAAAGAATCCGAGGTAAAAGTCGCCAAATTGAAACTGAGGCTTTATCTCCGCAATGCATTAGTCTTTTCTGACCAAACTAGGTGTGTGTTATGTCAATCATGGTCTGAGGCTACCTGCAGAGTTTTGGCGCTCTGCCCCCTAGTGGTCAGGAGTTATGAAAAACTGACTTTTTTGCTTATAACTTCTGAACCCTTTGGCCAAAAAACATGAAACTGGTCTCTTTAGATCCAGTGGGTCATGCCGAGTCCTGTGATACCAAATATTCCCATATCGGCCATTTTGAGCGTCTGCCATTTCGATTTTTCTTATAAGATGCTAAGTTTAACAAACACATGACTTTAGTGCTCTGTCAGCAATGGTTTACCCAATTGAAAGCAAACTTTGCATGTGTCAGTCACCACACTCTCAATGTACCACATGAATTGACACTACAATTTGGTTACAGCGCTGCCTGTTGGTTGAATGTGATAAACCATTAAATCGAAATACTAAAGACCGTATTGTTGATTTTTCAGCCATTTAGACTTAAGTCATATTGAAATGTCTTTAGATTCTTACTGCCGTTGGTCTGATGATGCAAGCCATGTCGGCATAACATGTAATGCCCTCCTTGCGCTTGGCCCCGTGATGGCTGCTAGCAGCTATATTTATTATTATTCTTCTTCTGCCATTGAAGTCTATGACAGCCCATAGAACCGTAAGCGGGAAAATGAAAAAAAGTTGGCACACTGATAAAGGAGAGTCCAATCATTGACCATAGCAAAATTGAAGTCTCTAACTCAATCTCTCTAGCGCCACCAACTGTCCAAAGTTGCACTCACGTTTACGTAAATAACTTTTGAACCGTATGACCTAGAAACAAAATTCTTATGTCCACTGATTCCTTGGCTCAAGACGATTCAATTGCACCCTATGACGTCATTTTCCGTCATGAAATTTTTCCCGCCATTTTGAATTTTATGAAAAACCTACTTTTTCGAACTCCTCCTAGGCCGTTTTTCCGATTTCAACGAAAATTGAACCACATCATCTCCAGACAATGTGGACAAAAAGTTATCCAAAGAAAGTTGATATGTCAAACCGTTTACGAATAACTCGCGAAAGAATCTGACGTACTGGTCGCAAAAATGAAATTGAGGCTTTATCTCCGCAACGCATTAGCGTTTTCGGACCAAACTAGGTGTGTGTTATGTCAATCATGGTCTGAGGCTACCTGCAGAGTTTTGGCGCTGTGCCCCCTAGTGGTCAGGAGATATGAAAAAGTGAAATATTTGCTTATAACTTCTGAACGCTTTGGCCAAAAATAATAAAACTGGTCTCTTTAGATTCAGTGCATCATGCCAAGTCGTGCGATACCAAATTTTCCCATATCGGCCATTTTGAGCGTCGGCCATTTTGAAAATTGTCATAAATTGCTATATTTAACAAAGATATTGGCATATCGTTACGAAACTCAATATGTGTCTTCGGCACCTAACCTTGATACGACTCAAAAAGTTTCGAGGCAGGACCCCCTTGTGGTCAAAAATTATAACCAAATTTACAAATATGCTAATAACTTTTGAGTGCGTTAACCTATGGTAAAACAAATTATCTTTATACGTTCCTTGGGTCAAACCGAGAACACAGATACCAAATTTGTCATAGTCGGCCAAACTTCTTGTCCACCATGTTGTTTTTCTTTAAAAACCTACTTTTTCGAACTCCTCCCAGACCGTTTGTCCAATTTTCACCAAAATTAAACCACATCATCTCCAGACCATCGTGACAAAAAGTTATCCAAAGAAAGTTGATATGTCAAACCGTTTACGAATAACTCGCGAAAGAATCCGACGTAATGGTTGCAAAAATGAAATTGAGGCTTTATCTCTGCAACGCATTAGCGTTTTCTGACCAAACTAGGTGTGTGTTATGTCAATCATGGTCTGAGGCCACCTGCAGAGTTTTGGCGCTCTGCCTCCTAGTGGTCAGGAGATATTAAAAAATTACATTTTTGATTATAACTCCTGAACGCTTTGTCTAAAAATCATGAAACTGCTGTCTTTAGATCCAGTGGGTCATGCCGAGTCCTGTGATACCAAATTTTCCCATATCGGCCATTTTGAGCGTCTGCCATTTCGATTTTTCTTATAAGATGCTATGTTTAACAAACACATGACTTCAGTGCTCTGTCAGCAATGGTTTACCCAATTGAAAGCAAACTTTGCATGTGTCAATGTCACCACACTCTCAATGTACCACATGAATTGACACTACAATTTGGTTACAGCGCTGCCTGTTGGTTGAATGTGATAAACCATTAAATCGAATTACTAAAGACCGTATTGTTGATTTTTCAGCCATTTAGACTTAAGTCATATTGAAATGTCTTTAGATTCTTACTGCCGTTGGTCTGATGATGCCAGCCATGTCGGCATGACATTTAATGCCCTCCTTGCGCTTGGCCCCGTGATGGCTGCTAGCAGCTATATTTATTATTATTATTCCAAGCACCAGTTGATATGTCAAACCGTTTACGAATAACTCGCGAAAGAATCTGACGTACTGGTCGCAAAAATGAAATTGAGGCTTTATCTCCGCAACGCATTAGCGTTTTCGGACCAAACTAGGTGTGTGTTATGTCAATCATGGTCTGAGGCTACCTGCAGAGTTTTGGCGCTGTGCCCCCTAGTGGTCAGGAGATATGAAAAAGTGAAATATTTGCTTATAACTTCTGAACGCTTTGGCCAAAAATAATAAAACTGGTCTCTTTAGATTCAGTGCATCATGCCAAGTCGTGCGATACCAAATTTTCCCATATCGGCCATTTTGAGCGTCGGCCATTTTGAAAATTGTCATAAATTGCTATATTTAACAAAGATATTGGCATATCGTTACGAAACTCAATATGTGTCTTCGGCACCTAACCTTGATACGACTCAAAAAGTTTCGAGGCAGGACCCCCTTGTGGTCAAAAATTATAACCAAATTTACAAATATGCTAATAACTTTTGAGTGCGTTAACCTATGGTAAAACAAATTATCTTTATACGTTCCTTGGGTCAAACCGAGAACACAGATACCAAATTTGTCATAGTCGGCCAAACTTCTTGTCCACCATGTTGTTTTTCTTTAAAAACCTACTTTTTCGAACTCCTCCCAGACCGTTTGTCCAATTTTCACCAAAATTAAACCACATCATCTCCAGACCATCGTGACAAAAAGTTATCCAAAGAAAGTTGATATGTCAAACCGTTTACGAATAACTCGCGAAAGAATCCGACGTAATGGTTGCAAAAATGAAATTGAGGCTTTATCTCTGCAACGCATTAGCGTTTTCTGACCAAACTAGGTGTGTGTTATGTCAATCATGGTCTGAGGCCACCTGCAGAGTTTTGGCGCTCTGCCTCCTAGTGGTCAGGAGATATTAAAAAATTACATTTTTGATTATAACTCCTGAACGCTTTGTCTAAAAATCATGAAACTGCTGTCTTTAGATCCAGTGGGTCATGCCGAGTCCTGTGATACCAAATTTTCCCATATCGGCCATTTTGAGCGTCTGCCATTTCGATTTTTCTTATAAGATGCTATGTTTAACAAACACATGACTTCAGTGCTCTGTCAGCAATGGTTTACCCAATTGAAAGCAAACTTTGCATGTGTCAATGTCACCACACTCTCAATGTACCACATGAATTGACACTACAATTTGGTTACAGCGCTGCCTGTTGGTTGAATGTGATAAACCATTAAATCGAATTACTAAAGACCGTATTGTTGATTTTTCAGCCATTTAGACTTAAGTCATATTGAAATGTCTTTAGATTCTTACTGCCGTTGGTCTGATGATGTCAGCCATGTCGGCATGACATTTAATGCCCTCCTTGCGCTTGGCCCCGTGATGGCTGCTAGCAGCTATATTTATTAGGGGCCAAGCACCGAAGGTGCGGAGGCACCTATTGTTTTTGTTCCGGTTCTTATTATTATTATTATTATTATTCTTCTTCTGCCATTGAAGTCTATGACAGCCCATAGAACCGTAAGCGGGAAAATGAAAAAAAGTTGGCACACTCATAAAGGAGAGTCCAATCATTGACCATAGCAAAATTGAAGTCTCTAACTCAATCTCTATAGCGCCACCAACCGTCCAAAGTTGCACTCACGTTTACGTAAATAACTTTTGAACCGTATGTCCTAGAAACAAAATTCTTTTGTCCACTGATTCCTTGGCTCAAGACGATTCGATTGCACCCTATGACGTCATTTTCCGTCATGAAAATTTTCCCGCCATTTTGAATTTTATGAAAAACCTACTTTGTCGAACTCCTCCTAGGCCGTTCGTCCGATCTTCACGAAAATTGAACCACATCATCTCCCGACAATGTGGACAAAACGATATATAAAGAAAGTTGATTCGACAAACCGTTTACGAATAACTCGCGAAAGAATCCGAGGTAAAAGTCGCCAAATTGAAACTGAGGCTTTATCTCCGCAATGCATTAGTCTTTTCTGACCAAACTAGGTGTGTGTTATGTCAATCATGGTCTGAGGCTACCTGCAGAGTTTTGGCGCTCTGCCCCCTAGTGGTCAGGAGTTATGAAAAACTGACTTTTTTGCTTATAACTTCTGAACCCTTTGGCCAAAAAACATGAAACTGGTCTCTTTAGATCCAGTGGGTCATGCCGAGTCCTGTGATACCAAATATTCCCATATCGGCCATTTTGAGCGTCTGCCATTTCGATTTTTCTTATAAGATGCTAAGTTTAACAAACACATGACTTTAGTGCTCTGTCAGCAATGGTTTACCCAATTGAAAGCAAACTTTGCATGTGTCAGTCACCACACTCTCAATGTACCACATGAATTGACACTACAATTTGGTTACAGCGCTGCCTGTTGGTTGAATGTGATAAACCATTAAATCGAAATACTAAAGACCGTATTGTTGATTTTTCAGCCATTTAGACTTAAGTCATATTGAAATGTCTTTAGATTCTTACTGCCGTTGGTCTGATGATGCAAGCCATGTCGGCATAACATGTAATGCCCTCCTTGCGCTTGGCCCCGTGATGGCTGCTAGCAGCTATATTTATTATTATTATTCTTCTTCTGCCATTGAAGTCTATGACAGCCCATAGAACCGTAAGCGGGAAAATGAAAAAAAGTTGGCACACTCATAAAGGAGAGTCCAATCATTGACCATAGCAAAATTGAAGTCTCTAACTCAATCTCTCTAGCGCCACCAACTGTCCAAAGTTGCACTCACGTTTACGTAAATAACTTTTGCACCGTATGTCCTAGAAACAGAATTCTTTTGTCCACTGATTCCTTGGCTCAAGACGATTCGATTGCACCCTATGACGTCATTTTCCGTCATGAAAATTTTCCCGCCATTTTGAATTTTATGAAAAACCTACTTTGTCGAACTCCTCCTAGGCCGTTCGTCCGATGTTCACGAAAATTGAACCACATCATCTCCCGACAATGTGGACATAACGATATATAAAGAAAGTTGATTCGACAAACCGTTTACGAATAACTCGCGAAAGAATCTGAGGTAAAAGTCGCCAAAATGAAATTGAGGCTTTATCTCCCCAATGCATTAGCCTTTTCTGACCAAACTAGGTGTGTGTTATGTCAATCATGGTTTGAGGCTACCTGCAGAGTTTTGGCGCTGTGCCCCCTAGTGGTCAGGAGTTATCAAAAACTGACTTTTTTGCTTATAACTTCTGAACCCTTTGGCCAAAAATCATGAAACTGGTCTCTTTAGATCCAGTGGGTCATGCCGAGTCCTGTGATACCAAATATTCCCATATCGGCCATTTTGAGCGTCTGCCATTTCGATTTTTCTTATAAGATGCAATGTTTAACAAACACTTGACTTTAGTGCTCTGTCAGGAATGGTTTACCCAATTGAAAGCAAACTTTGCATGTGTCAATGTCACCACACTCTCAATGTACCACACACTACAATTTGGTTACAGCGCTGCCTGTTGGTTGAATGCGATAAACCATTAAATCGAATTGCTAAAGACCGTATTGTTGGTTTTTCAGCCATTTAGACTTAAGTCATATTGAAATGTCTTTAGATTTTTACTGCCGTTGGTCTGATGATGCCAGTCATGTCGGCATGAC
Source organism: Rhodeus uyekii (assembly GCA_037043235.1). Classification (NCBI taxonomy): domain Eukaryota; kingdom Metazoa; phylum Chordata; class Actinopteri; order Cypriniformes; family Acheilognathidae; genus Rhodeus; species Rhodeus uyekii. Next base: position 3,508,323 of record JAWRVZ010000011.1, on the reverse strand, counting down.
ATATAATGCCCTCCTTGCGCTTGGCCCCGTGATGGCTGCTAGCAGCTATTTAGGGGCCAAGCACCGAAGGTGCGGAGGCACCTATTGTTTTTGTTCCGGTTCTTATTATTATTATTAGGGGCCAAGCACCGAAGGTGCGGAGGCACCTATTGTTTTTGTTCCGGTTCTTATTATTAGGGGTTCAAACGCGAAGCGTTGAAAACCTATTGTAATTGTTAGGATTTTTATTATTATTATTATTATTATTATTATTCTTCTGCCGTAATGCGTCTCGTGCAGACCAAACCGTAAGGTCTAGAGACTTGAAACTTTGTCAGATGGTAGGTCTCAATTTGGGGAGAACGTATCAAAATATGACGCAAATCGGGCAATAGGTGGCGCTACAGCGACTACAAACGCATACACGCTCATAACTCGTAAACCGTTTGTCGTACACTCAAGTGTCTTATATCCATGGAATCCTTGGCTCAAGACTTAAAAAATGTATATCTCCGATTTCATTTCCGCCTATAAAAATTTTCCGCCATTTTGAATTTTCTGAAAAAAAATTTTTTCGAACTCCTCATAGGCCGTTTGTCCAAATCACGCAAAATTTCCCACGCATCATCTAGAGACTCTCATGACCAAAAGTTGTCAAAGGAATTTTAATCGGTGATTCACGCTTGCAACAAGACAATAAAACGTTCGCATAAGGCGGAGACATTTTTGCTAAAATCGTAATAGCTCTGGAACGCAAAGAGATAATCTCACCAAACTTCACATAGTCATGTATAAGCTCAATTTGTGGTCACACCAAAATAATTGCGATGATTGACCACTTGGTGGCGCTATATTGCGAAAAAAATACTCAATCACCTGTACAGGGTCACATGGTAGTCCGATTGACCTGAGACTTGTCATGCACAGTCTTTGTCCAAGGGTCCATGATGGTCTATGAGGACATTGGTGTATCTCAAAAAACATGACCGTCATCGGCCAATGAACTTTGAGCATCAATTAGACTAGCTTAACGACGGTCGATCGGAACGAAACTCGATGGGTGTGTTTGACTCATGGCCCTAGTGGTCTGTCAGAATTTTGAAGAAAATCGGACACTAGTTGGCGCTAACGAGTTTTTTGCGTCTCTACTCACATGGTGTTTCACGCATCCACAAAATATTGATATCATCTGGTAGATCTCCTCATCCTGAACAACTTTGCCTCAAGAACCACTGCTGTCAATCAAATTGTTTGCGAAATATTGGAGATTTTTGAAATTTCAAATTTTTCGAACTCGTCATAGGCCGTCAATCTCACTGGCTTGAAAATTCACACGCATCATCTAGGGACACTCAAGGCAAAAAGTTGTCAAAGGATTTTCGATTAGTTAAACCGTTCAGCAGATAAAAATTTTCATATATTTCTGATTTGGCCTATTGTGATTAAAATGTCTATATATCTTGTCCAAAAACAAAAAACTTCACAAAACTGTGTAAATGTTAAGAACAAGTCATTTTGAAGAAACTTGTGAGGTTTCATGTATTTCTGATGCTCGTACGGCTCACAATAAATTATAAACTTTCTATATTTTAAAATCTTTGAAAAGCTGTCATACTAGTTTTGTCCTCAAGAGAAACGTCACAGATCTGTGAACATGTTAAGAACAAGTCATTTTGAAGAAATGTGTCAGGTCTCATGTATTTCTGATGCTCATAGGGCTCACAATAAATTACAAACGATCTACATTTTAAAATCTTAGAAAAGCTGTAATACTACTTTTGTCCACAAGAGGCACCATCAGGCTAGAAAATCTTTTTTATGTGGAGAACAAGTGAGATTGACATAGACTGACCTACCAGTTCAGATGACATGACATATGGTGTTAAACACATGCACGTAATATTAATATTATTTTATAGATTTTTCCAAACTGAAAAATGTTTAACATGTATGTACATCGTTTACACAAACTAGAAACTTCATAAAGATGTGTTTATGTGTAGAAAAAGTCAGATTGACATACACCGACATAACAGTTCAGATGTTCAGCTCACAATATTAATATCATTTGATCTTCTCATTCTGAACATCTTTGACTATACATTGTTTGCACAGAGTAGAAACTTCACAGAACTGTGCACATTAGGAGAACTAGTCAGATTGACCACAAACAGTCATGACAGCTCAGATGGTCTTGCGACGTTTGAACCCCGGTCATTGCTGCTTGCAGCTATATTTATTATTATTATTATTCTTCTTCTGCCATTGAAGTCTATGACAGCCCATAGAACCGTAAGCGGGAAAATGAAAAAAAGTTGGCACACTCATAAAGGACAGTCCAATCATTGACCATAGCAAAATTGAAGTCTCTAACTCAATCTCTAAAGCGCCACCAACTGTCCAAAGTTGCACTCACGTTTATGTAAATAACTTTTGAACCGTATGTCCTAGAAACAAAATTCTTTTGTCCACTGATTCCTTGGCTCAAGACGATTCAATTGCACCCTATGACGTCATTTTCCGTCATGAAAATTTTCCCGCCATTTTGAATTTTATGAAAAACCTACTTTTTCGAACTCCTCCTAGGCCGTTCGTCCGATTTTCACGAAAATTGAACCACATCATCTCCAGACAATGTGGACAAAACGATATATAAAGGAAGTTGGTTCGTCAAACCATTTACGAATAACTCACAAAAGAATCTGAGGTAATAGTCGCTAAAATGAAATTGAGGCTTTATCTCCGTAATGCATTTGCCTTTTCTGACCAAACTAGGTGTGTGTTATGTCAATTATGGTCTGAGGCTACCTGCAGAGTTTTGGCGCTCTGCCCCCTACTGGTCAGGAGATATGAAAAACTGTCATTTTTGATTATAACTCCTGAACGCTTTGTCCAAAAATCATGAAACTGGTCTCTTTAGATCCAGTGGGTCATGCCGAGTCCTGTGATACCAAATATTCCCATATCGGCCATTTTGAGCGTCTGCCATTTCGATTTTTCTTATAAGATGCTATGTTTAACAAACACATGACTTTAGTGGTCTGTCAGCAATGGTTTACCCAATTGAAAGCAAACTTTGCATGTGTCAATGTCACCACACTCTCAATGTACCACATGAATTGACACTACAATTTGGTTACAGCGCTGCCTGTTGGTTGAATGTGATAAACCATTAAATCGAAATACTAAAGACCGTATTGTTGATTTTTCAGCCATTTAGACTTAAGTCATATTGAAATCTCTTTAGATTCTTACTGCCGTTGGTCTGATGATGCCAGCCATGTCGGCATGACATTTAATGCCCTCCTTGCGCTTGGCCCCGTGATGGCTGCTAGCAGCTATATTTATTATTATTATTCTTCTGCCATTGAAGTCTATGACAGCCCATAGAACCGTAAGCGGGAAAATGAAAAAAAGTTGGCACACTCATAAAGGAGAGTCCAATCATTGACCATAGCAAAATTGAAGTCTCTAACTCAATCTCTATAGCGCCACCAACCGTCCAAAGTTGCACTCACGTTTACGTAAATAACTTTTGAACCGTATGTCCTAGAAACAAAATTATTTTGTCCACTGATTCCTTGGCTCAAGACGATTCGATTGCACCCTATGACGTCATTTTCCGTCATGAAAATTTTCCCGCCATTTTGAATTTTATGAAAAACCTACTTTGTCGAACTCCTCCTAGGCCGTTCGTCCGATCTTCACGAAAATTGAACCACATCATCTCCCGACAATGTGGACAAAACGATATATAAAGAAAGTTGATTCGACAAACCGTTTACGAATAACTCGCGAAAGAATCCGAGGTAAAAGTCGCCAAATTGAAACTGAGGCTTTATCTCCGCAATGCATTAGTCTTTTCTGACCAAACTAGGTGTGTGTTATGTCAATCATGGTCTGAGGCTACCTGCAGAGTTTTGGCGCTCTGCCCCCTAGTGGTCAGGAGTTATGAAAAACTGACTTTTTTGCTTATAACTTCTGAACCCTTTGGCCAAAAAACATGAAACTGGTCTCTTTAGATCCAGTGGGTCATGCCGAGTCCTGTGATACCAAATATTCCCATATCGGCCATTTTGAGCGTCTGCCATTTCGATTTTTCTTATAAGATGCTAAGTTTAACAAACACATGACTTTAGTGCTCTGTCAGCAATGGTTTACCCAATTGAAAGCAAACTTTGCATGTGTCAGTCACCACACTCTCAATGTACCACATGAATTGACACTACAATTTGGTTACAGCGCTGCCTGTTGGTTGAATGTGATAAACCATTAAATCGAAATACTAAAGACCGTATTGTTGATTTTTCAGCCATTTAGACTTAAGTCATATTGAAATGTCTTTAGATTCTTACTGCCGTTGGTCTGATGATGCAAGCCATGTCGGCATAACATGTAATGCCCTCCTTGCGCTTGGCCCCGTGATGGCTGCTAGCAGCTATATTTAGGGGTTCAAACGCGAAGCGTTGAAAACCTATTGTAATTGTTAGGATTTTTATTATTATTAGGGGTTCAAACGCGAAGCGTTGAAAACCTATTGTAATTGTTAGGATTTTTATTATTATTATTAGGGGTTCAAACGCGAAGCGTTGAAAACCTATTGTAATTGTTAGGATTTTTATTATTATTAGGGGTTCAAACGCGAAGCGTTGAAAACCTATTGTAATTGTTAGGATTTTTATTAGGGGTTCAAACGCGAAGCGTTGAAAACCTATTGTAATTGTTAGGATTTTTATTATTATTATTATTATTATTATTATTCTTCTGCCGTAATGCGTCTTGTGCAGACCAAACCGTAAGGTCTAGAGACTTGAAACTTTGTCAGATGGTAGGTCTCAATTTGGGGAGAACGTATCAAAATATGACGCAAATCGGGCTATAGGTGGCGCTACAGCGACTACAAACGCGTACATGTTCATAACTCGTAAACCGTTTGTCGTACACTCAAGTGTCTTATATCTCTGGAATCCTTGGCTCAAGACTTAAAAAATGTATATCTCCGATTTCATTTCCGCCTATAAAAATTTTCCGCCATTTTGAATTTTCTGAAAAAAAAAGTTTTCGAACTCCTCATAGACCGTTTGTCCAAATAACGCGAAACTTCACACATATCATCTAGAGACTCTCATGACCAAAAGTTATTCAAATAATTTTGATCGGTGATTCACGCTTGCAACGACACGCTAAAACGTTCGCATAAGGCAGAGACACTTTTGCTAAAATTGTAATAGCTCTGGAACGCAAAGAGATAATCTCACCAAACTTCACATAGTCATGTATAAGCTCAATTTGTGGTCACACCAAAAAAACTGCGATGATTGACCACTTGGTGGCGCTATATTGCGAAAAAAACACTCAATCACCTGTACAGGGTCACATGGTAGTCCGATTGACCTGAGACTTGTCATGCACGGTCTTTGTCCAAGGGTCCATGATGGTCTATGAGGACATTGGTGTATCTCAAAAAACATGACCGTCATCGGCCAATGAACTTTGAGCATCAATTAGACCAGCTTAACGAAGGTCGATCGGAACGAAACTCGATGGGCGTGTTTGACTCATGGCCCTAGTGGTCTGTCAGAATTTTGAAGAAAATCGGACACTAGTTGGCGCTAACGAGTTTTTTGCGTCTCTACTCACGTGGTGTTTCACGCATTTACAAAATATTGACTTCATCTGATAGATCTCCTCATACTGAACAACTTTGCCTCAAGAACCACTGCTGTCAATCAAATTGTTTGCGAAATATTGGAGATTTTTGAAATTTCAAATTTTTCGAACTCGTCATAGGCCGTCAATCTCACTGTCTTGAAAATTCACATGCATCATCTAGGGACACTCAAGGCAAAAAGTTGTCAAAGGATTTTCGATTAGTTAAACCGTTCAGCAGATACAATTTTTCATATATTTCTGATTTGGCCTATTGTGATTAAAATGTCTATATATCTTGTCCAAAAACAAGAAACTTCACAAAACTGTGTAAATGTTAAGAACCAGACATTATGAAGAAACTTGTGAGGTTTCATGTATTTCGGATGCTCGTACAGCTCACAATAAATTATAAACCATCTACATTTTAAAATCTTAGAAAAGCTGTAATACTAGTTTTGTCCACAAGAGAAACGTCACAGATCTGTGAACATGTTAAGAACAAGTCATTTTGAAGAAATGTGTCAGGTCTCATGTATTTCTGATGCTCATAGGGCTCACAATAAATTACAAACGATCTACATTTTAAAATCTTAGAAAAGCTGTAATACTACTTTTGTCCACAAGAGGCACCATCAGGCTAGAAAATCTTTTTATGTGGAGAACAAGTCAGATTGACATAGACTGACATAAACCGACAGAACAGTTCAGATGTTCAGTTCACAATATTAATATCATTTAATCTTCTCAGGAAATTTTTTTGTAACGTCTATATATCATTTACACAAACTAGAAACTTCATAAAGCTCTGTTTATGTGGAGAACAAGTCAGATTGACATAGACCGACATAATAGTTCATATGTTCAGTTCACAATGTCAATATCATTTGATCTTCTCATTCTGAACATCTTTGAAAGATGTCTATACATTGTTTGCACAAAGTAGAAACTTCACAGAACTGTGCACATTAGGAGAACTAGTCAGATTGACCACAAACCGTCATGACAGCTCAGATGGTCCTGCTACGTTTGAACCCCGGTCATTGCTGCTTGCAGCTATATTTATTATTATTATTATTATTCTTCTGCCGTAATGCGTCTTGTGCAGACCAAACCGTAAGGTCTAGAGACTTGAAACTTTGTCAGATGGTAGGTCTCAATTTGGGGAGAACGTATCAAAATATGACGCAAATCGGGCTATAGGTGGCGCTACAGCGACTACAAACGCGTACATGTTCATAACTCGTAAACCGTTTGTCGTACACTCAAGTGTCTTATATCTCTGGAATCCTTGGCTCAAGACTTAAAAAATGTATATCTCCGATTTCATTTCCGCCTATAAAAATTTTCCGCCATTTTGAATTTTCTGAAAAAAAAAGTTTTCGAACTCCTCATAGACCGTTTGTCCAAATAACGCGAAACTTCACACATATCATCTAGAGACTCTCATGACCAAAAGTTATTCAAATAATTTTGATCGGTGATTCACGCTTGCAACAACACGCTAAAACGTTCGCATAAGGCGGAGACACTTTTGCTAAAATCGTAATAGCTCTGGAACGCAAAGAGATAATCTCACCAAACTTCACATAGTCATGTATAAGCTCAATTTGTGGTCACACCAAAAAAACTGCGATGATTGACCACTTGGTGGCGCTATATTGCGAAAAAAACACTCAATCACCTGTACAGGGTCACATGTTAGTCCAATTGACCTGAGACTTGTCATGCACGGTCTTTGTCCAAGGGTCCATGATGGTCTATGAGGACATTGGTGTATCTCAAAAAACATGACCGTCATCGGCCAATGAACTTTGAGCATCAATTAGACTAGCTTAACGAAGGTCGATCGGAACGAAACTCGATGGGCGAGTTTGACTCAGGGCCCTAGTGGTCTGTCAGAATTTTGAAGAAAATCGGTCACTAGTTGGCGCTAACGAGTTTTTTGCGTCTCTACTCACGTGGTGTTTCACGCATCCACAAAATATTGATATCATCTGATAGATCTCCTCATACTGAACAACTTTGCCTCAAGAACCACTGCTGTCAATCAAATTGTTTGCGAAATATTGGAGATTTTTGAAATTTCAAATTTTTCGAACTCGTCATAGCCCGTCAATCTCACTGGCTTGAAAATTCACACGCATCATCTAGGGACACTCAAGGCAAAAAGTTGTCAAAGGATTTTTGATTAGTTAAACCGTTCAGCAGATACAATTTTTCATATATTTGTGATTTGTCCTATTGTGATTAAAATGTCTATATATCATGTCCAAAAACAAGAAACTTCACAAAACTGTGTAAATGTTAAGAACAAGACATTATGAAGAAACTTGTGAGGTTTCATGTATTTCTGATGCTCGTACGGCTCACAATAAATTATAAACTTTCTATATTTTGAAATCTTAGAAAAGCTGTCATACTAGTTTTGTCCACAAGAGAAATGTCACAGATCTGTGAACATGTTGAGAACAAGTCATTTTGAAGAAATGTGTCAGGTCTCATGTATTTCTGATGCTCATAGGGCTCACAATAAATTACAAACGATGTACATTTTAAAATCTTAGAAAAGCTGTAATACTACTTTTGTCCACAAGAGGCACCATCAGGCTAGAAAATCTTTTTATGTGGAGAACAAGTCAGATTGACATAGACTGACATAAACCGACAGAACAGTTCAGATGTTCAGTTCACAATATTAATATCATTTAATCTTCTCAGTCTGAACATCTTTGAAAGATGTCTATTCATTGTTTGCACAGAGTAGAAACTTCACAGAACTGTGCTCATTAGGAGAACTAGTCACATTGACAAAAAAAGGTCATAAGAGTTCAAATGATATGACGTGCAGTGTTAAACATATCCACATTGTTATCATTTGATAGAGCTTCCCATACTGAAAAAAATTTGTAACATGTCTATATATCATTTACACAAACTAGAAACTTCATGAAGCTTTGTGTATGTGGAAAACAAGTCAGATTGACATAGACCGACATAAACCGACATAACTGTTCATATGTTCAGTTCACAATGTCAATATCATTTGATCTTCTCATTCTGAACATCTTTGAAAGATGTCTATACATTGTTTGTACAGAGTAGAAACTTCACAGAACTGTGCACATTAGGAGAACTAGTCAGATTGACCACAAACCGTCTTGACAGCTCAGATGGTCTTGCGACGTTTGAACCCCGGTCATTGCTGCTTGCAGCTATATTTATTATTATTATTATTATTCTTCTGCCGTAATGCGTCTCGTGCAGACCAAACCGTAAGGTCTAGAGACTTGAAACTTTGTCAGATGGTAGGTCTCAATTTGGGGAGAACGTATCAAAATATGACGCAAATCGGGCTATAGGTGGCGCTACAGCGACTACAAACGCGTACATGTTCATAACTCGTAAACCGTTTGTCGTACACTCAAGTGTCTTATATCTCTGGAATCCTTGGCTCAAGACTTAAAAAATGTATATCTCCGATTTCATTTCCGCCTATAAAAATTTTCCGCCATTTTGAATTTTCTGAAAAAAAAAGTTTTCGAACTCCTCATAGACCGTTTGTCCAAATAACGCGAAACTTCACACATATCATCTAGAGACTCTCATGACCAAAAGTTATTCAAATAATTTTGATCGGTGATTCACGCTTGCAACAACACGCTAAAACGTTCGCATAAGGCGGAGACACTTTTGCTAAAATCGTAATAGCTCTGGAACGCAAAGAGATAATCTCACCAAACTTCACATAGTCATGTATAAGCTCAATTTGTGGTCACACCAAAAAAACTGCGATGATTGACCACTTGGTGGCGCTATATTGCGAAAAAAACACTCAATCACCTGTACAGGGTCACATGGTAGTCCGATTGACCTGAGACTTGTCATGCACGGTCTTTGTCCAAGGGTCCATGATGGTCTATGAGGACATTGGTGTATCTCAAAAAACATGACCGTCATCGGCCAATGAACTTTGAGCATCAATTAGACCAGCTTAACGAAGGTCGATCGGAACGAAACTCGATGGGCGTGTTTGACTCATGGCCCTAGTGGTCTGTCAGAATTTTGAAGAAAATCGGACACTAGTTGGCGCTAACGAGTTTTTTGCGTCTCTACTCACGTGGTGTTTCACGCATCCACAAAATATTGATATCATCTGATAGATCTCCTCATACTGAACAACTTTGCCTCAAGAACCACTGCTGTCAATCAAATTGTTTGCGAAATATTGGAGATTTTTGAAATTTCAAATTTTTCGAACTCGTCATAGGCCGTCAATCTCACTGGCTTGAAAATTCACACGCATCATCTAGGGACACTCAAGGCAAAAAGTTGTCAAAGGATTTTCGATTAGTTAAACCGTTCAGCAGATACAATTTTTCATATATTTCTGATTTGGCCTATTGTGATTAAAATGTCTATATATCTTGTCCAAAAACAAGAAACTTCACAAAACTGTGTAAATGTTAAGAACAAGACATTATGAAGAAACTTGTGAGGTTTCATGTATTTCTGATGCTCGTACGGCTCACAATAAATTATAAACCATCTACATTTTAAAATCTTAGAAAAGCTGTAATACTAGTTTTGTCCACAAGAGAAACGTCACAGATCTGTGAACATGTTAAGAACAAGTCATTTTGAAGAAATGTGTCAGGTCTCATGTATTTCTGATGCTCATAGGGCTCACAATAAATTACAAACGATCTACATTTTAAAATCTTAGAAAAGCTGTAATACTACTTTTGTCCACAAGAGGCACCATCAGGCTAGAAAATCTTTTTATGTGGAGAACAAGTCAGATTGACATAGACTGACATAAACCGACAGAACAGTTCAGATGTTCAGTTCACAATATTAATATCATTTAATCTTCTCAGTCTGAACATCTTTGAAAGATGTCTATTCATTGTTTGCACAGAGTAGAAACTTCACAGAACTGTGCTCATTAGGAAAACTAGTCAGATTGACAAAAAAAGGTCATAACAGTTCAAATGATATGACGTGTAGTGTTAAACATATCCACATTGTTATCATTTGATAGATCTTCCCATACTGAAAAAAAATTTGTAACATGTCTATATATCATTTACACAAACTAGAAACTTCATAAAGCTCTGTTTATGTGGAGAACAAGTCAGATTGACATAGACCGACATAAACCGACATAACTGTTCATATGTTCAGTTCACAATGTCAATATCATTTGATCTTCTCATTCTGAACATCTTTGAAAGATGTCTATACATTGTTTACACAAAGTAGAAACTTCACAGAACTGTGCACATTAGGAGAACTAGTCAGATTGACCACAAACCGTCATGACAGCTCAGATGGTCTTGCGACGTTTGAACCCCGGTCATTGCTGCTTGCAGCTATATTTATTATTATTATTATTATTCTTCTGCCGTAATGCGTCTCGTGCAGACCAAACCGTAAGGTCTAGAGACTTGAAACTTTGTCAGATGGTAGGTCTCAATTTGGGGAGAACGTATCAAAATATGACGCAAATCGGGCTATAGGTGGCGCTACAGCGACTACAAACGCGTACATGTTCATAACTCGTAAACCGTTTGTCGTACACTCAAGTGTCTTATATCTCTGGAATCCTTGGCTCAAAACTTAAAAAATGTATATCTCCGATTTCATTTCCGCCTATAAAAATTTTCCGCCATTTTGAATTTTCTGAAAAAAAAAGTTTTCGAACTCCTCATAGACCGTTTGTCCAAATAACGCGAAACTTCACACATATCATCTAGAGACTCTCATGACCAAAAGTTATTCAAATAATTTTGATCGGTGATTCACGCTTGCAACAACACGCTAAAACGTTCGCATAAGGCGGAGACACTTTTGCTAAAATCGTAATAGCTCTGGAACGCAAAGAGATAATCTCACCAAACTTCACATAGTCATGTATAAGCTCAATTTGTGGTCACACCAAAAAAACTGCGATGATTGACCACTTGGTGGCGCTATATTGCGAAAAAAACACTCAATCACCTGTACAGGGTCACATGGTAGTCCGATTGACCTGAGACTTGTCATGCACGGTCTTTGTCCAAGGGTCCATGATGGTCTATGAGGACATTGGTGTATCTCAAAAAACATGACCGTCATCGGCCAATGAACTTTGAGCATCAATTAGACTAGCTTAACGAAGGTCGATCGGAACGAAACTCGATGGGCGTGTTTGACTCATGGCCCTAGTGGTCTGTCAGAATTTTGAAGAAAATCGGACACTAGTTGGCGCTAACGAGTTTTTTGCGTCTCTACTCACGTGGTGTTTCATGCATCCACAAAATATTGATATCATCTGATAGATCTCCTCATACTGAACAACTTTGCCTCAAGAACCACTGCTGTCAATCAAATTGTTTGCGAAATATTGGAGATTTTTGAAATTTCAAATTTTTCGAACTCGTCATAGACCGTCAATCTCACTGGCTTGAAAATTCACAAGCATCATCTAGGGACACTCAAGGCAAAAAGTTGTCAAAGGATTTTCGATTAGTTAAACCGTTCAGCAGATACAATTTTTCATATATTTCTGATTTGGCCTATTGTGATTAAAATGTCTATATATCTTGTCCAAAAACAAGAAACTTCACAAAACTGTGTAAATGTTAAGAACAAGACATTATGAAGAAACTTGTGAGGTTTCATGTATTTCTGATGCTCGTACGGCTCACAATAAATTATAAACTTTCTATATTTTAAAATCTTAGAAAAGCTGTAATACTACTTTTGTCCACAAGAGAAACGTCACAGAACTGTGAACATGTTAAGAACAAGTCATTTTGAAGAAATGTGTCAGGTCTCATGTATTTCTGATGCTCATAGGGCTCACAATAAATTACAAACGATCTACATTTTAAAATCTTAGAAAAGCTGTAATACTACTTTTGTCCACAAGAGGCACCATCAGGCTAGAAAATCTTTTTATGTGGAGAACAAGTCAGATTGACATAGGCTGACATAAACCGACAGAACAGTTCAGATGTTCAGTTCACAATATTAATATAATTTAATCTTCTCAGTCTGAACATCTTTGAAAGATGTCTATTCATTGTTTGCACAGAGTAGAAACTTCACAGAACTGTGCTCATTAGGAAAACTAGTCAGATTGACAAAAAAGGTCATAACAGTTCAAATGATATGACGTGTAGTGTTAAACATATCCACATTATTATCATTTGATAGATCTTCCCATACTGAAAAAAAATTTGTAACATGTCTATATATCATTTACTCAAACTAGAAACTTCATAAAGCTCTGTTTATGTGGAGAACAAGTCAGATTGACATAGACTGACATAAACCGACATAACTGTTCATATGTTCAGTTCACAATGTCAATATCATTTGATCTTCTCATTCTGAACATCTTTGAAAGATGTCTATACATTGTTTACACAAAGTAGAAACTTCACAGAACTGTGCACATTAGGAGAACTAGTCAGATTGACCACAAACCGTCATGACAGCTCAGATGGTCTTGCGACGTTTGAACCCCGGTCATTGCTGCTTGCAGCTATATTTATTATTATTATTATTATTCTTCTGCCGTAATGCGTCTTGTGCAGACCAAACCGTAAGGTCTAGAGACTTGAAACTTTGTCAGATGGTAGGTCTCAATTTGGGGAGAACGTATCAAAATATGACGCAAATCGGGCTATAGGTGGCGCTACAGCGACTACAAACGCGTACATGTTCATAACTCGTAAACCGTTTGTCGTACACTCAAGTGTCTTATATCTCTGGAATCCTTGGCTCAAGACTTAAAAAATGTATATCTCCGATTTCATTTCCGCCTATAAAAATTTTCCGCCATTTTGAATTTTCTGAAAAAAAAAGTTTTCGAACTCCTCATAGACCGTTTGTCCAAATAACGCGAAACTTCACACATATCATCTAGAGACTCTCATGACCAAAAGTTATTCAAATAATTTTGATCGGTGATTCACGCTTGCAACAACACGCTAAAACGTTCGCATAAGGCGGAGACACTTTTGCTAAAATCGTAATAGCTCTGGAACGCAAAGAGATAATCTCACCAAACTTCACATAGTCATGTATAAGCTCAATTTGTGGTCACACCAAAAAAACTGCGATGATTGACCACTTGGTGGCGCTATATTGCGAAAAAAACACTCAATCACCTGTACAGGGTCACATGTTAGTCCAATTGACCTGAGACTTGTCATGCACGGTCTTTGTCCAAGGGTCCATGATGGTCTATGAGGACATTGGTGTATCTCAAAAAACATGACCGTCATCGGCCAATGAACTTTGAGCATCAATTAGACTAGCTTAACGAAGGTCGATCGGAACGAAACTCGATGGGCGAGTTTGACTCAGGGCCCTAGTGGTCTGTCAGAATTTTGAAGAAAATCGGTCACTAGTTGGCGCTAACGAGTTTTTTGCGTCTCTACTCACGTGGTGTTTCACGCATCCACAAAATATTGATATCATCTGATAGATCTCCTCATACTGAACAACTTTGCCTCAAGAACCACTGCTGTCAATCAAATTGTTTGCGAAATATTGGAGATTTTTGAAATTTCAAATTTTTCGAACTCGTCATAGCCCGTCAATCTCACTGGCTTGAAAATTCACACGCATCATCTAGGGACACTCAAGGCAAAAAGTTGTCAAAGGATTTTTGATTAGTTAAACCGTTCAGCAGATACAATTTTTCATATATTTGTGATTTGTCCTATTGTGATTAAAATGTCTATATATCATGTCCAAAAACAAGAAACTTCACAAAACTGTGTAAATGTTAAGAACAAGACATTATGAAGAAACTTGTGAGGTTTCATGTATTTCTGATGCTCGTACGGCTCACAATAAATTATAAACTTTCTATATTTTGAAATCTTAGAAAAGCTGTCATACTAGTTTTGTCCACAAGAGAAATGTCACAGATCTGTGAACATGTTGAGAACAAGTCATTTTGAAGAAATGTGTCAGGTCTCATGTATTTCTGATGCTCATAGGGCTCACAATAAATTACAAACGATGTACATTTTAAAATCTTAGAAAAGCTGTAATACTACTTTTGTCCACAAGAGGCACCATCAGGCTAGAAAATCTTTTTATGTGGAGAACAAGTCAGATTGACATAGACTGACATAAACCGACAGAACAGTTCAGATGTTCAGTTCACAATATTAATATCATTTAATCTTCTCAGTCTGAACATCTTTGAAAGATGTCTATTCATTGTTTGCACAGAGTAGAAACTTCACAGAACTGTGCTCATTAGGAGAACTAGTCACATTGACAAAAAAAGGTCATAAGAGTTCAAATGATATGACGTGCAGTGTTAAACATATCCACATTGTTATCATTTGATAGAGCTTCCCATACTGAAAAAAATTTGTAACATGTCTATATATCATTTACACAAACTAGAAACTTCATGAAGCTTTGTGTATGTGGAGAACAAGTCAGATTGACATAGACCGACATAAACCGACATAACTGTTCATATGTTCAGTTCACAATGTCAATATCATTTGATCTTCTCATTCTGAACATCTTTGAAAGATGTCTATACATTGTTTGTACAGAGTAGAAACTTCACAGAACTGTGCACATTAGGAGAACTAGTCAGATTGACCACAAACCGTCTTGACAGCTCAGATGGTCTGTCTTATATCCCTGGAATCCTTGGCTCAAGACTTAAAAAATGTATATCTCCGATTTCATTTCCGCCTATAAAAATTGTCCGCCATTTTGAATTTTCTGAAAAAAATTTTTTTCGAACTCCTCATAGGCCGTTTGTCCAAATAACGTGAAACTTCACACATATCATCTAGAGACTCTCATGACCAAAAGTTATTCAAATAATTTCGATCGGTGATTCAGGCTTGCAACAACACGCTAAAACGTTCGCATAGTGCGGAGACACTTTTGCTAAAATCGTAATAACTCTGGAACGCAAAGAGATAATCTCAACAAACTTCACATAGTCATGTATAAGGTCATTTTGTGGTCACACCAAAAAAACTGGGCCAGTTGACCACTTGGTGGCGCTATATTGTGAAAAAAACACTAAATCACCTGTACAGGGTCACATGTTTATCTGATTGACCTGAAACTTGTCATGCACGGTCTTTGACCAAGGGTCCCTGATGGTCTATGAGGACATTGGTGTATCTCAAAAAACATGGCCGTCATCGGCCAATGAACTTTGAGCATCAATTAGACCAGCCTAACGAAGGTCGATCGGAACGAAACTCGATGGGTGTGTTTGACGCATGGCCATAGTGGTCTGTCAGAATTTTGAAAAAAATCGGACACTAGTTGGCGCTAACAAGTTTTTTGCGTCTCTACTCACGTGGTATTTCACGCATCCACAGAATATTGATATCATATGATAGATCTCCTCATACTGAACAACTTTGCCTCAAGAACCACTGCTGTCAATCAAATTGTTTGCGAAATATTGGAGATTTTTGAAATTTCAAATTTTTCGAACTCGTCATAGGCGGTCAATACGATTGGCTTGAAAATTCACACGCATCATCTAGGGACACTCAAGGCAAAAAGTTATTCAAAGAATTTTGATTAGTTAACCCGTTCAGCAGATATAATTTTTCATATATTTCAGGTCTGGCCTATTGTGAATAAAAAGCCTATATATCTCGTCCACAAACAAGAAACTTCACCAAACTGTGTAAATGTTAAGAACAAGTCATTTTGAAGAAATGTGTCGGGTTTCATGTATTTCTGCAGCTCATAGGGCTCACAATAAATTATAAACACTCTCTATTTTAAAATCTTAGAAAAGCTGTAATACTACTTTTGTCCACAAGAGAAACGTCACAGAACTGTGAACATGTTAAGAACAAGTCATTTTGAAGAAATGTGTCAGGTCTCATGTATTTCTGATGCTCATAGGGCTCACAATAAATTATAAACAATCTTTATTTTAAAATCTTAGAAAAGCTGTAATACTACTTTTGTCCACAAGAGGCACCATCAGGCTAGAAAATCTTTTTATGTGGAGAACAAGTCAGATTGACATAGACTGACATAAACTGACAGAACAGTTCAGATGTTCAGTTCACAATATTAATATCATTTAATCTTCTCAGTCTGAACATCTTTGAAAGATGTCTATTCACACAGAGTAGAAACTTCACAGAACTGTGCTCATTAGGTAAACTAGTCAGATTGACAAAAAAGGTCATAACAGTTCAAATGATATGACGTGTAGTGTTAAACATATCCACATTACTATCATTTGATAGATCTTCCCATACTGAAAAAATTTGTAACATGTCTATATATAATTTACACAAACTAGAAACTTCATAAAGCTCTGTTTATGTGGAGAACAAGTCAGATTGACATAGACCGACATAACTGTTCATATGTTCAGTTCACAATGTCAATATCATTTGATCTTCTCATTCTGAACATCTTTGAAAGATGTCTATACATTGTTTACACAAAGTAGAAACTTCACAGAACTGTGCACATTAGGAAAACAAGTCAGATTGACCACAAACCGTCTTGACAGCTCAGATGGTCTTGAGACGTTTGAACCCCGGTCATTGCTGCTTGCAGCTATATTTATTATTATTATTATTATTCTTCTGCCGTAATGCGTCTCGTGCAGACCAAACCGTAAGGTCTAGAGACTTGAAACTTTGTCAGATGGTAGGTCTCAATTTGGGGAGAACGTATCAAAATATGACGCAAATCGGGCTATAGGTGGCGCTACAGCGACTACAAACGCGTACATGTTCATAACTCGTAAACCGTTTGTCGTACACTCAAGTGTCTTATATCTCTGGAATCCTTGGCTCAAGACTTAAAAAATGTATATCTCCGATTTCATTTCCGCCTATAAAAATTTTCCGCCATTTTGAATTTTCTGAAAAAAAAAGTTTTCGAACTCCTCATAGACCGTTTGTCCAAATAACGCGAAACTTCACACATATCATCTAGAGACTCTCATGACCAAAAGTTATTCAAATAATTTTGATCGGTGA
Organism: Rhodeus uyekii; assembly: GCA_037043235.1. Lineage (NCBI taxonomy): Eukaryota > Metazoa > Chordata > Actinopteri > Cypriniformes > Acheilognathidae > Rhodeus > Rhodeus uyekii. Next base: position 3,490,684 of record JAWRVZ010000011.1, on the reverse strand, counting down.
TTCACGCTTGCAACAACACGCTAAAACGTTTGCATAAGGCGGAGACACTTTTGCTAAAATCGTAATAGCTCTGGAACGCAAAGAGATAATCTCACCAAACTTCACATAGTCATGTATAAGCTCAATTTGTGGTCACACCAAAAAAACTGCGATGATTGACCACTTGGTGGCGCTATATTGCGAAAAAAACACTCAATCACCTGTACAGGGTCACATGGTAGTCCGATTGACCTGAGACTTGTCATGCACGGTCTTTGTCCAAGGGTCCATGATGGTCTATGAGGACATTGGTGTATCTCAAAAAACATGACCGTCATCGGCCAATGAACTTTGAGCATCAATTAGACCAGCTTAACGAAGGTCGATCGGAACGAAACTCGATGGGCGTGTTTGACTCATGGCCCTAGTGGTCTGTCAGAATTTTGAAGAAAATCGGACACTAGTTGGCGCTAACGAGTTTTTTGCGTCTCTACTCACGTGGTGTTTCACGCATCCACAAAATATTGATATCATCTGATAGATCTCCTCATACTGAACAACTTTGCCTCAAGAACCACTGCTGTCAATCAAATTGTTTGCGAAATATTGGAGATTTTTGAAATTTCAAATTTTTCGAACTCGTCATAGGCCGTCAATCTCACTGGCTTGAAAATTCACACGCATCATCTAGGGACACTCAAGGCAAAAAGTTGTCAAAGGATTTTCGATTAGTTAAACCGTTCAGCAGATACAATTTTTCATATATTTCTGATTTGGCCTATTGTGATTAAAATGTCTATATATCTTGTCCAAAAACAAGAAACTTCACAAAACTGTGTAAATGTTAAGAACAAGACATTATGAAGAAACTTGTGAGGTTTCATGTATTTCTGATGCTCGTACGGCTCACAATAAATTATAAACCATCTACATTTTAAAATCTTAGAAAAGCTGTAATACTAGTTTTGTCCACAAGAGAAACGTCACAGATCTGTGAACATGTTAAGAACAAGTCATTTTGAAGAAATGTGTCAGGTCTCATGTATTTCTGATGCTCATAGGGCTCACAATAAATTACAAACGATCTACATTTTAAAATCTTAGAAAAGCTGTAATACTACTTTTGTCCACAAGAGGCACCATCAGGCTAGAAAATCTTTTTATGTGGAGAACAAGTCAGATTGACATAGACTGACATAAACCGACAGAACAGTTCAGATGTTCAGTTCACAATATTAATATCATTTAATCTTCTCAGTCTGAACATCTTTGAAAGATGTCTATTCATTGTTTGCACAGAGTAGAAACTTCACAGAACTGTGCTCATTAGGAAAACTAGTCAGATTGACAAAAAAAGGTCATAACAGTTCAAATGATATGACGTGTAGTGTTAAACATATCCACATTGTTATCATTTGATAGATCTTCCCATACTGAAAAAAAATTGTAACATGTCTATATATCATTTACACAAACTAGAAACTTCATAAAGCTCTGTTTATGTGGAGAACAAGTCAGATTGACATAGACTGACATAAACCGACATAACTGTTCATATGTTCAGTTCACAATGTCAATATCATTTGATCTTCTCATTCTGAACATCTTTGAAAGATGTCTATACATTGTTTACACAAAGTAGAAACTTCACAGAACTGTGCACATTAGGAGAACTAGTCAGATTGACCACAAACCGTCATGACAGCTCAGATGGTCTTGCGACGTTTGAACCCCGGTCATTGCTGCTTGCAGCTATATTTAGGGGTTCAAACGCGAAGCGTTGAAAACCTATTGTAATTGTTAAGATTTTTATTATTATTATTATTATTATTATTATTCTTCTGCCGTAATGCGTCTCGTGCAGACCAAACCGTAAGGTCTAGAGACTTGAAACTTTGTCAGATGGTAGGTCTCAATTTGGGGAGAACGTATCAAAATATGACGCAATTCGGGCTATAGGTGGCGCTACAGCAACTACAAACGCGTACATGTTCATAACTCGTAAACCGTTTGTCGTACACTCAAGTGTCTTATATCTCTGGAATCCTTGGCTCAAAACTTAAAAAATGTATATCTCCGATTTCATTTCCGCCTATAAAAATTTTCCGCCATTTTGAATTTTCTGAAAAAAAAAGTTTTCGAACTCCTCATAGACCGTTTGTCCAAATCACGCAAAATTTCACACACATCATCTAGAGACTCTCATGACCAAAAGTTGTCAAAGGAATTTTGATCGGTGATTCACGCTTGCAACAAGACAATAAAACGTTCGGATAAGGTGGAGACACTTTTGCTAAAATTGTAATAGCTCTGGAACGCAAAGAGATAATCTCACCAAACTTCACATATTCATGTATAAGCTCAATATGTGGTCACACCAAAAAAACTGCGATGATTGACCACTTGGTGGCGCTATATTGCGAAAAAAACACTCAATCACCTGTACAGGGTCACATGGTAGTCCGATTGACCTGAGACTTGTCATGCACGGTCTTTGTCCAAGGGTCCATGATGGTCTATGAGGACATTGGTGTATCTCAAAAAACATGACCGTCATCGGCCAATGAACTTTGAGCATCAATTAGACTAGCTTAACGAAGGTCGATCGGAACGAAACTCGATGGGCGTGTTTAACTCATGGCCCTAGTGGTCTGTCAGAATTTTGAAGAAAATCGGACACTAGTTGGCGCTAACGAGTTTTTTGCGTCTCTACTCGCGTGGTGTTTCTCGCATCCACAAAATATTGATATCATCTGATAGATCTCCTCATACTGAACAACTTTGCCTCAAGAACCACTGCTGTCAATCAAATTGTTTGCGAAATATTGGAGATTTTTGAAATTTCAAATTTTTCGAACTCGTCATAGGCCGTCAATCTCACTGGCTTGAAAATTCACACGCATCATCTAGGGACACTCAAGGGAAAAAGTTATTCAAAGAATTTTGATCAGTCAAACCCTTCAGCAGATATGATTTTTCATATATTTCTGGTTTGGCCTATTGTGAATAAAAAGTCTATATATCTTGTCCACAAACAAGAAACTTCACAAAACTCTGAAAATGTTAAGAACAAGTCATTTTGAAGAAACGTGTGAGGAGATTGACATAGACTGACATAAACCGACAGAACAGTTCAGATGTTCAGTTCACAATATTAATATCATTTAATCTTCTCAGTCTGAACATCTTTGAAAGATGTCTATTCATTGTTTGCACAGAGTAGAAACTTCACAGAACTGTGCTCATTAGGAAAACTAGTCAGATTGACAAAAAAAGGTCATAACAGTTCAAATGATATGACGTGTAGTGTTAAACATATCCACATTGTTATCATTTGATAGATCTTCCCATACTGAAAAAAATTTGTAACATGTCTATATATCATTTACACAAACTAGAAACTTCATAAAGCTCTGTTTATGTGGAGAACAAGTCAGATTGACATAGACCGACATAACCGACATAACTGTTCATATGTTCAGTTCACAATGTCAATATCATTTGATCTTCTCATTCTGAACATCTTTGAAAGATGTCTATACATTGTTTACACAAAGTAGAAACTTCACAGAACTGTGCACATTAGGAGAACTAGTCAGATTGACCACAAACCGTCTTGACAGCTCAGATGGTCTTGCGACGTTTGAACCCCGGTCATTGCTGCTTGCAGCTATATTTATTATTATTATTATTCTTCTGCCGTAATGCGTCTCGTGCAGACCAAACCGTAAGGTCTAGAGACTTGAAACTTTGTCAGATGGTAGGTCTCAATTTGGGGAGAACGTATCAAAATATGACGCAATTCGGGCTATAGGTGGCGCTACAGCAACTACAAACGCGTACATGTTCATAACTCGTAAACCGTTTGTCGTACACTCAAGTGTCTTATATCTCTGGAATCCTTGGCTCAAAACTTAAAAAATGTATATCTCCGATTTCATTTCCGCCTATAAAAATTTTCCGCCATTTTGAATTTTCTGAAAAAAAAAGTTTTCGAACTCCTCATAGACCGTTTGTCCAAATCACGCAAAATTTCACACACATCATCTAGAGACTCTCATGACCAAAAGTTGTCAAAGGAATTTTGATCGGTGATTCACGCTTGCAACAAGACAATAAAACGTTCGGATAAGGTGGAGACACTTTTGCTAAAATTGTAATAGCTCTGGAACGCAAAGAGATAATCTCACCAAACTTCACATATTCATGTATAAGCTCAATATGTGGTCACACCAAAAAAACTGCGATGATTGACCACTTGGTGGCGCTATATTGCGAAAAAAACACTCAATCACCTGTACAGGGTCACATGGTAGTCCGATTGACCTGAGACTTGTCATGCACGGTCTTTGTCCAAGGGTCCATGATGGTCTATGAGGACATTGGTGTATCTCAAAAAACATGACCGTCATCGGCCAATGAACTTTGAGCATCAATTAGACTAGCTTAACGAAGGTCGATCGGAACGAAACTCGATGGGCGTGTTTAACTCATGGCCCTAGTGGTCTGTCAGAATTTTGAAGAAAATCGGACACTAGTTGGCGCTAACGAGTTTTTTGCGTCTCTACTCGCGTGGTGTTTCTCGCATCCACAAAATATTGATATCATCTGATAGATCTCCTCATACTGAACAACTTTGCCTCAAGAACCACTGCTGTCAATCAAATTGTTTGCGAAATATTGGAGATTTTTGAAATTTCAAATTTTTCGAACTCGTCATAGGCCGTCAATCTCACTGGCTTGAAAATTCACACGCATCATCTAGGGACACTCAAGGGAAAAAGTTATTCAAAGAATTTTGATCAGTCAAACCCTTCAGCAGATATGATTTTTCATATATTTCTGGTTTGGCCTATTGTGAATAAAAAGTCTATATATCTTGTCCACAAACAAGAAACTTCACAAAACTCTGAAAATGTTAAGAACAAGTCATTTTGAAGAAACGTGTGAGGTTTCATGTATTTCTGATGCTCGTACGGTTCACAATAAATTATAAACTTTCTATATTTTAAAATCTTAGAAAAGCTGTCATACTAGTTTTGTCCACAAGAGGCACTGTCAGTCTAGGGAATCTTTTTATTCCATTTCGAGCTTGAAAGCTCTCTGTTGACATGTTGTTTCAAAACATTTGTAACATATCTACATATTGTTTACACAAACTAGAAGCTTCATAAAGCTGCCTTTATGTGGAGAACAAGTCAGATTGACATAGACTGACATTAACCGACAGAACAGTTCAGATGTTCAGTTCACAATATTAATATCATTTAATCTTCTCAGTCTGAACATCTTTGAAAGATGTCTATTCATTGTTTGCACAGAGTAGAAACTTCACAGAACTGTGCTCATTAGGAAAACTAGTCAGATTGACAAAAAAAGGTCATAACAGTTCAAATGATATGACGTGCAGTGTTAAACATATCCACATTGTTATCATTTGGTAGATCTTCCCATACTGAAAAAAATTTGTAACATGTCTATATATCATTTACACAAACTAGAAACTTCATAAAGCTTTGTGTATGTGGAGAACAAGTCAGATTGACATAGACCGACATAAACCGACATAACTGTTCATATGTTCAGTTCACAATGTCAATATCATTTGATCTTCTCATTCTGAACATCTTTGAAAGATGTCTATACATTGTTTGTACAGAGTAGAAACTTCACAGAACTGTGCACATTAGGAGAACTAGTCAGATTGACCACAAACCGTCTTGACAGCTCAGATGGTCTTGCGACGTTTGAACCCCGGTCATTGCTGCTTGCAGCTATATTTAGGGGTTCAAACGCGAAGCGTTGAAAACCTATTGTAATTGTTAAGATTTTTATTATTATTATTATTATTCTGCCGTACTTCTTATCGTGCAGACCAAACCGTAATGTCTAGAGACTTGAAAGTTGGCCAGAAGGTAGGTCTCAATTTGGGGAGAACGTATCAAAATATGACCCCGATTGGCCAATAGGTGGCGCTACAGCGATCAAAATACCTAAATTGCTAATAACTCATAGACAGTTTGTCGTACACTCAAGTGTCTTATATCCCTGGAATCCTTGGCTCAAGACTTAAAAAATGTATATCTCCGATTTCATTTCCGCCCATAAAAATTTTCCGCCATTTTGAATTTTCTGAAAAAATTTTTTTTCGAACTCCTCATAGGCCGTTTGTCCAAATAACGTGAAAACTTCACACATATCATCTAGAGACTCTCATGACCAAAAGTTATTCAAATAATTTTGATCGGTGATTCAGGCTTGCAACAACACACTAAAACGTTCGCATAGTGCGGAGACACTTTTGCTAAAATCGTAATAACTCTGGAACGCAAAGAGATAATCTCAACAAACTTCACATAGTCATGTATAAGGTCATTTTGTGGTCACACCAAAAAAACTTGACCAGTTGACCACTTGGTGGCGCTATATTGTGAAAAAAACACTAAATCACCTGTACAGGGTCACATGTTTGTCTGATTGTTCTGAAACTTGTCATGCACGGTCTTTGTCCAAGGGTCCATGATAGTCTATGAGGATATTGGTGTATCTCAAAAAACATGACCGTCATCGGCCAATGAACTTTGAGCATCAATTAGACTAGCTTAACGAAGGTCGATCGGAACGAAACTCAATGGACATGTTTGACTCATGGCCCTAGTGGTCTGTCAGAATTTTGAAGAAAATCGGACACTAGTTGGCGCTAACGAGTTTTTTGCGTCTCTACTCACGTGGTGTTTCACGCATCCACAAAATATTGATATCATCTGATAGATCTCCTCATACTGAACAACTTTGCCTCAAGAACCACTGCTGTCAATCAAATTGTTTGCGAAATATTGGAGATTTTTGAAATTTCAAATTTTTCGAACTCGTCATAGGCCGTCAATCTCACTGGCTTGAAAATTCACACGCATCATCTAGGGACACTCAAGGCAAAAAGTTGTCAAAGGATTTTTGATTAGTTAAACCGTTTAGCAGATACAATTTTTCATATATTTCTGATTTGGCCTATTGTGATTGAAATGTCTATATATCTTGTCCAAAAACAAGAAACTTCACAAAACTGTGTAAATGTTAAGAACAAGACATTATGAAGAAACTTGTGAGGTTTCATGTATTTCTGATGCTCGTACGGCTCACAATAAATAATAAACGATCTATATTTTAAAATCTCAGAAAAGCTGTAATACTAGTTTTGTCCACAAGAGAAACGTCACAGATCTGTGAACAAGTTAAGAACAAGTCATTTTGAAGAAATGTGTCAGGTCTCATGTATTTCTGATGCTCATAGGGCTCACAATCAATTACAAATGATCTACATTTTAAAATCTTAGAATAGCTGTAATACTACTTTTGTCCACAAGAGGCACCATCAGGCTAGAAAATCTTTTCATGTGGAGAACAAGTCAGATTGACATAGACTGACATAAACCGACAAAACAGTTCAGATGTTCAGTTCACAATATTAATATCATTTAATCTTCTCAGTCTGAACATCTTTGAAAGATGTCTATTTATTGTTTGCACAGAGTAGAAACTTCACAGAACTGTGCTCATTAGGAAAAAACTAGTCAGATTGACAAAAAAAGGTCATAACAGTTCAAATGATATGACGTGTAGTGTTAAACATATCCACATTATTATCATTTGATAGATCTTCCCATACTGAAAAAATTTGTAGCATGTCTATATATCATTTACACAAACTAGAAACTTCATAAAGCTCTATTTATGTGGAGAATAAGTCAGATTGACATAGACCGACATACACCGACATAACTGTTCATATGTTCAGTTCACAATGTCAATATCATTTGATCTTCTCATTCTGAACATCTTTGAAAGATGTCTATACATTGTTTACACAAAGTAGAAACTTCACATAACTGTGCACATTAGGAGAACTAGTCAGATTGACCGCAAACCGTCTTGACAGCTCAGATGGTCTTGCGACGTTTGAACCCCGGTCATTGCTGCTTGCAGCTATATTTATTATTATTATTCTTCTGCCGTAATGCGTCTCGTGCAGACCAAACCGTAAGGTCTAGAGACTTGAAACTTTGTCAGATGGTAGGTCTCAATTTGGGGAGAACGTATCAAAATATGACGCAAATCGGGCTATAGGTGGCGCTACAGCGACTACAAACGCGTACATGTTCATAACTCGTAAACCGTTTGTCGTACACTCAAGTGTCTTATATGTCTGGAATCCTTGGCTCAAGACTTAAAAAATGTATATCTCCGATTTCATTTCCGCCTATAAAAATTTTCCGCCATTTTGAATTTTCTGAAAAAATTTTTTTCGAACTCCTCATAGGCCGTTTGTCCAAATAACACGAAACTTCAAACACATCATCTAGAGACTCTCATGACCAAAAGTTATTCAAATAATTTCGATCGGTGATTCAGGCTCGCAACAAGACGCTAAAACGTTTGCATGAGGCGGAGACACTTTTGCTAAAATCATAATAACTCTGGAACGCAAAGAGATAATCTCACCAAACTGCACATAGTCATGTATAAGATAATTTTGTGGTCACTCCAAAAAAACTGGGCCAGTTGACCACTTGGTGGCGCTATATTGGGAAAAAAACACTAAATCACCTGTACAGGGTCACATGTTTGTCTGATTGACCTGAAACTTGTCATGCAAGGTCTTTGTCCAAGGGTCCATGATGGTGTATGAGGACATTGGTGTATCTCAAAAAACATGGCCGTCATCGGCCAATGAAATTTGAGCATCAATTAGACCAGCTTAACGAAGGTCGATTGGAACGAAACTCGATGGGTGTGTTTGACTCAGGGCCCTAGTGGTCTGTCAGAATTTTGAAAAAAATCGGACACTAGTTGGCGCTAACGAGTTTTTTGCGTCTCTACTCACGTGGTGTTTCACGCATCCACAGAATATTGATATCATATCATAGATCTCCTCATACTGAACAACTTTGCCTCAAGAACCACTGCTGTCAATCAAATTGTTTGTGAAATATTGGAGATTTTTGAAATTTCAACTTTTTCGAACTCGTCATAGGCGGTCAATACGATTGGCTTGAAATTTCACACGGATCATCTAGGGACATTCAAGGCAAAAAGTTATTCAAAGAATTTCGATTAGCTAAACCGTTCAGCAGATATAATTTTTCATATATTTCAGGTTTGGCCTATTGTGGATAAAAAGCTTATATATCTTGTCCACAAACAAGAAACTTCACAAAACTGTGTAAATGTTAAGAACAAGTCATTTTGAAGAAATGTGTTGGGTTTCATGTATTTCTGATGCTCATAGGGATCACAATAAATTATAAACACTCTATATTTTAAAATCTTAGAAAAGCTGTAATACTAGTTTTGTCCACAAGAGAAACGTCACAGAACTGTGAACATGTTAAGAACAAGTCATTTTGAAGAAATGTGTCGGGTTTCATGTATTTCTGATGCTCATAGGGCTCACAATAAGTTATAAACGATCTATATTTGAAAATCTTAGAAAAGCTGTATTACTACTTTTGTCCACAAGAGGCACCATCAGGCTAGGAATTTTTTTATGTGGAGAACAAGTCAGATTGACATAGACTGACATAACAGTTCAAATGACATGACATATGGTGTTAAACACATGCACGTAATATTAATATTATTTGATAGATTTTTCCAAACTGAAAAATGTTTAACATGTATGTACATCGTTTACACAAACTAGAAACTTCATAAAGATGTGTTTATGTGTAGAAAAAGTCAGATTGACATACAGCGACATAACAGTTCAGATGTTCAGCTCACAATATTAATATCATTTGATCTTCTCATTCTGAACATCTTTGACTATACATTGTTTGCACAGAGTAGAAACTTCACAGAACTGTGCACATTAGGATAACTAGTCAGATTGACCACAAACAGTCATGACAGCTCAGATGGTCTTGCGACGTTTGAACCCCGGTCATTGCTGCTTGCAGCTATATTCTCATTTTATTTTTGTTCCAGTTCCGCCCACACAATGACACGTCATGCAAATTGTCCGACAATCAAAGGCTGTGCTTTGAAAAGTCAGTGGAGTCAAAATAGTTTGCACTTTAAGGGGACGTTCACACTTGGCATGTTTGGTTGGATTAAAACAAACCTTGGTGTGATTGCTCGGATAGTGTGGTTCATTTGAATAAGTGGGAGCGCCGCCATCTGACCCCTGGTGCCACCAAACAAGTGGACAGAGACCCTGGAAAGATGGGTCTCGGTCCGCTTCCAAACGAACTGTGGTGCATTTCGAATGAAATATGAACGATGCAATCCAAAAATAGGAAAGAATGCTCACGAATACCTGTTTTTTCATCCTAAGATGGGTTTCCATTACAGATTTGCACAAAACTTTTGTGATATTTTCAAAAGGTTGATTAAAAAACTATTGCGAAATGATGGCGTTTCCATTAACCAATGTTATACAACTAAAACGCATGTTTGTTCCTCTAAGTCAAAATTGGTCAAAATTTAAGTCAAAATTCGTTAGTAGGATTAAATATATTGCAGCCGCCACACTAGCCGTTATATATGTGAATTTAAGGAGATGCTAGCATGTTATCCAAGCAAGAATGGCAAGGAAAGCTAATGCTAATGCAAAAAATGCTAACCTTACACATATTTGCGCCCTCACACATGAAATGTTTCTGTGTGTTTCACCCTATTATATCTGCTTCAAGTTCTTGATAAATTGTATAATTCCTTTGTTGTTTAGAATCCAGTATTCCTGTAATTCTCTTATCTTCTAGGAGTTTAATAAAGAACTCTGTCTCGTTTTCTGTCCAAACATACCGCGCTCTCTTTAAAGAATGATCAACTTTTACATACTCCAGCTGACCTGTAAATGCAAAAAAACTGTTTCCATTGCAAATTTGTGAAATATTTCTTTTCCAGATAGCCTGAAAAACCACCTCATGCGAGCGTAAAAATTTTAATTTGCTATTTAAATTTAAATAAACTATAGTCGCAATGTTACCCATCACAGAACCATGTCTCCATCCAGCAGTCTCATATGTAGGCTACGCAATGAGTGCATTTAGCTCAAAACACAGCATTTGTTTGGGATTTTCAGTAAGTTACGGTAAGTTCTGGAACAAAATATAGATAATAAAAGCCGTCCAATCAGGTTGTGAGCATATCCCTATGTCTTTGGGTTCTGTGTTAAAATGCCAGTGTGAATGCTAAGCGGACTAAATGTTTTTTGGTACAGAACAAACTAGCCCAGGTGTTCAAACTATTTTAGCAATAGACCATGTCTTACAGTATGTATATCAGGTGATATTTATCCGTTTTCATATAAAAGAAGTTAGAAATCTTTCAATAACCGATGTTAGTTGGAATTTCTAGTGAATAAATACCCTGTACATTCAGAGAAAAGAAAGCAGAACTCGACTGATGGCACAGCTGGATTTTGTACCAACAAGCTATATATACATACTGTGAAGATAAAGCAATATAATGTAATGGCTATTTAATGTAAGGGTAATGGAGGGTCGGAAAGTCAACCATAATTGCATTTCATTGCCTTTACAACATGTGTTGGTTAAAAAAAAAACTGTGAGAGGACTACATTTCTGAGCTTGTGGAAAAATTGTAGATGTTTTTTATGATCTCTGTGTGGACAGTTCATTATTCTTCTGGCAAGTAATGAGATTGAATGATAGACTGGAAATATTAAACCTTAGCATGTTGTGCATTCTTCTTGGCCATGAATGATTCTTCAGCTCATATGTCTTGTTTAGCTGTGCTTTTACTTAAAAAAAAATAATTTCATTTATGGTTTACGATGGGCAGTTGATAAAACAGTTTTGCCTGGACACAAACCACTAATAATCTGGATTTGGGCTAAAATGTCTGCCACATTGCTTAAAATACTCAAGTAAATTTATTCCAGCCCCAAAGCTGCTTTACACCCAAGTTGTTCAGACATAATGAAGTCCAGTTGAGTTAAAACACACATGAATAATTGCCAATAGAGTAGTTTAATTCGGAAATAACCTCTGTGGCTATATTTAACGCGTCCAAAAAATCTTTGGCATCCAGTGCTTTGTGTCTGCTGGGCCGAGATTTATTTTAGGGGAGAAAATGAAATTACTACAATGGAGAGATTTTAATATAATTTATAGACTATAATCCAGTGCGGCCTGCTCTTGGAGCGTTTGGGGGCAAACAGAGGAGATAAAGTTGTTTTTATGGGGCTACAAAAACCTTTCTTTTGCTCTCTATCTCCCTGTTGCCCCATCTCCCTATCATTTTCTTTCTCTCTCTCTCTCTCTCTCTCTCTCTCTCTCCCTTTCCACGCTCCATTCCAACCAGCCTGTGATGAAATGTTATCAAAAGGGGATTTTAATGGAAAATGATAAGGAGATAACTATCATTTTCTGCTCCCAGAATGTATTGATCCGAGCTTGATACAACACAGATACCACATGCACAGAATAACACTGCCGGAATCCAATTTTCTTTCTCTATCTTAAATTAGCCAAGATGTAATCCTCTGGTGTATAAAGCCAAACACTGTGTTCTTTTTGTAAGTGCTGTAGTTGTGCCATACTGTACCGAATCACAGCTTTGATTATTTGTTTTACATTACCATTAAAGGGGACCTATTATGCAAAATTTCACTTTTAAATGGTGTTTAATCAAGTATGTGTCAGCAGTGTGTGTGTACACACCCACTCTATAATGGTAAAAAATCCACCCACCTACTCCTCTTTTTTTATGCCCATAAATCATAAACCATGTCTCAGAAAAAGCCATTTACAGGTTCCAGCAGTATGACATCACATGTACTTGTGGGCCCCGCCCACAACTGATGATGGACTCCACCCTATTAGCATAGGCCCGCCCTGAGTGAGCTGAACACAGTCCGCCATGTTTATCTCCTTGTCAGAGCATTTAACAGCAGCATTCAAGTAAGAAATGTATTCTTATTAAAGCTACTAAAGTTACTCAGTCAAGAGCAGTACGTTTTTTTTTTCTTCTGTTGTTTGATTCATATTAACAGCATATTTAGCAGTAGATACTGTATATCAGTGGTCCCCAACCCTTTTTGCGCTGCGGACCGGGCAACGTTTGATAATTTTACCGCGGACCGGAGTAAAGCAAGTTTCTTTATCTGCTGTTTACGTTCACAGACGTAACCAACTAAGTTTACGTAACTTTGAGTTTTTCAGTTAAACCACACATGAATAATTCTCTCCTCCTTCTCTTCACTCACAGAGGCAGATGTGTTAAAACTTCTCCTCTGCAGCCGTCCTACCACCTGCCCTTTAGATCCCATCCCCTACTTCCTATCTTGTACAAGCCATCTCTTCTACACTTTTACCAACACTTCATCAACACATCTCTTCGCACTGGATCTTTCCCTACTGCATTCAAGCAGGCTCGAGTAACCCCACTGTTGAAAAACACCCACGTTAAACACATCACTTGTTGATAACTACAGACCTGTCTCTCTCCTACCATTCATAGCAAAAACACTTGAACAAGTTTTTTTCAACCAGGTATCATCTTTCCTCTCACAGAATAACCAGTTGAACATCAACCAGTCTGGCTTCAAGAAATTCAACCTCTAAGGATTGCAAAAACTGATTCCAAATCATCAGTTCTCATTCTCCTGGATCTATCTGCTGCCTTTTACACTGTTAATCATCAGATGCTTCTGTCCACCCTCTCGTCACTAGGCATCACAGGAACTCCACTTCACTGGTTTGAATCCTATCTCACAGATAGGTCTTTCAGGGTTGCATGGTGCAAGGAGATCTCCAAATAATGTCAAGTGGTGTTCCTCAGGGTTCGGTTCTTGGACCCCTTCTCTTCTCCATATACACCGCATCACTTGGTCCCATCATACAGGCACACGGTTTCTCCTACTGCTATGCCAATGACACACAGCTCTACCTTTCATTTCAACCTGATGATCCCACGGTAGCTGCGCGAATCACAAGCTGTCTGGCGGACATCTCGGCATGGATGAAAGAGCATCACCTTCAGCTCAACCTGAAAAAGACAGAGCTTCTCATCCTCCCTGTCCATCCAAATCTACAGCCCGACTTCACTGTCCAGATTGGCTCCTCAACGATTACCCCATCAAGGTCCGCCAGATGTCTTGGAGTAATCTTAAAGGTCCAGTTGACCTTCAAAGACCACAAGCAACACAACTTCTCGTACAGGCCATGGTCATTTCCAGGCTTGATTATTGCAATGCTCTTCTGGCCGGTCTTCCTTTAAGTTCAATCAAACCCCTACAACTGATCCATAACTCTGCAGCTCTGTTTCTCTACTAACCCAAACGGGTCCATGTCTCTTTATCTCTCTGCACTGGCTATCACTTGCAGCTTGCTTCAAATTCAAAGCATTGACACTTGCTTACAGAGCTAACACAGGCTCAGCACCTCCTATTTCCCCTCGCTACTACAAATCTACACCCCAACCAGAAACCTGCGATTGATCAATAAATGGCGATTCATGGTATCATCACAGAGAGGCACAAAATCACTCTCAAGAACATTTTCATCCAATGATTCTTGCTGGTGCTGTGCTATTTTGTTCATATTATTTAATAGACCTGAGATATCATGAACTAACAATGTTGTTTTTTTATTATTATTATTAACATTAACAGAAATTAATACATATTTACGAATATTGCAACAAACGTATTGGTTATTGTAGGTTAATTTTTGTAAATGCACTAAAGTTACCTTATAGGATCTTATTATAAAATGTTACCGCCTTTTCCAGCTCAACATCCTGTTTCAACAGGAAATACTATACATCATTACAGGAAGATAAAGTGTGAATACATTTTATGGGGTCTTTAAAACTTGTTTTACAACCTTACTAATTGGTTCTGGTATAGGTGAGCTGCTAATGAGATTGTGTTGATTTATCGAGAAGGTTTGTTGTCTTTATGCTGTGCCAGTGTTCATGTATTAGCATGATATTCTTGTTGAACGGAGAACAGACACAGGTATACAACACAAATGTATATGAGAGCTGTTACACTCTCTGCTCTCTGTAAATGCCATTCCCTGTATGTGTGTGTGTGTGTGATTAGTTCTACATGAGAAGGTCTGCACTCTCTGGACACGTGGCTTCGCTCAGAGGGTTGGTTTGGGTCCATCTGAATGTGACTGGTTTAATTAAGGTTTACAGGTTACGCTAGACTACTGCTCCTATAGCGGCAATCATTACACACCAATTCTACTGAAGCTGTGAAAATATCAGAACAATGGACAGGAACGCGAACAGGCTGGGCCTCTCCAGATCACTAACTGCTTTATTATTCCTATCCATTCCTTTCTCTGATCTTTGAGAGCCGACTCTAAGGGGCAATGCAATAGTTTTAATTCAGGATATAATTAATTTATTCATGTCTTAATGTTCGAGAAAAGGCTGAATGTGAATATGAAGAATTGTAAAAGAGCCTGAATAGCAAGGAATGAGTCTCTTAACATAGTTTTAATTATGTTTTAAAAGCTTTTTTTAACATTATTCATTATTATTTGCACTTTCTGATTAGCAAAAAACTTGCAATAAAGAATATAGATTATTCTGGGTTTAACAATACAACTGAAAATCTCACTATAAAGTTGATTGCTAGGCAAAATATGGTAAATTCTGATAATTTGGAAAAAGTCTACCTTTCATTTCACCCTGTTTTCTCGCTATTATTCATATTCTATTGTGTTATTTATTACTGTTTTAATCAGCGTTTTGTTTGTCATTTTCAACTTTTCTTATTAGTATTGATTAATATTGACCACATAGAACACCAGCGACACAAGACCACCCTAGGAAGCTTTTGCACAGCATACTTCACTCCTGTTTTCTTCAGAACATGTAAAAATCTAGTTTACAACTCTGATTTCCTGTGCAGAGAGTCTTTGTGATAAATGGCAGCATGGAAGCTCAACATTCAGCTTTGGTGCCGGAGTACGTGTTTTGTGTCGGTGTGTGCATTTCAGATCTGACTCTCGTCTCATTTTTACAGGCTGTGCGTTCCTCACGTACTGCGCTCGCGAATCAGCCATCAAAGCCCAGAATGCATTGCATGAACAGAAGACTCTACCAGGGGTAAGTCTCTTTTGTTACTGTTGTTTCACTTAATTCAGGCAGAAAAGGTCTTCCAGATTTTTTTCTGATATACATATAGAGCAGAGTCCAAGAATGAGTCTTACGTTTCTAACACTCAAGTCAAAGTCAAAGTCAACTTTATTGTCAATTCTGCCATACATACAGTACATACATACAGAGAATTGAAATTCTATGACTCTCAGACCCTAGATGCCTACAGGTAACAACAACAATAGTTTAACAGTAACAACAACAGAAGAAAGATTAAAAAAAGATGGATAAAGTGAATTATGGAGGTAATGTGGCGATGGCAAATGGTGCAAACAATAGTAACAATAGTGCAATTTCAGATGAACTCTTTCTGAAACACAAATTTACTCAAACGTTTCAGTGGTGACTGTCAATTTCTAAAAAGGTGTTTTTTTTAATGGAATTGGCTTAATAAAATAATTGGAATTGGAATTTTGTGTGCAATATTTTTATAAAGCCAATAAGGCTCTTTCTCCCCAGCTGAAGAAAAAAAAATGGCTCAAAAATGTTTCATTAAGTTATGGAAACATTATTCCTGAAAGTTCTCTAAACCAAGAAAAACGTCTCGGGTTACGTATGTAACCCTGGTTCCCTGAGGGGAACGAGACGCTGTGTCGAAGCACTAGGGGAAATAGCCTTGCGTGAGTCACGTGAAGATCTATGCAACCAATGAGAAACGAACGCGTGTGAATGCGTCACTGCCGGCCGCAGCCGGTGACGTCATGAGGCAGAGCATAAAGCGCGTCTGAAACCGGGGCGCGTCAGCCATGAATGCCTGAAGCGGGCCCGGAGGCGCCAGGAGCTGAGGCCAAGACACAGCGTCTCGTTCCCCTCAGGGAACCAGGGTTACATACGTAACCCGAGACGTTCCCTTTCTGGGAACTCGAGCTGTGTCGAAGCACTAGGGGAACGCTATGCCAACGCCACCTCAGCGACGTCAGCATCCGGGTGTGTCCCAGCTCACTGAGAGAGCACCCTGGTTCCCGGGGCGGCATCGAGGTCTAGCTGGTAGAACCTCATGAATGTGTGCGGTGAGGACCAGCCGGCCGCAGCACAAACATCAGACAAGGCGACTCCGGAGAGGAGAGCCTTGGATGCTGCCATGCTCCTAGTGGAGTGGGCTCAGACCCTCAAAGGAGAAGCATGTCCGGCCGACTCGTAAGCTAGACAGATAGCCTCGACTATCCACCTGCTTGGTGTTTGCTTAGAAGCTGGAGCCCCCTTAGGGGTCCTAAAGCCAACGCAAACGAACAGTTGGTCCAACCTACGCCAAGTGGCAGTCTTTGACGTAAGCGTCCAGTGCTCGCACTGGACAGACCTTGTTCTTGCTCCTGCTCATGATCATCAAATGGGGGAGGGCAGAAGGCCTGCAGCATGATAGACCGAGCCACCTCAGTGGGAACCTTGGGGATATAGCCTGGCCTCGGGTGGAGAAATGCCTTTCCCATCCCGGGCGCAAACTGAAGACATGAAGGGGCCACTAAGAGGGCCTGAAGATCCCCGACCCTCTTGAGCGAGGCGATTGCCAGCAAAAGAAGGGTCTAAAGAGAGAGGTACTTAATAGAGATTCCTCTAAAGGTTCAAGGGGCGGCTGGGACAGGCCTAGGAGTACCACGGACAAGTCCCAAGCCGGCACCCTGGTCTGTGCCGCAGGTCTCAGCCTTAGTGTACCACGGAGGAAACGAGTGACTAGGGGGTCCCTGCCCAAGGGTACCCCACCCAGAGGTACGTGGCAAGCCGCTATAGCAGCCACGTAGACCTTCAAGGTGGAGGGGGACAGCCCTGCCACAAATCTTTCTTGCAGGAACTCCAGTACTTTGCCAACTTGACAGGTTACTGGGTTCACCTGCCTTTCACTACACCAAGAAGTGAAGAGCTTCCACTTCAGGGCGTAGAGTCTCCTCGTGGAGGGAGCTCTGGACTGAAGGATGGTCTCAACAACCTCGGCTGAGAGACCGGCCTCTATGAGCTGGGCCCCCTCAGGGGCCAGACCCACAGTTTCCCAGAACTCCCGGGAGCAGAGTGATGGGAGGAAAAAGCGTACAGGCGTAGCCTCGGCCACGCCTGTACCATAACAACCCGCCCCAGAGGCCCTGGATGTTAAACGAAAGCCACAGAGGGCAGAGAAATTCTTACGGAGGCAAACAGGAGACCTGTGCCTGCCGTATCTGTCCCAAATCTGCTCCAAATAAGGGGACCAAGGGTTCCAGCCCTCGGGGAGAACCCCTGGTTTTCAGCCACCACTGCAGGGGTCTCGCACACAGTCGGCCCCATGGAATAATCGCTGGAGCCGCTGCATGGACCCTAACACCTCAGAGTGTCTCACGTGAGTGGCTGCCCCTCGATACTCTTGACGGCTGAACGAAGGCTTGAATGCGCTCGGGGAAGAGCCGAGCCAACATAGCCACTGAGTCCCAAAGACTCCCAAGAAAGTGGTTCTCTACGTGGGAGAAATAACACTCTTCTTGGTGTTCAGCGTAAGAGTGTCACTCGTCGCTTAACAGCTCAACGAACGGCCTGGATGCTCTCGGGGAGGAACCGAGCAGACATGGCCACTGAGTCCCAAATGACTCCCAAGAAAGTGGTTCTCTGAGTGGGAGAAAGTACACTCTTCTTGGTGTTCCGCCGTAAGCATCGACGAGAACCAGGAGTTCTTCCGCATGCTCAGGGTGCGTGGGCATCGCCCCGTGACCTTGATTGCGAAGCGGGTACCCCTCAGGGAGAACCCCTGGTCTTAGTCCTAACCCCAGCTCCTCTGTGTGCGGGCACAACACCTCGATGTTGTGCTGCCCTTGCAAGTACAGATGAGCTTAGAGCAGCCGGACCAAACACGGAAGCACTGATACTGGTACGCCGTCCCCCCTGAAGGCGAACCACAGGAACTTCCTGTTGTGGAAGGATGGGAATGAGGGATTTATATGTCTCTGATGTCGATCGTGCCGGACCCGTTATAGGACCTAATCTGTACTACGATCCGCCTGAGCGTCGCATCTCTTCGCATCAATTTAAGAGACAAAAATCCAGAATGAGCCGCAACCTTCCATCCTCCCTTCGGAACTATGAAGTAACAGCTGAAAAGCCCGGACTTGCTGTTCACGAGGGGTCCATACCCGATGGCCCCTTTCGCCAGCAGAGTGTCTACTTCTTGTTCCATGACCAGAGCCTGCTGAGGGCCTACAGCAGACTGTAGGACCCCCGAGAACCGGGGTGGTGAGACCCCGAACTGAATGGTGTACCCTAAGGTGACCGTGCGCAGGACCCACTGAGAGATACCGGGTAGCCGTGACCACGCATCCCGGAACTCTACTAGGGGAACCAGCCTCCCGGGGCTGGCCTCTGGTGCTGATAGCATGTCCACCACTGGGCCGGGATTTCCGGATTCCCGGGTGGAGTGCTCTAGGACCCTCCTCGGAGGGGGTGGTTTTCCCATGGCGGGCTGACTGGTCAGCTGCTCCAGGGATACACCACCTTGTTGCGGCTTGGCGTCAGGGCCGCTTGCTCTTAGCCTTCTTAGCGCTCAGGACAACCCTCAGATCGCCCCTCTTGCCAGAGGCTTGAGCCTGTCGACCCGACCCCCCGGGATTAACCGGAGGAAGACGGGTGGCGACACTTCGTTTTTGAGCGGCCCTGTGTGAAGAGCTTTGAGACCTCCCTTGACTGGCGGTCTCACGTGGAGGGCGGCGGGGAATAACTTTACTGAACGACACCTGCTGTCGTGCAGCCTCCTGAAACTTGTCGACAACGCTTTTTACGGCGTCGCCGAGCAAGCCCGAAGGGGACAGAGGAGCGTCCAGCAAAACAAGTTTGTCCTATCTTTCATAGCTGACAAATTGAGCCAAAAAGGTGTCTCTCCGTAGCCACCAGAGCTGCCATGAAGCGGCCGACAGAGTAGGCCATCTCCCTAGTGGCCCAAAGAGACAGATCCACGGTCCGGCGCAGCTCTGCTACTGCCTCCGGACCGATACCGCCGCCCTCGTTGAGGTCCCCAAGCAACTCCGCCTGATATGCCTGCAGCAGTGTCGTGCCGTGCAGACACGCTGTGGCATGACTCGATGCGGAGTATGCTTTCCCCACCAAAGACGATGTGACGCGCATCGGCTTGGAGGGGAGCGCCAGAATTTTAATGGAGGACGCGGACTGAGGGACGAGGTAACTCGCCCTCATCCACTTTCTTCAACCCTCCATATCAATGATCTTGAGCCCCACTAGATTATTATACATCGTAATATTACGTGTATAAATTTTCTCGGAGGCTGGCCTTCCCCAAGATCTAGATACCTCGGCATGTAAATCAAGTATGAAAGGCATTGCTCGGCGCGGGGAAATGACGCGAGTCAGAAGATAACGCTCGTCTAACATACTTAGGACGAGCCCTTCTGGTCTCTGCTGGCCAATCAAGCCCCAGACGAGAGACCGCTCGCGCCACAACCTCAACAAGCTCCTCAAACGCCGGCGAGGAGAGTGGCGAATCCTCCTCGACCGGGTCAACACTAGCTAAATCGATCTCACTCTCTGAACTTGATAGAGCTAGTGTTGGAGTCACAGCACGGGCATCTCACTCAGAGTGCTCGTGACTGGGACCCGCTTGATCTCGTGAAGGCTGAGGTAAGGACGGACCCACCCCAGCAGCCTCAGCGAGATCCATTTGTGATCCCCAGGACCGAGAGCGCCACAAAGCCTCGGCTACTGCAGGTCCCGAATCGCGGGGAACACTAGCCTAGGCGGCCTCGTTACAGACCGCCAGGCGGGAGCGGAGATCATGCAATGAAAAAGTTCATCCCACCGGGGCTCCGAACCCCGGTCTACCGCATGATAGGCAAACACACTATCCACTGTACCAGTGAGCATGCAGATAGAACTTCTCCTTACAACCGGCACTCTCAAGTGCCGACCGTGCATGCTCCACTCCCAAACAGATTACACACATAACATGTGTATCCCTGCCCGTTATGAAACGTGGGCAAGGATAAACACACGGTGTGAACCTCTGTTCATTCGCCACATTTTCACACTCATTCTGATGATTTTTAGCTATCTCAACTCAAAATCACTCTCACACAGACACAGCACGCTGAAGGCATTCAGAGCTGACGCGCCCCGGTTTCAGACGCGCTTTATGCTCTGCCTCATGACGTCACCGGCTGCGGCCGGCAGTGACGCATTCACACGCGTTCGTTTCTCATTGGTTGCATAGATCTTCACGTGACTCACGCAAGGCTATTTCCCCTAGTGCTTCGACACAGCTCGAGTTCCCAGAAAGGGAACCAAGTTTTTCAAATGCTTTGAAAGTGTTTTTTCTTGATTAAACTGTTATTAAGGAAACATTCAAATTCATCATTCTGCAAAAATGTTGTGAATTCATTGTGAAACAAGAAGTAACATTTTTAACATTTTACATGAACAGACAACTTAATGCTAAAGAATGATACATAAACAAGGTAGAAATAACTTTTTTGTGCTGATATTTGGAGACTTTTCCCTATTACTCAATATCTCAACGGCTAAAAGTGTTGCCGATACTCTACAGAGTGTTTTTTGGAATTCTATTTCCATAAAATTGTATAGCTTTCGATCGCACTGTTATCAAATAGAGATTCTTGAGGACTTCGTGACATTAGGGTTCTTTTTGGCTGTTTTTTGAGCTTGACATCCACTTTCATTGTGCTGAAAAGAACAACGTGAACATTTTGATAACAATTCTGGTTTTGTGGCCTGAAGGAGTTTCAAATGAGTAGGTGATGATAGACTTTTCATTTTTCAAATTCAGAACAAAGTGGAAGCATTTATTTGCCTCCTTAAAATTTCATCCCTGTAACACGCCTGTAACGTTCAGTGGTCAGAAGTTTTTGTGTGGCAGATCATGCCTTTGGCTCTTCACTGACTATCTGCTCAGGTTCACAATCATCGGGAGGAATTTCTTTCATTTCAAAAAGTATAATACAATGACTTTCGTCATGTGTTCATTATTCTTCTGCTGATTTAATGTTGCACGAATGATAGTCTTTTTCACAGAAATGTTTTTGTCTTTATTTGATCTCCATTTAATCTCATTGTTGTCTGCAGTTGAGATTTGAAAGAGAATATCCTCGTTCCCATGTGTGTAAATGGAGCTGTGTATGTAGGTGACGAGGGGTCCGTGGGGAATGTAGCGTGTGTTAATCAGAGGTGAGCTATAGAGTTTGTCTGGCTCTCGTGTGAGCACATGTTCATATGTTCGGCTGTCACGAGCAGACATGTGGCTGCACATTCATACACTCCTGTGGGGTCTATCGCTGCCACGGGCCAGCTGCCGGAAACCATAACGGTGGAAAAGAGCAGCAGTAGATTTATGGAAAGGTTATGAACATTAACCTTGTTGGCTCGCACACACAGATGCAGAAAGATATAAATAAATACATGCACTTCTGGATTTATGCACACATACACGCACAACTGAATTTCACTAAAATTCAGATTTATTTTTATATTGTCTAGAACATATATAAAATAATATGTATGAATATAAATAAGTTTTTTTTTTGGTGCCCAATTGGCTGATTAACAGTGGTGGTCATCTGTTGACATTCTATTAATTAAAAATTAAAAATTCATATTTTTGTATATTTAAATTAGGCAATTTTGTGTGGATCTCTCTAGATATTAGTATTGATAAATGAAAATATATTGGTAAACTGTAAAAAAAAATCCTGTTGTTTTTACAAAAAAAGAAAAAGAAAAAAGCTGTGGTTGCCAAAATAATTATTTTCTTATATTTTTACATATGTAAAAAACTCATCTGTAAACATATTTACAAGAACAAACTATAAAGTTTGTCTATAAACATTTCAACAGCATTTTACTAGATCAGACGTTTCATTTAAATTTTTTTTTAATCTATTAACAGTTTGTTCGATTGTTGTTTTTTCTCCCCTGTAGCATTTTTATATTTTTACAGTTAAAATTACACACATTTTTTACACTGTAGACCATTAACTGTGCTATTTTCTTCATGACAGTTGAGCAAATTTTTTATAGTTACAGTTTAACTTTAGATTTATTATGTAAGCCTCATTTTCAATAAAAACTACTGGACTAAATAGATTGTTTTCAGTTCAGTTCATGTTTACCTTTAACTTTAAGTCTTAATGGGGATGAGTTGCACCACTATAATTCTGATCATCATTTTCAGATTAATATGTGTATTATGAACCCTGAAAGTGTCTGAATGGAGCCCAATTATAGAACCGGGTGTCTGAAAAAAGAATGAGCTACTTTTACTTTGAGGTTTTGTGTTTCTGTGTATGTGTTTGGAGTGAGGTCAGTGTAAAAGAGAGCAGTAGAGCGTAATTTTAGGATGGAGATACTATTTCAGGAGCAGACGGGGTGTCAGTGGAATAACAGTCAGTCATGTGACACCTGAACTGGTTTAGAAGCAAGAAACAGCAGTCACTCACTGGCATTTATTTATTTATTTATTTTTGTGGCCGGTTGAGTTTAATTTTGCTCTGAGATTTGGACAAAGGGTTTTAGTAAATCTTATTTGCAAGATTTAGTTTGGGCTTCATGATTTGATTCGCTATTGGCATAATTTTACATTGAGTCCTATTCAAATGCAACATAATAAAGTGATAAAAAGCGATTTCTTCCATATAAATTGGAAGAACTACACTACCGTTCATAAGAGACTTCCTTCAGAATGGTAGTGTATATTAATAACAAAATATGTTCTCATTGACTGTGATTGTTTTTATTGTATGTACAGATAACAATGAAATAAGTGATATAATAATCAAACTCACCCATCATTAAAACAAACTAACAGACAAGTTCGTCCTCAAAATGTGTTAATAACTTGGTAACTTGTAAACATTACTTTTTTCCAGATAGTTTATGCTGACTCCATGAAATGATACAGTTGTGGTATTTTTGAGTCCTGTATTCATCAGACCGGCAGCTTCCACTAAAACACACAAGTTCTAAGATCTAATGCAAAACAGATGAAATGAGGGGACAATCAATCACATAGACGTTCACTAATATTGATTAATGTATGTTGTATTGTTATCAAGGGTGTGAGCTAGTCAACCCCGTTGTACAATTCAACGATTTCCCATGAAGTCAGACGACTCAACTGAAATGTCGGAAGGAAATTTATGGTGTGTTCGTGCGCTGTTTCCTTACTTTCCTTTTATTTAAGAGCTCTATCGGCTTGTCAGATTGTATTGTTGTACTATGAGGAATTATTGTGCTCTGGTTGGTTCAGCCACAAGAACTACAATATAATTCATAACTAGGGTATTTATCAGAGAGATGTCCAGGAAGCAGGAAGAGGAGAGAGACGGAGCGCAAAAGAATATAAATAGAGGAGCTGAAAGATGAATTGAGTAATATGTGCAGGAATACGCCGGGGCGCGTCGAGTTTACAGGAAAGGAAAGTAGAAAGAGAGATGGTATGCACAAACAGGGTGACGAGGGTCATGTTGACAGCTCCAGGCATATATGTGCACTTCTGCATGTGTGTATGTTGAACGGAAAGCCACAAAGAGCCGGCAGAGTTCCCACATCTCCATTAAGCGTCTACGGAAAGCAGGCATCAGGGCAGGAGAGGTCAGAGGAGGAGGATGTGAGAGACAGAGAAACGGTGAATCTTACACTTGTTTTGCATTCGTACTAGACATTATTGGACAGTTGGGACTGAAAGGCCATTATTTTTTCATCTCAAATAAAAGAAGAGAGTAAAAAGAGATCAGAGGCCGAGGGCGTAGAAATGCATACGAGTGTTTGGTGCCATCTTGACCTTTTTCATCTTTTAAATCCGCATTTGGAGTGCCTCTCGTGTCAAAACAAACTCCATGAGGTGTCAGTGATGGTTTTTATTTCGCCTCTATGGAAGGTATGGATTTTTTTTGGCAGAGAAATGATTGATCCAGCAACCGATTATCGTTATTTGGTAAATTAGTTATTTGTAGGGATGAGCGAGTACAGCATTATCGTTATCTGTATCCGTATCTGTTAACCATATGAATTATCTGTATCTGTATCTGTACTCGGACTAGGCGGGGCCTAACCCGGAAGTGGGTGGGATTTAACCAGGAAGTGGGAGAGGCTTTAACCAGTATGTTATTTTTAATCATGCAATTGGCATGGGTTGATCAGAAATTGTTGTATTTATTGCTGATTAGAAAACTATTTACATTACAGCATCAGCATTGAGCCTCAGATCAATGGTTTTGATCACGATAACAAACAAACTATATACAGAACAAGTTTTGCAACAATGAATACAACACACTAACGGAAAAGACCCACGAACCTGAGTGACTGAGAGACAGAGAGAGAAAGAGAGCTGTTCTCTTCTCAGTGTTCTGTGTGTGAGTGAGCAGAGCGGGACACAGCAAATCTGTATGTGTAGGGGAGGGGCGCTGTGACTAGCCTATCACAGAATGCAGACACAGTCAGCTACCCAATGAGGATTTTTATTCAATCCGAGCACAGATATTGACTCGTATTACTTGTATAATACTCGTACTCGGCAAAAGTGATTTATCCGTACCGGATAATCGTTTCAGCCGAGTATCCGGCTCAACTCTAGTTATTTGCTTTCAAATATAAAGAATGATCTGTTCATTTTCATATCGGTGCATCCCTAGAAAAATTTATAATGCTAATGCTAAAAATGCAAATTTATATAGTGGCTTTATAACCTTTTTTAATAACTGAACTTAATTGGCCAGATGGTGTATGGACCCTGCAATTGCCGTTTGCAAACAGTTTTACTTCAGTAATGTGACATATATCTGAGTGAAACAGAAATACGTCTTTATGCCATTGATTCAAAATAGTAAATATGGTCTATTTTAATAATTTGAAAGTTCCTCTGTGCTTGTCGTACATCAAATCTGTAACCATTTGCTGACAATTTCTTTATGTTAAATTCATTAAATATGAGTTTAGTTCACGTAAATTCAATTGACTCAAATTCCATTAGATTGAACTGAACTAAACTTACATTAATTTGCTTTAGTTCAGTAAAGCTTCTTATGAATCCCTGCAGGGCCGATTCACAGTGACAACAGAAGAAACGACTGTGAGCATATATTTTAAGAAATTAAGGAGCGGAAGGGAAAAGCACATTGTAGAAATGACCTAGACCTGGACATTATTGGTGTTAATGGTCCAGACTATTAATGATTCAGAATCTGATACGGTTTTGAGTATATTCAATGTAAAATCTGGATTCTAAAACAAAACTAGTCTACAATGTGGCTATAGGGGTCTATAATGCTAATCATCCCCATGTACAGATTGTAAATAGGAGTTGTGTATTTTCAATAACTCTGTGGCTTTGGCATGAATCACAGCTGGGAGTGATTCTCAGTAGAGCTCAGCTGTAGATACACAGGATCTCTACGTGTATGTGTGTGCGCGCTCTATCCGTTGTTCTCGACATCCTTCAGCGAGGCACAGCTTGAGGGATCTATAGTTGCCATAGAAACGGCAGCAAGCCTGTTATCAGTGTAAGTGTAATGAGAAAAAAATGCAATTTCAGCCAGCACACATGCACACACACGCAAACACGCTGCCAGTCCCCGACCGTAGTGACACCTTTGCTTTGCTTCGCCGTCTTGTTTTTCAGTTCATCTAAAGGCGTAGATATTCTTCTGACGTTTTCTGTCGAGTTCAGTTTCATTTAATCTACATAGAGCAGAGCCGGCTGATAACTGATCTGATAGTATCAACCTCAGATTAGTAGCAATAAAAATAAACCTAAATGAGTCAATAGTTGTCGTACAGTAACTTTTCAGTTTAACGCATTCAAATATTTAACTGCCCGTCATCCTTTGGCTAGCGTTACATGATATGGCCACGCTATTATTCATGGCAATGCTTTTAAACCATTCACATGCAAAAAGACACAAAAGAGAAGGCAATGTGTCCTGTCGGTGTGACACACACTTGGAATGGAATGGTGTGTCCATTCAAGGCAGCACTTGAATGGACAAAAACACAAAATGATGGGAAAATATCCATTTTGTCGAGTTAAACGAAGTCTGAAATTAACGTAAAGAGTTGTGAAAAAATGGGATGCGTGTTAGATCCGCACGTAGAGTTTTTATGGCGATGACACGATTTGTTCACAGTAAGATCTGCTGTTTTTTAAGAATTTTTCTATGTAAATCCATGCTTTGACTGTTGCGCCAGAGCTTGACTAACCTTTTTGCTCACTAACCGCTGCGACTAGCGGTTTTCCACAGTTCCTACTGAACATTTTCACTGGCCACAATTTTGTTTTATTAGAGGTGTGATACACTTAGCTCACGAGATGAGATGATATTGGACTCACGAGAATGATATTTTAAAACTATTTTTAAGAAGTCTTCAATGTTTAAATATCGTTAGCCTCATAGCATAATTGCCTAAGTCATATTTCAATTTTTTTGGAAAACACGAAAAAACTCAAAAAAGCCTAATTCAAAGAGATGACTAATTGATAATGTTTTTGGATCCTAATTAGTGTTGTGATTGGCTAAGGACATTGGCAGAAAGGCTGGATGATGCAGAAATGGAAGGACAGTAAAAATAGGCAGATATCACAATTTGGCCAAAAAATGACTTAGGCAATTATGCTATGAGGCTAACGATATATGACTTTTATTTTTTATTTAATCTTTTATTAACTGAAAGTCACAAAATGCAAAACAATCTAAGTTGAAATGGTTCTGAACTAATCTCTAGAGATTATTTTGGTTGTCGAGTGATCAGTTGATTAATCTGATCTAAAAATAGACCAAAGTGAACAATAGCCTTTAAAATTACAATATGGCAATATCAATTGGTTCAAAAAAAGTATCAAAAGCAAGAAATCATTCTGTAATTTGACGGTAATTTACTGGGATTACAGTGTTGTTGAGATCTCTTCTGAGACTCAATGTGAGATTGCTGGGATCTTCTTCTCAGGATTACCGACTTTTAAGATCTCCACTCATGAAAATGAATAAAATCTTAAAACGTTATGTACATTTCTCTAGTCATGCTCAGCTCTAAAGTATTTCTTTGACTAAAAATAGCTCCTTTTAAGTGAGTCTCTATTAAAATTAATTTTAAAAATCCTTATTCAGTAATGACAGGAAAAGTAATGCAAAAATGTAGGTCATAAATTGTGGGAACTCTAAGGAGAAACATCTGAAAGTAAAAGTCTCTCCATTTATATTCTGAAGTCTTATTTTATATGTATATTTATTATATTCCACACACACGCACACAAAAATTGGTGATCAGTTGAGCCAACAGGTTAAAGGGTTTTTGCATTGTGTGTAAAATCACTGTAAAGCACGTCATCTCATAGTTTACTTCTTTAATGAGCCACTAGAGTTAACTAAACTTGTTCTGAGTACATCTCCAGCTCATCTCCACTCAAGTCTTTTCTTTCCTTTGTGCTACTATGTTCTGCTTTGGCATCAAGGCTGAATATGGGAATGAGGCCTTTTACATAACAAGTCATAAAGAGAGAGAGAGAGAGAGAGAGAGAGAGTTCCATGTTGCTGCCACTTGACGATGACCTACAATGTAGGCGCACACAGTCACACATCAAAACGAATAACGATCCAATGCTGCGCTCATGAATTCTAGGTCACTAAGTCCCGCCCTCATGCATGTTTTTCTTTTTTCATTTCAAAGTGCAGCTAGTAATGTGATGTGCTGCTGGAGATGGCCCGAGGCTAGTGTATGTGTGTGCGCGATTGTTTACGAGTGCGCATTTATACATATGTATGCTGTGGTATACTGGTGTGTGTGTGTGTGTGTGTGTGTGTGTGTCCCTCAGGAGCTGGAGTGGTGATTTCTGCTGACAAATTCTCCATGTTGTCCTTCATACTCAGTGGTCACACCACATCTGCCTCACAAATAGGTCTGTCCATGTTCGTGTGTGTGTGTCAGTATGATGGCATATACTGCTTTAAGCTATTTACTTGTGAGATTGATGAAAGAACGTAAAAACTCAGGAGACTTCAAGTGTCAGGTTTGTTTTTGGCTCCATTTACATCTGGTTTACACCCCGTTTACACAAGTGGATGACGCCAAATACAGGTGTAAAAAGGTTTTGAGATTGTCCACTTTTGAGCACTTCCAGAGGTCGTCAAACTCATTTGACCGGATTGCTTTGGTAGTGTAAATGCTCAAGTGGTCAAATGCGTTCGATCAGCCACAAAAGACCGCCTACTGACCAAACACAGAAACATTATGGGAAGAGAGCTGGGCGACGGGATGTAAACTTTGTCGGCTAGAGTGCCAAGTTTGCGTTCTTATGTAAATTGTGCAAGCTTACTTTGTCCATTACATCAAAAGATCTGAAAAAGCCCATACATTTACCCACCCATAGATCCTTTACTCGAAGAAAGAACAGAAGTGGTTGGAAGTGCACAAAAGAGACGGATTAAAATACCAGGTGTGAACGGGAATGTGTCTCCCTTGTTCACTTGATCTGATCAACTGAAACACATCTTAATACCAGTTGGAAATAGGGCCTTAGATGTTTCTCCCAAAATTCCTTAGTAAAAATAGACACAAATGAGTCAACATTGTTCATACAATAAAAATATAGAACTATAAAATAAAGGTACAATGCCTTTCAGAAAGGAGGTGTACATATGTTTTTGTATTTTTTATTAATATTTGAGTTTGATAATAATAAAAAATGTGTCCTGAGCAGCAAATCGTCATATTAGAGTGATTTGTGAAGGATCATGTGACACTAAGACTGGAGTAATGATGCTGAAAATTCAGCTTTATGTCACTGGAATAAAATATACACTCACATAGAAAAAACATATTTAAAATTGTATTTATATTTTAGACTATCATCCTGCTCTGTGTATTTATGTGGGTATTCATTTTAGTCCTGATGGGTAAAATCCATCATGTAAATGCTGTGTTTGTTTTATTAGGATTGAAGTAGTCTCATATGGCTCGCCCACGGACACACAGAAAATGACAATATTAAATTCAAAATCAGAAGCTTCAATTTAAATGGCTTCCAGGAATCAAGCTCCACAAACCTATTGAAAAAAAAGAAGATTTTTATTATATATATATATATATATATATATATATATATATATATTTATAATTATAGACAGTAATGCCTTGAGAGATACGAGCATAAACCGTTCCAGGACAGAGTTCGTAACTCAAATTGCTCGTATCTCAAATAATTTCCCCCCATAAGAAATAACAGGAAAAAACGAATCAGCCCTAAAAAGCTCCCTTATTAGTGTGAATAACAATGGAAAAAATATGTTTTTAATTGCTATAGAGACATACACACACAAAAAAATTATAGTATATAAGGATTCCTGTGATATAAAATAAAAAGAGGTTTTAATTATGAGTTCTTACCTTCGAGACAGACGATACAGTAGCAGCATTTGAGGAGGAGAAGGAGGAAGAGGAGGGAGGGATTACGTAGATAACGCAAACACAATACAGAAGTGTAGTGTTTCTTGCCGTGTTGTGTATTGATAGACTCAGAGTCTCATATTTATTATTATTGAACACGCATAACTCGTGCTGCTCTCAGCTTAATACTGGTGAATCACTCGTCGCCCCCGGTAACCCCCGCTGTAAAACCAAGGTGGCCCTCTAGTGGAGATCATATGCAATTACCCCATAAATGAGGCGGCTCCGAGTGCTGAACACCTAGGGTCAGCGTCTGTAAGTGTGTTCGTATCTCAAATATTTACTCATATCTCAAAGCAAAAAAAGCTTGAAAGCTTGCTCATATTTCAGAATACTCGTATGTCAGGACACTCGTATCTCAAGGTATTACTGTAATTCAGTAATAAATAATAAAACACATTTTTTTAAATTGGTAAATGTTGATGGAAGACCTTTACTTTCAATATTTGTGATTTTATGCTTTGCAATGCTTATTGTTCCATTGTTGTTGTCGAGTGCTGCTTTGTTATGTTAGAAACATACTAATGGAAAAAACAATTATGATTCTTGTGATATTTCCCATGGATTTTTGTGTGTGCATACTAATATGATAAAGTTAAGGCTACGATCACACTGCAAACCTTACCGCTCAATTCTGATTTCTTTTTTCAGATCCATTTTTTTTTGCTTTTGATGTCAGCATTATTTTAGAAATGTGGCTAATATTAGAATTGAAAAGATCAGATTCCATGTGGTTTGTGTTATTCACAATATTTTGAAAACAAATCTGTCACATATGAGCAAAAAATAAAAGAAAAACGGATTTGAACACGTCTTCTACACAGCTGAGATAAAGCTGCTCGGTGCCTGCTCAACATTCAGTGTAAAGACCCAGAGCCGGATAAAGCCAGACTAAATAATTCCAGCTCTAATATACATTAGTATACATTTGCAATTGCTGTGTAAATGCATTTATGCCATCTCCGACCAGCATCAGCTTTAGAGGAACATCTCTACCACCTTTACAGGCATTAGTTTCCGCCTATGTACAACGTTCCAAATCAGTGACAAATTAAGTTTGATCTAGGATGCTGTCAATGTCAGCATACAACCAGGCAGCTCGATCAGGTTTGGAACAAAACCTGTGTGTCCTGTCCAGTAGCAGCCTTTGCTGTGTTTCATGCGCCTTGCATCAGAAAGGGTTTGCTCTCTAAAGAGACCCCCGCCCCCCGCCATCACGCAAATTAATGGGGGAAAGATATATGGGGCAAAAGTGTCCCTGTGTGAGTTCTTGCTTTCAATATTTATGAGAGGATATGGAGTGCACGACTGCAAATGCCAACGTTGGCAAATTCGATAGACTATTGATTTTATATGTTCAGTAAACATGAAATTAATGTTAGGTGACTTTGAACCTTTTACTATATTTCGTAGAGCCATTCTGCATCTCCAAGCAAGCGAATGAGTTTTTGTTTTGAAGGTATAATTTCGCAGAAGGATTTTACTTGTTTACTCTTTTTTTTTTTTTTTTTTTACTTCAATTATATTTTTTACATATTTTATACATTCCTCATTATGCGATCGCTGGATAAGGATACACTTGTCAGGGACACTTGTCTCCATTATCAGAAAGCCAAGTTCTAAACGCCAAAATAAGAGTAGACTAACCGTACAACTATTGTATTAAATCACTTGTTTCCTAATTTTTATTTCCTTGCTCTCATGGCCTGTCTGAGGTGCTCACTGAGGGGTTGAGTGAGGATGACGGGGGGAGATGAAACGGGCTTCCGAATTGCTCTGGCTCTATCTACAGCGTGAAAAGAGGCCGCAGTGGATCTGTGGTAAATGTTATTGACAAGCGGCTATTTTAGGTCTTGCTCACGGCTGCCAAACGCATGATATAGAGCTGCTGTGTGTTGGCACCAAATAGCGCTGTCATTTTGTTTGTGTTAGTGAGTGTGATGCAAAGCTCTCAATGTCCTGCTTGATTTAGTGAAGTTGACATGAAGATGCTTCCTGCAACACCTCAGAGTGTCTGTCCAGCCCTGAGTGAGCACTACTGGCCGACATGGACATCGCTCTCAGTACTGCAGTATTTTTGAAGATACATATTGCTGTATTGATGATGTATTTTCTCTGAAATGGCTTAAAACTGATTGCAACCAAACAGTTAACGCATCTTTAGCACGGATAAAATTCACATTTGAAATCCAGTCCTGCTTTTTTTTCTTTCGAGGACTTTCCAAGTTTTGCCTTTGCTAATGTCCTCTAGAGTTGCATCATCCACATAATTCATCATATTTTCATGATCAATATTGTCTTCAGTTAACTGTGATAGATGCTCTCAGCAGAGACTCAAATACTGGGGTTTTGGTTTTCATCCCATCTGACTGAATCTGTTCATTTGACCAGTAATTAAATCTGTAAAATAAAATGTATTGTAGAGAAGCAGATGTCTCGTATCATGTGAACATTGACTTGCTTGTCCTCTTGTAGTATCACAGTCCTGTTCAGTCTCTCCCCTCTTCCTGTTTCCTTCCGTGCTCTTCCCAGTGTCATTTCCCTCACCTGTCGCTTCAGTCACTTATCTCGTTGGTCTCGTTGGTCCCTCATGTGTTCTTCTGTCTTTATCTGTCAATGCCAACGCTTGGTGGTGTAGATTGTGTGTTTCTCCGAGCTCTGTTTCACAAGTGCACTTTGTTTTGTGTTTAAAGTCTTTTGAGTTTATGAATAAAGAGATGTTGCAGTTTCTCCTGCCTTCCTCGTCATCATCTTCCTCCCGCAAAACACACCTGACATGTAGCTTCTAATGCAACTTGCTTGTAAAAACAGTTCTGTTTATTGGATTTATTTAAAGTGCAAAGAACAAACAAATGTATAAGCTGATAGTCAGCCACTCTTGAGATCTATTGCTAAATATCTTATCCCATTATCATTGTTGTTCCCACCAATGGGTGTACATTTTGCATTTGATCTTATGTGATAACAGCAATGTCTTTGATTGCTGGCTCTTGCTTCAGCTTTATAAGTAGTTAATTGTGAATTCAGCTATTAAACTTGCCTGATTTAAAAAAAAAAAGTTGAAAGAAACCCTGACTTACATGATTTAAAGTAATAGCTCTGCTAAAATGTAACGTCTTTATGGGTCAACTGCAATAGTTAAAATTTATTTTAGTCATATCTATATGTTTTTGTAAATGGTTAATTACTATGGATTTGATTTTTGGTTCCTAAGTTGATTGTCACATTGAGGACTGTACACTATTTAGAGAAAAGCAATATTAAGGATTATGACAGAAAATGGAGGTACATATTGTTTAGAAAATTAAAAAGGATACGTGTACTTGATGTTTGTACATTTAAAATTATAATATAAATAATCAATTAATTTATTAATTTTAACACAATTTATTGTAAGATTTGTATCAGAAAATATTGCAAGTAATTACAGATAGTTAAATATTTTTTATAGAATTATTTCGCACAGACTATTTTCAGTGTTGCTGTGAATTTCTGCAAACATTTAGCTTTATAAAATTTAGTTCAAAAGCATTAAAGAGGGCGAATGTTATCACTCAACTACTCCGTTCATATAATAGGTGCAAGTCCTTGAATGAGTGCGGTTTTATATCGTATTTAATTCAACTGCTCAGGTAATGTCAGTGGTATGACCTATTTCATGATCGACAAAATTGCTATTTAAAATCAGCCAGAGCTAGAAACATATCTTCATATTTACAGGTATTGTTTCATTTCATAAGAAGACTACTTTCTGTGACCCCGTCATAGAGGGCGTACAATAAAAACATAATTCTTTCTTGGTTGTATCGTGCAAGTGTAAAGGGTGAAAGACAAGGCCAACATATGGGTGCGTAGATGATGACAGAATATTAATTTTTGGGTAATCTATTTCTTTAAGATCTCAAAGCACAAACTGGATTTTTCCTCCACCCCATTCACCAGCTTGTTTGTGTATTAATTATTCTGGCAAAAACACGAGAGTGTGAGAGAGGATGAAAAGATAGCCATGGAAGGATTAAAGGAATCCTGCTATAAATGGACTGTTTTGTTCCTGATTATCTTTTTGAATTATAACGAGGCATGAGAATTTCATTTTCCTCTGTGAGTGCTGTTGTCTGCCTTTGCCGGATTCAGATAGAGGGAGAATATGTTAATTTCACCCATGAAACTTATAGATGCACAAAACTAGGCATCTGTCTTTATGTTTCAAAGCATAGAATGAATGATTAAGTCAAGTCACCATTATTTATTCAGCGCTTTATATGATACAGATTGCTTCAAAGCAGTGATAAACAGGAAAATAATGATTCAATGTTGTAAACAGATTTCAGCTTCGCTTCAGTTCAGTTATGCTGTATATGAAATCATGCATTAGTGTTACACATTGCATGTAAAAGGGTTATTACAGCACAAATACTGTTAAAAAAAATTATAAATGAAATATAAACGAAAAGGTTAAACTATATGAAAGAGAGGTTGAAAAATTTAAATTAATCTCAGATTTACAAATGAGTAAAACATTTATTTATTTGTTTGTTTCTGACCACTGTAATTTTATAATTTACATTGCATTGAAATAATGTGTTCATAATCAATAGCTGTAGATCTAGTAAACGGTAATTACCCTGTTATTTTCATGTCAAAAAAATGTCGATATCTCAGCTGTTTCCTTAAAGGGAGAGTTCACCCAAAAGTAAAATTTCTGTTATCATTTACTTCTTGCTTATGTGGTTGCAAGAAACCTGAGCGATTTCTGTTCCTCCATTGAAAGCTACGCAACTACCACTCTGACGCTTCAAAAAGTTCATAAAGCGATCATAAAACAAATCCATATGAATATCTGTCAGTGGAGGGACAGAAATCACTCAGATTTCATAAAAACAAAAAAAAACTAAGAAAAAAACTCCTGTTTTCTGAAGATGACAAAAAGCCTTATGGGTTTGTAATGACATGACGGTCAGTAATTAATGACATAATTTTGATTTTTGAGTGAACTATCCCTTTAATACAGTAAGTAATTTTGTCAGAAAGCGCAATAACCTTAACACCCCGCACGGACTCTCTCTTCTGCGGTCATATTCTCCTGCCCGCTTTAGCAGATTCACTTGTTGATGGCAGGAGCTTTGGAGAGACGGGGGAATATTACAACCTAAAGGTCACTGTCTCCGACCCCATTACTGTCTGAGACGCTTTATCATTCCCAGAATATCTCATAAGCGTGCACATCTCTGCTCTAGACTGCACTTCATTTCTTCTGTTTGCCTTTGCAGGCCTTTTTCATTTTCACAAAAGATGGAGCTATTCATTTTGCTTTTGCGTTCTGTCCACCCCACGACAGATAATGCAGCTCTAGCCCACAGGAGGAAAGAACGTCTCTCTCTCTCTCTCTCTCTCTCCTCTCAGTCTCACTGCAGCTCTAATGTACAGGTAAAAAAAACAATGTCTGTCACTGAAAGAAACACATAAAGCCAGAAAACAAAGAGGGTATAGTTCATCCAAAAATGAACGTTCATTTGTCATAATCAGAAGTTATTCGGGACTGGAGACCTCAAGCACAAAAAACAATGCTTGGTATATATATATATATATATACATATATACCAAGTCTTTTGATATCAAATGATAGTTTTGTATGAGAAACAATAAAAAAAATTGTTTTGTTTTTAAATGTATTGGCTGGCATATAACTGTTGTTAAAACATTCTGTAGCCATTTAAAATTAGAGGCAACTGCATTTTAATCATGATCCAATCAACGGGCCTCTATGTTGTTAGCGTGAGGTGCGGGAGGATGAGTATGACACGGAAAGCAGGAATAAATGAAGATGACTTTAACAATAAACTCAAAATAAACATTTTAAATCCAAATAAAAAGGCAGTTATTGTGCAAAACAAAAAAGAAAGTCCAAAGGGGATGAAATAGTCCAATGGAATAAGCACGGGGAGAAACGCACCATAAAACACATCCAAACATTAACAACGACGGATAACAACAGAGGGAAACATGAGGGTTCACAGAAAAAACAACACAATTAAATTATTTTGTTTTGCTGTAGATATACACGTTTCAAAATAATATATTCATTTCAAGGTGCAACATTAACATGATGTTATTTAAATGTAGCCTTTGTGAAAATCGACAGGTCGGCTAGTCTCGCACATCCCTATTTTCAACCCAGCCCAATAAAGTTATTAAAGGAATCTTTACACATGCAGCTAAGCTAAGGCTGCTCTGTGCCAGCTCAAAATTATGCATAAATCTGCAATGCTGCATAAAAGCCCGACTAAATTATGCCTGCATGCTCTTACCCACCTCATCCGTAGCAAATATAGTTACAATTGCCATGAAAATGCATTTATGCCACCTATGAACAGTATTAAAGGTAGGGTATGCGATTTGTCCAGAAACATCTATGGTTCCAATCAGTGCATTCATTGTCTATCTGCCTGTAAGCATCTGAATCTGTAAGCACAACCCGCGTTACATTAAGTTGTTTGTGTTTATTATTATTGTAATATTATGTGCTTTGAGACATGAGATAATTTAATGCCGTTTCTCGTGACGCTTTACAGACTGCGAAAACCGAACATGCTTTTTACTGCCACTCACTGTACGTTTTACTTTGAAACTGCCTTGAAACGTGAAAGAAGCAACGTAATATTTTCTTTTTTTTAAAATGCTTTCATGAGCCTGGGTTGGCGGCTTGGCAGCTGAGTTGCATGGGCTACAAATTGTGAAAGTCTTGTTTTTTGAAGTGATTTTAAGTGTATTTGTGTGGTCTGTGATTCTCCCTGCAGAGATTTGATCAGCTGCTAATACAGTAGGCCTGAGAGAGAAGAAGATGGGTATATTGGCCTGGATAGATATTCATTTAAATTGGCCCTCGATTACAGAAGGCCTCTCTCTTTGACTCTCCCTCTTTCCATATTCTGCAGAATTCCTCTCATTTATAATTGCATTTTTTCCTTTTTCATCTTGTCGGCCCCGTGCTGAAAGACTGACAGCTTAATCAGAATTAATTGGCCGCTTGCACCATCCTCCATTTCTCCTTTTTCTCTTGTAATGTTTTATTCATCTGTAATTTTGTAATGCAAAATTAATTGCATTTAATAATACATTGGTACTGTATAGGTTAGAGACAGATCCACATTAATGTACGAGTGTTTAGCATGCTGCTGATGTTAATTAAACGAATGGCTAATGAAAAGAAAGAAGGGGAAAAGAAACTAAAAGAATTAGAAACGAGACGAGAGGAGAGGCGAAAATGAAACCATTGATAGAAGCGAGACAGCCTGTATATTTCCAGAAGCACAGAATGGATATTAGTGCAGAGGTTGTGTTCTTGTTTAAAATGCAATTTTTTATTCATCACATAACATTTTATGCATCTTCTTTCAGTCCGTTTTGAATGTGATTTATTTGTGCGCTCTGGGCCTCTTTAGACCAGTGCCTTTGAATTCAGCCAATCGGTGAAGCCCTTTGATTGTATCGGATTGGCGGTCTTGAGTGCAATGAAGATGATTGGTTTCACCAGCACAGTGTGTGTGCGCTTGAGCTGAAGATTAAATATTATTTGAAGATGATGACACAGTGAGGATTTTTTAAAAAAAAGAGAACAGTAGGGAATACAGCAATAGATTATGAATATTAAAGATGATATGATTGATTTGGTGTAAAATATTTACGGAGATTTGAAATTGAAACCACAAATTATTGATTAGCTGCCTTTTTACAAAAAATATGTGTCTTAATGTATACAGGTTAATGCCATATAGCATATTTATGTTTAAATATATAATAATAATAATAATAATAATAATAATAATAATAATAATAATAATAATAATAATAATAATAATAATAATAATAATAATAAACTTTATTTTATATAGCGCCTTTAAATCTTAAATCTCAAATTTAAATCAAATTTAAATCTCACTTTACATACATATAAAATTAAAAGATACACATAACAGGAAAATCAATTAAAAAGCCAAAATAAAACAAACAAGAGTAACGAAATCAATCACATAAAAGCTATCTTAAAATAGTATGTTTTAAGGAATGATTTAAAAACACTAAGGGATTCTGCATTCCTAATCTCAGAGGGCAGGGATTTCCACAACTAAACAATGTTTAATAACAAAAATAACAATAACAAAAAAGCCTGATCACCCATAGTTTTTAACTGTGTTTTTTGGACAGTTAAGAGACCAGCTTCAGAGGAGCGTAGTGCGCGTGAAGGAGTGTAGAGACAATATGGGTACTGTATATTCCAGGGTATGTTTATATCACATGTTTGTCTTGTCTTGTTTTCATCCGGGTTCCCTGTGTGATCTCCCAGTGTCATTCCATTCACCTGTCTCGTCAACCAGTTAGTATTGTCAGCTGTGTCTTGTTCCCTCCCTTGTGTATATCTACCCTGTGTTCTCTCCAGTCTTTGTTGGTTATTGTCAGTATTACATTACGTGTATCTCTCTCATGTTTTAATGACTAAATAAGTGTTCCAGTGTTCGTCTATGTGCCCTTCCTTATTTCTCATCGCAATAGCAACTGTGACAATATAGTATTTACAGAATTTACAAATTACATTTAATTTACAGCTACAGTTAAGGAATACACTGCAGCAAGCAAGTAGGGAAAGATAGAACAAGATTTTAAAATTGCATACATTTATTTTTAATCTAATAATTTATTTATTTTTTTATCTATTATTTGTTGTTTATATCTTTTGAATGTAATTATTAATACATAGAGTTTTGTTATCATTTACGTTTTTCTTTGTTCTTTCTTGTTTTTTGACCATGAGTCATCGAATCTGAATTTAAAGTTAAAAATCAATAATAAAGTGAGTGTTGAGTGTTTTATCTCAATGTTGCATAATGTGAAGCTGTTACTCATGCCTGACATTTGATTAATTTTGTATAAATAATCATGTCTTGAGCTTTGCAAAACACAATCAAGCACCTTTCATTTATGAAGAATTTAATTTGTAGGATAATCCCGAAAAATAGTTGTTTAATATATAAACCATACTGAATTAAAATATAACAAAAATTACTAATACTGTGATATATTCTGTAACTGGCATAATATAAGAGTTTGATGACCATGTATGTTTGCATATGAATATGTGCACATGTGTCCATGTGAGTGACACTGGATTTTACCACTCATATAGTTTCAGTGGCATGTGAGTCCAAGCTCAGGAAAACACAATCATTTATTCAGAGCAATTTCACTGAAGTCCAACACGTTCAGAGCGGAGAGGGAAAGTGTGAGATCAGTAAAAGAGAATATGTCAGTACTTTACATAACTCATTTCTGAATGGTGCCGCTGTTTTGGGAGTTGTTTTTAGGCATGTGTGAGAATCTGTGGTGTAGAAGTGTTGTTTGTCCTCCCACAATGCATCAGTGCGACAGCGAACAGTTGGTCTCTGGTCTGTGGGGAACACGCACAAATCTGAGATGCTAATGTATTATGCTTTGTGTTCCTGTATGGGGATCCGCTTTGTGCGTCAGTGGTGTGTGTCTGTTCTTGCTTTTTTCTCCACTTTTTTTTTTTGACAAAAGTGTGAAAAGTGTGTCGTGCTGAGATGCATGTGTGATTTCTAACAGAACATTTGCCGCTCAAACCACCTGACAGGTTATCTTTATGTTTCACACGTTCTGATTCGTATGATGCATAACAGGCAGGAGGAAAAGGGGAGATTGTTTTAGCGAACCATCTGGAAACGCTTCAAACAGGCTGCAGTTAGAAATTAGACCTTTTGAAACATGCAGATTTTATGCTAATGCAACTGGTTTTCAGAGTAAATTATTGGTATAAAGTCAGACTTGTCAGCAGGGTCCAAATACAAGTGAAAATTGGTTTTAATGCATAAATGCAATGTTTAATGATATATATTGGAGTAATGTTTTTGTATATTTCATACGCTTTGATACATATTGCATTATACCAATTTGACAACACTACATTCTGATAACTAAGTTAAGTGACGTCCAGACGAAGCCGGTGCATTCCCTATCCAATCTTCTTTTTTTTTCCCGTTCTAAAAAAAAATTCCGTAAACACAGTGTCGTCTCAAGAAATATCAGCGTACACACGAAACCACTTAAACCGATTGAAAACAGTGTAGTTTATATGCCAGACCAGTATGGGGCGCTGTAATTCTGCCACAGATATACACTTTACACAGAGAAGAAGACTTTGAGCATGCGCATAACTGTTATGCTGTTACGTGTGACGCAGCCGACACGTGATGTGATGACATCATCGTTTCACAAAATATACGGATTGGCTGTACACACGAAACCGCAAGGGTGTCATTTTCAGATTTATCCACTTTAGGACTCGGTTTCAAAAAATAGCGGTTTCAGTCTCGCAAAACGCTGGATCCGTGAGGACGAAGTGCCAATACGATAAAAAATGTATACGTATACACTGATACCCGTCTCCGTGTGGACGGGCCCTAAATGTATCTTATATGTATATGTCATCTGTGAAAGGATTAGGACAAAAAAATGTTGGTCAAATCATTGCATTTGTTCTGAATTCAATGATATGATGTCTTACCTGCCTGTCAGTCTCCACACACCTGCTTCACACAGGCATCACACATCATCAGAGCGTTTCATGCTATACAGAGTTAGACAGACGTCAGTCACCGAGCAGCACAACAGAAACAGCCGCTGCCTTTACACTTCCTCCTGAACCAAAACAACAGCTTACCATAACTACTGTCATTCGTGACGTTATTCTCTGAGCCACTCGTAACTCGAATTTATCCGTTTCAATGGCAACACGATCAACTCTGAAAAGCACCTGCAGCAGTCAGATGGTGCAGGCCAGAGCTCTTTAAGTTGATTATGTGCTTTGAGACATGAGGTAGTCTGATGGCATTTCTTCTACGCTTTTGTTCGCTCCCTGCTGTACGTGTTCATGTGTTTTGAAGAAGGCATTGCTTTGAAGACGCTCTGAAGAGAGGGTGGGATCTTACGCTTTCAAAACTAGCTTGTTATTGCTATCCTCTCTGAAAATTACCTGCCCTACCTTTAAGTATTTTTCTTCAACTGCTCTAGAGTTCGCTTATGTTCTGTTATGCATTGTAACATGATTGTCTCTGCATGTTTGCATCCATGTTTACACCGCGTGCACGACACATAGACTGTCGTGTCCTGTTTATTTGCAGTGCTTTGTGGATTTATTCCTCTCTTCATCACTGCTGTGAGTCCATAAAGAAGTAAAGACTGTCTCTCTCTCTCTCGTCTTGTCTTACTATCTTTCTTTCACAAACACACTTTCTCACTTGTTCTGTCTCCCTCACACTTCCTCCAACACTCTCCAGCCCCCACTCAAGAAGCTCTTCTGAAAAGTGTGTTTTCAAGCTGCAACGTGAGTATTTCTGTGTGTGTGTGTAGGGGGTTTGTAATCCTGCGTGGGTGAAGCGTTTGCTGTGCAGAGAGATGGAGAGAGAGACAGCTGAGCATGAATATAGCCTGAGGAGGAGACGAGTGAGAATTTGAGATTAGAGAGAGGATGTGTCATGAGATGAAGAGAAACACAAAGAGGAATAGAGCGACAGATCACTGAAGACTGGGAGGAGACCGGAAGAGAATAAAAGAGAAATGACGAGGAGATGAGATAGGAAAAGTGCAGAAGAGAGGATGGGGAGACTTGAAGATGAACAGATTACAGTTTTGTGTTGTAGAAATAACTACGTTTTTACATTTTAAGTGGTTTTACCTGCAGAAAACACACAGCCACTGTATTTTGTTGACATTCAGGCTGTTGTTATGCAGTTGCTAAGGTGTTCTGAGTGGTTGTTAGGGCTAGTTCTATTAAGAATTGAAGAAATTACTCCTTTCATTTGGGAATTGGAATAGAATACCACATACCATAGGTTGTTTAATTGAATTGTAAAAAATGACAAAAACCAGTTAATAACCCTTTTTTAAAATCCTGTATGCTTTATACTAAATAACTGTATACTAGAGCTTGTGACTAAACCTCAGGACGTGAGTGGATCCTCAAACTGTCACAAAAGCTCCACACGCCTCAATGATGAAGGAAGTCCTGCACACATTTTGGAGGCCGGATAAATAAAGAACTTGTTCTTTGAATAAGTACAGTGCTTTCATTATTCAAAAAGCACAATGTTTGTAAAGGCTAATGTTTTATGCATTTGAGGAGCCGAGAAAAGTGTCTTAGTCCGGTATAGTCATAGCCAATACAACCTGTGCACAGCACTTCATCTTTTATGCACAATATTTGGGCAAAAATATATCAAACGACAGGAAAAGCCGAGCACCCACATAGTACAATAAACTTTGTGAACTCTAAATTGATGAAAATACAATGCAGAACGTCTATTGACGGACTAAGCATCAATCTTTGACATTCGCTGGTGAAAAACCAAAACTCCTTTTGAGCTTGATTTTTTGGGAAAATCTTGAGAATATAATGACATATGCAAGTGCCACAATATTAACTTTGATAACATGATGTTTAGTTATTTAAAAAATAAAAATGTTCCTGAATAGTAGCGTTCCGAAACTAACCTGCATAAAAATACTGGTTTCAAAACACACACGCCTCTGGATAGAACCTGTCATTTATTATAATACTTTAACGGTCGGTGAAAAACTACTGAGAACCAAAAGCTAAGGCCGGCAACTTGCATATGATCATGACGTGACAGCTGAGCAGATGTCGGATGTGTCAACGTCACATTTGCGTAGGCAGTACGATTTGAATTCATGATTGGTTGACTGTCAAAATAAAAT
The DNA here is from genome assembly GCA_037043235.1 of Rhodeus uyekii. Classification (NCBI taxonomy): domain Eukaryota; kingdom Metazoa; phylum Chordata; class Actinopteri; order Cypriniformes; family Acheilognathidae; genus Rhodeus; species Rhodeus uyekii. The sequence goes on along the minus strand of JAWRVZ010000011.1, from coordinate 3,447,364 downwards.
ATTAAACAAAACGATAAAATAACATTATTAACCGATTAATGCAAATCGCAAATAAGCATTTCTGTTCAGAACGATTAAAATTGATTTCGTTCCTGTTTAACTTGATATTGTTTCCATTTTTGTTTTCATTTCTTGAACCGGTTTCGGAGCCCCAAAAAACAATTATTTTTTAATAAAATCGTTTGTGGGCTGGAAATCTAACTCCAATTTGATTTAATTATTGATGATGTCACATGATTCTTCAGAAATCATTCTAATATGATCATTTTTGGCTCAAGAAACATTTCTTATTATTATCAATTGAAAACAGTTGTGCTGCTTCATATTTAAGTTAGAAAGTTCAAAAGAACAGCTTTTATTTTAAATGGAAAGCTTTTTGTAACATTACAAATGTCTTTACTGTCCCTTTTGATTACATTTTATGCGTCCTTTCTGAATGACAAATTAATCTATTTATCACCGATAAAAAATTAGATACACTATTGTTTAAAAGAAATGAATAATTTATCGATTTAAAAATAAATCTTACTGACCTCACACTTTTGAACAATATAGTGTATAGAAAATGTCTATAGGTGACAGTTTAAACAGATTTGACGTCACCATGTTCAAATACACAGGTTGGAAAACTAAGACAGATGCGTCTAGGCAAACCCGTGTTGTGCTTGCTCTTTCAGGATACAGATACATAAAAAGAGGTATTTTGCACAGAAAAAGTATCATATCCACAAATAGAGGTTGGATATTACTTTGTGCACCACTGAAATTGTTGAAACACACACAAAGAGAAGAAGAAACAGGACGAGCTAGCACTGAATTTTAATATTCAGTGTTCAAGGTTTGTTTAAATGTGAGCATGATAGTGCTGCTTACGGTTGAAAACACAACTGATTAACTCTGTCAGACTCAACCGCGTGTGTGTGGCGTGTTATTGTGAAAAGTGTGTGGCAGTGCACAGAAGCACAGTCCAACCCAAATGTCTCTAAAATGCAATTCAAATATATTCATAACTTACATTAATGCGGGATGCTTTTTCAGGAGCCATATTTCTGCTGTAATGCATGTCCATATGCTCATCCTCTACCTGACATCCGCTCATGCTCTCTCTCTCTCGCTCTCTCTCTCTTTCTGAGAGCATTCAGAGCTGGTTTGAGGTCAGTTTGAGTACAGTTCACCATTTCTGGCTTTTACCAAAGCAGTGTGCCATTATCTGTGTCACTACATGTGTGTGTGTGTGTGTGTGTGTGTGTGTGTGTGTGTGTGTGTGTGTGTGTGTGTGTGTGTGTGTGTGTGTGTGTGTGTGTGTGTGTGTGCTGTAGGGCCGTTTTATAACACTATTGATTAATGCCATGGCACAGATAACAGAATGCACTGTGGGTTTGAATGTTGATACTGCTCTCCTCATCAAATTACAGAATAGGCTAAGGTGTTTGTGTGTGTGTGTGTGTGTGTGTGTGTATGTGTGTGTGCGTGCGTGTGTGTCTTTGTGCAAGTGTGGGCCATTATTACTTTAAATCAGGCAAATTAGTACTCAAGATAAAATAGATATGTTTATGTCTGTCATGCAGTTTTACTAGGATATTTCATGCTTAAAAACTAATCATATATTTTTTAAATTTATTTATTTTAAATATACTTATTTACAACTTTCCTGTAGCTCATAGAGTAGAGTGTGTGGCGCTTGCAACACCAAGGTCATGGGTTTGATTCCCAGGGAAAGCAAGAACTGATTCGAATGTTAACGTATATCTTGAATGCTTTTTTGGATAAAAGCATCTGCCAAATGCATAAATGTAAATGTGTTTTGTGTTTGATTGGTACTTTTTATCCATAATGCATATTAGTCATACAGATCCTAATTCCTAATCCTCATCCCAGGTGATGCACAAGTTCGGTCATCGGGAAAAAGCAACAAAACCAATGCAAGTTTTTTTTTTTTCATAGTCCAAATTGCAGTTTGTTCCACTCAGCGGGATTTTGTCTCCTAGTTGGTGCAGTACAGCCTCCTTTAGTGTATTAAGCAGGAAGCAGGAAGGAGAATGCATATCTCATATTTATTTGTAGGGCTGATAAAACAACTAAAATTTGGTCACAATACGCAAAAAAACTGAAACGCATCTCTGGTGTTATAAAAGGACAAAATAAATTCTCTCTTTTTCAAGAAATCATGGAAAGATGATGCATCACCTTTTCATGAGGAGACGGCGAGTGAAGCGGCACCTGAGGCTTCCCGTTTCCAGGACACGCATATTTCTTCACTGGACTGTAGTGAGATTGTCACCACACAAATTGGCACAATGCCAAATGATATTGTCTCTTAATAACAGTGGAAACTCTCTGTCATTTATGGTCATATAGGTAAGAGTAAGACCGCTTTCCTGTAGCTCAAACAGTAGAGCATGGCGCTTGCAACGCGTAGGTCGTGGGTTCGATTCCCAGGGAAAGCACGAACGGATTAGAACAGGGGAGGGCAAACTACGGCCCGTTGGGCTTTTTAATCCGGCCCGCCGAACTTGCCGAACCTGTTTTAAACCTCCTTCATTTTACATTTCGCTGTAATGTCACTCTGTCGCGGCTGCAAGCGGCAGTGTCGCTGAAGCTGTGGTGGAGAATAGGCGTGTGTCGCAAACCCCTCTACACCCCCCTTTATAGCGTTAATTCCGTGCTAAAAAGGAATGAGCGCAAAACTGATGTTTGCGCGTGCATAAATTACATCCGTGAGCAGAAAACAGAGCTACACGTAAATATGGGTACCCGCGAGCTCATTTTAATCACTCGCGCGCGCGAACATTCGCCCGCTCTCGACTGCTGTTTTTGCTCTCGCGAGCACTTTTATTTTTGTCAGTCGCGGGGCGGGGCTTACTCTTGTAATAGTAACATCAAACGTCATTGGTTAGTTCCCTTTTTTCCAGAGGTCAGTTGTGATTGGACGCCTGTGATTGTCAATCTAGAGCTGAGGCAAATATTCGATTCAGTCACATTGCATATTATGGTTTTTCTGTCGATTAAAATTTATTAATATTGTTTTGTTGTAATTTCACGTGTCCCAGTCGAGTGATTTAAGACCAAACTATACTTTATACAGGTTTTCTAGGATTTATCATAAGTAAATAAGAACAGGTACGACCTTCACCCCGGCCCCTCTGTCAATTTCAAGAAACCAATGTGGCCCGCGAGACAAATAGTTTGCCCACCCCTGGATTAGAATGTTAAAGTATGTTTTAGTCACTTTGGATAAAAGCATTTGCCAAATGTAAATGCATATTATTTGAAACTATGCAGAGACTATTTGTATTTGTGTCTCTACAGTCACAGAAAAAAAAAACCCATTGTGCTTTTGTAAAATGAAGAAAACAAACAGAATGCTGCTTTCTGCCATCCCAGTTTACTTTCTGTGACGTTTATTATAGCACGTCACAAAAATGTATCGGAAGTCAACGTATAGGCTACTAGCAAGCTCTCGTCTCTTCTTCTGCTCTTTTTCCTGTTGTGGCAGTTCACAAATAGGCGACCCTTCTCGATTGGATGGTGGCTAGCCCGTCTAACTGTATGCTCTGAACGACACCCCTAATATATAGCATCCCACTTGCATCACTGTACAGAATTGCAAAATCAATGAAACAGAAGCTATGTTCACCAGGCCACTTAAACAGACTGCAATTCCAACACAACTAGTGGAACAGAAACAATGAAAGAAAAGGAGAGTGATCTGTTTATCTGTTATTTCTCTTAAATTCATATCACAGCACCATCTTTTCTGCAGAGAGAGAATGCGAGCTTGTTTGTTAGCAGCGCTTATGTAACACAACCATACACACTGCTTTTAAATGAAATGATACTGTGCTCAGATTATACAAAGATCATATTCTTATAGCCACTATCGGTTTTATTTCAATGCTTGCGGACAGGGTGTCAAATTATTTCTGGAACACGGTAAGTGTTTGTCTCCTTTTCAGTGTCTTGAATGCAAAAGCACAGGAATAACAATCAGCAACAAGTGCGGGAACATCCTAATGCCAGAGCATTGCAGATTTGGTCGTCAAGGCAACAAGATCGATGTTTCCTCTGTAAACATCTCTCTGACATTCTCTCGGTCTGTCTCTCCCAATCTCAGAGCTGTGCACATTTCAGATAGAACCAGAAATTTTGAGAACCGTTTTAAGTTCCTCAAAGAACTTTATAATCTCTAGTTCTTTAAGGCCAATTCGCTCTGTGCCGATTGACACTTGGTCGGGTTTTGTCGGATCAATGTGTTCCACTGTTGGTGTCTGTTTTCGACGAATGAATGTGCTGAATCTGTGCTTGTCTGGTCGTGGATCATCTAAGAAGTGGCGTACTATAGAGTTTATTCAGAGGCATGACTGTGAGGGATAGACTTACCGTGTTTTCAGTGGCATCCGCTGTAAAAAGCTATACAAAGCTCCTAGATCACTTATAATTTTCCTTAGCTCATGTTGTCTGGAGTTTTCATGTTTCATGGGAACTTTCCATGATTTATAGTGTACAAACTGTATGTTCTATTCCCTAACCCTAAATATGTAATGTATGACATCAAAAAAGTTTCTTTTTACTACTAAGTACTAAGCTGTTTTCCTCAAAAAAATTCCCAAAATGAATATAGGGTTTACTGGGGGGGACACACATACACACATTTACATTTATGCGTTTGGCAGATGCTTTTATCCAAAGCGACTTACATTGCATTCAAGGAACACATTTAAATAATTTCTTGCTTTCCCTGGGATTAGAACCCATGGCGTTGTAAACACTAATGCTCTACTGATTGAGCTACAGGAAAGCTCGATCATTAAAAAAAAAAAAATTATAAAAAAACAACAACTACATAGTACTAAGCTGTTTTCCTCAAAACATTCCCAAAATGAAAATGGGGTTTACTGGGACTCAAACACACACATGTTAATACACACACAGATATGTTAATACACAGTATTTGTATCCAGGATAAGGCAGTAATGGATCTCTGATAGCAGCACTGGACTGTAATTGGATAGTTTTTCAGCGGTTGTCATCTGTCTCTCTCGCACCGCAGACAGCGGTTAGTGTTGTTATCTTGACGGGGTTTCCTGAAAGATACACAGGGTTTTATGTATATATATATATATAGAAGATCAGATCACAGCCAATGCTCTTTATCTCAGTTGACATGGATCTCCAGGGATTAAAATCGCAGAGATGTCAAACTTCCGAGCTCTTATTCTGGCATAATCTCTTCATGCTAATCATTTTACATAGACTACTATAAAATAATGAATATGAAATATTAAATTTTGTTTTTGATGGAATATGGTGACTAGTTTATTATTATATTTACATTTTTTGGGGTAAACATAGTGTACAATAATAGCAAAATCATTTTCTTTTTTTTTATCTAGGCATGACAAAATAATAATATCAATGGTAAACAAACCAAATAATTTATGGAAGTTAATAGACATAATTATTAAATTTTATAATTTTGTGTGCATAATTTATAATCCTAGTACTTTTGTATAAATTAATGTTAAAAGTTTATATATATATATATATATATATATATATATATATATATATATATATATATATAGTCCAGATTTCAAATGCTGTTTTGGCAAGACTAATTAATTGTACTAGTAATCTTGTGTTTGTAATAGTTCATGTAATATTGCAGTATAAGTGTTTGCAATTAACCAAGATAAATGTCACTTTATTCACTACATCTAAACACACAGTAGTTCCTTTGAACATGCGTCTCTAATAATTGCAGAGAAGAAATTTAACCCAGTTCATTCTTGTTGTCTGTGTATGTATGTGTGTATGTGTGTGTGTGTGTGTGTTTGTTTGAATTTTGTTGCACACTGTGTCATCAGCATGTAACGCGCTGACAGACTCGTTTATTTCAGTCCGGGGAAGAGCTGACGGCTGATAATGATGGTAATTTATGACAAATGTGTGGAAGCAAATGAATCGCAGATGTCCGTCAAAATCTTGCCGCTCTTTTATCCCAGACTAATGAAACGTCTGCAGTTCCTTGCCGGGGCATAAAGGATGGACATTTCTTTGTTTGCCTGTTTATTTGTGCATAAATCTTAACTTGCAGATGACCGACAGGCAGCAAACAGCTTTTGCTTTTCTCTCTTGTCTCTGAGCAAAACATTGAGTGATTCAAGAATGGAGTAGATCAGCCATTTTTTACTCACCCTCACGGTGTTTTAAACCTTACTTACTTTAGTTGAACACAAAAGCAAATTTTTTGTATTGTGTGTGTGTGTGTGTGTGTGTGTGTGTGTGTGTGTGTGTGTGTGTGTGTGTGTTTGTGTTTTTTTTTCCATGCACTGAAAATCAAACTTTCTTTAATATATCCAAATAAAGTCATTCAGTTTTGCAATGAAACGAGGGATAAGTAAATAATACAATGTTCAGTTTTTTGGTGAATTATCCCTTTAAAGTCCCCATGAAATCAAATATTTTTTTTGAGTTTATCTATAAGCTAGTGTACTTCAAAATATCACATTGAAAAAAAATCACATTTATAATATATAAGTGTTCAAAACTTACAGTCTCTCACATCCGCCAACGTTGATCAAAGATTTTGATGACATCACTCTGCACTTCAGCTTCTTATCTGAAGCCCCGCCCCCTACATTTTAAATAGACTCTGAAGCTGCAGCTGAAATCGGTCACTTGTTCACACATTTACTATTTTCTACATGGTGGATGTCACATAGTACACTATATAGGCGATAGGGAACGATTCAGACAGTGTAAATATGCTTTCCATTAGGGAGAATGAAGTCTGGGTTTACATTTGTATCACGCAAACTGCCCAGCGCGCTCACAGTCCACTCACGATATCAGCGCAGACCAGAAAATGTATCGGACCCATTCTGGACAGAATACTGTATTTTAAAGAAATATGGAGGAGATTAGGAGGAGAAATGGAAATTAGAAATCGCACTGGTTCACCATCATAAATTACACACTTTTCAAACTACATATACTCAATATAATTGTTCACTGCTTAAGTAATAGGTTCATACTTAATCTAAAAGGGGAATTTACCGTATTTTCCTGCATATAACCTGCGGGTTATACCAGATTTTACAAACCCCACGGGGGTGCGGGTTATATAAGGGTGCGGGTTATATCACACTTTTTGCACGCAATTTCAATATATTTGTTACGTCCCTAAGGACGTAAGTTTTTTTTTTGCTGTATTTTCTTTCTGTTTTTCTTTCTTGTGAGGGTTGTTGTCTCTGGCGCTTGTACTGTCACTCTGACAGCTGGCGCTGATAGGCTGTCTGACCTGTCAATCATGCAAGAACACGTGATTGGTTGTGCTGCCATGAGGGCGGGCTCTTCTCATCTCATCCGATGATCAACACCTGTAGAATCGCTTCTTAAGGGACGAGCTGCTGCACAGCGGGAGACACTGCTCTTTCTTCTGATTCTGACTTGTGTTTGTTTTCACGCACATGCACTGTGTACCGAGCTGAACAGTTATGGAAAACTGACGTCATGCGAGCAACATTTGAAATTCAACATTTGAAGTTCATAAATCTATGGGTGCGGGTTATATAAGGGTGCGGGTTATGCCAACACTGTTTTACACCGACCCCCAAAACCCGTGGGCTATATGAGGGTGTGGGTTATCTGCGTCTATGCGGGAAAATATGGTATTTGATTGTGGCTATCATAAGCTGTCAAATGCGGCTTTACTAAGCTGATATAAACAAAATGCTATTGGCTATTTTTAAAAAGGGTTAACAGCTGTTCGATATGTCTCGCACTGTCTTTGTTTCAGTGGAAATTACATCAACACATTGCACAATTCTGCGCATTTCAAGACACTTTAGTGGGTCTTTAAGTTGATCACAATTTTTGTTTGTCCACATTCAAATATGTTGCAAGGACATATAACGTATAATAATGCAAGAAAATAATTTAGAATACCATTTAGCAACTGCATAGCAGCGCCTGGCAACCACCTTCAGCGCCAAGTTATGTCCCACTCACATTTTCTCTTTATTTTTGTAACTTTAAGAGAATCCATGGGTGACTTTTCCATTTCCTGTTTGGATGAGGTCACTTCAGGGTCGTCACACTGGATTCAGATCTGTCAGTTTACCCGACTGACAGGTGCATTTCAAATGCTGCACTGATTCCATTAGACCTTTGATTGGCAGCTGAGCTCTCCACACACATACACCCTCTTGATAAGGTTATGGCGTGATCTTGCCGAGACTGTCAATCATACGCCTGGCCGAGGTTAAAGGTCAGTATTGTTAACTGCCCACGCACACACGCAGAGAATGCGGCGTGCATTCTGAGACCTTGCATACTCATACTTGATGATCTCCAGACATGGTGGGCACCAGTGACAAGCCATTATTCATTTTGCATAATTACATCCTTAACACCAATCATCGGTGTCTCGCCATGGAAACGTGTCTCGCCATGCAAACGTGCCTCTGAGAAATATTCCTAGAATATGCACAGACCCGAGGGAGAGATGCTTGCTAAAGACGGAGAGACACAGAGATGATCAATATCAACATAGGTCAGTTTTCTCATTTATAAATGCGCCTATAGATGCTGATATGAAGTGCGTGTGCATATTTACTGGGCCAAAATGTACCAAAGTATAAATTTACTGGCCCTAAATAGTATAACTGGACATGAAACTGTATTTTTCATGCAAATTCATATAGTAATTGTTAGTTCATATAGCAAACTATTTGACCCGCTACCAAAGGTACTTTTTTTACATGCATTTGGTCTTTGGCAAGTGTTTGGCTCCTGTTGGAAGGTTGTGAAGGAAGGCTGAATCCAGTTTAGGGTTGCCAAGGAAACCAAGTGTGAAACAAGCAACAGTGCATTTTCCTTCATCCAGAACAGGGGTGGCCAACGTCGGTCCTGCAGAGACACAGTTTTGTTGCAAACCTAATCAAACACAATCAAAAGCTAATTCAGGTGTTAAGGGTAACTAGAAAGATACAAGCAGGTGAGTTTTTATCAGGGTTGTAGCAAAATTGTTCAACTGTGGCTGTCCAGGACTGACGTTGACCAAACCGATGACAAAATATACTTATTTTAATGCACCTATAATGTTTCCAAGGTAACATTTCTCATTGCCAGTGTTTAACTTGAGGCTCAAAATGAATTTAAATGAATGAAAACCACTCATTTGTGTTGTGTGTGTGTTACACACACAAAGCTTTATGTTATATGTGTTTAATCGCGATTAATCGAATTGAAGGCACTTGAATAAACTACAGTAATACCTTGAGATACGAGCATAATCCGTTCCAGGACAGAGCCCGTAACTTGAATTGCTCATATCTCAAATCCCATTAGAAATAACAGAAAACAAATTAATCAGTTTTGGCCCTCTAAAAACTGCATTATTAGTGCTAATAACAATGGAAAAAATTAGTTTTTAATTGCTATAGAGACACACACACACAAATAATTATAGTATATAAGGATTCCTGTGACATACAATAAAATGTGTTTTCAATTATGAGTTTTTACCTTCGAGGCCGACGATACAGTAGCATGTGCGGAGGAGGAGGAGGAAGAGGAGGGAGGGAAAGCATAGTTAATGCAAACACAATACGGAAGTGTAGTGTTTCTTCTCCTGTTGTGTATTGGATAGACTCAGAACCTCATATTTATTATTATTGAACACACATAACTCGTGCTGCTCCCAGCTTAATACTAGTGACTGTGATACTAAAATAACTAAATAACAAATAACTAATAAATAACTAAAAGTAATTCTGTGTGAAATTCTTTTGGCTTTTACCACGATGGGGACTTTCCATTGACTTGATTTTGTATTGATTTTAAATCAAGCTAATGATCATTTCTGTCCCCTAACACTAAAACTAACCTTCACACAAACCTTTCTGCATTTATAGATTATTTTCATTATTTATGTGCAAGCCATTAAGCCATTTTCCTCATGGGAACCATTGTTGGTTCCCACCATGTAGTTGATTCTAGGTTTTACTGTCCGTGTTGGGACACTTGACCCCCACAATGTAGTCAAAACCTGACCCACATATATACAGGAGAAATCGGACTCCTCCATCTTTCCTGCTGTGTTAAAATCATGAGGAGGACGTTATGACAGTGGTCCCTACAAAGATGACAATATCCAAAATCCTTGTCTGTTTGGGGACAGTATTTTGTCCCCATGAGGAAAACAACTTATAAATCTTACTGTTTGATTTTTTTTGATAATGTTAAAATGCAGAAAGTTTTCTGAGATGGGTAGGTTTAAGGTTAGAGGATAGAATATACAGTTTGTTCAGTGTAAAAATCATTATGTCTATGAAATGTCCCTGTGAAAGATGAAAACGCGTGTGTGTGTGGGTGTGTATGTGTCTTCCTGTTCAAAAACAACAGTTTTCTTACAAAAAATGTTGGACATTGCAGCAAAAGTATGTCTTTGCATCAAAATTATGATTCTGCGCTCTAAAATACTGGATTCTGATTGGTCAATTGCAGCATTATAGCCGCATAATTTTCCTACTCAAAAGAACTGTTTATTGGTTTGCATTGTGGCTTTGTTCTCACATTTTAAAATTATTTATTTATTTGGTGAGTAGTCATGCAGTATATTGTATAGTTAGCTGTGAGACAAGATAAAAATGAATTTGTTTTACATTAATGACCAGTTGAATGTACATGATCCATTTCTTATAAATATTAATATTGTTGGATTGAATAAACATTTGTCCAAGGCAACTTATCTTGTTATCTTAACTTGTCTTTTTTTTATTGTTTTGCAGTTTATTTGTTCTCACATTGTCATATAATTTGAGCTCAAATCATCCTCACACCAATGTATTTCTTTCTTTGGACAGTGGTCATGCAGTAAACAAGATACAGTCAGCTGTCATACAAGATTATAATGCTTTTCTTTTATAATAATGACTGACTGTCTGTACGTTATCCATTACTGTAAAATCTGATTGAACAGCCCACAGTGAATAACAGACCTGTGACTATATTAATGCAGCAGAGTTGCTACAAAGCAATAAAACTCCTACAACTAGGGAAATTAACTTATTTATTAATTAAGCTATTTACTGAGCATTGATGTCCTTTATCGTATTGCTGTTGCAAAAAGCAAATTGTAGTGGTTTTACGATGGCTATGGAGTGTGTGTCAAACAACACCTCTTTAACCATGGCAAAATTTGCAACGCACAGCTTTATTGAGTATTAATGCCACACAAAATGCAAACATCTTTTATGAGACAGAATCACCTATTGTGTGTGTGTGTGTGTGTGTGTGTGATGTGCCTCTTGGTTTCTCTCATCTCCTCCGTGTGTCTGTACTCAAACATTGATGCTGTTTGCTTTCAACCAAGGTCTCATTTGCCAGAGTAAAAATTTATGATGACATTTTCTACATTCCATAAAGTATTCATAAATGTCATTACTAATATCGCTCATAGATCATTTAAATTGATCTGTGTGTCCGGTGTGGCACAGCAGGAGCCATGTGGATGAAACCTCCTGTCTCGCTCCGTCTCTCTCACTTTTTTATGCTATAGAATGAGTGTGCCGCATATTCTGTGTTTAAATGGAGAGTTTAGTGGTTGTTAGTTTTGGCAAAGAACACTTTCCTTATTGTCGAAAAAACATTTTTGTTTTTTCTTGAGTTGCTGTATGGTTCTTTGTAGGTTAAAAAAAGGCTCTTTTTTTTCTTTTTATTGTGCATGTTTAGCTTTCTTTCGTATGTAATGTAAAGTATGTAATCTGTCTGAAAAGTTACAAAGTTCCCCTAGTGAAATGTATTCAATAAATCAGTGTCACTGTTTCTGAACTTCCTGTATCACCTCCATTGTAGTCTTGAGTTGTCAACACGTCAAAATATTCTGCATTTAAATTATTCCCACCAAACGTATATATGCAAAATGAAGGTACTGAGTCTGGTTGAGTTAGTTAGTAATGAATTGAAACTCACGGTTATAGTAAGGGGCGTGACATTTCCCAAACACACTTGAAACAGCCGACCAATCGGAGCACATTGCGTTTTTCGGAAGGAGGGGCTTCACAGAGACAGGAACTAAACAGAGCGTTTCTGAAAGACTGGGAAGAGACAAGCTGCAACAAATAAGCTGTGACAAATAATGTGTATTCTTACATTCAAGCATGAAAACAAAGTCCAAAAACAAAATCAAGACTCTGTATAAGGGCATAATATGTCCTCTTTAAAGATCACCAGTAGACAGTGTCCTAAAAACTAGTCTTAAAAATAGGTTCCAAAAGTTTTTTGGGCTTTTTTTTACAGCAATTCAATTCTAGAAGAACCGTTTTTGATTTCCCCATAGAAAGTTCCATGGATGTTAAAAGTCCTTCATGAAACCATGAATGCCATAAAAGAACCTTTCTTTTTAAGAATGTAATGAATGAAAAGTGTTTCCTTTGACATCAGGACTTTATTAGACGAACAATAGAAGATGCGAGTGAAACTCCTCAGGGGCCAGAAAGCGAACTTATTCTCGTATTCTTTCTGTCTCTGTCTCTCATTAGTGCCATGGAGAGATATGACACAGGGACGAAGGCTGATGCAATTACAGTGAAACTGATTGAAGGAGAGGTCAAATTATCACAGCAATGATTGTCCTTTGTCTGAAAGGGGAGCGTGACATTCTGCAGTGATTAACGTGTCAAAGAGAAAAGAAGCGAGGGAGAAAGACATGTGAAGAGGGGTTTGCTCCATTCTATAGCTCCTGATTATAATGTCATGCCTCATCCACTGTCACGCCTGCCATTTTATTTGAGCCTGCGACTCGATGATCATCTGGAAAACAATCAGATCCAATCAGAACCAATCAGGGTTCACTTCAACAGGGCCTTTGCCCCATTATATTGCAATGGGCCTGTGTGTGTGTGGCCGCTATAGTCTATTGTTTATAGATGCTGGTAGACTGAAATACTGACCAAAGTGATTAATTGATCCGTTGTAATTATTTTATGATTACAAAAAAGAAAGAGGAGTCTCTCCCACTGTGCAGCAGCTCGTCCCTTAAGAAGCGATTCTACAGGTGTTGATCATCGGATGAGATGAGAAGAGCCCGCCCTCATGCAGCACAGCCAATCACGTCTTTCTGCATGATTGACAGGTCAGACAGCCTATCAGCACCAGCTGTCAGAGTGACAGTACAAGCGCCAGAGACAGCAACCCTCGCAAGAAAGAGAAACAGAAAGAAAAAAAACGGAACAAAAAACCTTACGTCTCTAGGGACGTAACAAATATATTGAAATACTATTGCGTGTAAAAATGTTGCGGTATAACCCACACCCTTATATAACCCGCACCCCTTGCGGGGTTTGTAAAATCTGGTATAACCCGCGGGTTATATGCGGAAAAATACGGTATTGTTTGCTGATCAATAGTACTTTTAGCTCTTCATTATGTTCAAGATTTTTGAGTGAATTTTGATTATATATTGTAGAAAACATACATTTCGCTTCATTGTTGTTCACCTTTGTGTGTTTCTTCAAGTTTAAGCAACAAGTTTTAAATTTAGCAACACACTTCCCACACTCTCACTAATTTAATTAATCTTTTCATTAACAGTCTCCAACAGTGAATATATATTCATAATTGGAGTACTCTCGTATTTGTCTCTACCCTAATAGTTTTATACAATTATTTTACTCTTTGTTTACAACATACTTCATATTTTTATTATAGAGTTTTATAGATGAACACTGAAAGCTCAAAGCAAAACAAGTAATTTCCAGTGAAGCTTTACTTTTATTGAAATGTTCTTGACAAATTACAGAATTCTCCTATGATACATGTATATCCACTGTTGGACATTGTTAGACAAATTAAATAATTTTTTTGTGATGATGACTGGATGAATGTACATCATCTTGCTTCTTACATAGATACCAAATACTGGTTTGAGTTGAAGTTTTCTTATAAGGTTAAACGAAAGAGAGTGTGGATCTACAGAAGCACTGCTATGGGGTAAATCAGTTGCCTGGAACAGTTGCTCTTTGTTTAATTATTTATAGTGGTCAATAAATAAATTATTTGACCATGATTGATCAGTCAGAACACCTATACATTTAGGTACGATGCTATCAGCATTCATTTACATTTGTAGATTAGCAAACAGACTGAATTTTGAATGGTTTCTCTCAATTCTGCTGGCATCATCTGTGACTACACCATTTAGAGGTAATAGAGCTTACTCATTATGTTTTTCAATTAGCAAAATTAACCTAGAAACTTGAGCATGCACGTATTCTTATGTACTCACGAACACGTGCACACTACACACGCACATGCACATACACACACGGCGCTCTTCAGGAGTTCTTCTGGCCCAGTAAATCAAGGCTGTAGTGGCGTCGCAGGGGAGCTGTCCAGCACATGTGGTGCTGAAACACTCCATAGAGGCTCTGTGACTGTGCATTCAAATGGATCCTTCCACAAACACACTCTCACGTCTTTTAACCCTCTCCAGCAGTGAAATATTGATGAGAGGCTCATAATAGGGAGTGGAGAGGCTGTGTGAGAAACTCACACATGAATTCTAAACACAAGATCATGCCCCATCTGTGTGCTCAAAGTGAAGACATCAATATTATATGGCAGAAATTAGACAGCCTTTTACAGTTTCACACACACACAGACACACACACATACACACACCTTAGTGGTCACCTATGGATTGCACTAACAAATACACAAATCTGTTTGAAATTAATTACAAGTATTTACTCTATTTATCTATCTGTTCATCTTTGGAACACAAATTAAGATCTTTCTAATGAAATTTGAGGGATCTCATTCTGAACCTGAAATCTGAAACCTTTCAAAGGGAACTCGTGCTGCGTCAAGCCCTATGGGAACGCATCTGTGTGATTGCATCATGAAGCACACGTGTAATCGGACCAATCGTGTGAAAGGACATTAGAGGGAAGTGAGACGTCATGAATCAGCAATCTTTAAAGGCATGCCATGCCAAATAGTCAGCAGCTTCTCTGTCTTCAGTTTCACTCTGTGTGATCGTAAAAAGTGTGAAAATAATGCAGAAACAAGAGAGTTTTAGGCCTTTAAGGATATAACGTGATAAAATGGAGGTAGGGATACACACGTCTTGTAGAGCAAGCAGAGCAAGCACAGTCGGCGTTCGAGGGCAGTGTGAAAAGCTACCTTTAAGGACACTCCGCTCCCGCCCGGGGCTCTTTGAGGCGAGCGCCCAGGCTCGTGTTCTCCCAAATGCTAGTCCAGCCGCGTCTGAGGCTCGGCGGCGATCTAAATCCTGGGGTTCGCAAATTGATTTGTCGGAGAGGTTTGAGAAGTGTTCCGCCGTATGTCTCCCTTCACATGGTACATCCAGTGCCTTTTCTCAGAGGGAAGCATATTCTGCAGTTTCTTCTGCTCAATGAGAGGCACTGTAATTGTCTGGTTCTGTGGAGCTGGATGTTGCTATCGTCAAGGCTGGAGATGAGGATTCTCATTCTCCAGCCTATTAGAGTAGATTTGATTAGATTCAACTTTATTGTCATTACACAAGTACAGGTACAAGGCAACAAATTGCAGTTTAGGTCTAACCAGAAGTGCAATAGCAGCAAGTGCAGGATGCTATGAAGAGCTGGTGGAGGTTATGACGCGTGCTGTCGGCAGGCGAAATATTGACTGGCCAGCAAAGAAGCAGGATGTTAGACCAAAAAGCAAACTTGATTAATGCTTCATGCCCTCGCAATCACAGCCACCCTGTCGGTGCCTTCCATTTTTTTCACGCTCTCCCCACTGAGGTTATTCTGGAAGAAACCAGTCTCCTATCGGGTGCATAATGCCGCCACTTCACATTATGCATCGATAGTCAAAGTCAAGGAGTCCTTA
Organism: Rhodeus uyekii; assembly: GCA_037043235.1. NCBI lineage: Eukaryota > Metazoa > Chordata > Actinopteri > Cypriniformes > Acheilognathidae > Rhodeus > Rhodeus uyekii. The sequence goes on along the minus strand of JAWRVZ010000011.1, from coordinate 3,431,479 downwards.
GCGGGGTAGTTTTCAGTCGGCATCGTCCTTAAAGGCCCTGACATTACCCACCAAAACACTAAAGACAACATTAGCATTGCCGAGTAGAGCAAATGTTTTGGCTGGTCTGGCTGCAGCATGCCTTCACTCTATGGGGCTACTGCAGGACTAGCAAGCCAATGTATTAGGAGACCTTGACGAGGGCGGGGGAATCGGGCCCAACGCTATGTCAGAGTTGCGTCAGCCACCGATCTAGCAAAATTGTAGCCACCAAGGAGACCGCCAGAGCACTTGGGCGGTCTATGGAAGATGCATACGCTCATGCTCACAGCCTTCTAAAAAGTGGGTAGATCTGCAGACTGTCATCATTTCCAAGAAGGCTGCAGGGAAGAGGTCCTGATGCCAGAAGCATCAGACTTATGAGGGCATTCATTCCCCACCGAGGGAAAGTGGAGCTCTTGATATATGGTGCCCTTTCTTCTTCTGCGCCCTCAGGGGGCTGTTCTGCCAACCTTGCCACCTCGAGTGTTTCAGGGCGAGGCCATCCCCAGCGAGCACCAGGCTCAGTGTCCACCCAGGAACGTTGTAGCACCTCGAATGCTTGCTCCCTCCGAGAAGGGCTCAAATGCTTTCAGTTCGGCTGTTCCCTGCTGGTTCGCGTTTCAGGGCACTGAGCTGGTTGCTCGAGTAACAGCAGAGGCCAGTCTTGAGAGTCTGGTTTCTTTAATAAAATTCCTGGCAGCGTGGCTCTTTTTTTTGGTCTATCTATATCTCCCCGCATAGATGCAGCTCTGGCACCTCTATGCCTTCAAGGCATTCCCATCTTGAACTACATCGACGACTGGTTGATCATAGCTCAGTTGCAATTCTGCACCTTCGCCCAGATCTGTGGAAACTGTGAGTTGGCTCAGCTCATAAAATCTGGTTTCTCAACCAAGGTTGTTGAGCCCATTCTCCACTCCATAGCTCCCGCCACAAGGAAACTCCCGCCTGGTTGGTACAGTGCTAGAGTTCCTGCAAGAACTTTTTGCTGTTGGGTTGTCTCCATCCACATCAAAGGTGTATGTGGCAGCCATAGCTACTTACCAGATCTCTTTGAGTGGTATATCTCTGGGGAGAGACCCACTGGTAACTCGTTTCCTCTGTGGCACCCTGAGGCTTAGACCTGTAATACATACGAGGGTACCGACTTGGGGTTTGACCATGGTGCTCTGACACCTACGTCCATCAGTAGATAATGGATGGAACCTAGTAATCATCTATCATTAGATAATACTAATAAATGTTTCCTGAGCAGCAACTAATCATGTTAAAATGGTTTCTAAAAGATCATGTGACACTGAAGACTGGAGGTATGATGCTAAAAATTTAGCTTTGCATCATATTTTAAAATATAGTTAAAAAAACTATATTTTAAATATAGTAATAGTTCACTATATTACTGTTTTTAGTGTATTTTCACATACTGTGTGTAGTCTACATACAATTAATTGCAACTTGTTAAAATGATACAGAAGTGCTATGGTAGTAAGGTCATTCTGGACACCCAGAATCATTTCTACTGAACACAGGCATCCTGATTACATTCAAATAAATTGTTCTTGATGCATTCTCGACTGTACACTGAAGTGAAAGCTGAGTTCTTTTCATGTTGGTGGAAAGCCAACATGCAGTTAGCTTTAAATGATAACATTACCCATGATTCCTCAAACAGTCGTCACGCTCCCCATACAGTCCATGTACTGTATGTACAGCACCAAATAGCAATATGATGTAGAAATCCTGGTAACGCTTTACTTAAAGCATTTACATATATAATGCATTATAAAAGTATGCTTAATGCATTATATAGGCCTTGTAATGCACCTTATAAATAATTGTAACCACAGTTTTAACACATTACTTATCTATTCATTGTTATACCTTTAGGAAATATAATGCGTTAAAAATGACAAACAACCAAATTCAGATATATCTGCAAATAATATAAAGCATTTTAACTGATGACAATGTATGAAAAGTTATAATTCATTATAATGTACATTATGAATACCTTTATAATGCATTATACATAAAAGCTTTGAGTAAAGTTTTAACAAAATCCTTTTTGAATAGCATACAATCTGATTTGTATGTGTCTGTGTTTGTTTTAGCTCACTGATTAAATTAAATTTCATTTTTATTTATTAGACGAATAAGTAAATATTGTCTAGATGTACCGCTTAAGCAAAGTGAGGATGTAAAACAGGACGAGGAACAGATGTGTTTAATGTCTACCAGTAATCATGCATATAAACAAGATCAAAGCACGAGATTAAATATATTTATGGAGGTATTATTATTATTATTATTAGCTCTGTTCCAAAACTTAGTGAGCTTCCTACTATCTACATATATAACCATATGATTCTTAATAGTATAATGAGCATAAATATGCATGCCATATTGGCTACAATTGTCCATCTTTAAGTTGACTGGGCTATTTTTATTGTTTATTTTGGCATTGAATGAATTCTATTTATTATCACCCTTCATTTTTTATTCTCTAAGATCAGCGTGATGCTTTCTTAGATTTAATTTTCTCAGAAGGTAATATGTGAAGCAGGCTTGCTTATGTTTTTGGCCTTAAAATGCTGTCTAGGTAGGCACCTCACTAGGCTTTGGAGCAGAGCTATTATTATTGTAGTGTCTGTATGTATGTGTATGTGTGCATGTCTATTAATAACTGGCATTAAGCATGTGGTCTATAGGGAGCTGCTATTGTTAAGATGAACTACTGTGAGGTCCAACACAATGCTGTCGCATTTCTACAGCTGTCTCATTACACACACACACACACACTTACTCACTTAGTGCCTTGTTTATTACCCACACTACAATTCCCCAAGGGTGACTTCACTGACCCACACATACACACAGCACCTCATCCATTTTAATGCTCAGTTCGAGAGTCAAATACGAGAGTCTGAATATTTTCTCTCTTTTCTGATTTATTTTGAAAATAAATGCCACGCCTCCTTCAAAACTCATGAACATGTACAGCAGGGAGCGAACAAAAGCGTCAAAGAGACAGCGTTAAACTACCTCACGTCTCAAAGCACATAACATTACAATAATAATGAACATAATCAACTTAAAGAGCTCTGGCCTGCACCATCTGACTGCTGCAGGTGCTTTTCAGAGTTGATTGTGTTGCCATTGAAACGCATAAATTCGAGTCACGAGTGGCTCAGAGAATATCGTCACAGATTTCACCTTCCAAATGACAGTAGTTATGGCGTGAAAGCAGCATAAATTGTTTTGGTTCAGGTGGAACTGTAAAGCCAGTAAAAACTGACGTCTGTCTAACTCTGCATAGCACAAAACACACTGTTGACGTGTGATGACAGGCACATAGGACGTAGTATGATTGGACGAACATTTTATGGTCTTACACCTTCCACAGAAGATATGAATACATATATACTTAATTTAACTTAATGATTGCTATCAGAATGTGACGAGACTTTGAACCAACATAGCAAAAAATGTTTCTGGAACGAATCACCTGCCGTGCCTTTAAGGATTGTTCACATCAAAGCCACTAAAAGTCATTAATTTTCAATAACATCTGGATATTTGTGATGACAAGGGCTGTAAGGGCTGTAGATCTTTATTCTTCTCCATAGTGATGCAATGCAATGGCTACCAGTGGGAGTGCAGATAGTAGAAGAATACTACAGTTGAGTCTTTCCAACGTCCTTTAATTGCAGTCAGTATGAACTGAACTTGTACATGCCAGCATGCTTTTTATACTAGTCTAAATTGGTCTTTGGAGCAATAACCCATGTCCCTGCAGCCTATCAAATGTGCTGTAGGCTTTTAAAGGAGCAAATAACCATTCAAGGTTGCATAAAGAGAGTGTTTCGGTCACTTTCCTTGGGGGGAATGGACTCTGACGTATCTAGATCAAACTGAGACAGATGTGGAACCTAGGCAGAGTTATCGGGCCAAGGTAGCAGCCCAGCAGTGCAAGCGCATTGATTCACACAGCTAAAGCTGCCTCATATTGATCCTGGAAGAGTGCAAAAACAGATTAGAGATAAAACCTTTCTCAAATCATGCTTTATTCAAGCTGTCCTGAAATTATTAAACACAAAATAGGTGAGTGACCAATCAGCTCATGCAAAGAAATGACCACACGGACAGAATCATTTCTGTCTGAAGTAGAAGTCAAAGCCACATTTCTGTACAAATGATCATGGTTGAGTTGACTCATATGTCTTCATATGAGAATACAAGTGTACAAGAGTCTTTATTGAGGTTTTGAATGCTGGCGTTTGGGTTATTGATCTTGCGTTTGCATCAAACATTGATTGTTTAGGATCGTTTCATATATTTTTAGAAATCATGAAAGGTCACCTGACACTGATAGAGTGGCTGTGTTTGCACAGGGTTACTGTGTTATTGTCTCGCTATTTCACCTCAGGGTATTTTAGCGTTGTCCACCAGTCTTCTGGCCTGTACGATTGATTGGCCCGTACGGATGTGTCTCAGTTCACATCCTAAGCCAATCTAGTATAAAGTAAATTCCTAAAATTGGAAAACATTTAAAATAATAAAGATATGCAGGGAATAAGAGAATATTTATTGACTTATTTTTACTGTAAAATAAGGAAAAGGACAAAAAAGATAAATATGGTAAAACATTGTTGTTCTAAACATGGACATTTGTTTGCGTGTTCAATGAAAGAATGAAAAAGACAGAAAGAAAGAAACATTCCCTTAGTGCATATTATTTTTAGATGATATTTGGATATGCATGAGTCTATGTTTTTGGGCTAATGATTTATTTTATTTATTTGCATTGCATTGCATTGCACTGCACGTTTTATGACCCACAATCCATTGCTCTACAGAAGAGATGTCTGTCGTGGTTCTTTCTCATCACTAGCAAAATACATATTTTTAAAGGGTAGAAGACGTATAGGATTGGGATGCAACCATTGAAATAAGCTTCCATTATAAAACGTATGTGTGAAAGTGATCTGTCCAGAAACACTTGGCAGCTTCCAACAAAACTTGCAAAAGTAAATTTGCAAACTGAATTAAAAGTTAAGAAGGGTGCTGCTGTACATGTAACTAGTTGAGCCCCTGAATGCTGTTTTACACGTTTCCCTGCAGAAACGAGACACGTCCCAAGCAGCAGATTTCTAGAATCTCATTATATTGAGTTAGCATATGCCTCTACGCCAGCTCTTTCTCTCCTGTAGTTCCTCTTAATTTGACGTCTAGACGGATGGTGGGTTCATGCACACCTACCTTTTCAGTGGATTATATGTTATATAATGGTGCAGCTCTTAGGATAGCTGCTCAACATCCCTTAAGAATCCTTTCCTCTGGTACCTTCTGATGAATATGCACTCGAGACATTCTATGAAACAAATGCTCTTTCTCCTTTGGAAAGGTCTTTTGTTTGTTTTGGTAGTACATTTCTGTATTTGTGAATTTGGCCATCGTGTGTGTGTGTGTGAGTGACCTCTGAATGACTTGTTCAAATACTAAAGTATTCAACCATGATGGTTTAGTATTTTTATCATTAAGTTTTCTTGTATTTATTATTTACTCTCCAACCTTTTTATTATTTATTCAAGTTAGTCATTGAGTTAATGAGACAATAACATGCAGTGTTTGATGTTCTGAAAGAACCAGAAGGTACAAATCGTTCTGACGTCCACTTCTTTCTTTCTTTCTTTCTTTCTTTCTTTCTTTCTTTCTTTCTTTCTTTCTTTCTTTCTTTCTTTCTTTCTTTCTTTCTTTCTTTCTTTCGTTCTTCTACATATTCTTTCACATAAATACATGCATGCCAAAACAAAATAATGATTGTAGATTTAGGAAATTCATACAGTATTCCTTAGATTATTATAAAATTAATTTTAGCCAAAATTATTTACTTAATAAATAATGATACAAATTATGCCTTCATAAATTAATTATACTGACTTATAATACTGAATAAGTTTAACATTGAGACTGTTAAAGATGCACTTAATTAGATCAATTAAAATAAAAAAAATTCTTTAAATAAAATAAGGAAAACTACAAAAAGGACAAAACATTGTAGAATAGGGAGAACATTGTTGTTCTAAAATTTCTTTATTTAAAAATGTGACAAAAGACATTATTTTATTTTATTATTTATTGAAAGAGGTCATTTAAATTTATTTATTTGTATTGGTTTAATTCTGTTTTTATCATTTAGTTTTATGTATTTATTCCTGCAAGGAATGTTGGATAAAATACAGATAAAAAAAAGATAGAATTTTGTTCTTTGTTTATCTCGATTTTAGACAGGGATATTAGAGTACGGTAGGGAAGAAAGGATAAAAAGCGATAGAACATTGTTGCTAACATTGCCATTTGCTGTTGCATGTTCAAAAAAGGTGCAAGAAACAAAGACCAAGAAAGAAAAGAAGAGTGAGTGTTGTAAACTCCTTACTGGGACAAATCAGCCGTGCATCGATTGTTCTCTTTCTAACAGGCTAACAGGCTAGCACGCGGACACATTGTTGTCTGTGACTCTGTAATGAGATGAGTGGCTGTGTTGTGTTCAGACTTCCTGCTCCTGTGGGAGGCGGCAGGAAAACGCTGCTCGTTAATTTCTTTTCTGAAGCCCAGAGTTCTCAAGGATTAATCAATGTTAACCTGCTTTATCAAAGACACTTATTTTGCAGATACAGGAACGTCCTGACAGCAGGGTCAATATCAGGAAATATCTCACAGTGTCTGTACGCAGCCGCTTTGGCTCGTTGATGCTTCACGTTGATGCAAAACCAACCTCCACCAAACCTCTAACCCAGCAAAGAAAGCAGGCCCTGACAACACAACTGATGCAGAGCGTTTCCCATGATGGGAAAGACAACGAGGTTGTGAGGGACTCAAGAATAGTCCGTCTTCATGGTCATGTCTTGTTTTCACAGCCAGTTTCGTAATGTTTTGTTGACTGTTGACCAACAGTTCCCTCACTTTCATTCTCTTCATTTAAAACCATGTTTGTTTAGAATGAATTTCCATCATGCCAACTATAAAAAACACTATTAAAAACAATCATTTATTAATGTTACTAACTGCCCTGGTTGCTCATGCACAATGCCAAAAAGTGTTTGTGTTTCTGGCAATAAAGGGTATTTTATATTTTATCTCACTAAAACATTCATAGTCACATTTATGCATTTGGCAGACGCTTTTGTCCAAAGTGACTTTCATTGGACTCAAGAAACACATTGACATTTCTAATTAGTTCTTGTTTTCCCTGGGAATCAAACCCATGACCTTGGCGTTGCAAGCGCTATGCTCTACTGTTTGAGCTACAGGAACGCTGTACAACATACAGTTTTTAGAGTTATATTCCAAGGTTTCTTTATGTGTTTTTGTGTAAATCTGCACTCTAAGAACATTCATCCGATCTTGGTACACAAATATGACCGTTTAAATTAGAATGTAATTCTTTCCAGAGATAGAGATTCATAGAGATTTCTGTTTCATACATTGTGAATGTTATGCAAAATTATGTGTAAATAATACCTAAAATGTGTTTTATAAATAAATGAGAAATGAGAAATGCATCTCAAACTAGATGAGAAAAATATGGAATGATTGTACCGTCACGAGCCGCTAGATGATCAACGATTATCTGTCGGTTTCAGTGATCCGGGTTATGAGAGCTGTCAGTCAGCCTGGATTTTCAATCTATAGATACGCATTCATCAAACGCTCCCATCATTGGTCACCTCAGGCCAAGTGCTGATAAACGGCGCGGGAGTTTGACGTTCTGATTGGCTAAAACGGCCGAGGGGAGAAGACTGCTCTTCTGAACAATGCTGTCGTTCTCAAACTGTTTAACACCTGCTTTGATCTCACCTGAGAGATGAACAGGACGAGGAGGAGCGATGTTTACCCCAAACCCTACATCTGTCTTTCTCTGTCGGTCCATCTTGAAGATGTCAGATGTGAAATGTGGTTATCTGACATGCCAGCTCTGTGTGTAGGCTCGTGTGTGTATGTGGTCAGATGGATTAAAGTATTTCTGAAGAACAGAACCGCAGGCCTCATCATCATCCGCCTGTCTCTCTTAATCTGCCTCTCACTCTTCTCCTCTCCTATAGTTCATATACATCAGACATTGATGACCTCTATCAATTGTTCTTTTTCTAGGAATGCTCCAGATTCAAAGCAAGTAAAAAAAAAAGACAAGTCAGCATGAAACTGAGTTTGCACTAGTCTTTTCTTGCCTGCTGTGACATACATCTGAGAAAATTGCTTCTTGAACAAGAAAAAAAATGTAGGGCGGGCCAGGAATTATTTGGATGATTGAAAGGTTGTGGTTTGCTATTGGTCGATCTCAAGTGAGTGACAGGTTCATTTGGAAGGTGGATCTTGATCCGCTTGTTTGGTGGCACCAGGGTTCAGATGGCAGCGTTCACACTTATGACACAAGAGTTTATTTTAATTGAACCAAACCTAGTGTGAAACCTAATTCTTATGCTCACTCTATTAGTTGTTATATCTTGAATCTATATTATTATTGGCTGTATGCGGATGATTCATGAGCACCATTTTGACTTCACAGACATGTGCAAAGGAAATGAATCAGGCATTTTAATGCATCATTGTGAGGGTTCTGTCACTTCATTCTGGCTTTCTAGTGTTTTGTTTGACAGAGCTCTGACACTGCCCCTTTGTGTCTATATGAGATTGCGCTGCTTTGAGTGCCTCAAGTCGCGCACTCTCTTGTATGCGTGCTTTCATGTGATTCGTGTCTCGCGCAGTTGGTGTGTTTACCAACTGCGCACTGTCTCGTCATGTTTCAAGTGAACACGTGGCGAGGCGCGTCCGCATTGGCTCCATGTTCGTGTCTTGTTATTGTGTAACCCCGCCCGTCGTGTTCCCTTGTTACCCTTGATTGTTCCCAGCCTGGTCCTGTGTCGCGTCGTTGTCATTTCATGTCTCTGTCAGATCCGCTTCATGCTGTGTTCCGTCTGGTCTAGCCTGTTTTACTTCTCTAGTCCAGTTCTCTTTTTAATTATGCTTTCCCCAGTTTTGGTTCGCGTTTTGTTTTATTTTCATTCTAAATAAAACCTTTCAACCGTCTACCTGAGTCCTCGCTACTTCACCCGTGACAATCATAGTTTCACTCCTGGTGCGGTTTCAGTAAGAAGTAAAATTATTCAATTTTTGGCCAAAATATAAGGTTGCATATTGAGGTTGAATGCATAAAATAGACTACTGATACTGTGATAGATAGTTATAGATACTGTAATTTCTACAAGCATAGACTACTTATTCACTAGTATTTAAAATATGATGTCAGTAAGATGTTTTAAATGAAATTTTATCCAACAAGAATGCATTAAATTGATTAATGTAAAAATATAAAGCCGCACTTTTTTCAACACTGATAATAATAGTAATAATTAAAAAAAAAATCTTGAGCAGCAAATCATCATATTAGAGTCAGTTACTTTAAATGGTAATATTTCACATTATTCCTTTATTTTTGATCAAATAAATCCAGCCTTTGTGAGCATAAACAAAAAAAGTCTTACCAACCCCAAACTTTTGAATGGCACTGAATGTATTATTTTAGAGTAGACAGATCACTAGGGTTGAAAACAGAGCTTAAGTGTAAGTCTTCCTTCTGATGGCTCCCGTCTCTCTTTGTCTCTCTTTGTGTCTTTCACACCGTCAGGTCTCTGGTAGCTGTAGTTTTATCTGAGTGGCAAAGGGTCCATTAAAGCCCCTGGTTCAGGTGATTACAGGGTTTAAATGCACACAGGCGGCGTTGGGTTTCTGCCCTCGGGGACGAAAGATAAGCAGAACCCTCCGGAGATCCACCCTCCCTCTCCTCATTAACGCCACACTTTTAGATGCTTCCCCTGGTTTTGTGCTGTATCAATAGGCGGCCGTCGCTTTCTCCTGAACATAATTACAGAGCTCATGGAGTCAGCAGGGCAAGTTATAGTCTTGGGAGTTTATTTACCCTCAATTTTTGTGAATCATAAAGAAAATAAGCTCCTTATTAAAAAGCTGGCTATTGTTTGGCTGTAACGGTATAATTATGGGTTAGACGAGGTTAGACGCACTGCCATGTCGTGGTGGGAGCAACTCTAATGATGCTGATGGAGATCATGATGATGAGCTTTAGTTGCAGACCAATGACACCAATCTTCAATGCATTATTATAATCAACTATTCTTTAAATAAAAAAAGGCTCATTCACACCAAAGACTATAACGTTAAAGGGATACTTCACCCAAAAATGAACATTTCTGTCATCACTTACTCACCCTCAAGTTGTTCCAAACTTGGATGAATTTCTTTCTTTTACTGAACACAAAAGAAGGTCTTTTGAAGAATATGAGTAGCCAAGCAGGACCAGGGTTCCATTTTCTTCCATATTTTTTGCCATAAGTATTTATGAGGGATAGTATTTATGTGAACTATCCCTCTAACTATAACTATAAAGTCGTTGTTGTCGATGGATTGTTTTTGGAAAAAAAAACTCTTTGTTTTATAGGACCTTTTGAAACCCTCCTCATCTTCTTCCTCCTCCTCCTCGGCTAACAGTGTAGTGCTTCAAGCAGCACAGCTCCTTCTGTTTACTACTAGCTATAGCACAAAATAAACATGAATGAACATCAGAAGGTATTTTGTTTCAACCACGGAAAGAAGCCAATACATACCATTTTTCAAGCTCAAGCCCACCAAACTTAAACTACTAACTTTACATTCTCTACATTTGCTGACAAAGGGGGCACATAATATAGTTTTTACGATTGGTCAGATCGACTGTCAATCAAACTCTCAGTGAAGGATGAGTTAAACGTTTATGCTTACGGTTATCCAAGATTTTGCTTGTGTTTGGACAAATCAATCACCTTAAAACACCAGGCCGCTATAAAAGAACTAACATCTCGGCCAAAAAGCTACACTTGTCAACTAGCACGTGTGTTCTGCCCCTGCATAAAAACAAATGTCTGTTTATGTCAGCAATATCAATAGTCTATTTTCATAGTTCAAAAAGGGAAACCAAAACTAGGACTGCAGATATACAAACAGTAAACAATGCAGCGCTTGTTTACCATGATATCAATCACATTGACCACTTTCTTCATTCCAGTCAGCTCATGCTATTATGAATATATTTTTGCATTCGAATGCACAGGTGAGATGACCTAAAGTTATAACAACTTTCTGTCTGTACTGTCTTGACTTCACTTTCAATACTTTAGGTTTTATTTTCGTGCACAGATTTGTTCGCTAAGCTGAACAGCCAATCAGAGTTGTCTCTCTCGCAGGTGGCCCACTTTTGCCGGATGACTGACCATTGGCTTGGTCATCCCAGTTATTGAACTGAACTGAACCAACACTGAACGGACTAGAGCTGAATAATGGCATTATTGTCTTTTTAGAGTAGTTTTATAGAAGAGTCTCATATTTGATGTTTGAAGTTTGCATCATTATTTCCCTTTTTATTACTCTGAAGCTGCTTTGAAATAATCTGTATTGTGTAAGTACTATAAATAAATGTGACTTGACACGGTACTGACTGACAGACCAGTTGAAGCTGTCGTCTGGTGTGATAGTGTGTTTGTTGACCTGACGGTCCACCAGGGACCATTATATGTCACTGTCCTTTAGGAGTGAGCTGTTTCTTTCCTCTTTCCTTTGCCTCATTTTCTTTGATCACCCGCTCATGTTTATTCCAATACAGTTTTTACACGCGGAAGGGATTATGTAATGTTGGATGCGACCCACCCACATTTATTTATTATTCAACAACTTGACCTGTGCTGATGAACGAGAGCATGAACTACGTCCTTTACGAATGGACTTTTTAAAACTGCGGTCGTTTATCTTGTCAGCTGGGTCAAATCCCCTCATTACCTCTTTTTGTATCTCGTGTTTGCCTATAATCTTTGTTGTTTGATGTCGCACAAGAGTACGGTAGTGTTTTCCGTGTCCTTGCGCGATATGTGCCATTTTTGTTATACTTTTTGATATGTTCTTCGTTTTGCACGCCAAGTGTGCCGTTTTTGTTTTGTGTATTTAAAGTGTTTTTTTTCTTTTGTTTAATAAATATTCTCCTACGAATCTCCTGTGTCTCCGTGACAAAAACATTTAAATGTACTTGATTGTATTGTTTTAATTTAATTTAATATTATTTTTAATTCCGTTTTAAATTAACATAAAAAGTCAGATTAATTTTAAGATTTATAGATTTAGATTGTTATGTTTATTATGTTTGTAAGAGGCTTTAATTCTGCTTGAATAGTAATTCAACTATATATATTTTGTTGTTTTTATATTATTTTGTTTGTTTTTATATTCATTATTTTTATTCCATTATAGTTAACACACTAATTGTAATCTTTTATATGATTTTGTAAAATGTTTAAGGATTTTTTTTAATGATTTATATGATTTAGATTTTTATTTTTGACTATGTTTTTCTTTTTCCTTAGTATGTCAAAAAATGTGATAAAATGACTTAATAAAGTATGTATTGATAAATTCTTCAATAGGAATTATTATTACATGCCTAATCGAAAAGAAAATCCCATATTCTTTGTTCATTCCGCCATTAGCTGAATTGTTATCCTTTAAAATAAATGTACAGTATTTTCATTTCTCATATTCATTCATTATTTTTTATTTTCAAATCCATTTTAAAGTTTACTGTTAAATATATATATTTATTATTGGTTATTTTATGATTTTTTTGTACGTTTATAACTTTGCTTGTTTTATGTACTTGTTTTATGTACTCTACTTTATGTAAAGCACTTTCCCAAACGAAAATACCTGGTCTTGCCTTAAGGATCGTAGAGGGTTGAAAGTGGTCATGTAAATCTATATCACAAATGTTTTGGCTCAAGAAACCTTGACTAATGTTGCAAATGGACTTCAGGGAAGCACAGAATACGGCCTCTTAACATTTACCTGCTTCACTTTACTACAGCACTAACACTTGAAGTCATTACATTCCAGCCATATGAAACCATATGCATATTTTACATACTCAGGGCCATGCCATAATTGTCAGTAAGAGAATCCATCTCTCTCTTTCAACAGACGATTTCCCTGCAGTGGAGAGAGGTCCAGTAATGGTGTGGACTTGAAGATCATAGCGCATTCATTATTTACCCATCTTAAATCTGCAGCATTAAGAGCCCAAAGCATTTTAAAGGATCCATGGATGTGTTTACTGGATTCTGGGGCTGAATAAATAGGCTGTTAAGATGCAGCAGTGTACTGTAGATCCGTCTCTGATTAAACGGACTTCTGATGTGTCCGGGGAATATCAAGCAATCTTTCTCTGTTAGACAGAACCTTCATGAGTTTATCTGCAAGGATTTCTTCTCCCATTTTCTTGTTTCTTTGTGGTTAAAATGGGAGTGTTTGTTTCCTCTAAACTTAGGGAGTTGTCTATCTAGACGTCAAAGGTTTTAAAGTGGACCTATTATGCTCCTTTTTACAAGATGTCATATTAGTGTCTCTGACTTTTCAGCTCAGAATATCCTGGAGATCATGTTATCACACAAAAAGTACTGTTTTTGTGTGTGTATCTTTAAATGCAAATGACCCACTGCTCTTCGCACTGCTTTTTCCAGAAGAGGGCTGTGGCTTTTTACAGCTCACGTCTCGGATACTCCGGCAACAACAAAACAGGAGAAAGAGTATTAAAGAGTATGGGGCCGTTTCCACAATATTTTTGCATTCCATTGCTTTCCCATTATTCTCTATGTAAATGTGTGCTAGATGGACCTTGTGTTTTTATTTCTTGGTTTCAAGAAGGTTAACTTTAAAAAAATAAACTGGTTCTAATGTGATCTTCTGTGTCTAGCAGCCTGGGTATGGAGCTTTCTTTGTCGACTATGTAGAAGGACAGCTTACTAGGGTTTGGGGCATTTGTGTGTTGAAATGTGTGTGTGTGTGTGTGTGTGTGTGTGTGTGTGTGT